>JAQQSE010000062.1:2470182-3705274 GCA_035772565.1 Antheraea assamensis | reverse complement strand
TGAATGTCACTGGAACAAAGCTCAACGAAAAACTGTTATAGGTCGCTTAAAGCTAAATGTATCGTATACAGTAAATAGGGCATCGTCACTCTCTGAAGTAGAGATCCACAAGGCAGACCTTTGCCTTTGGTGTAAAGACGAACGATAAATTTACAATATCTTTAGGAAAAATGTTGTCTTGTCAAACTATTAAGCCCGGGATATTTATATGTAATTAAATATAGTTCCAAGTGAGATTATTCATGCCTTGGTTATCAACGGGATCAATGTTCAGTCGCAGTAGTGTAGGTCATTACTCATTAGTAAGAACATTTTTCAGTAATCAAATCACCTGACCAATAAAACAACTGTATATACAATATTAACTGTCATAAAGTTGTGTTCATATAACCTGTAATGTAATAGTGGTAGCACTTGTTCAACTCCCCAAGCAAAATTAATAAAGAACTCAAAATTAAATCACAGCGACGTCAAGTGACGTATTCCATAATCAAAAATTTCATTATAAAATTCCTTCCAAATGCATATTAAAAAAGTGTAAATACCCTACGCATCACTGCTAGGGGCGGTAATGAGCTTAATGCCGCAAAACAGTAGTAGGTACTTACATTTCTCCACTCCGGTTCTAAGGGTGTTCTTAGCCACACATACATACGAGCCACTCAAATTCAGTCCAAAGAAGTAACAACTTATTATAATAGGTCTTAGGACTGCAGTCTTTTGAAGTTAGTTATTCACAGTTACATACATATTACCTACGTAATATTAGAAGGACTGCAGACATGTTTGTTGCTTCATATTATAAAATTACATCGACACGTCCAGATATCCTAAAGGTTAGACCAAACCAATTAACGTTAAAGAAAGCTGGCTTTAACTTCGGCGAGAATAGTGATACTTAATTAAAAAAAGCAACTCAAAAATAGGCATAATATGGTTGAAACATGTATGTTTTAATTTACTCTTTTATACCAAAAATATCAATCATGATAACGATTTTTTTAATGTGTTATGGGTGTGTTATGACATATGAGTTATGATGTATGAGAGGAGTACCTATAGTCGCGGGACTATTACATGGATTTTTATAAAAATTAAATGTCGACCTTCTCAGTAACACTGTTGATACCCTATCAGCACTATTACCATTTAAATCCTATAAAAACTACATGTTTTAAATAAGTAATATCGTATTTGACATACAATACCAGGGTACATTTTTTT
Source organism: Antheraea assamensis (assembly GCA_035772565.1). Classification (NCBI taxonomy): domain Eukaryota; kingdom Metazoa; phylum Arthropoda; class Insecta; order Lepidoptera; family Saturniidae; genus Antheraea; species Antheraea assamensis. The sequence goes on along the minus strand of JAQQSE010000062.1, from coordinate 3,704,050 downwards.
ATAAATTATAGGTTTTACATAGCTATAGGTACATGGGTATAGATTTTCAACTTGAGGGTGCTAGCTAGTCATGTGGGCTTAGGAAAAGCCCCACTAAGCTCTGGCTGATTCGCAAAGATGGCCTACGTCGATCTACAAGGTATATTTAAACATTCAAATTTTCTTTCACAATATTAATAGAACCAATAAAATTGAAGTGCTGAACTTGTATTCGTAAAAACGTTTCCCAGGTCAAATATTATTTTATTGAGTGCTTTGACATTAAATGTGGTAACCCTAAAATGACCTTTACAACTACAAATGTTGTACGTAAAAAATGATCGAATAAATATTTAGACGTGATCCATTTAATGGACTGACTCATTACATGTAAAACTGTATGCATCATCGGTAAAATGTAGACTGTGGCGGAAGTTGAAACCTGATTGTGTAAATAAAGGGGGAATTTATTTTATCTGCGTTCTTTAAGAGATCTGCATTCGATACATTCTCTCCTAATTTATTATGCGTCATTGTGTTTAAGATTTACCAGTGTTCAGTTTCAGAGTAAAGTATAACTTGGGTATTAAGAAATTTCATATTAACCTCCGGACTGTCCAAAGCCATAAAGGTTTATGTTCCATACAAACGAATGTAGACTTCATGAGGCATAGGTCAACAGACTGTTGGCAGTATCAGCTGAGAAAAATAACTGATTTATTAGAAAACTTTAAAACATAAAAAAATATGTATTGTGAAATTGTAATTTTTATATAAAATGTATTTTTAAACTATTTTTTCATTTGTACGAACTTTTTTTACTAAACCATGAAATTTACACTGTACGGTGTCGTAAAATAAAAAAATAAAACCATAATCCGCCATTTTGAGATCTGGATCTTAATAACTGATATTAATACAATGCTCCTCTAATTATATCAGAATGTGGCTTGATAACAAGAAACAAATAAAATAGGGTTATATCAAATAAAACAGTGTGGTAAAACATCAAATTATTTTTTTTGTACGTTGATTGCCTCTACAAGTAATAAATTATAAATGAGTTCTGTCTGTACAGTTTTATTTTCAAATATAAATAATAACAGTGATACAAATTCATTCACACCATATGAAAAATAGCAACTATCATGATATAACAAGTTATATGAAAAATAGCAGTGATGCGTGAAATTCCCCACGTGTATACTTTTAATAAGATCTGATGGCAACGCTTAGCCTCACCAACATTACCCCCTTACAGTACAGTTGGGTTGAGTTTATCGTTCGTGCGTATCATCCGCCCTACTTACTTTCCTTTTCCAATGTAATGCCAGTTACCTTTTATTACGTTTATTATGTAAATATAATAACGTCTCAGTGGCACGGCCTTGGGACGGGAATTTTATTTGAAATGTAATGTTATATTGTGCGTAACCGCCCTGAGCGCTGAGTAGAATCCGTCGGGAGTACGTAGTCCGTTGTATTCGGCTCTCAGTCCCACGGCTTGATTTTTTTCATGGTGGGCGTTTAAAAATTATTAAATTTAACGAGCCTTGTCGACCACAGCGGTGGAAATAATTTGTTAAATCTGTATTGAAGTAGTTATATTTATATTTTATAAGATTTTGTTTGTTTTTTTTTTTGTATAAATACTTATCTTTTTACTACTTATTAATAGTATAAATGTACAATTGAGTTTGTATTTTACAGCTTTATCCTACTGAACCGATCATTATGACATTTCACACACATGTTGTCAAGGGCACAGAGCAGGACATAAGGTAGCTTTCATTCAGAAAAAATCTGACTGTTTCCTTAGGTTGAAGATGAAGTCTACGTTAAGACGAGCGAAGCCCCGAGTAAAAGCTAGTTTAATTATAATTTCAATAACAATATTGCACTGAACTGATTTCAATAGTATATTTACTGGGAGGTTTTTGAGTGATTAAGTGGAAGTATCATAATTATTTTGTTAAAGTGCTCATATTATGAAGTTAAATCATTGTCAGGTTTCTGTAGCTACTCTCCAATTATTTCGGTATATGTCGAACTGTATTATGGAATGGTTAAAATAACAGATAATTCCTAGACTGACATCATGATTCTTTCCGTTCATTAAGAAAGACACCTTCTCTTCGTTGCAGGGAGGTTAACACCGTTATTATGATTGCTTATGACAAATTTATGTTGAAATTTTTTCGTATTTTATATTACAAACTAGGTACACGCTTCGGAACCACACGTGAATACTATCGAAGGAAATCAGACTAGACATTTCCTTTACAGTATGACCATGTCATTTAATAAAATAGAAAGTGAACAACTGAATACTAATTGATCAATATTTCTGAAGATATCTCTACTGTGTACTACCTCACTCGCTCACTTTTTATATGAAGAATTGTTAACTCATATCCCAAACATTTTCTTTCATACAAACCTTATTCTTACCAACAACAAGAAATAAACGCAACACAAAAGAATAAGTCAACTAGGCTCAGCCGTTCTGAAGTGAAGCGCTTATATCTATCTAGTCGGGAATTGATTTTTTATTAATACAATTTTAATGTTAATACCAAATATATTATGTTATACATGAACGTAAATACGACCCGATTGAGTAGGAAAGTTTAATAGTAGTCAACTTTACCAAATGTTGATCTACCAGATAAAAACAAATTACGTGCTATTATATTGGATATTATAAATAGCATAACGTGATTTACCTCTTTAATAGAATTGTAATTTACGATCAGATATTAAATGAAAATAATATGATCGGATTCCTTACAATATTCTCATGTTTGTAGAAAATTAACTGTTGAACTTCTATCGTTTGGAAATATAAGCAGTAACTAATTTGAGATTAAACAAACAACTGTGATTACGGTTTGTGAGATAGCTATTCTATATTTCGCTGGGGTTGCAAAGTGTATCTAAATCCCGGTACAACCTGATAATTGTAACGTATTTCAAGTATGGGATATAAATGAATATGTTTACCAATTACTATTGCCCCATGATAAGAAGATATATTTGTAGTAATTTTCTTAAAGTTCTTTTTTTTATTTAATAATTAATTACTGTGTATCTGTTTTCTCTTAAAGCTGCCTAATAAAAAACTTCCTTAGCTGGTTTCGGGTATAAAGTAGTAGTTTATATGGTTTTAGTTAAAATCGAACCGGCGACAATTGCGGAATCTAGTGAAAACACATATAATCAGTTGGTTACTATACAATAGTTTTATTGCTTTTACTATTTTATTGTGTACATTAATATTTTGTTGTTCCAAGGAGACTACTATTGTTAATTGTGAGCTCGTGGTCTAGCGGCGAATTTTGCTCCAAAATACTCGGCGCGAACCCCTCTGTAGCGCTTGAAGCCTAGGTTCGATCCCTCGGAGTGGAACCCTCGAGGACACTGCTAACGCGATACAGTGATATTGAATATTCTCAATCACTAATTTAACAGATACAACACAGATCTCCCCTACATACGTGCACATATGTTGGGAGGGTTTTATTTTTTTACCTTATTTTATCGAACTTAGCTTGGTTTAGTTAAGTTTGCAGATATCAAGTTATGTATAAAAGTGCAATGCTACGTAGCTTGAATAATATTCTGAAATTTCATTTATCTGTCTGTGATAGTGTAGTCAAACTTTATCCAGCCATTTCAGAGATTATCTTGATAAACAACAAGCTTATAAGTTTTGTTTATAAGTACAGACTATGTTTTGCTCGCTTTAACGTAAATTCGAACAATCTTTTTGGAAGAATGCTTACATGTTTTCTGGTAGTAAAGTAGTGAAAATAAACAAAACGTTATATAATTACAAATATTATATTATATTCATATTAGTGAGGAGGTAAGGTTTAATTTTCAATTTATATTTTCGGTTCTTTCTTAGATAGATCTAGCAATACTGGCTTTAACAAATTATTTATTCGAGCTGTTCAAAACACACCTCCAATAAAAGCAGTTACGGACGAGTTTGTACTTAATCTATATAAACGGCTATCCGTTATCACATAACAATAACTGTTGAAATATAACTCGGTCAATCCGAAGAATGTGCCGTCTACAACTATATCTTCGTAGATATTTCGTAAAATTATTGCACGTTCGCCAGAAAATAGGTCAATTGCCTCCTGTGTTAGAAAGAGATGTCAGGGGATAGAGAGCGAAAAGGACACAGGTTTTAATTCGTACCCGTGACGTCACGTGGATTCTAACCTTCGCTGTCTTTTTACTTCCTATTTTGGTACATTTGTACTTTCATGTTCGAACTCTCGTATGAGCCTGTGGGGGTTTTATTTTTTTGATATCATATAGAATCGGTAACGTGTCGTGTCCATTAGTTGTTGTTCGTTTTTGTTCAGTTTGCAGAGACCTTTTTTTTTAATTTGTATTATCATTAATTTTAATTAATTTGTATTGAATGTGAATTTCGATTTGGGAAGTTAGGCATATCTGTTTATTTTTTTAATCTGTCTTTAGTTTCAAGAATTACATTAAACTCAACATAGAGACATCAATATTCATAAATTCTGCTGAATGTACATTGCATGTCGATTAATACGAAACTTCGCTAATGTATAGAAATTACTTCTAAAATACTCAGAACACAGGCAGCCACAACTTAAAATACATTTACAACGTTGTAATATTAAAAGGAGAACCAATTCATAAAGTTTAATTAGATGATGTATATACTTAATATTAAATACGAAGATGTTTACCAAAAAAACGTTCTTGTAGCAAATATATTTACTCTAATTAAACATTCGTAACAACGCAGTCGTGTTTTCTGGGCCTCCTTTAGTCTCTTTTGACGGTTAACCGAGTGTATGATTAGAGAGTGACGAAGGCCTGTTCGTTCCTATTAGCCTATGTGAGGCGTTTGCCCTCTTGTCGTTTATTCTTGTAATAACCGATTCCAGTTATGTCCCTTGTAAGCTTAATTAATGTTAATTTGAAGAGGACTAGTAAATAAACAAGTTACCTTTTCAACCAATTCGTTTTGGAGGTCACGTTTATTTTCATATTCATCTGCTTCTTTACGGTGTCCGGAATGGCTGTGTGTGAAGTTTTTCTCTCATAGAAAAGCATACGGGGAGTAATGAATCATGCAATCTCATTGCATACTGCCAATGCGGATGCTATATTTTGCCAGGTATATAAGATAAAATGCATTTCATTGTTAATATAAAATACATCAAATTTTTTGGGGATACGTTAAAAAAAAGATTATTATTAGTTATTTTTACGAAACTCCTTATAAACTCCTTAGTAAGTAACATTTTTTTAATCAATATATATATATAATTCTTTAAAAAATGCAGTATGTCCAAATATTTCTTTATTTTATCTATAGAAATTAGCTCAAATTAGTTCAAACGAATGAAACCAAATAATACGATACGAAATCCGAATTGATCATCCGAATAATTCAAACTGTTTGGATTATTCAAATAATTTAAAATATGACATTATATAAAAATATAGAAGTGTCTTTGAAATAAAATATTTCGGCTATTTCCATAAAAAAATGATAAACTTACAAATTATTTAGATTTAACGAAAAAAGTATATTTTTAATAGATATTTTCACTAATATGAATTTATTATTGTAAAATTTAATTACATAGTGAATTAAAATTATTTTTCAGAGTTTTCTCGTTGTTAACATTTTTTTTAATATATTAAATATTAAAATACTGAAAAATTTGCAACTTTTCCTGTAACTATTAGTTTTTTTACACATATGGGAATAGTTCGAATTTTCTATTATATATAAAAGAAACTATTAAATAGAAAATTCAAATTAAACATCATTATTCGATTCGAGCATTATTTGCAAACCACTAAAAGCAAACTTATTGCCACGAGTATAATATTATTGGTTACTATAATAACGGTTGCTTAACGTCAGGGACTGTCCGTGTCTGTAGGAGAATATGTAATTGTAGCTGAAAAATGCATTTAGGATAAATTTTCATTACTTAGTGAACAGTGAGCGTCTACGTGGCAGCAGGAGTAATTATGGTAAATTTCAAATAAATCGTACATATTGTTTCGGAGAAATCGTGATGAGTCTGTCAGTGGTATTACGCTTATCTATAACTAGCAGCCCCGGTGGACGTTGTTCTATCCTGATAATAAAACATATATACTTATGTGCATGAAACGCTTAAGGTGACTTGACTTTTTCCGATCCTTTCAACATTTATCATTATATTTCAATCAAGTTAAAGACAACCTGAACAAATTATATACGTGAACCTTCCTCGTAGATTACTCTATCTATTGGTGAAGACCGCATTACAATCCGTTCAGTAGTTATTGAGTTTATCGTGAACATACAGACAGACAGGCAGACGCGGCGGACGACTTTGTTTTAAAATATGTTAGTGATATAGAAGATATATATATATATATATATATGATTATGTTTCTTAGATAAAACTATTAATCGAATATTGTATAAGAAAATATTGAATGCACTTAGCTTCAATTCGATCATGATTTTATGATTTAGGAATGCCGTTCAGAAAGATAAAGTCATAAAATTTATTAATTGATATAAAAACATAAACTTATAACAGTCATAACACACAGTATTATGAGTCGAACGTCAATTAAAGGCGAAGCAGTTAATCCATTATGATACAGTTTACTTTATAACTCTGATAAAAAAGTAGAAATAAAATTGTATGCAATGCGGCAACGAATATTCATGTATTATGTGGATATTTGCTGAAAATATTTATCAGTTCTAGTTTATAATGTTGTGTGAACTACTGAAGTAGAAAATTAATAGTATATGACAAATATACAGACTTATTTTATAATTTTGTGCTGAACTCTCACATGTACGATATATTGAGATGACTGAATTATTTCAACAATAACATGTTCCACATATAGATACTATACACAATAAAATAAAATATTGGCATACATTGAATATGTTTTTTTTTTTATAAATATGTGCTTTGTTGGCATCTTTTAAACAGATATTGGGTGGTTGTTGCAGCGCTTTTAATTATAATTGTTTTTGCTTTTTTATTATTTAAAACTATAATAAATTAATATTGTAAACACAGCATTAAATTTTCTTATCTTTTTTTCTGAATCCCATTAGTTGAAATTTATTAAATGAATTCCATAGTAATAATTCCACTGTTTATTTGACTGTGCATACGAACACAGATAATTTTAGTTAATTAGATAAGTTTGTGACCAAAATATACATTCTTTTGAAGATTCATTTTTGTTCTAAATATACAAAAATACGATTCCTTACAATTTATTGTTATTTCTGGAATGTGAATTAATCGAAAATTAGTAATATTATAACATGTCCGTGTATTCCGATAGCTCTCAAGAGCCAATTTTCGTTCTAAGCTCAGTAATATGTATAGAAAAAATACGCAAACTAATAATTGATATTGTGTGATTCAATTAGCTCCGCGTTAACCTCCCGAGGTTTGGTTTCGTTTGCCGATGAAAGTTCCACATTCTCCCCGGGGACGAGTTCCCACGATACTTGGAAAGGAAATGGAACTTTTAGCTTTGATAAAGTTTTAATATATTCTTCGGAAAGTTTCCAAGTTGTCTCGTAGGGCGCAGGTTATGACGAGCTCTGTTTGTTCTACTCCCTTTCTTTCCGTTACGCATTTCGCAGTCTGCTCTAACGGCAATATTTCGTACGAAGGGGTGAAATGTCCCTTACATAATTTAAATGGGGCAATAAATTTCTTTACGGAATTGAAAATAACAAGATCTGTCAGTATCAATTACATATCATTAAACAAAGTCGTCCACCGCGTCTGTCTGTCTGGATGTTCGCGATAAACTCAAAAACTACTGAACGGATTGTAATGTGGTCTTCAGCAATAGATAGGATAATTCACGTGTAAGGTTTAGGTATATAATTTGTCAAAGTTTTTTTGTAAATTGGTTGAAATTTAATGATAATTGTTGAAAGAATCGGAAAAAGTCAAGCCGCCTTAAGCGTTTCATATACATAAGTATATATTTTTTTATTATCAGGGCAGGACAACGTCCACCGGGCTTGCTAGTATCTAATAAATTGGTATGTCATCTTTGCCAAATAATCACATGTTACCATTATAGGATCTTACCCTTAGCTGTTTTGATATCATGCATTTCGTTTTATAGATAGTATAGGGAAATCAGACTAGAGCTATTGTGCAATGTATCTGTTTCGGTGGAGCGGTGTTGTATTTTTGAGCGATGGTTTCCTTTGTTTCTTTTTACGTTCCTTTTATACGCGCTTGTATGAATTTCAATATCGAAAGTGTAACAATTATTAAAGGTTCTACAATATTTCGTAATATACAAGTTTATGGGATATAAATTCATATCATCTGTTAGATCTTTTACAATATGCATTTATCGCGTTAAAACTATGAGCAGCAAAGAGTCATGAAGTTTTTAATTAGATATAAAATTAATGAGAAGGCACTTTGTATACAGAATTTAATAATCATAATATACGTTTTCTATGTTCTTCGTTTTAATCGATGCAATTGGTTTGAAGAACGATACGGAAATCTCAAGCAATTTCGTTAAATACTATATATAAATCTTTCCAAATATCAACACACGTTACCAAACGTGACAGCTCTTCATTTATTATCACTTCATTTACAGAATGATATTTTACAAATTCGAACTAAAATTAATGATGTACCTACTTCGTCTTGTTATGAATAATGAGGTTGTTTGTGAAACATCTCTCAAAGGTCTGAATTGTTTACATATTTTTCTGATTAAAAAAAAAATATCTTATAAGTTTTCTTATAATCTTATAAGTTATAACGTAACTTCAAATATTTTTTATAATTATTGAGCATTTAATATCTGAATATTTGCCGTGCAAAACAACCCTCATGTTTGTATGCTTCAGTAGCTTGTTATTTATTAACTTAACTATTGAAAGGTATCAAAGAATAAGCTTTAAAACGTGAAAATTCGAAGGGCTATTCAATAAATACAAATATTATGGTTATTTTTGATAAATTCTCCTTTTTCGGAGAAATTATACATGTGCAAAGAAATATATTTCATAAACTGAAAAACATATCACATTATGTCACATCACAGTATGTATACGCGGTGACGCGAGTTATAGAATCCATACGAACTTAATTCCATAGCCAAAAATATTTCTGCACCAATTCAGCAGTGCTCGAACTACTTACTATAATTCAATTCGAAGTGTTCGGTTAGCAGTACGCATGGCCTGTACGTCTCACGTTCCTGCACAGTTCGCGGATGTACCAATCTATCAGTGATTTACTTCAATTCGAATCTATCAAGTCACCTAAGTTCAAAAAACGGTCCATTATATTATTAACTATAAGCTAAAACAACAAGTGGACAGTATATCATATTCCATAAAAAAAATTGTGTGACTAAGATTTAGTCAACTACTACAATTCCCTTGTATTATACTAGACCACTTTTTAAAACGATGAATAAATTAAAATACAACAAATTGCAAGAAATAAGTAATATTTATATTTAAAAAATCTTCGCTCTGTATTTCATTACTTTTGTTTTTATTACGCGGGTATACATAATACGTCTATGTGACAATGGCTCGGTAGCTCATAAACTAGGGCAATCCCTGTTTCCGTCCTTGTCATACATAAATGCGTCTAACTATCTATCCTTGTCACATTCGACCTGCAATCAGTCCCGACTGCTGCCCCGATGATATTTGGGTTCGATTATAATTAAACGCATGTCCTCCTTCTGTGAAATGTCAAGCTGTATTTAATTAAAGATCGCCGTTTAATTATAGAACGGTCTCTTTTTGTTGTTTAACTCTTACGAAAACATCGTGATCGTTTTAAATTTAAATACGCTTTGATATTCTGTTGCAATAATTCGCAGTGTTAGGTTACATCAAATTAGCTAAACCAGGTATTTTCTTTTACGTTACCTACTGCTTGCGGACTAAATTTCATTTGAAGTTAAGTAGTTTACTTTTAGATAATGTGCATATGGAATATGATGAGTATATATGACCAACGATGCTCAATTCTTTCTACCTACATTAGCCTCTGGACTGTCCAAAACCACAAATTCTTCTTCTTCTTATTTTGGCACCGCAGAAGCATATGCCAGTGTCAATGTTTTGTTTCAAGAGGGATTATAGCAGAATGTTTGCAAATAATATAAGTTTATTAAAACGTAGGAAGTTCCAAGTAAGTGTCTTGTGATAATTATAATGTTCTAACAAGATGGTGGTTTCTTTGTTAGAACTTTCCATGGAGTTCTGGTGGCATCTCAGAATGTATGCTCCGTGGTATTATTTCCCATTCACTTCACTTGTGCATAATAACCGAACTATATTATGTAAAACACCACCAACATTACAAAATATAGAGTCTAATAACACAAGATTATGAATAAAATATAAAAGCCACACTACATCACAGACCAAGATCCCGCCAAAAACTCCAAACCACAAATCACACACAAAGGAATGTAGAGCTCATGAGGCACAGGTCAACAGACTGTTGGCAGGATAAGCTTAAAAAAATACCTTATTTACTACAAACCTTTGAAAAATAACAAATTAATCTATTGCACAATTATAATCTGTATGTAAAATATATTTATAAATTATTTTTTTCATTTCTACGAACTTTTTTTTTACTAAACCATGAAATTTACAATATCCGATGTCGTGAAATTAAAAACATAATCCACCATTTTGAGATCTGAGTCTTAATAAGCACGGATAATTAGCACGGATGTTATTTGCATTTGTTTTTAGCAACAACTTGTGAGAAAAGTAATCTATGTTTGTCAGGATTTTTTACGACTAACTGATATTCGCGACTTTCTTCTCTGAATTATTGTGAGTTCTGTTTTATATTTCAATAGTAATTATGTTATTATTACTTAATTTTTCTATTTTTGTATCGATAGTAAGTAGACTTTGTCAAAATTTGTCATCACTACCTAGAGCTAATATGGAAAATCGTAATCACTACATAGTATAAAACAAAGTCGCTTTCTCTGTCCCTATATCCCTAGGTATGCTTAAATCTTTAAAACTACGAAACGGATTTTGATACGGTTTTTTTAATAGATATAGTGATTGAAGAGGAAGGTTTATATGTATAATAACATAAATTAAATATTGGAAAAATACTGTTATTTTTGAAGTTACTCCAAATTTAACGTGTGCGGGCCACGGGCAGTAATGAATAAATCAAAACTACTGAATCGATTTTAATCATTTTTTCAGTGAATGACATAGGCTATATATTTTATACCCGTGCGAAGCCGAAGTGGGCCGCTAGTGATATATAACGTAGATAATATGCTGATAAGTCCTCTATCGTAAAAGTCTTGTCGAAATATGTTCATTGTTCAACCGTTTAAGAGATTCGTCCGAGCAGACATTCCAATGTAGGTATATATAATCTGTACAATACTACGGGAAGATTATTCTTTTTGTATTTTGTGATAAAAAATGGAGAAATATAAAATAAGAAATAAATAGATATATTTGTGTACTATATATATTTTTAGATTAAATAGTCTGTACCGTATTTCGAAAGTTACACTGTTTAAAATTAGTTACAAGTGAACAACTTCATATCGCAATAAGTTGGGTAAAACTTTTGAGACACCTTACAAAGTTTATAATTTAGACTACTTTCGAAATTTAGAGAAAATACACTTTTGTAAAATATTTTGCAAACTCCATGAAGTTTTTATGAATTGTTACATATTTTCAACAGTAAGTTTTACACAAAGGGTACTTAGTCCGTCAACTATATATAGCTAGGTTTTGTCCGCAGTTTCACTCGTGTCAATCTAGATTTGATAGTAGTTAGATAGAAGATAGAAACAGTATCATTTTGTGTATTAAACCTGCACCATATTAAAGGTGGTAAAGCTACGCTGAAGCTATTACTGGTTTCAGCATGAATGGGTCGTCTCGCCCGGGGTAGTACCAACCTCTCACAGAAAACCGACGTGAATTAACAGTGGTTGCACTGTTGCGTTTCGTTCGGTCAGTGAGAGCGCCGGAGGCCCACATATTTAAAAGGCCGGCAACGCACTTGCGACTCCTCTGGTGTTGCTAGTGTCTATGGACGGCGGTGATATATATATATATATATATTATCCTATTTTGTATACCTAACAACGTGTATGCAAAATGTTATAATGGTCGCTCGAGTAGTTAAGACTTAAAAGTGACCTATATAAAATCAGGTGAGCGCCTTAACCGCTCCCCTAAGTAGTTCGGTAAAACTGTAGAGGCTTTGCCAGGTCAACAGTGTAGACAGTTTGGAAAAAAAAAACGTAAAAGTTACCATACAAACTTATAATGCGATTTATAATATTAGTTACAATTACAATACCTAACAGTTAATACAGATTTAGCTACAGAATAACATAAGACTTTTTCGATACCACCGCTAAAGCAAAATACCATGTCATAAACTTTTGTCAAATATAACAAAATCGTATATTTTTATGTCAAGTATGATGTGTTACCGAATATATGAAAAGTTGTGACGATCGAGCGGTTTGACCAGAGTAATATCCACTCAATGTCCTCAGTTTCGAACACCAGCATGTACCAACGAACATTACGGAATTCGCGTACATTTACCGATTCAAATTAGTAACACTATCGGCTGGTTGCAAATTATTGTGTTAGTACCGTATATGGGACATATAGAACAGTGGATTTTTCTTCTGGTCGCTAAAAATCGTGGGTTTGCGTGGTGATTAAAGTCATACCTTCCTTCGAGAAGAGGTCTCTTACAGATTGATAACTTAGTTTCGTAAGTCAATTATATATGGTGAATGAGATATATAATTTTCTATTATTTCAAGGTCATTAATTTCCGTATGATAAATAATATGGTGATATTAGTAAAAAAAATGCGGTTATAATTTTCCGTTACCCATTTATTGGAAAAACGAAAGGAACCAGATTAATTGAAACAATGTCGTATACAGAGTTGCGTGCGTGTTCCAGGTACGTAATACGATGGTGATTTATGAAATTCATTAAAAGAGCTCGGAAACGCCTTCTGCGGGTACTGTTACAGGGCATATATCTAAGGTAACTTATCGTTCTTTTGGGAGGTAATTAAACCAATAATAATATAAATTATTATTTATTATTGGTAAGAAGTAAGTTTAATTGATAACACGTCTACTGTTCACATACCGTTATGAACATTTTTTAATTCGAGAATATAATATAACATTTCATTTCATTAGAATCTGTACAACCAGTTAATGTATGGATTCAAAAATAATCATTATCATCACCATCAGACTGTAAGAGACTCACTGCAGGATCATAAGCCTCTTTCCGAAGAAAAGAGGCCGGTGTGACAGCGGCGACTGGCGATGGACTAGTTGCCCTTTGGTGGTCGCCGTTGTTTTAGGATTGTAGTGTGCTTAACATCAGGTATAGTGCAGTCACTTTGCTGTGCTACAATTAAAGAAAAAGGTATGTGCGTAATCACCACGCCAGCCCCACGATATATTGGTGATTTTCAAACTCTGAGAAATACACAGTTCTATATTTGTCCCAGATACCGTGGTACTATAAGAACATTTCTCAGGTTCAGGTTTCCTCACGATGTTTTCCTTCACCGTCAGCCGATAGTGTCACCAATTTGAATTAGTAAATGTACGCGAACTTCGAAAAACACGTTAGTACATCCTGGGGTTCGAACCTGTGGACATCGGATTGATATTCCACTGGTCAAATCACTAAAGCACTACGACTACCTAAAAAATAATGCTTAGCATCAGCGACTTTGCGCAAAAATACCATAAAATAAAATCAGCCGAAATTCCAACATGACAAGGCAACTGGTGTAATAATGGATTTGTTTTCGACATTTCTCTATGATATCTAATGTGCCATCCACAATAAGTAAACGTTATATCATTTTATAGGGTCACCCTGGATATAGTAATTTGGACAAATATTGCTTATTCTATATACTACTTTAGTTTATTATCAATTTTCTTATTAAAGGATAATCAAAAACAACTAAGAACCCCTAATTTCATGATTTCATTCCATGATGAAGAAGTAAACGTGCATGCAAACCACCGGATATTATACCTAATTGCTATGTGCAATTGACTTTAAAATGACTGCGATTATAAGGCTAGGTACAGCTAGATTATAAGGTTGTTGTTACATTTTAGTATTCGGTATCAATTTGTGTTACCGATCAGCAGACTCTTTGTACTAGAAAACGACAGCGAGAGAACTTTTATCTTGTGTCAGAAATACATCTAGGGGTTGTGTTACCGTAGTCGAGAATTAAATGACACACCAATCGATTATTATAATCTCTTTAATCTTTTTAGATTATGACTCTTCTTAAATAATTAATAATATCTGTTTTTCTTTAAATGTATGTACACCGAATTGTTCAGAAATATAGCAACCCTATATTAAAATATAAGCTATAAAATGATTTCGATTCAGACATAAACATCGGCGCCGACGATGTTTTCTTGTTAACCGTCGCGTGTCTTGGGTTTCTGTGGGGAGGTTAGTACGTAGCAACCTTCAGCGAACAAACAACACTTTCGTAGAAAACAACACTATTTATCAAGAGGGTAGAGATGTTCGTAGACAGGCGTGTATTTCAGGGAGGCGTCATGGGCTCCTTGAATTTGTTATTTATTATTTTTCTTTTAATGTAATCACGTAGGCCTACGTTATTATTAATGTAATAAATTATAACGCAATGAAATCACGTACCTACACATGTATGTGTACATATGTGTGTATATATGTACGTGTTACATAGGTGTAATAACGAAGAAAATGAGACCATATTTTCCGTTCACAGTACGACCATGCAATGAAATAAAATGGCAACTAAACAACTGAACGTCTAATTGTGTCCATATTTTTGTAGATTTTCTGTCTCACTCACTCACTTACTTTTGATATGGATATCTCTCTACTCTAATTGTTCACTATTCCGTTCGACTTTTCAAACAGTTCCTTTCATACAAACCTCGTCCTGACAATTACAAACACAACAAAAAAGAATTAGTCAAATAGGTGCAGGCAGCGTTCTGAAATAATGTTCTTACATACATTCGGCTACTGATTGTTATTTATTTATATATGTAACAATATTAACATATGAATGTAGTATGTAACATAGGAATGTGGTAACTTTGACGTTCATAAGCGCCTTCTCAGGGCCTAAACTAAATAAAGTATTTTTGATTTTGATTTGATTTTGAAATATTAATTCTCAAATAAGTCATGTAGAGAATTTGCATATATATTTTATTATTATTTGCAATGTTCTTCTTAGAGTAAATATTTGTAGTAATAAAGTGTATTCTGACTACGGTCCTGTCTTCAACTCTTTAGGTCGGCAAAAGTGGGGCAATAAAAACCGTAACCGCATAGCCGTACAGGGATTTCATATTCCAATATGGTGGATCGTTGCGTCGTAGCAACCAACGGCCAATTCACTACTCGTGACTCATGTTCGGCCGATTGTCACCTTGTCATTTCTCTTTTCAAGTAAACGTATGATTGAGTGGATTGGTCATTTGTTATACTTAAGTGATAAAATATTTCATGGAAAGTTTTTACTTCTATTAACTTTTTGCCTACTCGTTGACCAATTCAATATTTTCTGTAAGGTTCCAATGTGCGGCCAAATTTTTTTTTAAATTCATTACCTATATAATAAATTCGTTTTTATCAATAGTTTCGCTCGTGTTGATGTATTTTTGACCTGTCTCTCAGAGGCCGGTCCTTTTTTTTTTTTCTAGATGGAAGGTACCTGTTCCTTTCTGTGCCTCTGGTAATATGTATGCGAAATTAAGATCTGTTGATTACTTTAGGTGTGAACGCGTAACAGACAGACAAATAAACTCATATTTACATTTATAATCGTAATGGTAATTTTGACTACTATTTTGATTTTTGGCATCGCAAATATCTTCAATTAAGTTATGTGAACAGAAAGAAACTTTTGGTTTGTTCTAGTTTTAAAATCAGTACTATTATATCGAAACAACAAAATGACCTACTGGCTAAGCAAGAACGTGTGAATTCACATTATGTTGCTTTATATTATAGGTATGGTCGGCTTACGGGAGACTTGCAGTGAGATGATATAGTATTTTCCAGACTTTACATACTATAGAATTTCTTTGTTATATCATCAAATATATTATCTCCGGATTCGTTTTCTTTAAATATTGTTTCCTATAATGTGTATTGGTTGATTTGAACTCGTTCGATATATAGGTATAACCAGCACATTTATTACCGGCTTTACATAAAATGTATCACAAAACGAAGAATTATTTTACTTGTCAAATAATAGTATTGTATATCTGCAATATATAAATTCACATGTTATTAATCGGTGTAAAAATCATCAAAATAGTTTCCACGTTAGCCATTAGCATTGAAATAAATGATATTTTACAACTTTTTAAAAGCAAATAACAAAAAAATCTCTATATTAGACAATACAGGCAGAGAAAATATTGTCTGGAGCTGTAATTTAATCTCAAAACATTAAAAACCGACATTGTTTATTTGTAAAGAAATTGGCGTCATAAAACACTAGACAAAACAAAGTGATACAAAAAACAATATATAGTTAAGGGTAATAGCATTTGTTTTTGACTATTTAAGTTTTCATTATCCGCGCATAAATTCTACAATTAAGATTATGTGTATAAATTTAGTAATAACGTATTACGTAGGCGCAACGTAATGTACAAAACTTTGTCTTATTCCTATGCATACGATGGTAATAGTGTATTAAAGAAAATTATCCTATTCGGAGGCAGTAATTGTCCCCGACTAATGCTTGTATAGGATTCATTGGCGTTCAGAGCTTAAGATAGTATCTTGTTCATTGAACATTTAGCATCTCTCGACTATATGTGTCTGCAGAAATAACATAAAAATGTATTGGCTTTTGTCTTCATTCTTTTCTGAGTAGATACAAACAGCATTTTGAATACGTGGACCTGATAATTTTATACAATTTATGTTAATCAGTAACTTGGTATAAGAGTTACATGTTTTTTTTTAATATAATTGGGGGCAAACGAACAGGTGGGTCACCTGATGGTAAGTGATCACCGCCGTCCATAGACACTAGCAACATCAGGGGAGTCGCAAGTGCGTTGCCGGCCTTTTAATATATGTGGGCCTCCGGCGCTCTCACTGACCGAACGAAACGCAACAGTGCAAGCACTGTTACTTCACGTCGGTTTTCTGTGAGAGGGTGGTACTACCCTGGGCGAGCCGACCCATTCATGCTGAGACCAGCGTAGCTTCAGCTTCAGCGTAGCTCTACCACCTAGAGAAGAGAGTCGTGTTAAACCTCGAAACATCGTTTCTCTTATTCTCTTGTTTTTTTTTTTAAAGACAACTCCTACATTAGGTATCAAGCTCTGTCTCCAGAGGCTTAAAAAGTATACGGTTAACAGAAACAAAGTATACTGAGACTGAATAGTCCTGTTTGAGATTCGATTCCACGAGCGAGAGACAATCGCTTACACCATTTCATCTGTGGACACTTTCAAATACAACTGCCGGAAAAATATTATAGATGGTTGGTGACAGGTTCCCATCTCGGGCTTTGGACAAATATTCAGTATATTCCAAATGTCAAGTTCTCATATTATTTTGGAAGAAATAAAGTCAACCTTTTTTTACTCCATCGATTTTTTTGTATTTTTATTTTGTGCAATATTGTTGTTTTTGTGGACGGAGCAGTAAGACAACAATGTTTACTGAAAGCCATTGTGTTCTATCATGATTCTACACAAATTAAATTAGCTAGAGCTGAACCAAAGAGTATAGATTACATATATTTACTTTTATTGGTTGTTATTGATAATAACAAACGCAAAACAAGTGCAGTTCATTATAAAATCGTATTTAAGTAGATTATCTAACGTAAACATCTAATTAATAAATGATAAAGTAATGTAATAACTTTTTATTTCCATTTGTTTTTAGATAATTAATATTACCAATTTATTTTATTACGTCTGTCTCCAAAGTCACTAATCAGTTCCCGAAATGATTTATTACTATAATATGTATCTGTACCTATTATGTGTACAGTGGAAGACTTTACTGTTAGGCGAAGATTCCACCATGTTCATGATACAATAATAATTAAATTTATACAGAGCTATTACTAGCACACATCTTGACATACACAAAAGCGAAATCGTTCACCACCACTCTCACTTGATAGCTGATATTTAATCGGTAATTTCAAATTATTAATCCCATGCACTAGCTATTTTATAGCATTGACAGCATTCTTAGACTTAATATTTACCTTCGTGTATAGTAGAAATTGTGTTGAGGAATAATTTAAAGTGTAGCAATAGTATAACTTGCATAATACAGATTGTAATAAACTATAATAAGATACAATTATAGCTTTAGTGATTGATCTAGACAAGAAAGTAACAATGCCGATATTGGCATATTCATTTTACAATATGTTATAAGAAGTTATCATCAACAAAAATAGAGGTGTTCCGAAAGCACATTAATGTTTTAATGGCATGCATTTTATATGTATGGATATTCGATTATTTGATTTTATAGTAATTTATAAAATTACTAGCGGCCCGCTCCAGCTTCGCACGGGTATAAAATATATAGCCTATGTCATTCACTGAAAAAATGATTAAAATCGATCCAGTAGTTTTGATTAATTCAGTACTGCCCGTGGTCCGCACGCGTTAAATTTGGAGTAACCTCAAAAATAGCAGTATTTCTCCACTATTTAATTTATGTTATTATGCATATAAACCTTCCTCTTCAATCACTCTATCTATTAAAAAAAACCGCATCAAAATCCGTTGCGTAGTTTTAAAGACTTAAGCATACATAGGGATATAGGGAGAGAGAAAGCGACTTTGTTTTATACTATAGTGACACTAACATTTAGCGTCGATTAAGTTAGTTGTTCTTTGATTAATAACTTAAAAAAAATAAATTATTATTCATCTTTTCACCGACAGTGAGAATACTTAAGATGCAATAGAAATGTTTCGGAACATTTATTGTGAAGTTTCTTTACAATTACATATTAAGTTATATGAAGCAACTGACAATGTTATTTTTAAAATGAATGTTCATTAAACAATATCACGTGAATTTTATGTATAGATCTTCTGTTTGAATCGTTATGTTTACGTAAATTTTTTGCTGAGCTTATATCTGAAAACATTTAAAAAGGTTGCAACACAAAATTGCCCTTTTTATAACAAGTGCGCCATAAAAAAGAACAGCCAGAAACGAAGCGCACACGAGTATTGTTCTGTGAAATCTCACTGTCATGCTATTTTGCATTTACAATATTTTAACTTGCGAAACAACATCTATAAAATGAACCTCGCACGTTCGCTGTGTGTTTTTGCATAAGGATTTTTAAAAACTTCTTCGTGCATTATTCCAAAATTTAACAATGTCAATCATTATGTTTAAATGCTACTATATATCCGAAGGACATTTTTGATTATAACAACAGGAAATGACAGGGGTACCTGATGAGAAGCACAGTGCAATCTAGTACAGTATTGGCTTTTAAGGCAAGGAATATTTTAAAAAGACGAGCAAATTGTAGAATTTGATTATCATAGTAAATATATCGAGAGTCCTCATCGAAAAGACCAGATAGTTAACACTTCTCGAACCTATTAGACGCAATATAATTATCGAATTCCCGCCCGTTTCGTTGAATATTAAAAAAATGGCAGTCCCAATGGAATCTAAAAATGTAGCTTAGAACCATTTACAAAAAAATCCAAATCAAGTAATCATAGTCCTATGTCGATATGTTCAGTACTTTTTTTGGGCCTCAAAATAAATATATTTGTAACATATACTTAGTCTGGGCATAAATACTGTTACAATTAAAAATAAACAAAATATTATATATGAATTTGAAATCTGTCATTTTTATATGATTGTCCATTGAGTTTTTGCATTTTGGCACCAATACATTGTCCAATATTTTGCGATATTAAAATGAAGTGAGGTGATAAAGAGAACCGAATCGCTGTGATTGCATTACACAAGTAGGTATGGAGCCAAATGCAATTTTTAAAACTCTCCGTATGCTTGGAATTAGTAAAATGTTTGTGTACCGGGCTATTAATAGTTACAATGAAACCTCCTCTGTTTGTGATAGAAAAAGATCTGGTCGTGCAAGTAATGTTCGTACCAAAAAGGTGGTCAAAGAAGTAAGCGAAAGAATTCGAAGAAATCCTGTCCAAAAGTAAAAGATTTTATCTCAGGAGATGAAGATAGCACCTAGAACCATGTCGCGTATTTTAAAAGATAACTTACGACTTACAGCTTATAAGAGACGTGCTGGTCATTTCTTAACTGATAATTTAAAAAAGAATAGGATGGTAAAATCAAAACAACTATTAACGCAGTACGCAAAGGGAAGTTTCTGAAATTTTTTGATAACGGATGAGATTTTTTTACTAATAGAGCAAGATTTTAATAAACAAAATGACCGTATTTATGCTCAAAGCTCTAAGGAAGCGTCCCAATTAGTCGACAGAGTGCAACGTGGGCACTATCCGACGGCAGTGATGGTTTGTTGGGGTGTTAGCTATGAAGGAGTGACTGAGCCATACTTCTGTGAAAAATGTATCAAAACATCGGTACAAGCGTATCAAGATACCATTCTTGAGAAGGTAGTGAAGCCCCTTAACAACACCATGTTCAATAACCAAGAATGGTCCTTCAAGCAAGACTCGGCACCGGGTCATAAAGCTCTGTCTACGCAGTCTTGGTTGGAAAGGAACGTTTCGGACTTCGGAAAAAGTGATTAGTTACTGTTGGCATCCGAATCTCGCAGGTAGGATTGGTAATTACGTTGGATAAGCTATTGATTCAGTCCTCCCCTTATAAGAAATACTTGCGTTCAATTAAAATTGACTTATAAAGTTATGATGCTCCAACAAACAGGAGACGTAGATTTATTGGATTTAGTCTTGATTTGTTTTACAGGGCACATTTCGAATTGAATACATTAATTTCGAAAAGTTTGCCACGAACTAAATTACGGATGAAGAGGTAAGAGGGTATCGTGTCTCTTGCCAAAGTAATTTGACTGGTAACATTTCTCGTTTACGGAAATTTTAATGCGTCTAAATTAGTCATGATGGTGTAACAGTTCTTACTTTCTCGAAGCGACACCCTTAGCTTAAGAGATAAAGCAGGACATTTGTTCCACGGCATTTGATTTAAATTGTATCATTGTATAACCACCTCTTTTCTTTGAAATAGAATGTATCTGGTAATTAAGTGTAAGAATACAGGAACAAGCAAATTCAGCATCGTATTCAAATGTATTTATTCTATAAAAATAAGTGTGTGCAATAATTTACTTTTGAGCTTGTTTTATTTAGTGCTCTTCATAGTCTTTTCACGAGAGTAATATGATTTTTTGAGATAGTCTGTTTACTCATAAATTATACTCGGAGCGTTCTACTGTGAAATTTTATTCGTCTTTCAAATTGGATTCTACAGGCTTTATTTGAAACACGGGCCGACGTAATAACAATGGTTCTACTTATATTGGAAAATGTATTATCAATGCTTGCCTAATACGGAATAGAACGGTATTTAATTTCCGGCTATAAAAAATGTGTTATATTTGTTGGAGAAGCGCTAACCTTACGGTCACTCATTGTAGACGTCAGCAGGGACCCGGGCAAGAAATTAAACACTTTGTAAGTTAGAATAATTTATTATCGTGAATCACAATAGGTAGGGACTATTTACTTAGTAGGTATCTCAAATATACAGTACAGTTCCTAGGCAAGTATCAATTTAGAGTGATCAAAACGATATGGGAATCCTATTAATAAAACACTCTTTTTTATAAACCGCAGCCCCTCCAATCTAGGTTCTGTACAAATCACTTTGACGTTTGTGTGTTATTGACGTTCCGTACTCTTGACTCGGATGCGACATATTAATACCTATCATGGTATCTAACTCAGTATATTTTGTATGATATTATTAAAAATGATAGGAAAATCTTACATTCAAATTTGCGACGTAATTTGTATATTTGAAATGTCGTAATTTTTTTTTATCGCTGTTGCAAACAAGCTTATAAGCAGCCTGATGGTGACCATGGTTACCACAGTTTATAGATACTTGCCACACCGGAGGAATTATTTACGCGTTGCCGACTTTTTGAACTCCTGTTTACTCCTCTCTTGAAGATCTTCATACTATAGTCCCCTGAAAAGACCTCAGCAGGGAGCTCATTCCACAACCGGAGCGCTTGTGGGAAGAAACTCCTCTGGATACCATGGATCATTTCGGTTTCGAAGGTGTTAGAATGAATTCGCTGCTGACGACGAGCAGTGCGATGGCAGAAAGTACCTACAGACATAATTAATGGAAAACAATTCCTCAGAACACAACCCGTTATACAAAAATACATAAAAAGGCGAAGTCTTGTCTTAGACTTAATGGTTCGATATTTGTGAATTTGGAATCGACAATAATTCTCATAGTTAGTTTTAAGCTGATTCAAAAGGTCTAAGCTGGTATTCACGTGTTATCCCACAGTACTTCATGTGGGGTCGGATTTGCGTTTGTATAAGAGCAGTCTTTGCCCAGGAGCGAAGTACCGTTCTTGTCATAATGATAAAGCTACTCTCAATTAATTCTACATTCATTGACAATGTAATAAGTTATTTCATGAATTTACAGTGATTATACGCTGTGACAACTGCCAACAAAGAAAACACGTTTCGTCGCTTTGCCTTCGAAAACGGACAAGTAAATATATCAATTTTTTCAGTAACAATATTAGAACGACTTTACATATATGCCGTCGTATTTCAAAGTAATCGAAATTGAATTGAACTGTAATCCTTGCACAAATCTTCCAAGAATATTTGCCTTTTATTTTTTTCCTACTACATGTGGTTTCGTTTTCTAAATTTGCTAAAAACATTTGTAGAATTTCATAGACGCAATGGCGATATGCACAGTATTAATATCTTCTAGAGCGTAGTGAAAATCTTTATACTGAGTTATTATAACGCTAGTAAAATCATAAAAACTTATGTCCATTCCTTGCTACATGATTTATCGCTACGCTTGTTCAAATAAATTCGCGTAAACCGTTTTCTTGTAAACAAACGTATAATAATAATATGACTACTCAGACATTTGAAGTAGATTCATATACCTACCGAGATCAAAAGAAGTTTGGGCACTTTTAAAAAATATAAACAATTCTTAGAGGAATATAAATCGTGTTATCTGATGTTCATCTCTATGCTGCCTTTGACGATAAAACGTTTCAAGATGATACTTATTTACTTACCTTATTCAGTATTTCATGAAAGGAATTTTCCACCAAAAGGATCTATTTACGACTGTCTATCAAAATAAGCCGCTTTAATCTTTTCAAATGGTATACCTATTCGGAGCAAATATTACAAGAAGTACAGTGGTGAGTTGTGGAGGAAATTGATTTCGTAAACAGATGTCTTTTGAGAATGAAAATACTTTTGAGACATGCTCACATGCTTTAAGAAGTGTTAGGAATGAATTGTAGATCATAGAAATATATGTTTATTGCGGTAAGTGTGGGTGTGAAACGAATTATTCGGACCATAATATTATGTTGCACATATTTTAAGATACTTTTTTTTTTTACTATTGATGTATACAATCTTTATACTTGCGTATAAATTAAATTATAAGGCTTGTTGTTTATACAGACTAAAACCTGAAACTACAGAACCGATTATGATCTATTTTTAATTCGATTGTAGTCCGTTAAAAGTTTTGTTCTTTTTCATTTCTATCGTTTCTCTTACTATCCTAGGGTAGTAAGCGATCTGTGGAGAGGACTTTAGGCCCAAGTAACTCGATTGTCTCCTTCTGTATTTTGTGATTTTTGACTGCAGCTATGTGTTTTTTGACATTTCAGCATGAGCTATAGTAAATTTTATGGACACTAGGGGTTTGATAGGGTATTATGTTCTTTGGTGAACGTAAGCTACTTTTGATGTTCTTAATTGGATCATATACGGTTTTGATGGAGTATTTCTTTGATATTGCTAAAATCTTATCCGTTACTTGCTTGATGTACATCAGAGACGCTGGCTGTCTGTTTACCACAGGACATTTTTTGGCAGAGAAACGTTTCAGTTACCGTCGGCTCACATTGTCCCTGTTCTTTATTAGTACTTCTTAAAATGGTTTAATTCTGCCTCTATATCTTCGGGGTTGTATAAGTCGTGGACTCTGTCAATCAGCAATGTTACCACAAAATTAATTTGGCAGGGATAATTGTGTGAGAAGGCATGTAAGTGCCTATCAGTGTGCATAGGTTTCCGGTACATAAAGTACGCCAACGAACAGGCCGGTTTCACCATCACCGTAACATTAATGTCAGAAGGCGTTTTTCCAGTCTTAATTTCCACAGTAAATATAGTATATAATAAGAGTCTTCCATCAAATTAATAAGTAATCCAACATTATTAGGTAACTAATGCACAGAGTGAGAAGCCAATCTGTTTATTACCTACAATAGTTAGATCACATTATATTATTGGATCTGTATAGAAACTATTTCAAAGGGGTAGTGGCCTCTTGTTTTCCTATTGTACATGCATGTCACGGACGAGCCCTCCCGGATAAACGTGGATTGGTTTGCTTTTGTGTAAGTATTCCTCTGTTTTATTGTTTCCTTTCTCGGATCTTTATCCCTCCGTATCGGTTACGTTCATATTTTCTCCGTTTAACCACCGAGAGAAAAATAATACTGGTCTTCCTTAAGCCTTAATTTCAAATTTAGTTTTCACTGTGAAATTTCTATGAGTATCAAAGTTATTATTATTAAACAGTAAGGTAGGGTTACTCACACAAGTTATAACAAGAAATATCATGTCAATGGATCAGCCATCGATGTTAGTACCAGAAAAAAAAAACGGATAAACAAAATCTTCATTGAAATCTTTGAGAATGATTATAGTAGTAGTTATTGAATAGAGATAAGTTTGATAGAGATGATGTATTTAATGTGGAATAGCAAATTCTTTCGTTTTTTTGATGCCTCAAAGCAGCAAACAGGCTGAATGACAGATATAAATACCGTCGCTAATGGATCATTGTAAGAAATTTTGCTTTGTTGCGTTTATCTTATGTTTTAGGGCATGGGGTATGGGGTACAAATTAATCTATCAAATTTCAAGAGACTCGAATATTCTTTTGCAAGAGCTATATAATATGTAAATTTGGTTATTTTATTGCTAAATATTTTGTGTTTTTGTAGTATTTTTTTTATATTTTATAGGTAAGCTTTTGACCACAATCTCATCTGATGTCAAATGATGATGTGGTCTAAGATGGTAAGTCACGCTTAACTTAGACGGAGACTGGCTCTCAAGTGCAGCTGCCGAAACACACCAACAGGTGCTTGATGACAGATTTTCATCTTGAGGGTGGTAGCTAGACAGGCGGAGTTAGGAAAAGCCCTACCACTATACTATGATTTCATCTCTGGAAAGCTCCGACTCAGTTGTTTGGATTCGAACCTACGTCCTTCGACGCTATGTACGAACACACTACCAACTGAGCCAAAGTTTAATATGCAAGTAGTGATTATAAAAACCGTCTTTAATATAAAAAAAAATAGTGAAACCTGTTATGGGGTCGTTTTGAAATTTTGAACGACACCATTTTTCTGTGAAGAAAAATGGCGGGGTAAGCACTATGTCGAGTAGAGTTTTGAAAAGACAGATTATCGTCCGATTACCGAAGTTATACAATGTCGGACGCAGTCAGTACTTGGATGTACCGCCTGGGAGCACCAGCACTGACATTGACTTTTCTTAGTATTTTTTTAATTAAAATGATTTCCCTATTATAGTAAAATTTCACTTCTATCCTGCGTCTTTACAAAGCCGCCTATTTATTTTAATAGTGTTCAACAACTATAAGTAGAAAAAATTAAAATAAATTACAAAAATATTCTACATATAATATACAAAAGCTTTCTTCGTACTCTATAACCATTAACACAGATGGTGTACAATATTCTCTAAATCAATAGGTACACCTATTAACGTAGGTATTTATATGACACACGTATTCAAGAGTACAACTATCATAAATTATACCCATTAGTGTTGTATCAAAAGCGAAGCATTACTTAAAATATTGACAGGTAATTTTTTAAATATCATGTAAACTTCTTCGCTGAAAACGCGACAGAAAGAGAAAAACAAGTTTCTGGTGTGACAATGAAGTGGTTTATTAGTAACATCGCAATCCTCGCTATTGTTTCGATGCTCAGCGGCGCCGAGTCTGGCGTACTGCCAAAGCGGGCTATGAGCAATCTCCTCAATAACCCTTGTGCTTTCAAACCGGTACGATAAGTAAAGCAAGGAAATCTGTACAGTTCACGTGACAAAACATCCATTATTGTATGTAGTTATGACGTATAATTTTGTAATTGTTTTTTGATAAGCAGTTGTGTTCAGATTTTTCATTCTGGAGCCACATACTCTTGTTTCGAAAACGTAGAAACAAAAAAAGTAGTGTGTACTTATATACACGCGTTAGAAGTTATACTTCTTTGGCGTAAGAAGACAAAAAAATCTTTTCAAAAATTTTATCTTTCACCTTATTCTACGTTTGTAGAAAAAACGACGCTAACAATAGAAAAAAGGTATTTATTCCAATACATAAATACTTTTTTTGAATACAATATTGACTATAGCTAACTTCTGGGTGTCGGTTTTTCGTGACGGTGTGCGCGCGCATCGTAATAATTTACTCTCATCATTTTTCCCTAACGCGCCAAAAGAAGTATAACTTCAAAAATTCATCAAATATTTTTCTTTTAACGAGGTTGAATGTAACACATAGAATAAATATGAAGATAAAATTTCACTCGGTAATTTTAATCTAAGTTTGGCATAGCTTGCATTGTGGCAGTGGAACATATAATAAGATTACATATTCGTATATATTATGGTGTCCGTTATTTACTAAGTTGTCTTTTTTGACTTGGGTATCGTTCAAATCGTTAGTTTATAGGCTAAAAACATTTAAGAGTTTTTTCATTCGATGTCGTTTTTAGCGTCTATTTCGAAATTTCTCCATCCCAATGGATCATAATACTTGGAGACTTAATACAATTTGCATAAGTTGATTAGAGTTTGATAAGTTATTCAATAAATCAAGCAAGATAAAATTTAACTTCTAAAAAGTGAAAAAACTCCATGTTACATGAATGGGAAAATATCGTACTTTAGGCACGGTTAAACGACATCAGATTTTTGTTCTTCTTAAAATATATTTATATAAATGTTTAATATTTATAGAAACTACACAAGAATATTCACACATTCTTTTTTGTAGCTCGTAATTTTCAGTCTCTAATATCATAAAAGATATTTATTAAAATGATATGCTGCAAAAGTAAATTTTAATTCAAATGAATGTCAACTAACTACATTTTTTTTATTAAATTTTATAATCACTGTAATGATCATGCTATTGTCGCAAATTATCAATATTTTTAATAATATCTGAACGATACAAATGATTACTGTAAGTTATCCTTAGAAGATATACCATTTTTTTCTTCTTCAAGGTGTAAAATTTCGTAGTAATCAATTAATGTTTATGTATCTCATAAAGTTTAACATTACTAATGTAAGTGTTTCAAAATTTCTCTCTACGACTTCATTAGAACATCTAGATTGTTCTTTATTTCCAAATATAGATAACATACATGTACCTATCATATTTATAAATCTTTTGGAAGAAAATGTTCAAATAACAAAGAAAATCGTATCAAAATCTATTGTGTATTTTTAAAAAACTAAGAGAACACACAGGCAGGCGTGAAAAATGATAAATATAATAGATTCAGTAGACAATGCAATTGCGTAACTAATGAATGTGACAGCTCACGATACTTATGCTTTTTTGAAAAGTATTTCGAAACGAATTCATTATGGATTTTTTGTTATGATATGTATCACTAGATGGCGTTGTTATATAATTTTGGATTTTTTCTTTTTTTTCGCCTAATAATATTTTGGCGACTAGCCGTCAAAATTGTGCTCTAGTATTATTTCATTAAAATAAATATATACCTTGTTCTAAAGAGTAAATAATTTGTATATACTATTTTTATACTTCTCTTTCTTTTTAAGTAAATGTTCATTTATTTCTAAAATAAACAAAAGTTAGTTTTAGAACTAGATGAACATATCTTCATATTAAATCTAAATGAGTAAAAATTCGTATACAACCTACGCAGTACCGCTCTATACATACATCCATAAATATAAATATACATCTACGCAGTTATTAGTTCCAACTCGTATCGCTACTCGCGCTGATTTAAAAAATGAGTAATTACTCTATTATATAATGTACTCTGTGGTAATAGCTGAGGTTGGCTACTCGATCTCCCTTTAATTAAAACCCTTTCATGGGTCATACAGCCAATCTAGGCTACTAGTAAACACGAACTTGCTCGGTGACACACTGCTTTATTTCTGTACATGCGTTACGAATGCGATCGCATAATATTTTATTTTCAGTGCGTAGTCATGTTTATTCGTAGATGACTCGAGAACGCGTTCCGACAACGCCAAGCGGATATTTAGCGCATACGACATGATTACATTACTTCCATCTGTCTAAATGACGATATGCGTCCGTTATTTCCTTCTGTTTAAACCGAGATTTTGTTTCGCACTGTGTCACGTGCGCCTTACATTCATTTGATGTATATAAATATTTGATGATTATAAGTCAACAGTTTCCATTCAATTTTTTATGATTTACTATGTTTTGAATTATACTCTGTAAACTGTATTTTCCTTGGTTTTTAGTAAATGATACTTGTGAATGTGTACTTATGTGCGTATATATTGTAGTACATAACATCAAGTAATAAATATTGTTTAATTAAACACTTGATATTACTATTATAATTTTATATGAACTAGGAAAACAACTTATTACTAATTACTTTTATCTCTCACCCAGACATGAGTGACATCTCTCAGTGTTGCCCACTCTATTACATATATTATTAAGTTTTCGATATTTACTTAGGCGAGTTATGACAGGTCAAAACGCAACCACAGAGTAATAGTAATAATATTCGTCCAATAAGACAGGCGAAGAAATTAATCCGTTCACTGCCAATTCCGGAGTGTGTTTTGTGATAATTGCAATGTTCTAACAAGATGGTGATTTCCTTGTTAGAGCTCCCAATGGAGTGTTTGTGGCAAGTCATAATCCATGTTCCGTGGCATTATTTACCATCCACTTCACTTTGGCACAATAACCAAACTCTATTATGTAAAACGCCACAAATATTAAAAAATATAGAGGCAAATAACACAAGATTATGAATAAAATCCACTACATAATATTCCAAGATCTGGCCAAAACTCAGCAATTGCTGCAGTCTCCGCACAGGTTTATATTTAGTAGTCATTTTGGACTCGTTATTTTATTTTATTAATACAGGAGTGTATGCTACGAAAGTAAATTACTGCTGATAACATTAATTGCTTAACAATTTTGGAATGATACACTTTCCGTTTATAGAATTTCATGAAAATCTGCGGAAAATCGAATAATCTCTAATTGTTAGTGTTATTTTTACAATTATTATTGATACTTTTGTAATGTTTCAAATTTTAATATAGCGTGTACTTGCCTTGTACGGAATTTCATCAAAAATTGATCAAAATATCTATACATACATATGTATCTACTTATCTAAAAAATACATTCCTGTACTCTTCAATTTGAGGAATGACATAAGCTTCTCTTGAACAAAATTTGATAATAATTGGTCAAGCAGTTTTAGATTTAAATATTGATTTACAAACAGACATAAAAAAGTAGTGTGTTCTTATGTACACGCGTTAGAAGTTATACTTCTTCGGTGTAACAAGATAAAAATCTTTTCCAAAATTTTATCTGTCGCCTTATTCTACGTGTGTAGAAAAAACGACACTAACAATAGAAAAAAGGTATTTAATACATACATACTTTTTTTGTAATAAAATGTTGACTATAGCTAACTTCAGGGTGTCGGTTATTCGTGACGGTGTGCGCTGCGCATCGTAAAAAAATACTCTCATAATTTTACCCTGACGCGTCAAAAGAAGTATAACTTAAAAAAATAACATCATATTCGTAATCAGTGCCTTTAGAATAGTCGTGTACTATTTTCTGATTTTTTTTTTGGAAACAATGAAATAATACAGGACTACATATTTGCCTAATATAGATATTGCAGTCTGGATTTTGAAGCTTATCTTGCATACAAGAGTTTATTAATTAGGTACGCTTGCCAAAATAGCGTCTTGTGTAAGATACGAGTGTAATCTATGTCCGCATGTATACATAACTATTATCATTCTACGTTGTATGCACCACTTGGATTTTATTGTGTTTCTGGGATTTCTCTGCTCGCCCCCGCATCTGTCAATCGTTTCAGAAATGCACACATACCTAATAAATGTTTTGGCACGCATAATGTACATTTATCTCGGATACACGGACATATTTTGTTTACTACACGAGTTACTTGTTATTTAATATACTGTTTAAAACATCATAAAAACGTATCACCTTAATTTAACTAACGTTTTATGGAAGGAGTGTCGAAATCTCTGAACATTAGACCTTAAGAAATACTAAACAATAAAGTTAAAGTAACCATTTCTTATTTACAGGTAATTTATCTTTGAAGTCCACGAAGAGAGATTTTTCCGCGTCAACAACTACGAGGTTTGGGCGGTAAAAAATATAAGTAACGCTAAGCTTTCGTTGGAGAGCGGTCGTGATACAAATAAAAAGCAAGTTCGAATTGCAAAGTTCGCAACTCGACGGTGTATTTTAAGTCAGTGAACGAAAA
Source organism: Antheraea assamensis (assembly GCA_035772565.1). NCBI lineage: Eukaryota > Metazoa > Arthropoda > Insecta > Lepidoptera > Saturniidae > Antheraea > Antheraea assamensis. Next base: position 3,673,040 of record JAQQSE010000062.1, on the reverse strand, counting down.
GGGACTATCGGAGTGTAGGAATTGCAAATCGACTCACGCTCAACCGAGCGGAAAGACAAGGATGTAGCTATTTAAATTAATTTGAATGGACTAGTAACCGCACAAAACCTTATCTATACAGAAATATCCGTCGTCTTCTTAAATGTCAGTATTATTATGTGATAAAATACAATCAGAATGCTTGTACAGATACTAATGTCTTAATATATTCGCAAATGTTTACAGAAAGCTCTAGAAAATGTACAAAATCTTCACTTGTTTTCTTTATTATTTATTTTGTAATATTTAAATAACAAATATTTTATACAATAATAATAAAGGGTTAGCATGGTTAGTATATTATGAGAAGAGATGAAAGTCGTGTAACAAGAAAAGTCTTGAGTTTGAAAGTGGATGGATATAGGAGTAGAGGAAGACCGAAAAAGATGTGGATGGATTGTGTGAAAAATTATATGTGTATAAAAAGTGTGAATACTGAGATGACATCTGACAGAGGCGAGTGGAAAAGGAAAACATGTTGTGCCGACCCTACTCAGGTGGGATAAGGGTAAGATGTATGTATGATGTAATAATAAACCGTCTAATGGGATACAATTATTTTAATTTGACATATATAATAAATTAAAACGTGAAAGAAAAAAAAATATTTCTGGCCTCTAAAAATTGTAATAGAAATTATTATTTTTATAAATGCCTAGTTATTATAAATATTTAGTTTTGTATTTTTATTGTACAGTTCTATACATTTTGCTAAATATTTTGTCCGTAGATTTATCATTTACCAGACCAGTTCATGACTAAAGTAAATGGAAGACCAGCTTTTCGTGATTAATTTTGACAATACGTTTCGAATCATCCATTGCCAATATAAGTAGACAGATATTACCTTATCTAACCTTATTTATTTAAGTTTTGCAACTATTCTAAATATTTATAACAAGTATAATACTTCCCGTTTGTCTTGTTAGAGTCATATTCCATCTGGAATCTAACATTTATGTCGTAAAAAATATTTAAATCGAAATTTCTTCCTTCGTCAAAGTCAGTTGCTGTTGTGAATTCATAATGTTACTTATTAAACATTAGACTTATCCTTATATTTGAAATATAAATAATTTCCTTTTGGATCGAAAGAAACTATGGAATAATAATGTTCCGTTCAATTAATGTTCGGTCCTTTTGCTGAAATTGTTTAGGAAATTAGCTACTAATGGACATCAATCTTCCCCGGGGCGCTTTATTTAAAACAACTTTCTTTAAGAAAAAGAGTGTAATTTGTTACGGGACGCAAATTAAGGCAGGAAGTTTCCAAACGAGAAAATAATAAACAATAGAAAAGAAATCTGTGGAAGTCTTTTCAAATTAAATGAACGAGCTAAATTAGTGATCAATGAGACAGATAAAAGTTAAATACGATTTTTGTAGATTTTCGTCTTGTTAAATTTTTAAGAAACAAATTGCAGAATGAAAATAAAATATACATTGAGGTTATAATATAATATTCTTACATTCTCACAGTTATTTAAAAGTGTTTCTTATTTAAAGTTTAAATATATCTAATAAGCACTGAATGAAAATACACTGCATAATGTCTAAGCTATGATATTTGTAGTAGAAAGGTTTAGTGTGCATTTATTATGCAAGGCATTATTTTAAAAAAATTCTTCGTTAAAACAGTTGTAGTTGTGAAGTCCCTGGTGTACATTGGAAGCAATAAACGTATACCAATTTGAAACCATGGCACATAAATAGTTTCATTATATCACTAGTCGTATCCAGCGGTTGTACTCGTATTTAATTTATCTTGCTCTCTCTTGGAACTCGATACAACGCGCGTCGCCTCACAGCTCGCCATTATTGTTCCTTCGTTATTGTTCAACCAGCTTTCTGATAGAAATTATGCATTGCAATTGCTCTGCTCATACTGTTCGTCGCATCGTTAGATGAATTGCAAAACGTGAAAATAATTTTTAAATCTGTTAATTTCTCTAATCAGGGTTAGCGCATTCAAACAAACGAGAAACAAGAGCTCTCTTGGAGCTTTATAATGTTCATGAAAATTATATAGTAAAATAAAACTGTAATAAAGATGCTATGTTTGTGGCAAAATTTGAAATACTTTCTAAATCCATATGAATATTTATTTACTTTCATGCAAAAAAGAAATTAAACAGAAATTGAATATATAATATTTCGTTGTAAAAACTTGACGCTTAAAAACACAAACCTAAATTGTAAAATACCGTTCTGATTTTAACTTGCAACATTATTTAGGAGCGGTTTCAGTGATGAAATATCTTTTCTTTCATTTTACATTTTATGTATTAATTCTTTAACCGTTTCATTTGCTTTGCATTCGTATTTCTAACTATTCGATATTTTATGGCTGAACTTACTATGTTGCTTATATTCTCCCAAATTAATGCAACGATATCAAAGGTACAAGAGATTTTTGCAACGAATGGGAATTTTGTAAATTTATCTTCTAAGTATAGTGACCTATAGATGTACTAACAAACTCGATTCTGATTCGATATATATCCGATTTCTGTTTAATTCGCATTTATAATGTTACCAGAAGGCGCGGCGGATGTTGTCCTGCCCTCATAATAAAAAATATATACTTATGTTCATGAAACGCTTAAGGCGGTTTGACATTTTCCGATTCTTCCCCCGAAACTTTCCCCGTGAATTGCTTTATCTATTGGTGAAGACCGCATCACAATCCGTTCAGTAGTTTTTGAGTTTATCGCAAACATGCAGACAGACAGACAGACAGACGCGGCGGACGACTTTGTTTTATAATATGTATTGATATTAAGGAATACATCGACCGGATTGTTACTTAAGTCCTAAATAGGTAAGATTTATTAAAACCCCCAAAAAAGCTGTGTATTACACATAAGATGACATCGACAGGGCTATCGCTTAAATCCGAAATAAGTAGGTTAATAAATATATGTAAAGGATACTTGTCCAATGCTAGGAATAATGCTGTATGTGAATTTGGTTGAATATTTTCATTAGTGATTATACAACACGGATCGCTGTTAATTTTGTAAATTTTTATATAAAAAGGATTCATAGTAGTATAACAGGGAAAGAAATGTTAGAAGCTGGAAATATCGCACAGTCCCTTATTGTCTCAATATACCTTATTAGCCAGTTGCTTATAATGGAACTCTGCAGGTGTTGTTAAGGTAATAACCGTTAAAACAAACGAGTGATCCTGTATTTGACTTATATTATGTTCGCTTAGGTATAAAGGCAAGAGGAAAATGACCAAAAATGGCGTAGAAGCCAAATGTAACTAGTAATGCTTCGATGAAGTCAACGTGGGATTAAGGATTGAGACGTGAGCTGAGACTAAAGTGTTTGGTTTATATAACTCCTTCGTCAATTTCAAAGCCTTAATTCATATGGTGATTCAGATAATGTTGGATTTCAGATCAATCATTCGCGGGTTGGTAAATCTTAATTTCTAAATGTATACAATAACGCCGCAAACGCTTCATTTACACATAAAAGTATAATTAAACTTCCGCTAAATTACTTTGCTGTAGTCAAGATAGGTTTGTCATAAGTATTTGAAGTAAAGAACATTCACGTGTAGATCTTCAGACCATCTTATCGTCGCATCCAGTAGATAGGTATATGTCTATACCTGTACATAATGATATAAATAAGTCAGCATGCATACATACCATTTAATATTTCGTACATTTATATTTTAAATTAATGTTTTCTTTCTATTCTTTTTCGTATAAAGATATTTTTAAATTAGGTGGGAATGAAGCGTCAGGCACAAATACGTTGCCGACGCGCCTTCGCCGGTGCGAAAAATTACTTTTAGTATGGCAATGGGAATGCTACTAAAGGCTATAAAAGCAGAAAATGTAATCAGAAATGTTAACTAGTTACAACACATATTAGTCTTTTATAATTAATTTTTGTTCTTATAACAACAATTCAGATTGTTTTTTCAGTAAAAAAGCTAATCTATTTTTTATTTATAAATAATACACTGTAAAAGTTTTTCTTAAAAGTAAATTAAACTGCATATTTTTAATATCTACTACAAAATCAAATATTTAATCAATTTTATTTAATAGGAATGACGTCCCATATTGATATGAATGTAAACAATTGAAGTATCTCTACGTATATACCTTGAAGGGGTGCAAATGTTTCTGTCATTTGTACATCTCGTTTTGACCCATGCATGGCTAGCTTTTGGAATAATTCACAAAGAAAATTAAATTTATAAAGATTATTCTCCTTAATTACATAATTTGAATTGAATCGACACATCCTATGTATAATATTTGAAATTTATTAAAAAAGTTTACGGTAAGACCGAATTTGTGTATAGAGTTTTTATGATAGTAGTAACATAAACACAAAATAGCTGCTTAAAATGAGCAACAGTCACTAGTCCCAAGATATTCGTAATTGTAATTTGCTGTTTCACCAAACGTATTTCAACATTTTACACGCAAAGCTCTAATTACCGATGAAAGGAAATAAATAATAACAACGATTTTGTAAATCAGTATCGTTCAGAAACATAAATAAAATGTAATAGTGAATGAAATACACCGTCCGTGTGTGTAGCTAATTTACGAGCCCGTAAATCACCACTTTGTACTGTTTTTAAGTAATAAATATAGAAGCGAACGTTGTCTGAACAAGTTTCATATGTAAAATTGCACTAAATATTCGTTAGTTATCTTTAAAATGTAGTATGCGTATATTGCAACTATACATATAACTAGTATTTGCTCGCGGCTTCACTTTGTTTTGCCTTTTTTTATAAATTTGTACTAGAGAATTATAACTAAATATTATGTAAATATTCCATGTTTTCAAATACTTATTAAAATAGTACGCCATTTTTTAACAGAATCGATTGAATGGTAACGATGTTGATGTAATGTAACGCCGCCTAGTGATGAGTTATAGTAAAGTGGACAGCATCGTTTTGCGGCCGTTCTGAGAAGATGCGGTAACATACATCCTGAAATTAATTTTTATTTTTATAGAGAATACCAACTCTTGCTTGCGCCTTCGTTCCCATTAATGTAGATTTTGAAAATAACAACCCATATCACTCGCTAATAATAACGTGGCTTCCTATAAGCGAAAGAGGTTTTAAAATTGCTTAAGTATTTATAAAGTTTATCCATAACAAACAAATAAACAAATCTCTTCTCTTTATATATTTAATATAATAATAATAGTTAGTAATAATGTAACAATATAATAACGCTTATTAATAGTTTAGATATGCAATCATAAAAGATTAAATCTAAGAGGCTTATTAAAACGAGTAACAAAATTAAGAATAAATTTCAGCTCAACATGACCTCTGTTACAAAGTTCACCTTTAGTAATGCACCAGGCATTACGCAAAGTCGAGGTGACATTCTCGTCTTACGTCATCAAAGGTCTTCGTTACAATTTTAATGAATTACCAAGATGGAAATGGCTGATCTTAAAATCTTGCAATAAGCATGGAAAATTGTTTGTATTTAGTTGTGATTAAACAATTTATTAAAAAGGATATATTGATGTAGTCTTCTTGTATTTACTATGATATCATCATAATTTTCTTACTCTTATGCCACCTGACTAAGGCCGGCACAACACTGTTTTCCTCTTCCACTCTCCCCTGTCCAGATGTTACCGCAGTATTCACACCTTTTATACACAAATCATTTTTCACAGGATCTATCCATACCCTTTTTCTTCTTCCACTACTCCTATATCCATCCCTTCATACTAAAAACTTTCCTGGTTACATGACTTTCATATATCTTCATGAGATGCTAACCTATTACTCCTGAACTTCTCTGCCACTGGTGCTATTTTCAAACTTCGTTTGATGTACTCATTCTTGACTGTTATCCATTGTAGTTACACCACACATCCATCTTAACATTCTCATCTCAGTTACATGTAAGCTTCTCTCCTCCGTCTTTTTCGCAGTTAGCACCCAAATCCATCTCTATTCAGATTTCATTTACTTTTATTGCAGTTTTGGAGAATACATTAATTATTATCCTTAGAAAAATATCCATGTGTAATCCATATTCTAAATATCGTTGGACATTCTTTTGCATTTTATGGCGTTCATAGAACCAGACAACTTCAGAATGAATGACTGGTAATGTGAACGTTTATTACTATCGAATATTGGTTGTTGATCTTTTTTGGGACCACTTTCTTCTTCAGAACCTTTATATAAAAAAGCAATGCTTATTATATTTTATTCCTAGACCATGTATGTATGTACTTCTCCTCTTGTTGTATAAAGTTTATTAGACTATTAACACCTAGATTCCGTTGCCGCATTTTCCCTCCACAGCGATTTGAGCTTAGCGTTCGTGTGATCTATTGTAGACATTATACCTCATAATATACTACAACATTGCACGTCACAGATGGAAACGCAGAAATATAAATATATATAGATATCGTGATGGACCTTTTTTCCTTCTTGTTTTTTGGTAATTATATTTATTATTGCATAAAATAAATAATTGTAGGAATATTTACATAATATGTATATTTAATTAATTGTAATGGTTTTAAAAATATTACAACAAGTTATAATACTTACATTCATTTTCACAGAACTGCATGTACAACAACTGCCCATGCCGAGATTCAGAGATTTGCTATTTCGACAAAACGTTTGCCATCGGGCCTCGTGAAGCTGTTAAGGTCATTGAAGCTCACAGCATTAGTCAATAAAAAAGTGCTAGATTAAAGTGCCGCTTGTACTTTTTATAAGGTTCTGTATATGTCAAACAAATAACAATGAAAATGGAGAATGGATTTATAGCAAATCTATATACATATAATGAAAATACTGTTCTTTTGAGGGCTAATCACGTCAAAGCTAGTGAACGTAATGGCATAGGATGATGACTTCTACGCTACATACTTTTTAGATTCGATTGACCCTTTGCAATTTTTTAATGCCCAACGAAGCTAGTAAAGATATAAAAAGGTATTAGGCGTATTGTATATGTCTAATGTATTTAAAATGTAATACATAGCGCACGTGCCGCCTAATCCAGCTGTGTTCCAGCAAACACACACATAGTTTATAAATATATAAATAAACATAATCTTGTTCAACGTCATTGGACAATAATATTTTCACTTCTTCATTTATTAGGCCATGATGCCTTTTCATAGCTTTTTTATTTTCGGATGAAACTCGTGTATATCTACGCGTTAGGCGAATAATATTGCATGTTTTCGACTGAATTATGTCGTAAAGATATTATTAAAATGTGATTTTTGAAGTTATACTTCTTTTGGCGCGTTAGGGAAAAATGATGAGAGTAAATTTTTACGATGCGCTCGCACACCGTCACGAAAAAAAAAACCGACACCATGAAGTTAGCTATAGTCAACATTTATTAAAAAAAGTATGTATGTATTAAATACGTTTTTTCTATTGTTAGTGTCGTTTTTTCTACAAACGTAGAATAAGGCGAAAGATAAATTTTTTGAAAAGTTTTTTATGTAATTACGCCAAAGAAGTATAACTTCTAACGCATGTACATAAGTACACTCTATCTTTTTTTTATTGACTTATACTGTTTAAGGTAAGTTCTGTATTTGTACTCGATGAGTTAAACAAGGCACGAGTATAAAAGATGAGTACTGAAAATATTAGCGATATATAGTACTTTTAGGAGGTAGTAAACCCGTCTGAAACTAGGTGTTGGAAATGTTAATGTAACATATATAAATAAAAGTAATTTGACGAGTGTATATAAACACATCACTTCAGAATCGTTAAACATATATTTGACTAATTGTTTTATTTATTTAGTGGTCAAGATAAGGTTTGTATGAAAGAAAATGTTTTATAAATCGTATGGAAATGTGAAAAATTTGGATCGAAAAATCTCCATATAAAAAAGTGAGTAAGACAAAATGTACAATAGAGAGATCTTCAAAAATATTAACAGATTGATGTTCAGTTGCCATTTTATTTCATTACATGTTCGTACTGTAAAGGAAAGATTCGGTTTCATTTTCTATAATTGATTGCTAGCAATATGATCCTCTTATTGTTATATTAGTGTACTATATACATTTTTATGTTTTTACTATATACGTTAAACAGCAGCTATTTATAGTTTTTTTTACTCTCGTTTTATGCTAAAAGATAAAATTAAATTAGATATTCGTATTTTTCTTTTTTTTTTGTGCATATTTTAATAACATATTTTTGAATCTATAACTTAACTAAGATATCATTAAATACTGGAATTTTGTTTAATATTTTGATACTATTTTAAATTTCGAAAGAACGTCCCAAATATAACCATGATCTTATTTCAAAATGTTCTGTTTAAATGTTTCCCTCTTAACTATTTTGCTTAAATATTTTAATAAGTTTCAAAATTAGAACAGTATTCCGAGGAATTATGTCATAAATACGTCAACACCCATTGCAACGGAAATGATGCTGCAACTGGATAAAGCTTAGGACATTACATTCTTTTTAATTTCTATTTTAAATATGTTTATTATTTGGCACATGTCATCATTTATAAGTATCAAGTGTTTCGAATGTTATAGAAAATTATATAAGTGTAATAAGTGGATTGTTGCTAAGTATATCATTATTTAACCTATTTTTTAAGTAACATTTTTTTTACCCCGCTTTAATTAGATACTCAGTGTAATAAAAAGCGACATTAAAGAGAAAACAAATATATACATCTATAAAATTTAATGTGCGAAAGAATGAGATAGCAATACTTTATACAGTGTTTCTTATATTCGCGGTCTCCTCATTATGTATTGCACTACTTAATATTTGCTCTGGTCAGACCGTTGTACTTGAGTGAGTGCGCCTGTGTATTATACGCATTGACATGTATCGTGTGTGTATATGAATATGTTATCATTTTTAAAGGTTTTACTTCTACATCGTGTTAAATATATATGAGGTGATTGTAAGTCAGCTCTAACTGCAATGTTTGTAATTCGTTCTCTATATACAGTTTTATCGTTCGTAGAGTCGTTGCCCGTAGATTTTGCTTGTAGGTTGTTGTATATTAATTGCTGCGTATTTCCTATCTCAAACGGCTTTCTCGAACTATCTCTCGATCTGTCTAAGGTTAATCGGATGAGTGCTTTAAGCGCTCCTTTTAGTAGCACGGTGCAGATGTAAAGGCCTGTTAGAGCAATAGCGTAGCCAGTTCGAAACAAAAAACCTGTCTAATGTAACTGTCTTGATCAGACTCTATTGTGTGTCTGTTTTAGGAGTCTGTTCGTGCTCTGTATCAACGTGCCTCGTTGTTGCGATCTGCCAAAGTCCACGCTTTGCGTGTGTGTTCGCACGTTCTACATCTGTACCGGCCGGTTCTAGACTCCCTGAGATGCGCTTCTCAGAATACATTGAAACAAATGGCCCAAATTCTCATGTGTTCCCGGATTTCTTCATATAGACGTCACCCCCTGTGACGTGCACCGTATATTTATTACATTCGTTCCTGATCTCTAACACATTATACGTTTTTGCGTACTAACAAGATGGCGAATTTGACATAAAAACTTATAACTAACACGTTAATATTTCGGAAAATTCTTACAAGTATCAATTACACTAAATGATCTGCACACGTCTCGCTGTCCGCCACAAATACTTTAGGTATGACATTCGCCGAAAACATAAATACTTACCTTGTAAAGCTTTTTATAAGCTCTATGAGGACAAATTGTTTACTTGATAAAATTCTTAGGAATGAGTATTAAGAAAACGCACGGCTTCAACTAGTGTATTCAGAAGCTAGAAATTTTGCTCAAGAGTTTCTTATGTAGTGAAAGTAAATACTAATTTTAGGTTTTCACAAGCGTAACGGATTAAATAATTAACTAATTGAATATGGTATTGAAAATAGAATATGCGTCAATGAAAAATATGAACAGGTTAAATATGCTGTTGAAAATAGAACATTCGCCAATGAAAGATATGAACAGATTAAATATGGTATTCAAAATAGGGCATTCTTCACTGAAAAATGTGAAAAAATTAAATATGGTGTTGAAAATAGGATATGCGTCAATGAAAAATATGAACAGGTTAAATATGGTGTTGAAAATAGAACATTCGCCAATGAAAGATATGAACAGATTAAATATGGTATTCAAAATAGGATATTCTTCGCTGAAAAATGTGAACAGATTAAATATGGTGTTGAAAATAGGAGATTTGTCCATGAAAAATCTCATATATACATAAAAGAATAATTGACTGACTGACATATCAATGCACAGCCCAAGATAATGGGACTAGAACCGTGAAAATTTGCATGCAGATTCCTTTTACACTGTAGGCAAGCACTAACGATAGAATTTTAGAAATTCAACCCCTAAGATTGTTGTAATAGGAGATCAAAATTAATGTGTAAACCCGTGATTTTTTAACTTAGATTTACGAAAGTTAATATTTAGCAATTCAAATAGAGAGTTAAAAAGACGTGTCTCATTTTTTTTAATAAGTAAATATTAATATAGTCCTTTATAATGATACAAACGCAGGTAAACTCGCGCGTGGCTGCTAGTTAACATATATATCCTGTAGAAAATGTTTCAGCAAAATCAAGCAGTTAAACTAACTTGCTAGTATAGTTGAACTGTTAACAACTGTCCCATATGTTATTGTATGTGCAGATAAATATATCAAGGAATTTAATGATAATTCATTAGGTTAAATCCTTGTATTTATTGTCTACGTTCACAGAAATATTCATGTAAACAATGTATGCATTCAGACAAGACAATATTATGTCTGAACCATCAATAGTTAACGGCGCTGTTATTATGATCAATAAAGCTATTTCAAGTGCCTTCAGAGTGTAACTTTTACGATCTCATAGTAACTATCGGTTTGTGTAACAACAGGTTATTTTAGTAACATCATTGCATAGTTTAAAATGAATCACGAATACGACCGTGAAACCCTTTTTGATTTAATACGTTTTTATTCATTCACCTTCTGTTCTATCTGTTTGTCTGTTGTGTATAAATATTGTAAGCGTATACGTATAAATTAACTTCCCGATGAATTTTTTGCAGTATACTTTAAAATAAGTTTGACGATATTAGGCTCTCTTTCCCTTTTTTCCGTCTTTTTAACTTTTTGTCAGTTTGGTACTTTTTTTTTTTTTTTTTTTTTTTGAAACTGACCTACACTGTTAGCCTGGCAAGGCTCTACAGTTCCACCGGACTACTAAGGGGAGCGCTTAAGGCACTCACCCGATTTTATATGGACGACTAGCACAAGGGCGCACGGCACGCCTCGGCTTGGGCTGTCGTCGAAAACCCGAGTCTAACTAGCTAAGCTAAACTAAGCTAAGCCTATCCGTATCATACCTGTATGGGTTCGTGAAATATACATGGTTACCAAGCATGTATGTTTTACGATCCCGTACATGTATTTTGTATCTATCTATCTGTGTTCTAAACTATTACAGTTCGAAGGGCAAAAAAACAAACAAAAACAGCCCACCACTATGTGTACCTACGAGTGAGTGTGTGTGCACGTGTGTGGGGTGATCGGTGTTGTGTTGTAGACGAGTGTTTGATCGAATCAGTGGTACTCTGTTCGCGCATGCAAGCTGCTCGAGGGCTCCATTCCGGGGGATCGGACCTCGGCTAGAGCAGTTGCCGAGGGAGGCCTAAGAATGTGTGCTGGGGCAAAATTCACAGCCAAACCGCGGCGGCGTGATCTGTGATTACGCGGGCGTGGGCGCGCACACGCTGTGTTTCGAGGGACGGAAGGGTAGTCTTGATTACCTAGCAAAATTTCTTCGGGAGGGTCGGTGAAAATGTAACGCGGACGTCTTTTGTAACGCGGCGCGCCTGGCACGGTATCGTAAGTCGCGGCGGATACCACTAACGGATTGGGATGATTCATGGCACTGTCGAAATAACTAGTCGTGAGAGTTTTTACGTACTCCCAGATAGACGGCATCTCCAGGTCCCTATGGAGGTCGACTCTCCGGATGTACCACGGGGCACCGATCGCCTTTCGTAGAAAACGGTTCTGTATTTTTTGTAAAATCTTGAAGTTCGCTTTTGACATATGCGCGAAAACGGGACAGCTATACGTCAAAATCGGACGAATACACATTTTGTAAAGTGTGAGCTTATGTCTGACGGACATTTTGCTCTTAGCACATAATAACGGATGCAGACGACCCAAAACCATAGCGGCTTTGTTTCGTACTCTCACTGCATGCTGCTTAAACGTGAGGCGTCTATCTAACGTGACACCGAGATATTTGACCGTAAGGGCCCAAGGAATCTCGGTGTCGTACAATTTAAGGGACTCTATATTGCTCGGACGCGGACGCTGAACCGGATCGAAAAAGATCGCAGCGCTTTTCTCGGGATTAACCTCTATACGCCATCGAAGAAACCATTCGCCGAGTTCCTCGATGGCCCTATTCATACGGATAGCTAAATGCGACGGCCGCCAATCGGAAGCGTAGATTACTGTATCGTCAGCGTAACAACCTACCTCGAACCCCGGGGACCGAGGTAGGTCACTGATGAACAGGTTGAAGAGGGAGGGCGCGAGGATGGACCCCTGGGGCACTCCTGAACGTATCGGGTGGGGCTGGGATAACTCACCTTCCACTCTATAGCGGAAGGTCCTATCTGTGAGAAATTCGCGGATGATGTGTACTAAACTATCCGGAATACTAGACTTAAACAGTTTATAGACTAGCCCGTCGTGCCAGACCTTGTCGAAGGCCTTGGCGACGTCAAAGAAGACCGCTATTGTACGTTTCGGTTTAGGCTTGGCCGGACTGACCTGGGGCTGGGGGTCTTCATTAAATTTCGAGAATATGTACTCCGTGAGGCGGTGTACTTGGTTCGTGCACGAGTGTTGTGCACGGAAACCGAACTGCTCAGGCGGCAGCAGATTCAACCTTGTTATCGTGGTCTGTAGGCGGTTCAAAAGGAGCCGCTCGTATAGCTTGCCTAGTGTATCTAATAAGCTAATAGGGCGATAGCTAGCGGGAAGCGTAGCTTTTTTGCCGGGTTTGTGTATGCCTATCACTATGGCCTTTTTCCAGACGGCTGGAAAGTGACCCTGGGACATGGCAGCATTGAAGATGCATACCAGCAGAGCAATGATGAAGTCAGGAAGGAGCTTCAGTACCTCGTTCCTGATTCCATCGGGACCTGGGGACTTCCTAAGCTTCAGACGCTTGATAGCGGCCGTCACTTCGTCAAAAGTAACCGGGGTTAGGGTATCCGCGCGAGGAGACGCGAGAAAGCTATCTACCGCGGATTTTATCGATTCGATATGGACAGGGTCAGTGTTAGCAGTGTTTGGAGAACATTGCTCCTCTAAACTCGCGGCGAGACACTCCGCTTTGTCTATACTTTCGAACGCGGGAGGCAACCCATGACCTCTGTCTAACGGGGGCATCGATGCACTCTGCTCTGATTTGAACTTACGCGTGAACGTCCAAAACGCCACGTGGGACGGCTGGATATCCTCCAGGAGTTTGTCCCACCTGGCGGCTCGGATTTCTGCGATACTAGTTTTAACTAACTTTTGTAATGAACGTAATCGAACGCGATTGTCTTCGGTCGGGTAAGTGTCGTAGGCTCGGGTCGCGGCGTTCTTTTCCGTGATCAACGCCTTAACGTCGTCAGGGAGTATAAAGCGGCGATCGTTCACCGCTTGTACCTCTCTCGAGGTCACCCTGACGGCGGTCTGGAGGTGGTCGACCAGGGAATCGATAGCCAGATCCGCGTCGGCTTTAGACACCAACACGTCCGGAATTCTATTTAGACTCTCCGAGGACGGATTGTCTTTCAAGTGACTGCGGAGTTTCGCGTAGTCAGCTGCGCGCACGGACTGACAGTCGATATCGAAATCTGAACCTAGTTGCAAGATAACGGGGCGGTGATCTGAGTCTAGTTCGTGTACGACTTGTATGAGTCGCACAGAAAGCTGGACGTTTTTTAAAAGAGCTACGTCTAACACTGTCGGGCGACAGCGATCCTGATAGTGAGTGGGTTCCGGCGGGGCTATGACGTCAAAAGCGAGATCGCCACTTAGTTTGTCGAGTGTCACCCCGTTGCGGGAAGTACTCGAACTATTCCAAATGACGCTCCCACTGTTGAGGTCCCCTGCTATGATAACACTGTTACTTAACGCGAACAGCGCCTCCAAGTCAGACTTGAGAAGCTCTTTACTCGGTTTAAGATAAGCAGAAACTATCGTTATGTTCGCATGACCGGTCATTCCTAACCTGCACACTGACACTTCCATATTTGTAAGAACGGGTGGCTCTACTGACATACAATATAACGAACGTTTAAAATAAATCAAAGTGCCGCCCCCGCGGGCGACACGGTCGTTTCTGATAATATCATAATTCGCGATACGCGGATTATTCATTTTCGGCTTAAGGAGCGTTTCCTGTACTAACAATATATCTATCTGCCTATCGTGTAAGTAGTCGGCTACTAAGTCGCGTTGCGTACGGAGATTTCTCGCGTTAAAAAACGAAAGACAAAGAGCGCGCGGTTTAATTTTACTCGGCGGTGTGAATACTATTTATTGTTATTTACTGCGGCACGGGCGAGGCGTTGTATCGTCGCGGCAACGTTTGGGAATGCAGAGACCGCATTCAAAAGACCGATGTCCCTATTACTATTTAAAATTTTATTGAATGCGACTATTTCGCTAATGTCGTGCTCGAGTAAGACTTGAGACAGCCAATCGATGCCCGAGAGAGAGAATGAAAAAGCATGAGAGGGCTGAGAGGGCTGAGCGGGCAACGCTCTTTGAGGCTGAGGCTGGGGCTGCGCCTGAGGCTTGGAAGCCTGAGGTTGAGGCCTAGGAGCCCAGGGGGCGACAGGGGCCCGCCAGGACTGGGGGGCTTGCGGCACAGAAGGTGCCACGCACGGCATCGGGGCCGGAGTTAGCGGGGTACGGGAGGAGCCCGGGAGGCCCGGGAAGGTCTCAACGGACATAAGAGGTGGAGGCGGAGGGCGGGCAGAGACAGCAGGAGCCCTACGGGCTTGTCTCGCCTGGCGTGGGCGTTGCGGGCGGGGCGCGCGGGGACACCCGCGATAACTCGCAGGGTGGCCCGCGTTACCGCACAGAACGCAGCTGGGAGGCTCGGGAGTGTCGGGAGTGCGAGCGCACTCCTTCGTGGGATGGTCACCGAGGCACTTGACGCACCTGGGACGGAGATGACAGCCTCTGGCTGTGTGGCCATAACTCTGACAGTTATGACACTGAGACGGGGTATGAGTCTTGCGCGGCGGTTCGGCGGTGATACCGGTGAGGCCGCAGACCGTGGTGAGGCCGAAAATGGCCTTGCCTTCTACGGAACGGTCAAGGATGACCAGAGCCATAGGGTAGGGAGCTTTGGTGCGGGGGTGGTACATCCGGTGTACCTCCCGCACTGGGAAATTTTGCTCCTTAAGGGAGTCTGAGATTTCCTCGGTGGACAACTCCACCGGGACGCGCCTGAGTACGGCTCGGAGAAGGCGCTCTTCTTCGAGCGCGTAAGTGAAATAATTAAGCTTCCTCTCTCGGAGGTGAGAGGTCAGCTTGCGGTGGTCGATGGAGGTGGGGACTTTGACCTGAATACCTTGAGCGGTATTCAGGGCTGAGGTGTAACGGATACCCGACCCATTCATATAGGTCGAAATCGCGAGCCAGGAGGCCTTGTCCTGAATGGTAACGGGGGGCGGGGGGCGGGGCTTCTTAGCCTCGGCTATGGGACCCGTAGCGTCGGCTTGGGAGGGGGCGGGGCTAGCGTTGCCCGAGCGAGGCGTTCGATTGGCTGCGACCGCGGCCGATTTCGCGGGCACCCGGGCGCCATCTACTTTTAATGTTTTCTGAGCCGGGCATCCGGAGCCTGACTCAGAATCGGAGGCGCGCGACGCGGCGGCAATGGGTGGCGTGCGAACGCGTTTTCTATTTACGACGGTGAAGCCGTCGTTAGCTGGCGCGGAACTAATATTATCTAGTTCCATGTCAGAGCCGGCCTCCGAGCATGGAATAGGTGCTACTAAACTAATTCTATCTAGTGGGTTTTCCGGCGAACTAGGCGAGTCTAGCGCGGCGAAAGAGTTCGCGGTCGCTACGCGGGGCGATAATTCGTCTATACTAACCGGCTCAACTAATAGCTGCGGGGCACTACGTTGGACGCGCCTGATTATTGCTTCTAACCAATAAACTCTGTCTTCTATATTGGCCATCCCGGGGCCTGCGAGGGGGGCGGGGGAGGACATAATTAAACCTCCCTGCCTGAAGGGTAGGGGGGCACGCCAAAATTAAATTTACGGGACTATCCCGAGTCCGGACCAAAAGAGCTGTGGGCGAAGTGCAATGCCACACAGAGAAGAACCTACAAAGCCTAGGGGGAGGCCCTATCAAGCCCAGGGCAGAGAACGCAGACCGGTAAACCGGGCTACGCCCAAACAGACACCCGGGGATGGAATGAGGGAATAGGAGGGTGGGAGGGCGATACCTGGACCTGACTAGGCGCACTCGCCAAGGCCAGACAACCCAGGCCCAACTGCCTTTACCGTTTGCCTCGGGGCAACCGGCGAGCGGACAGGGCGCTCTACTCACTCGTTGGCACCGTGACACGTATTCCCGTGAGTAGCCACTAAGCGTGGTCTTCGATTGACAGCGCGGGATGTCGCACCGAAAAGTGCGGTTTTATATTTGCACTAAAAGTGCGGCTTCGCAGCAGATGTTTTCTCTCTTCGAAATTCTCAGGCTCGAACACAATAGTACCGGACGATGATTCACTCGGCAACAATGCGGGTCGGGCAGCGACGAATTCGTAGAAATGCCAACACCTGGTGCGCAGGTAGGCGAGCGCGGCGAGCCGGAAATGACCGAAGAAAGCCGAGCGCGGCGAACCGAACGGACCGTCAGAGCTGCGAGAGAGCGCACGTGCGTCCCCGACCGCGGCTCGAATCGGACTCTTTTTCCAGTTTGGTACAAATTCTGCAATCGATTTGAAAGTTATCCGAACCTGCCACATGTATGTGCCATAATCTCGTGAAGATGTTAAATATCGAATGAAATCTGTCACACTGAAAAACTCAAACATATTAGTAAATATTTATTTTAATACTAGCTGACCCAGCGAACTTCGTACCGCCTAACAGTCAATTCTTTAATTATTTTTTAAAATATTTAGGCTGAGTTGCACCAAAATCGTGGTTATTGTAATTGTTAAAGTTAACTTTAACAATGACAAGACTTGCTAACAGTTACATTTGCCAAAACGAGTTGCACCATCAAACATTTTGTAATTGTTAAAGTTATTAGGGTTGCTACTTCAATAAGCCAATTAGTCCCTAAAATCGAAAGGGGTAATATATTTTACTTGGCAGGACTTTGTTATAAGTGTCACCAAGTGTCACTATTGTTATTCTGTGACTGTCAACAGATTTTTGATGACAGATTTCAGATGTCAACGACAAAACGTTAGCGTTTGTCGTCCTGTGGACATTTTCCAATTCTGGGAAATTAAACTTTTTTCTTTCTAAGACGCAAATTATCTTCAAATATATTTATTTCGTCATCGGAAGAACTATTTTCAGTTTCCCACAGGATTTCTCTTAGCAACGACATGATATTATAAAGTTTTTTCTAGTGAACATGACAACCGATTCAAAAATTGACATTAACAATAACGGTAACCGGCCAACATGGAGCGGTAATAGTTAACGTTAAATCGTGACGTCATTTTAACCATTGTCAATTGGTGCAACCTATTTTTTGCCTAACAATAACTTTAACCGAATTTTTAACTTTAACATTAACTGGTGCAACCGAGCCTTATTCTGCTATTCGGGACGCTATATAATGTTAAATGTTGACAAATATTGACATTGATATTTATACGATACTAACGTTACTCAATTATTTTGTCTTCCCAGAACCTCTCCACTAACACTTAAACTTTATGCTATAGTATTAAAGTTCAAATTGAGTTATAAGTATTATTACGAATCGTTTGTATGGGAGTATAGAATAGTGTTGTTTTTAGACTTTTTCACGCAATTTTTTTAATTTTTCTCTCCGTAAGATTCATCCTTGTACTTCAAGGAATATTCTAAAAAAATAATTAGCGAAATCGGTTCAGCTGTTCTCGAGATTTGCGCTTAGCAACACATTCAGCGATTCATTTTTATATTATAGATGTCACGTTTTAAAAACGTACTAGAAACATGAGGCTCATACAAAAAAGAATAATAAAAAGTCTATCACAACACACTGTCACACAATAGTTTATATTATTTGCAATGTCATAAGGTTATTCGTTGCGTAGACGAACGTAGTCGACGATAATAATAATTGATGTATGCATAAATTGTTATTTATTGGACGGACCCTAAGAATATTATTCATATATATCTATATTTTTTAATACTTTTCAATACATGATGTATTCGATGATATTTTTATTTAAACAATTATTCTATTTTTCATCATCAGCTTCTCATCTTCATCATCTCACCATCTGTTCAGGTAGAATTTCATCAGCTTATGATTATAAAAACACTATAATAATTTTATTCACTACAGTAATGAAGACTGAATTTCCTACTCAATACCAGGACTGCATGCCTGTTATCTACCAACTGATTATAAGAAAATGTACATCAGTTGTTACTATTTACTCAAACGTCATTAACAGTAGCGGCCGAAGGAAGTGTATGGGCGTCAAGCTTTATTTTATTTTACAATCAAATTCTTTATGTTCACAAGTAAATTCTAAGGTCTACTTCAGAGTGCAGGCGGGTGGTGGGTGCTTGCTTCAGTCTAGCGTGTTGCCATCTTATATCGCACCATCACTAAACATCAGACGTCCATTTGGTCAAATAGTAATCTTGTGAAATATATTATATAAGTGTGACATTGAAATCAAGATTAACTATCGTTGTAACGTAATGAATTAGTTGGGAATTTAATAGAAATTGCAGTTTACAAATGAAATTGACTAAACCCATAGTAGAATAGTACTTCAGATAGAATAAAAGAAGCCGAAGGAAACAGAACAAAGGACAGGAGGACGATATAAAAAAATAGCTGACCCAGGATGGATACAAAGAGTAAGGAATAAGTTAGTGTGGAAATATTTACAAGAGGCCTTTGTCGAAGGGCAAGCTGTAGCAGAAAAAAGCGGATACCAATAATATAGCTACGCAAACAAATTCTAATGTAATCTGTAGAATTCTAATTTAGTTTGCAATCAATGCCCGTATAAAGGATTATTTTATTTTTACAGTTTTGACTACACTTCTTCCTATCTACACTTTTTACCCTTAATAATAAACTGCTTGATATTAAACGATGTATAAATATAAACAGCTCGGCTCTTGCCTAACATTATTTTTAAATATATATGGAAACACTTTGGCAACTTATATTGTTATATATATAAACATAAACCAAATGTTGGCAAATGTAATAAGAAGAGAATAAAGCTGTTAAAATTATGACGGAATTTTATTATTATAGCCATTTATTATATGCAAGTAACTGGCATATATCAAAAATTGGAAGGTAATAATTATTCAAAAACTGGAAAAAATATATATAAAACAGAACTGTAATTCAACGTTTTCCAGACGAACCCGTCAAAGACATTGTTTTGACGTAAGCGCGGATCCGTGTTTATCGCAGATTACCATTACTTTGTTTGTTATTATTTAGTCTGGTTCTAAGAGGATATCCAATCAATTATGACAGTGCAATAAGTGATCATTCGCAATTGTTTATGAATGGATGCCAATGCTTTGGTACCACGCTCTTTATGAAATATCGACTACAGAATACTTGATCTAATTAATTCAAATTTAGGTATATTTTAACATTTGTACAAGGGGTGACGTCACATTTGTCACTGTACTGAGTGTTGTAAGTTCAAATCTCATAGAGGGCAGTTATTCTCTATGATCCACAAGTGAATATTCCTGGTCTCAGAGTACTTTGTGTCCGTAACTCTGCGTTGGTAAGTTTAGTAATTCCTCTTTTAAAAATGTATTATTTTTATTATTTTACACTAGAGCTGTTGCTAGTATTCTTCTTTAGGCAAATAAAAATTAAATGTCTTATTCCATGACAGTCGATTACAATTTATACAGTCGTATAGAATACATTTTATAGACTTTCAAATTTATAGAATATATAAATTTTTTTATACACTTTATAGGTTAGCCTTTGATCACAATCTCATCTATTGTTAAATGATGATGTGATCTAAGATGGTAGTCACACCATGACTAGAGGGAGACTGCCTCTCAAGTGCAGCAGCCGGAACACACCATAAGGTGCTTGGCGACAGATTTTCAACTTGAGGGTGGCAGCTAGCCCGGCGGGCTTAGAAAAAACCCTACCACCATGGTATGGTTTTATCACGATGTTTTTCTTCACTGAAAGCTCCGACTCAGTTGCTAGGGCACGAACCTACGTCCTTCGACGCTATGTTCGAACACACTACCAACTGAGTCATCATCGATCGACCATATTCGATTATGTCATTTTTTATCAACTTGTACTTTAACTAAGAATCACTTTATATGTAGTTAATTTCATAATACAACACACTTGAAGAAAATAATCGGAACAAGAAACTGAATATCGTAAAAATAGTGATTCGTCCTATTTAAATACGTTTACAACAATAGTTTTGTCTGTGAGTAAGTGACCGTAAATACAGCGAGTGCCGTCCGCGACATGAGTTAGTGCGCGACAGATGTTGCTTTCAGAACGCATTCCACATCGGAGAACCGGAATAGACATTTCGTTAAACGACACATAAGATTTCTTTCCGCAACTTCTACATTTTAACGACAACGTTTTACAATGTATTATACACAGCGATATAATATGTTTCACGTATAATCTCAAGGGACCCCATTAATATTTGTATTAAATTGTCTATGTGACGAAAAATCACTCGCCGAATGTATTTAAACGCGCCACTTTAGAGCGGATGCATATATTTGACTAATTGTTTTTTTTTGTCAAGACAAGTTTCTATGAAAGAAAATGTTTGAAAGTGGAAATATTGTGATAAAGTATCTGTGATAAAATGCGAATGAGTGAGACAGAAGATCGTAGGAATATCTTTAAAATATTGACAAAACTGAGAAATTGACGTTCAGTTGTGTAGTTTCCAGCTTATATCATCACATAATCATATTGTAAAAGGATGATTTCGTCTCGTTTATTTTCGTCGATATACTCGTGCGAAGCCGAAGCGTGCAGATAATAGTAACAAATAAATTACAAAATAAAATAATTGTTTTCTGTATTCAGAGATGCACAATACTTGCAATGTTTTAAATGTATAAAGAAGACGTATTCTCATTTTTATTAATAGAAAATTATATTTACACGTTTTATTTTTGTACGCCCTCGAAATTCTTCCTTACTTTTAGAAAATGATATTATTTTCTATGTCCAATATAATACGTAGTTGTGTGCCGGTGTGCTGCGGTACGTTATCTTTACAAATGACAATAATATTTTATCTACGCCTTGGCACACGTTCCAGCTTTTGACGGAAAGCGGGGAACGTAAGACTGAATCGTCATGTTAAATTGGAGCGAACGGTTTCGTCACAACATTTTAATACTTCTTTCCTAACCTTTTTCAATCATTTCCTTTTATTAGTAAATGCTTTTAAAGTCAATCTCATAATCTACATGTTTGCATTATAAGTTTTGTTTGAAAACCTACAACCTTTCTCTTCTTCAGTCTATTTCCACCAGGCCATTGACATTTGTCTAAGGAAGTTCTCGTTGGTATTCTTCCCATAATCTACACTAAATCATTAGCCCAATTTATCGGCAACCTGCTCACGCTTCTATAGCCAGTTCTGATTTTCCAATTCTCTGCTTTGCATGGAGCAAATCAATTTACACAAAACCTTGACAAATTATATACCTAAACCTTTCTTAGGTGTTACTCTATGTATTGGCGAAGACCGCATTACAGTCCATTTTATAGCTTTTGAGTTTATCGCGAACATACAGACAGACGCGGCGGACGACTTTGTTTTATAATATCTAGTGATACAGAGCTCTTGGTGCCATAGCTACAAACAAAATAAGCTAAGTGTTTAGATACATACACAAAAGTATATAATTTGTGAGGCTTTAAAATGTACTCATGATTATTAACATTGAACATAACAATTATAATGTCGAAGAGCATCTTAAAATACGACCAGTACCGATATCTAAAGCGTGTTCTAAACATATTTTTCGTCAACATCGCATATAGTTTTATTACTTAATAATAAATTCGTTCTTCTAAATATTTCTTACGCAGACAAAAACATTTTTAGAATCTTGTATACCATCATAAATAATTCTTGAGTTTAGACTAGCACGGCCCTGCACTCTAACAAATTCTGCAAAACCCTTTATCCAATCACAAATGTTACGGATCACTGAACTTCGTTTCTTGCGTCGAAGTAAAATCAACGGGAGAAAGCATCACAGTATCTTGTATTGGATTTACGACTGATAGTGTTATAAGCTTTGAATTTTTAACGTTTACCTCGTTATCTAAGTGCGTTACTTACATTTGTTTATTGAATAAAAATTAATGCAAAGGACTGTGTGTAATAGACTGCATAACCTAGACTCCTTACAGTAGTAGGTACAGTATGTCATCATCTCAGCCTACAGAAGTCCACTGCTGGACATAGGCCTCACCACACGATCTCCACAGCGTACGGCTCTGTGCCGCCTGTAACCAACGGCTATACAGTATGTATTGTCATAAAATAAATTAGCATTTGATTCGCAATTTACATAAAACTAACTATGCCTACGTATTAGCACCTGTTTGATGTTATGTGTTGCAATAAATAGTTGAATTATATGAAACTAGATAGGTATTCAATAATATTTTACAAGTTCATACCAATTTTCATGACGATTGGTTGAACGCGACAGAAATAGATGTGTTACAATACCACCTACCGGCACCTAAATTAGATAATCAATTCCATGCAAAATAATTAGTTGTGCTAATGTTAAAAATAAACGGACAATCAATATAAGAGTTTATAAATCTAGTATATGTATAACCAAGATACATTTAAAATATATAGCAAATTAGCATCACGGAACCTGATATATTTGATTCGTACTGCAGTGCTATACATTCCATTCCTCAATTCGCTATGGATTCATGTTTTAGTTGCTGAATAGTCTAGTTTATGTTTGGCATACAGGTTTCCAATTACCTAAACTAACTAGAAGTTAATCAGTCCTATCGGTAATCTAAATAGAGGCTCCATGTTTTCGTAACAGTGTCCCATTAAAATGTTTTATATATATATATACCAAATAAATCAATTTATATTTGAATCAAATCATTTGCATTTACTACAATTATCAATTTAAACTGATTATAACCGTACTTTTCTATATTTATATTTGCTTTGTCGTACATTTTAATGTATTTAATATTGATTACGGTACGTTAAGCAAAATAGCCTCGACTTTTCTTATTTCACTTCTTAAAAAAAATAGTCCAACGACGCGATATTTTAAAATTAGATTAAAGTATCAGCGAAGCTTATTTAAAAGAGAATTAATGACTGAAAATAAAAGCAAAAACAGATATACTTTATGTTATGAGATTTCATAAGAAGATAAATATATTATTAACTTTGATTCATAGTGAAATTTTTTCTATTACAAAGAATTCATTTAGATTAGAAATGCACGAAATTTTATATAAGATTCTGTCTTATTATAACTCGCGGCTTCGCAAGTGTTCTTTGTTATTTATCACTATTATTATTAGTTGTTATTATTATTTATTGTAATTATCATTTCATGTAAAAATAATTAAGTTATAGCGTAATGGATATTATATAAATAATCTCCGGGTTCATTATATATTCACATCCACCAATTCTTAAGGGGATAAGGTGAAACAGTGTTTAAGTTACTCAAACTCAGTTATACATGTCATTACCTGGCCGCCCCGGTTTTACAAGTGTATAGCAACGTAGTCCGGTGAATCTGTAGTGGCCAAAGAGCCAACAGGGTGTGTCAGTTCGAAAAAAAGAAAAAGTGTTTAGCAACGAGAAAAAATGAGATGAATTTTTTTCTTTACAGTACAACCAATGACATAAATGACAACTAAATAATTGAAGGTCAATTCTGTCAATATTTTTGAACATCATCCTGTTGTCTTCTGTCTCACTAACATTTTTATATTGATAAGTTTAACCCAATATTTTTAATTTTCCGTACGATTTTTAAAACATTTTCGTTCATACGAACCTTGTTCTGATGATTACGAATACAAAGTAAAAAAGCCGAGGCAGTCATCAGGACTGCTGAGAGAAGTCAAAACTCGAAATAATAGAATAATTGTGTTCTTCTTTAAATTTCTAAAACAATTATAATGTAGATAATTTAAATTTCACAATTTATAAATTGAAGTTATTAACATTAATCTGGTTTTCACACCTATTGGCACTTCGAGCAATAATTATATACATTTTATACAGCTTATTAATTAATCAAACATATGACGGGCTGCACAAGCTTAATACAATATTTCAATATTACATGTACACAGTCTGCTATACTACGAGTCGCTAGTCGGGCACAAGTGCAATACGTAACGAGCATGCCGAGATCATCAGTGATGCGAATCTATAAGTTTTTCCCCTGTTAAAAAATATACAACTAAACCAAAGAAGTTTTCACTTTCAAAAAGAATTAGCCAAATTCGTTGCAACCATTCTGAGTGATGCGCTTATATCTATACATTTGGAAATTCATTTTTATTTATATGCATTATACACTATTCTACTAATATATATATGATTATTATATAAGAAAGATAACAAATTAATATAAATAGAAATTAAAATTCGTAATTTACATATAATTAAATTATCATTGTATTTATAGAAGTGATTTGTAGAATAATATTTCAAAGACTATCTCAGTGAGTCCTAAATGTCAGTCACGGCGAATAAAATGTTGGTTATAGCCAAACGCGTAAAATTTCCGCTGAGTAAATGATCTGTCCGCTCGCCTTGTCGCTAACAATTGGTGCGTTGCCAAACCGTACCTCTACAACATTGTTATTACTTACAGCTATCTATTGTTTGGCAGAAGTAATATGTTTATATATTACATTCTCCATATAATCTTTTCTGGTATTGGTCTAGACCAGAGGTTCCCAAACTTTTTTTTCTCATAAACCCCTTTCAAAATTTTACTGGTTCCGGTGGACAACTGCAGGTTCAATACCATGAAGTCAAGCCAATATTGTTAGTTCTTGACACTATCGAAAAAAAATACCAATTTTCATAGACCCCCGCTTACTAATAGTGCACGCCCTATTTCTTTGTCACGCGAACGTACACCCCCGCCCTCATCTTGTCCCTCGTGGACTCCTAGTGGTCCACCTGGATTACTTTGGGAATCACTGGTCTAGACAGTCGAAAAAACTAAATAGAAGCATTTATTTATTGCGACTAGCCGTGAGTTTATGAGTCACCATAATATATTTAAGCTTACTATTTATATAATTCAATGAATCAACATATTTTTGTTTCCATTAACTGTAGGTAACGTAACAGGGCCTGATTTGTACATGTAATCATTCCTTTTTATGAGTTTTACCAAAATATACAACATAAACCACTATCTCTTGTGGGGCTGCTAATTATCCGATTTTCATAAGACTTTTTAATCAACTTCTTAACTTTTTTTAATATAATAATATATCATATATAAATAAAATTTTGAGGTTTGCTGTTTTGCGCGCTTTACTCAAAAACTGTTTGATAAATTTCGATACATTTTTGAAAACAATGCACAAATGCAGACCTCTAACATTTTATTTATTTATAAGATAAAAATATTTAATTACTTACATTGAATTCAGTTTAATTGAATATATTGAAAATAAAAGAACTAAAACGAATTGACCCTTTCACTAAATACGGAAACTACATACACCATTGGTTAGATACACGAACAAAAATTCTACTAAAGCGAAACTCACCGCACGTATTCCGCGTACCCGATCGTAATGAAAGCCGGAACTTTTCCAACGGATTAGCTGGCCGGTAGTTGGATCCAGGTGATCCCCGGTCAAATCTCACTTGTTCCGAGCTAGTTCCAAAATAACTTTCCCTCAAAACAAACGAACCCTCACGTTAAAATCTCTTTTCGCTCCCGAATGTAAATTAATTGCGGTCCTGTTACTGGATCATTCGTTGTTGTTTTTTTTTATCATTACAGACGTTTTATCTGGTTTTCTATTTATTGTAACTTATTATGAGAAAAGAGGATGACATGATTCGAAATGAAATTGAATGCAAAAAATAAAATGTATTCCTATTCTTTGCTTAACGATCTCAAATAGTAAAAACAGATCCATTTTTTAAGTTTTGTATATAAAATGATTAAATTAACATTATATATTGATCCTTTTGTATCTATCTTATAAGGAAAATATAGTTATTTTGCCTCTAAACAGAGTGTTATGTAAAAGGTTTTATGTTAATTATTTTTTGGATTCGATTGACCCTTTATATTTTTTTAATCCTCGACAAAACGGATTGGAGTTAGCCCCTTTTATATACATATCTGTAATATATTAACTTCAATACAGTTTGATTGATCATATTGGTATTCGTTTCTATAGAGAATATATAGAGGTTTCAATGCTATCTGTTTTACTGTAATTAGTCACTAGGTGGCGCTGTATCGCATCAATTTTTAAACTCTCCAATCAATCGCGATGAGTATTAGTATGCGCGGATACATGGATAGAAAATATTTGTACAATATTAGTCTTGCTTTAACTTAATTCTTTATTACAACAAAAATAATAACATCTATACATATAATAAAAATGAAGTGTCTGTATGTAATATCAAAATAATGACTTTTACTGATTGGATATGAATGTATACACGATAGTGATAATAAAAATACAATTTTTAAAATTTTTGTCCGTCTGTCTGTCTGTTTGTTCCGGGTAATCTCCGAAACGGCTGGACCGATTTTGGCTGAAATTTCACAGACGAATAGTTAAAATTACAGCAGGTGACACAGACTACTTTATTTTAGACTAGCTGTCATCCAGTGGCTTCGTCTGCAGTACTATCTCCAAAACAATTGGACTTATTTTCATGGGGCTTTCACTGACAGATAGCTGATCTTATAAGAAGTAATTTACAATTATAAAAAAACGCATGCGGAGCTGCGGGCAACAGCTAGTTAAATAATAAAAACGGATGCGACGTTGTGGATACGGCAGTTATATAAATATAGGTGTATATAATAATTTTATCAAATCTATCTTAAACCCCTTAGTCTAAAAATATTTATATAATTTGCCTTTATATGACATTTATATAAATAAAAACCAATTACTGAAAGTATCAACTTCAGAACGGCTACTTCGTCAATTCTTTTTTTCTTGTGTGCGTAATTGTCAGGGCAAGGCTTGTATGGAAGAAAGTATTTGATGGAAAAGAAAAAAAAACCTTGGATAAAAAATGTCCACATAAAAATGTAAGTGCCTGAGTGAAGATCTAATAAGATCTAAGTAAAATGTTCAAAAATATTATCAGATTTGACAGATTGACATTAAAATGTTCAGTTCGCATTTTATTTTATTGCATGGTCGTACTAGTAAACATAGATTTTGTCTCATTTTCTTTCTTAGTATACCCGTGCGGAGTCGGGGCGGGCAACTAGTGAAAGATAAAGTTTAGTGCTTCATTAACGAGCAGCAATTCCCATTGGAGTTGCTGCTTGAATCATTGGTTGAAGCGATGATGGCTTAGTTGATAGCGTGTTCAGACACAGCGTCGAATAACGTAGGTTCGAATTCTAGCTACTGAGTCGGAGCTTTCGGTGAAAGAAAACATCTTGATACAACCATAGCATGTTGGTAGGTTTTTTTTGTAAGTCCGCATAGCCTAGCTACCAGCCTCAAGTTGAAAATCTGTCGCCAAGCACCAGTTGGTGTGTTCCGGCAGCTGCACTTAAGAGCCAGTCTCCCTCTAGGTTTAGCGTGACTAAACGCTAATCTATAAAGTATAAAAAGAAAATAATCAGAAAATACATGGAACAAAAGAGATGTAATGCTTTATTATTACCAATAAAAAACAAATTGCTTATATGACTGACTTCTTAATAAATTGTAGTATAGAATTATATTATGGGATGTAATAAAAACGTTGGAAAAAATAAACTTCTTCCAGCTCGTCTTTTAACATGATCTGTAAAAAAGAAAACTAAATAGTTTAATACATTTCTTGTAAAAGCCTGCTTATTTAGAATCGGGTCAAGGCACCTACTTTAAATTTCCACTGAAATTCAACTTAACGAGCTCTAATACCTCTCCTAACCGTTTTAACTACACCTTTAGCTTTAATAGCGGCCGGCCATAGCTCGTTGACGATGCTTCAGCTTCTATTCATTACTGGTGTCCTATTGAGGGAGCTTGTTTGCGCTACATTAGTTCCTCAATAGCATTTTTTATTCCGTTCTGTTTACATTTTGTAGGGTAATTTATTAGGAGTGCGGGGATAGCATAGTGGTGTGGTCGACTAGCAAATGTCTCTTCGCTCAGTGTATTCTGGGTTCGCATCTCACACTCGAAAGTTATTTTGGTGCTCAACAGTAGATATTTTTTTAGTTTATCTATTTATGCAATCACAGCAACCAGAATTATATTTTAATAGCTTCTACCCGCGATTTCAATCTGACCTATCCCACGGATATAGTACTTTTTTTTGGATAAATAGTAAGTATCGTATGTTCTTTTAGTACTCCTGGCTACGTGCAAGAGAAAACAGTGTGTGTACTTATGTACACGCGTTAGAAGTTATACTTCTTTGGCGTAACAAGATAAAAATCTTTTCAAAAATTTTATCTTTACCATTATTCTACGTTTGTAGAAAATACGACACTAACAATAGAGAAAGGTATTTAATACATACATACTTTTTTTGAATAAAATATTGACTATAGCTAACGTCAGGGCGTCGGTTTTTCGTGACGGTGTGCGCGCGCATCTCTCTCATCATTTTTTAAAAATTTACTCTCATCATTTTTCCCTAACGCACCAAAAGAAATATAACTTCAAAAATTCATGATAATTCGATGTGTGTCGAAATTAGGTCATAAAACCTATAGGGTGAATATAGTATTTTATACGTACTTATTTTCGAACTAAATGTGTTGTAAAAACTAGATCTTGTCTCGATGAATCAATCATTTAAGATAATATGAAATTTACCATAGATAAGAAACCGACAGTTCTAAGATTATTACTCCTGTTATATATACTTTCAACGAACTCGCCTCGATACTACTACTAGTCGCCTACAACCACAATCCGCTACCGAACCGAGAGTTCGTTCAAACAATACGTACACATGACTGATTTTGTGTGATCGGCATAAATGTGATTACTATGTCCGGTTGTTCTGTATTTAGATGCGTATATATATAACAGTTGTTAAATGATTATAACGAGTACCCGTCTAGTGGTCGATATACGATTATATTTCTAACCAAAAAAATTATACCCATTTTTTTTATTTATAACACTAAATCTCGACAATATCAAGTAAACCATAAAAGAATATAGAAAATCGGTTGACAAACAAAGGAGAAAGATGTACTTAACTATTATACCTCTGTCTAAGCTATGCTTTGTTTATAATTAAATTACCGTTTTGTAAACTTGTATCCTCAGATTTATTGAACAGTTTGCTTTTGTTTCAATATAGGGATGAAATTTACCTCATATATTATCGAAATTTCTATACTCAGACAGATAATTAAAAGCAAAATGAATGGTAGGTAAGTACTTAATAAGCAAACGAACTGTTTCAATTGTTTATTATTTGTAATGAGGGTAAATGTTGAACGATTTTAATTACAATTTTCTGATAAAACAAACAGTTTTTTGTTTATTTTATGCATCAGCGTCAGAGTCAACGTGTCATGATGTGTTATTATTCGTAATGCTCAATGTTTTTTCAGTTTATATCAATGTTTTGCTTAATGCTAGGGCAAATTCAATCGGGTTGTATGGTGACCATAATAGATATATATATAACAATAATAACATTCCATCACAGGATAGTTTCGAAATGTTTAAGTAAGCTGTTGCATAGTCTAATAGTGATGATGGCTCAGTGGTCAGCCACAGCATCAACTGATGTAGGTTCGAATCGGACGAATGAGCCGGAGCTTTTGGTGAAGGAAATATGTTGCCAAGCATTTATAGGTGTGTGTTCCGGTAGTTGCAATTAGGAACGAGTCCCCGCCTAGATTTAACGTGTAACCAGTTTAAAACACATCCTTATTTAGTCATTACCGGGAGAGATTGTGATTAAAAATAAAAAATAAAAAAAATATTGATGTACTGAGTCAAACAATCGCTTGTCAGATGTCAGTCAATATTGGCTGCTGCTCCTGTTAATAGAGTTCGGACGTGCACTAACTAGTTACGGTTTTCATATGAGCGAAACGAAAACAATAATGGTTTCAAATGGTAGATTTAATGAACACACCAGAAATAATCTGTACTAACGTGTACAGTTTACACTCTTCTTTATAGATTTACTGAGAATTTTCTTGGTACAGATTATACAATTACAGTAGTGTCTCTACTTTGCTAAAGCTTAGCTTAAAACTGCTACTACTGCTATCGTAGTTGAATTTTTCGAAACATCGACTTACTTTCTAAAGAGTTCTTTGAGTTCATTTTATTAATTCTCTACCCATATAATAGAACACAGCGCAGTGATGTCCGTAACAACCAGTTGTATGGTAGTATTCACCGGAATAAGATTTAGAATCCCGAAAAAGATCTAGAATCATCGGCAACTCTGTTTGTTCCCTCACCTATGATACTAGATCCTTCAAAGGAAACTTGATCGTATGAGACACATTGTCACTACAGGCCGCCATTATATTGATAACGACAAGGCAATTTGTCGTTGTTTTAGGATTGTATTTTACTTTCTATCAGATGTTATGTAACAGTCTTTCGTAATTATTTTTTAAGTATAAATAAATACAAATTCTAATAGAAAATAAAACCGAGTAAAAGAAATGTATTCGAAAAAATGCACCAGAAAGTCCTTGACCATGGCTAAGTACCTTCTTAGTCTTGGATTGTCATAAACCTATCAATATTTTAATCTCTACACATTTCCTAGTCCTAAAAAGCAGAAGTACAATTCTTCAAATGACATTAACAA
The DNA here is from genome assembly GCA_035772565.1 of Antheraea assamensis. NCBI lineage: Eukaryota > Metazoa > Arthropoda > Insecta > Lepidoptera > Saturniidae > Antheraea > Antheraea assamensis. Next base: position 3,641,703 of record JAQQSE010000062.1, on the reverse strand, counting down.
TGGCAATCTTTTGAAAAGATCCCCTTTTCAATTAAAAAACGTATTTTCCAAATCTATTTATAAGTGACAAAGGTGTGAGGTAACAAACTTAAAAAAAATATGTACAACCTAATTGATAACCTCTTTGTTCTTGAAATCTGTTAAATTGAATAAATATTTATACCCAAATAATAAATAAGACATCACAACCATTGCAATTCGAAAATAATAGGAAAAACAATATATTAAAAGATGCCATATCATCACCATCAATATTTGAATTTGTATTGGCTTTATAAATGTTCTAGACTTGGAGTGCTAATATCTTTTGACACCGTCAACTAACAACACGTGTATTTACGGCCAAACCGTAACTTATACGCAAGAAAAACTACAAACTTCCTGCAGGTATTCCATTAAAATCAGCTAACTATATTCGTTTTTAGGTCTTTAATTTTTATGGATTCAAAGTTATGCAATTTCTGATACAACTCACGTTAGAACGGTCAGCAAAACAGCTCTTAATATTAATCACTTTATTAGAACATTGCAGTGAAATAATTAACAATTTTGTTTACTTACTACGGTGAGTGGATAAAATAAACAGATTAAACAGAATTCGGTAACTGTTCGGACAAAACCCACGCGCCACTCCGCTCCGCACCGTTTGAATCCGCAACTGATTTACATTGTTGATTGAACAAATACTTAATCCATCTTACATTTAATGTTGTTGTGTAGTATCATATTTTATTTGAGAGTTTAATAATGTACGGATGATCTTAGTAATAAACAAATCTAAGTGGGACTGGGCTGTTTCTGTTAGACACAAAGCTGTAACGTATATTTTGAACTCTTTATATGATTACTGATGAATTTAATTAATTTAGCATAATATCCATTATAAACGACAATGGCGGTCACGCCTATAATTTACGAGTTAAAGTCATAATAAACGACAAAGTTCGCTACACACTTCTCTTCTATCAATGGCGTTAAAGAACGTTAAAGGTTAATTTTAAACAGCTATAATCAAATTGTAATTCTGTAATCGGAATTGAAAACAAACAAAAAATATAATCTATGTACATAAAAATAAATCATTAAATGTATGTAAACGCATCACTTCAGGACGATTGCACATATTTCACTAATTCTTTTTTTTTGTTGTATGTGTAAATTATCAGGACAAGGTTCGTATGAAACAAAATGTTTGAAAAGTAGGAAAAACTAGGACATATAAATTAATTAATTCCTACCGAATTGCTTAACTATTTTACACTTAAAAACTAAAATCAGTTGGGATTATTATTGGAAAGCAGAAAATACAACAGTGCCATTTAATATCGGAAAAAATATTTTTTTAATCTCCTATACTTGTTGAAGATGATTATGTCCAGATTAAGGATTGGGTACACAAAACTAACGCACATTTATCTAATCACTAAAACCGATGAAAATAAATACTAGGGTGGACAAAACCTGACTTTCTTACATCCATTAGAATAATGTGCAGCGACTGACAATGAGAAATGTTTATGTCACGTTCCTAATAACTTAAAAGACTATTTATACCAATATGTACACAACCTTATTTTTTTAAATGATTAATTTATCATCATAATGTAATAACATGATTATATTATTAGTACTAGCTGTAGAAAATGAGACTAAATTCTAACAGCATGCGTCATCTCATTTTCTTGATTCATTGATTCATTTACGGTGATTTTTATCCTTATCCTTATCACTGTGAGCACAACAAAAATTTTGCCAAATATCTCCAAAGGTGCATCCGTTTTGAAGTGCTGCGCTTACAAACATTCGGCAATCAAATGTTTTATATAGGTATGACAAAAAAAGAACAAATATTAAAAGCTACCATGGAGTATTCGGCATGACAATTATTACAACTTACTGATTCTTGTTTCAAGGTCAATTTTCAGATACTTAAAATTTTCCTCCAAACACTATTCCTACAACCATAATATAACTTTTATGGCCACTCTTAGTTATTTATGTAGTGCAAACAAATAAAATACAAAATAGTATTCTGCGTGTTTTGCGAGTTGATACATCGTTCATGAACCTATTATTTGTATTACATTCTTGGCTCTGGCTGACAAACACGGCGTCTCGAAAACAGTGTAACTACCGGAATTATTTCTGGTGTATCTCATTACAGATATTTTAATAACAAATAAAATATTTTTATTATATTACTCAATGTACTAACTTTATTCGCGTTTAATTTTACATTATTCAATTTCAGTCAGCTCAATTAAATAACTGTACGTATATCACTATCACTACATATTATAAAACAAAGTCGTCCGCCGCGTCTGTCTGTCTGTCTGTCTGGATGTTTGCGATAAACTCAAAAACTACTGAACGGATTGTAATGCGGCCTTCACCATACCTCCGTGAGCGGGGGGTGAAGATTCGATCCCGCACACTCGTCGCGATTTTTCTTGTAACAGCTCGAGCCTAGGTAGTCCCTCGGTGTGGAGCCCTCGAGTATGTTACTCGCGCGAATACAGTGATTTACACATGTTCTACACTTACACGATCACCCCACACTCTTGCACACCTAGGCACTCAGTGGTGGGCTGTTTTTTTGCCCTTTTCGGACTGAAATAGGTCACATAACACAGTAGTCAGATACCAAATACACACATATACATTCGTGAAACATGCATGGTCACACATGCATTTTTCACGAATTCATATATGAGTATTGTATGGATAGATAGCTTAGCTAGCTTAGTTAGTTCGGGAATCCGGCGACAGCTCAAGCCGAGGTGCACCGAGTGCCCTTGAGATGTTTCGCCTAAAAAAACAATCGGGTGAGTGCCCTAAGCGCTCCCCTTAGTAGTCCGGTGGAACTGTGAAGGCCTAATAAGCCGGCAGTGTAGGTAAATTCGAAAAAAAAAAAAAAAGCGGCCTTCACCAATAGATAGAGTAATTTACGGGAAACGTTTAGGTGTATAATTTGTGAAAGTTTTTTTTTTTGTAAATTAGTTGAAATATAATGATAATTGTTGAAAGAATCGGAAAAAGTCAAGTCGCCTGGGAGCTTTCGTCGAAAACGCTGCCTAATCTTTGAGATATAACAAAACAATGCATAATGAAATATTCCTCTTTTATAGATCTACAAAAAAAACTACGATGGCATGTTAGGTATCTTTTTAGGATAGCTTACTATACCCATCCAACTTGTAAAAATGGTCACATATAATGAGGTAATTGGAAGGCTATTTAGACGGATACAGTATTAATTCTTATCATATAAAATACATTAGTTACCTTATCATTTCTTGCACATAAGTATATATTTTTTATTATCAGGGCCCGACAATGTCCGCCGGGCCTGCTAGTTCCGTATAAATAAAAGACGACAATTGTCTAGAGAGCTACGTGGCGTAGGTATATAGACATCTTTCGGATCTTCTCTGTAATTATTACTTTGTTTCGTCAATTCTCTAAGCCTCGACACACCGCGCTACCCCACGGTAAATCCGCACTGGTACTTTAGATTATTTTAGTTTCTTATTATTTCATTGTTTCTTCATTTATACCCCATCATATATGTTCTGGTGTACCCCAAGGGTCCATTTTCGCACCCCTCTTATTCAACCTGTACATCAACGATCTACTGCGATCCCTGAGGGTCGAGTTAGGCTGTTATGGCGATGACATACTCATTTTCGCTTCAGGCAGATCAAATCATCCAAATGGCGTTTGTGATATCGGCGACTCTCGACAATAGTGCCACGTTAGTCTTTAAACCCTAAACAATAAAGTTCCTACTCTAGCTCCTCGGGCTATACAGAGTTTATATACCCTGGTCTACCCAGGTTAAGTAGCTAGGTGTCACCCTTTATAAGAAACCGATTCGATTTCTTATCGATTTCGATTGAATCGATTTCAAAGCACACGACAAGGCAGTCGGATATAGGTAAATAAACCTCATACCTGACCTATTAACCATAAATCGTGGTTACAATAAAATAGTCCTATTTTTGTGTCTAATACTTGTCTGTACTACACCGTTTTAAAGAAAGTTGTAGATTACACAATAAAACAAAGTACGAACGATTATTTTTGTTAAATAGCTTGGTAATCTTTCCTATCATTTTATTAAATATAGATATAAAGTATTACAAACTTCACATAAAGATAGTAGGTATATTGTAATCATCAGTAATTGTATCAAGAAGTATATATCCTGTAGCATTAGATATCATACTTCATGATTCCAGGCGTTTCATACACGTAAATTATTAAGGGGTCGGTAAGAGTATAATACCTAGGTAATCAAATGAAACTGTAGAGGCATTGCCAGGTCAACGGCTGTAGTCAGTTCGAAAAAAACAAGTATACTACCAAAAATATGAAATTAATGTCACTACTAAGCTAAGAACGGAGAACTATCTTTGTTAGAATTGTTATTGCCGGATATATGCATTAAAAAAAGCAGTGCAAGCGGTAAATCTATGAAAAAAGGTTTGAATATGTGCAACGTATATATAGTAGTCGTTTGGAGAATGTTCCTTCTTTGTTCAACCTTGTCCTTTTATTTGGGGCTGGGTCTACTCACATTTTTGCACAAATGCGATCTGTCTTGTATTGCCGATTCTAGCAAATGGAACTTCTTGAGGTCTTTTGCCAATATTTGACCACCATTTCGAAGGTGGGCGCCCGATCAGGAGTATAATGAAATATAAACGATTTAACATAAATATACATACGAAAATAGGTATTTGTGTATAAATAATAATATACGTGTACAATATATTGGAACTAAAACGAACGTCAGAATTATGAACCCATTACTAACCAACCTATTTGCAATAACAAAAATTTCGTCAGCATCCGATGACAAAGCAAGATAAAAATAAATCGACAATACGTACATATGTAAAACTTTTTTTTTACACAACTAAACGTGCGTTGCTAAGGCAAAAAATCTTTGGGGGAATGTAGAACGCGTCTACGATGTGCCGTCCATTAGCGAAAATAATTGTCATTCTAAACGGGGCTTGTCATTTCATCCTGAGCGTCTTGTACATCTGTAAATTTCTGAGCGCACATTATGAGCGTATATCTGACGTTATTTATCAAATTACTCCTTTGTATATGATGCATAATTTTTTTCTAAACCTAATTGGATTATGGCTTATGTCTAACCTGTATACTATAGTATAACAGATGTATATAATTGCAATAATTTTGCCGGTCACAGTCGCTATATCAACTCACAAATGTAATGGCATTTTATTTATGTACAGATATAAAAAAAATATATAAACAATCATAATAAGAATCTTTAAGTATAAATAAAATGGAAGTGGTTATTGTTCGTTGGGCTCATCTCTGTTATGAATGAACCGATTTTGACAAAATTTTGTTGCCAGATAGAGATAACTATAAAAGTTATTGTATGTAACGTAAAATCGAATAAGGCGTTAGGTATAAAGATGTAACAAAATTAGATTAAAAAGAATTAAAGGCCCACCATTCGTCCAAATAAAACACGTCATTTCAAGTCTCAAAACGGTCACCAGCTCATCAAAAAATAAATTACAATCTAATCACAAATAGAAACATTCCCATAAGAAGTGATACATTTTATTAGCAAAAACGCCAGCAATCGTAACAGAATGCTGACACTCAAAGTTGAATCTAGTAATAATGTTAGAGAAATCGTGCCCCCGCAAAAAAGCCGGGCTTTCACCTTCAGACATCACGTCGCGTGGGAGGGAGGGTGTATACCCCTCACACAGATAAGGGTAGAAACAAAGTACATTACTCCACGTGTGATATGAAAGAGCCGGTCATATTTTAAAGGACGGATTAAATTCTCTACGCGAACTTTGAAAACAACTGACTTCTTTATGGAAATGTTCTATTATTTTTGAGTATATTATGATATGTAATACATCGCTTGCAACTCAATAACATATTTCTCTTCTTTCGTAACAGAAGGGCCTCATATTAATTTTCTTGAGAATCTTCAATGCATATAAACAAAATGATAGAGGTCTTCCGTTGTGTGAGTATGACTCAGAAAGTACTGGATAGCTTTCGATGTGTTTTTATAGTTTACCTTCTTAGAGACTGCGAGAACTTCATTTAACATAAAGGCTTAACATTGAACATAAAAACTACGATTTTTCTAAAAAATACACGTTTAGCGATGTATGATTTCTTACCGAGGTGAAGTGGGCAAGCTGTGTGAGTGAGGAGGTAAACTTTTCTTCTCCTTTGCTTCCATTTTTTTCCCCGTATATGTTTATAACATACTGTTATGATAATAACCAATGCAGAAGAAGTCGCGGGTATCACTTAGTGTTAAACATAGAAACTATTTCTGTAGAAATCCCAAACCAGTACATCGGTAAGACTTCACGGGAGATAAATAAAAATACCCAAGGGTTTGCAGTAGAAGATAATTTAATATTTTTTTTTTTTTTTTTTTCGAACTGACCTACACTGCCAGCTTATTAGGCTTTCACAGTTTCACCGGACTACTAAGGGGAGCGCTTAAGGCACTCACCCGATTTTATATAGACGACTAGCACAAGGGCGCACGGCACGCCTCGGCTTGGGCTGTCGTCGAAAACCCGAATCTAACTAGCTAAGCTAAACTAAGCTAAGCCTATCCGTATCATACCTGTATGGGTTCGTGAAATATACATGGTTACCAAGCATGTATGTTTCACGATTCCTTACATGTATTTTGTATCTGTCTATCTGAGTTCTAAACTATTTCAGTTCGAAAGGGCAAAAAAACAAACAAAAATAGCCCACCACTATGTGTACCTACAAGTGAGTGTGTGTGCACGTGTGTGGGGTGATCGGTGTTATGTTGTAGACGAGTGTTTGATCAAATCGGTGTTACTCTGTTCGCGCATGCAAGCTGCTCGAGGGCTCCATACCGGAGGATCGGACCTCGGCTAGAGCAGTTGCCGAGGGAGGCCTAGGACTGTGTGCTGGGGCAAAATTCACAGCCAAACCGCGGCGGCGTGATCTGTGATTACGCGGGCGTGGGCGCGCACACGCTGTTCTTCGAGTGACGAGAGGGTAATCTAAGTTTCCTAACGTAATATCATCGGGAGGGTCGGTAAAAATGTAACGCGGACGTCTTTTATAACGCGGCGCGCCTGGCAGTGTATCGTAAGTCGCGGCGGATACCACTAACGGATTGGGATGATTCATGGCTCTATCGAAATAACTAGTTGTGAGAGTTTTAACGTACTCCCAGATAGACGGCATCTCCAGGTCCCTATGGAGGTCGACTCTCCGGATGTACCACGGGGCACCGATCGCCTTTCGTAGAAAACGGTTCTGTATTTTTTGTAAAATCTTAAAGTTCGCTTTTGACATATGCGCGAAAACGGGACAGCTATATGTCAAAATCGGACGAATACACATTTTGTAAAGTGTGAGCTTATGTCTGACGGACATTTTGCTCTTAGCACATAATAACGGATGCAGACGACCCAAAACCATAGCGGCTTTGTTTCGTACTCTCACTGCATGCTGCTTAAACGTGAGGCGTCTATCTAACGTGACACCGAGATATTTGACCGTAAGGGCCCAAGGAATCTCGGTGTCATACAATTTAAGAGACTCTATATTGCTCGGACGCGGACGCTGAACCGAATCGAAAAAGATTGCAGCGCTTTTCTCCGGATTAACCTCTATACGCCATCGAAGAAACCATTCGCCGAGTTCCTCGATGGCCCTATTCATACGGATAGCTAAATGCGACGGCCGCCAATGGGAAGCGTAGATTACTGTGTCATCAGCGTAACAACCTACCTCGAACCCCGGGGACCGAGGTAGGTCACTGATGAACAGGTTGAAGAGGGAGGGCGCGAGGATGGACCCCTGGGGCACTCCTGAACGTATCGGGTGGGGATAATTTAATAAAAATTAATTACAACCATACTAATTGCGAATTACATAACGATAGCCTGTTAATTTTAAGCACAGCGCCATCTCGTTACACAAAGAAAACATAAACGTCTGAACAATTTCATTCTCAATACTTTTTTTTTCTTTTTCTTTCATTCAGGAATATTGCACTGTATTTGTTCCTAGTTTCATGCAATTTACATCAAACCTTCATAATATGGTACCCCGTTTTGTTTTATGCAAACATTGTTTCCCAATTTCCCGGTACCAAAGCGAGACTTTTCCGTTTACTCGCATACTACCGTCGGCGCGGACATAAAACTCCTCATTACTACATAAGGTCGAGAACCGAGGCTTCAATGAAAGTCTGCTGGAGCCCTGTTTATATCACAATAAAATACTGTTTTACGACAAACGGTGCGCAGTTTTGTTGCCGTACTTTGTTGTAACGTGGGGTATGCTACTGTCTTTTTGCAAAAATGCGTAATTTGCAATCGATTTTACTGCTCCACTCGCATCCTAATTGTATCTCTTAACTTCTGAAAATAAATAAGTCTACTGTATAATTTCGACTGTGATTAAATATGAGACGTTAGTTTAAGTCGTAAGTTAACTAATGACGGATCCTTGTTATTCCTACTTTTTATGCATTTAATACAACTATTGTTCGATAACTGGTCGGAGATCGGCCACAATTATGATTGAAAATTAATGAAAGTGATTTAAACAATAAACGTAAATTTGAGTTTTTAAATTTTTAAGTAATTTAATTCCAATTAAACATAGAAGTTGTTGATGTTGAATTGTAACAATTTAGTCATTTTAAAACAATTACTTTAAAATATGTGCGAGTTCGAACGTACGAAAAACACTTTACTTTTTTTTAATTTATTAACGTTTATTAATAGCTTCTAAAAAATAAATTAAAGAAAATCGGTTAACAAACAAAAGATAAATAATAAAGAACTATTTTGTCTTCGCCTATTTATATATAAATACCTTTTTAATGCCTCCGGTTTTATAAAATCAAAAAATATTGTAATTTCAAAGTACAATCAAAAGAGTTCGTTGCAGAAAATGTTGACAAAACACTGGTGAGAATTACAATGAATATAATTTGAAACATACGTTAACTAGAACTTTCCAGCGGCTTTGCACGCTTTTCCTATGCAGTAATTAATTTCGACTATTTATTTTAAATCCATGTATATGAAAAGAATGTATGAAATGGATGTATGAATATATATGAAAGAATCAATAACTGATAACAGAAAAATTACGGCTTACTCATACAAACTTTCATCCCCGTTTTCACTACCTTATGGGTTAAATTTCCCAAAATCTTTCCTTAGTGCTTAGCACTTACAATGTAAAAGGAAACCGCATGTCAATTTTTACGACTCTTATCCTGGTAGTTTGGGTTGTGCGTTGATATGTTCGTCATTCATAAATTCTTTTCTATATATAAGTAAGATATTTATTGTCAACTAAAAATCAGTTGAAGGTCTCAGGGATGAAAGTGCCATAGCAGATGTGGTATAGAATACCTGAAGACATATAAAAACTCAACGTAAAGAAGTACGTAAAGCAATTCTATTAATATAACCAGATACAATGGAAATCAATCATGGTAGTGTGTACCTCGGGCTTCATAGTTATTATTACTTTGCGCTGATAATAATAGTTCTCCGTTTCTAGACTTTTTTTACTCCATTAAATATTTTCAAAGTAAATCTAGCAAGAGATTACCCTGTATCTCTGAAAATAATCTTTCGTACATTATTATGGAATACCTTTTTCCTAAATCTTCTATACGTTCGTGTATTGTTCTATGCCAAACAAAAGCTGTCATATGTACATACCGGACGACAAAAGTTTTCATTCTTTTATGGAATTTTTACGGACTACATTGCTTTGTGTTCGCCATGTGAAGGGCTATTGTGATCGAATGCGAGCCACTAATTCAATTTCATTAATGGCTGCGGAATTTGCCTCATGCGACGTATTTAGGTACCTACAACGGCATTATTAGAGTCGGAGTGCTTTTCGAATTTTATTTTATGATTTGTATTACGACATACCTAGTTGTTGTTAACTTTGAATTTTATGTAAGTAGATATATTACCTGTAATACTTAAGCATATATCAGGACTCTAAGGACTCTAATCCAGATTTTAAGAACTACCTAGAAATTAGACGATTTATGTACACAATTACGATTAATATTATTACCTTTAAACAATTTAGTTATTATTCCAAGATGGTTTATAGCTTTTACATAAATAATCAGCTAACATTAGAATAAGTCGGTTACGAAATAGTCTATACTTAAGTATATTGTGATTAATTCTACACCTTGACAATCATACATTACTTGTCGTATCGAGAATCTGTGAACTGAGATTTATTTAGTCTTCTGTGGCGCTTATTACCTTTATATCAAATGAAGATATCGTCAATGATGTTCAAGATGAGGTCCCATTGTCTATGTCGTAGAAGTGTTTACGTGATGTGCGCACAACTGCAGACAGGAAACGATAGAGATTTTATTTATACAATATAAAATTGTAATTGTAAATATTAGACTGAACCAATCATAATAGATTTTGGTATATAAGTAACGTGCCCACGTGTGTCTAGAAATAAGCTATGCTTTAACGTGTATATAGTGGAAAATACGTAGAAAAATAGTTAGTTTAAAATGTGCCGTCGTTATGTGTGTTGTACCGTGTGTATAACTGAACTATGTTCCAGCAAATTGGTTAATATTATACCTGTGGCTATTTTCCACCGTCGCACCGTTCGTCAACGACAAGGAATAATTTTGGGTATAGGTACCTAGTATTAAAAGGTATAAAACTTCACACATTGGAACCGAAATGGCCACGGACGGTCCGGTTTCAGAGGAGACGAGGATTTCTCCCACGAACGATTCAATTGTAGAATGAGCGTGGCATTGGATTCTTCCAGAGATAAATAAACAAGTTTTTAAAAGGTTGACAAATGCGAATATCGTACGTACCGCGGGTGTTGCAAGCGTCCATAAGCTTACTACCAGGCGGCCTGCATACTTGTTTGTTACCATCATGTTATTAAAATGAAAAAATCAAATAAACGATTATACATTTACGAACGATTAATATATAGTTTTTATAAGACAACTTTTAAAAATTGAATGAACCAGAACGATATTTAAGAACTCAATCTGGTCGGTTTTTCTTCTCGACACATTATGATAATGTTACTAAATAAATCTCGTCGATCTGTCCCACGGGGTCCGTCTGGTATAGCAAACCGCTTCGTGTACGTGACAAAATTAAAAAATACGATCCCGTGCATAAAAATATAATAATTCAGACGCGTCGCCTTGTGTACCCCACTTTATTAAAGTTTTCGAGCGAAATGATAAAAATGATGGGAGCACCTTCATAACGTGACGGCGCTTTGTCCTTATTTCCTTTATATTAATTTATAATGGAAGTAAAACACTTTTTTTATTTGCTTATTGCGTTAACAAAACTGTCAAATATAATTCTTTGTTTATATCCTTAATCGTTTTATTTCAGGTAAGTAAATTTGTAGTCATTTCTGTCAATTCGTTATGGAACATTGCGATTTTATGATTACTTGAACTATTGGGGTCTTTTTGACGTGATAACGTCTTATAAATCGATGAACGCTGTCTGCACGCACGAAAAATCATGACTCATTGTCACGTTCCGCCTGAGCCGAGCGTGCAAGCGAGAGTGTGGAACAAAAGAGGCGTGATCGGCCTAAGCGTTCCGCTTGTGACGCATCTATCTTTTTGCCATTCCATTGGTAATTCGGTAATAATAATTCAATTGATAAAAGTATGCAATTTTTCATCAATGTTTTCTTATGACGTTATCACGTAAAATTATCGTCTGTAAACCGACTTTACAGACTACGATTTTTTTTCTTTCGGAGGTTTGAACTTATGAATAAGTGTGTAATTATTTGAAAATGCAAAATTATTACACAAATTTGTATAAATGATACTAGCATAGATTGAAATCACATACATGTAGGTAATTTTATTTCATCGAAGTCGGTTCACAGAAAAAAAGCTATTGAAATCTGCTCATCTTAGTATGCAGTTCGTAGAAAAGTCAAAAGTACGTGTAGTAAACAATCTCTTTGTTCATGTACCTCATTATAACACTTCAAACTACATGAAGTTTTATGCAAATAAGCGTGTGAAGTCGCGGTTGCGTTGGTTATGGAAGACACAACAGAATGAATATGTCACTAGGACCGTGTTATATATTCTCCATCTCCAATACAATAAAACTCATAGGTACTAGACTTCAAAAAACGCTTGCTAGATCGTTTGAAAAGGACGAATTCACTTCCTTAGTATCATTGCTGAGTACAAGAATAAATTCACTTCTAAGCCTTACACATTATATTTGTACTATCAATTAAAGTCCTTGGAGGAGTATCATATGTAATTTTCCTAATGGCCTCCCAAAGTACACAGACAAATACAATAATTAAGCCATTAGAAATAATTTCCAAGCAATGTTTTATAAAACAAACGTTCTGCTGTGACAGTGTTATTAATCACTCTATGCCTTAGAGTAGGCACGGCACGGCTTAGAGTTCATGGCTCAAGGCTTGTAATAAATGAAGTTTTAACCCCGGCTTAGTCTTTGCCATGACGTTGTCTATACGTTGGAAATACAAAGTATGGTTTTGAATAAACGAGCTCTTCATTATTTCCTCCAAAAGAGTGTTGTATAAAGGTGTCTACATAAATATTTAATAATTGGCCTGTATTTTCTTAGTTATTTTTACCGTGGTTACCATGACAACGACGGCTGCCGCTGAATGTTGATTTCTTAGTGCTTACTCTTATTTAGGGGTGTCATCAGCAGAATAGTAATTTTGTAGAGTTGGTTTAATAAAATTACGTAGCTTACTTTCTAGAAAAAAATTAACTATGGCAGTAATTATTTGTGTAAAAAAAATTTTGCAGTGAAAACTTACACGCACGATAAAGATTCCTCACGTTCGGGTTAGTGACGCTGTATCGGAATTTCTCGGTTCCACTAGGCATCAAGCGTGCTCGGCTCGATGACGCGAACTGCAACCAATCGTGTACACTCACCTACAGTCGTCATCGAAGACGTTTACTGTCTGACAAGAATGCCTTTTTAGGTATAATAATTCAATAATATTATAATACGAGTATGTTGTATGTGAATATGTAAAATGATATGTGTTGTGTAAGCGATGCAATGATATATTAGATTTGATCTCAAAGATTCCTAAATATTTCTACGTCTATATTCCTCAGTATTTCAGTCCATGTGCAATAAGAAGTCAGATTTATACATCAATGCAAATATCTCACAAGTTTTAGGTCTGAATGCGAGCACGCAACGAAACATGCCTTTCGAAATACGAATAGTTACCGAGCTTCTTCATACAACTGTCTCAACTTTAAACATAAAACAACAGTTTTATTGCTTACATCCACATGACTAAACGTGACTAAAGTTCTCATTTTATTGACTGTATATAAGATAAACGGTTTACGTGGATGTAGGTTGATTTTATGCCGTACAAACAACGCACGTGCGAAGAATTTCCACGTTGGAATCTTAAGACATCTATGAAAGTGGTTAGGAAATAGATCGCTAGTTGTAGGTGCTGAAATAAAAGTAGCTTTCAATTTTAAGTGTACTATTGAATACGTCTTTAAATTTTCTCAATATATTTTTATGGCTGTTCAGACTTGTAATATAATAAGTGTGGATTGCAAGCACGCCGGTACGCGCACTTCACTTGCACCCAACTCTTGTAAATAATCGACGTTTATTAGCGCATTTATTTAGTAAATAAAATATTTTACTTTATAATGCGTTATTGTTCTATATTAGATGTATTATAAACCAATGATGACTAAACTTAGAGCTATCAAAGCCTAAACAACAGATGTATATGTAGTACCTACTTAAATGGAAACAATATTTATCAGACTTATACAGTTGTATTTAATTCATTCATACCTGTTCAGTTTCATTGTAACTACCAAACTAATACTAGAACATTCACGTAATCTATTGACCAATGGGAGACGTTTAATTCATATAAAACAATCTAAATATTACAGTCTGTTTGTTTATGTTCCGAAAGAACGTGTAAAATGACAGCCTAAACACCTCAAGCAGGATGTGACTTTTCAACAAGCACTGATGGTCCTGTGAGGCAAGCTAAGGCTCCGCTAACGATAGCTATTCACTTCTGTGATTCCATTCACTAAAGATCAGAAATACAAGTACCTCGTCACCGCTTGCATTCACACTTTTTCATATAGGCTAAGCAACAGATAATACAGTTGAATAAAGGTGACTTAAAATCGATGAAAGGTGTATAAAGTTTAATTAGTAATGATTATATAAAAAAAAAACAATAAAAATGAAAGACAACCGACAATTACCCCGTTTTAAGCACCTAGTTCTCATGAAGTATAAAATCATTTGGGACCAAACACCCGATAGTTAACCATAAACATATGAAAATGTATTAGTATTCGATGTCGAAATTCGCTTCAAATTAATTTCGGGTAAAATTCTAATTAAATGAGATTTGTTTGAAACATTAACAAGTAACATAGTGGTGCGGTGAAAATCCGCTGACCACTGTATCCGCAGCATAGCGATACGGTAGCGGTGAGATCGCGTTGGTCTACGCACAGAAAGTTTTAATTTTATTTATTCCCCCACACGCGCACATAATATTCTGCTTCGGAATGTCCGTTTGATTCGATTTTATTAATGGAGTTGGACGTTTGCCCCACTGATTGTAAATACGGGTATTTCATTTGTTGCGAGACGTATTCTGTTTGCGGCGTTCGATAAGCGAAATCGTAATTTACTGTGTCGTGATTAGGTATAGATTCGTTTGCTGTTGGCCGTGTCGAGTTATAAGCCGTATCGCCACGTCGCGACCGGAGACTGCATTGAGTCAGAGCACATACGAGATGTCAACAAGGTCGACCTCCTTTCAGAAGCATTTACGATATTGCTTTGGACTAATTCGATTAACGATTCACGTTAATAAGCACAATGTACTGTACCACGAATAGTTACACGTTTTAATTTAGGTAAATGGTCTAATATTATTGTAACAATGACTTGGCAGTTATCATATTTAAGTTAATATTTAACGTTTAACAATATATATTAATGTTTGTTACAGAATGAACTGGTAGCGAGTACTGCGAAGCCGTCATGGCTGCCGTAAATTCGGTGAGTTATACTATCAAAGGCATTTATATAATAAGTACACCCGAAATTACGTGCTAAAATATGACACGGCTATAAGCAATTAGCAAAATTATCCCATGCGAAAGGGAATTGGTACTTCGCAAATCCGAGCTTAAATTAACAGCGTATAATTCAATGTTATTATTACGATGAGATCCAGTCGTCTCATTAACGGGACTCAATCTGACGTGAAAATCTGTCCCGTTGTACACTTCACTAATTGGCGTCAATTTCGCTTTAGACTTCTTCATTGCTCCCAAATTGGGAGTTACGCTAAACTTTACAATTTAATGTCGATCAAGGATCATATTCATCGAACATTTCTTTACACACACTTCTAAACGACTCATAAGAGTATGATACTCTTGATTGATTATAATTGGGTCGATTATAGCTATTTTAAAAACAATTGCTTTTTCATTCAAATAGCCGTGACCTCTACCTTATAGAAACTAAATTATATAAAGAAGTTCATACACGCTTTATGGAATAGTCATACAGTCTACGAATAGTCATGGTGGTCGAGTGGAAAGAAGGAACCTCGGCATAGATCAAAAAAAAATTCCGAATTCTCGAACATTTACTAATTTTAACTGATAACCCTATCGGCTGACTGTTGAATGAAAACATCAAGAATAAACCTAAACCAGAGAAATGTTCTTTTACCATCGTATATGGGAAGAATTTAAGCTGTGGATTTTTTCGAGTTTAAAATTGCCAATACGCTGTGGGCTGGCGCTTGCTATAATTATGCCCATACCTTCCTTCGGGAAGAGGTTTATGGACCTGAAGTGGGTCTTTTACAGACTGATGAGATGATAATTATGAAATAAATCTAAGCTGTGTAAAGCAGTTTTACTAATCACCTTGAATTTACCCTTTCCAGTAAATAGTTTATGGAATACAAAAAAAGATATCCGACTAGTTCCAGGACAATAGTTCAACCAAACAAACAGAAAAAACATTGTCTTAAGTTTTACAAAATAATAATTATTTTATAAAAACTAGAGTTAACAGTCTCTGTATTGCTTGCTACATTACTTAGGTCTTCAACATAATTGTACTAATGGAATAGATGTCCATACTGTTTGATATTATTTATACACCACTAATTATCTCGTCTAATGTTATGTGTATTTAAGTCAAAAGTTTTTAACTAAAAATCACTGAGTAAAGGTCCAAGAGGTTCATCAAAAATTGATACTTATACAAGTAGTATTTGTGTCCGTTTGAATTTCATACCAATATAAATTAGCGTAATGGTGATTTAACTTTTTGAAATCAGTGAAAAGACAAAAACTAAATGAACAAAGAAGTGGATTAAAAAAAAAAACAAACATGTTTTATCGTATCAGTTGAACAGAACTACCGTCTATTTTATCCGATATATTTTTCTCGGTCGTAAGGCCTCGTTTAGAGCTTAACAGCCGGTCATTGAGGTACGTTACTGCGAGTTGGCTCATCAATGCTCTTTCACAGATATAAAGCGCCCAGTGTTTTAAGACCCCTGTGTGAACGATTTTAAGACAAACGAAAGAGGAAACGTGTGTCAATTGTTACTGGTGGGTCTGTAATGATAGGAGAGCTAGACATTTCGCCATGGATGCTTTCCAAATTGCATTTGAATAGCGAATGCAGCTCAGCAATACTCTGTTAATGACTTTTATGCGTTCATTAGTAACTCGTCCACGGCTTTAATTACATTTATTAATGAGCTAGTTGATTCCTGTCCGCGTAGTTGGGTATTAAAAAATAGCCAACGGTCATTCGTATTCAAACAATATATCGCCTAGAATCATTTATGAAAAATGTCGCATGGTCATAGTCCAATGCCAGCTTATAAGTAGCCTATAAGTTAATCTATATAAATAAATATATGTGTGGGAATAACTCAAAAATCCATCAATAGATAGATGTCTATCAATTCTTTTTGGATTTTACTCTTTCAGAAACGATTTTCATATAAGGCGCAGCCGGTATGAGAAAAATATGAATAGTAAAATTTAGTGATCGAATGACAGCGTTACGTTTTTTGTGCGCAGCCTATTATGCGTACTTTTCACAAGATGACGCTACAATTTTTAAAATCGGAACTTAGTTTAGATATTGTTTCTGATAGAACACTGGGGACGACGAGGTATGGAGCTACTTATGTATAATGTTAATGTATATTTTACTGAATAGTTATAAAAAAGATATTTTCATAGATCCGTTTGACCCTTTGATATTATATCGGTTCTTTTTTTAGTCTAGTAAGACTTTTTTGTACCTGTTCAAAGACAATCGGTCTTAAACTCAACTCTTAGACTACAGTCGAGCGTCGGAGATATACCACAATTTTTTAGTTTTACTCCCTAAACTTATCTAAAAAAATGGTCACGATATCTTCTTTTAATATAAAGTTTTAAGAAACTTACAGTTTTTATAAGCATGACTCGTTCGGCGGATGTATTTTTTCGTACCGTGTAAATATTTGGAAGAGGAAGTAAGCGGATAATCATCATCATCATCATCATCTGACCCTTATCCCACCTTTTTTTTTTTTATTAACGTGTGGAGATCCCTTACGGAAACCCTTATCCCACCTAAGTAGGGTCGGTACAACATGTTTTCCTTTTCCACTCTCCTCTGTCAGATGTCATCTCAGTATTCACACTGTTTATACGCATATCATTTTTCACACAATCTATCCACACCTTCTTCGGTCTTCCTCTGCTCCTATATCCATCCACTTTCAAACTCAAAACTTTTCTTGTTACATGACTTTCATCTCTTCTCATAGACGGATAATATTATTTACAAATAAATTTCCCCAAGTACATTTTTGTTTTCAATTTTTTTTAATGTTTTTTCCACTTTATTGTTAAGATAATAAACAACGCATACGAAATCGTGGTATCGACTAGTTACACATACAATTTGTAAAATCATGAACACTTACTGTGTTACTTATTCATAATTACTCACAAGAGCATAAAGTTATACTCGTACATATAATATTTCTGCAGTACTGTAGCTGAAGAAACAAGCGAAGATAATAAAAATAAATATCGTGAATACAGTTGTCAGTTCTCGCAATACGTAATACGCAATACGTAGATGTCCCCTTACTTTTACTTTGTTGGTAACTTTTTTTGAATAAATTAAGCGACATCTGTTGTGAAAAAACTAAAATATTGACTATAGCTAACTTCAGAGTATCGGTAATTCATGACGGTGTCCGCGATCATCGTAAAAATTTACTCTCATCATTTTTCTCCAACACGCCAAAGATGTTATAACTTCAATAACATTCAAAAATATATTCTATACCATAACTCTATAACCGACTGTGATGATTCAGATAAGTATGCCAGTTCCAAATTTTATTTTGTTACACTCATTTTACTTTGTAATACAGTATTCAATGCTTTTAGTACTTTGGAAACAATCTTCATTAGTGCTTGGTAGTTATGTTCCTATTTTACAGCTTTCCGCAACGTATAAGTCATTTTATTGAGACTAGCCAGATGTCTTAGACTACGAGTACTAAAATATATTAACACAACACACTCTTTCCCCGTCAATATATCTGAAAGATGTATTAACTATTAACGTTTCGAAAATATATCCTTATATTATACAAATTATGTTCTATCCTAATCTTTTTGTTACATGTTATAAAAAGAAAGGCTCTCTGTCTGTCTGTCCGTTAGTGTGCTTATAATTCCAGATACATTGAAACTGAAATTGGAAATTTTTGAAGTGAAAACTTAGGTACATTGAACAGTGAACGAAAATTAACCGTCACACTCGGGTCGCTGACGGAAAATCGGCTCTAATCGATATAATGCGCGTTGGGTTCGATGACGCACTCTTTCGTGTATACTCGTATTCAGTGTTCGTCAACCACGTTTACTGTCTGACAAGAAGTACACGGTTATAATAGTTCCAATAGTGATGTTATTATTATTACCTTATATAATATTAAAACAATATTATGTATGTTTTGTATATAATCAGTTTAGTATTTCAAATGTATATTTAAATGTTTTTATTATTCATTTACATATAAACATTGTATGAAACTTTCATGTAATTACTTACAAGTTTTCATTTCTGTCGTGTGGTCATAAATACACACTCACATTTTTTTTTAAGTCTGTAGGTGTATGTTCTAACCGATCTTTACTATATATTTTGTTACATTACATAGTATACCTTAATTAAACTATAGGCTAGAAATACATTAAATTGACGCAACTTGAACGCCAATACATTCTATTGTAATATTATTTTTTTCGAACTAACGACACTGTTAGCCTGGCAAGGCCTCTACAGTTTCACCGGACTACCAATTGCAATATTTTATATTAAACACTATAATGTATACAGACAGAATTTCAATTCGATGTTCGTAGGTTCGAACCCCGACGCGCAAGAATAAATATTTCGTAATGTGAGTGATTTCGCTAATTCTTTTTTTAGAATATTCCTTGAAGTACGAGGATGTATCTTACAGAGAGAAAAAATAAAAAATTACCTGAAAAAGTCTAAAAACAACAATTTTCTATACTCCCATACTAACGATACGTAATAATACTTAAAACTCAATTTGAACTTTAATACTATTATAGCATAAAGTTTAAGTTTAGTGGAGAGGTTCCGGGAAGAAAAACAATTGAGTAACGTTAGTATCGTAAAAATATGAATGTCAATATTTAGACGATGGTCCCGAATAGCAGTATAAGTATTAAAAAATTGACTGTTAGGCGTTACGAAGTTCGCCGGGGTCAGCTAGTTAGTTTAATAAATCTTTCTTACAAAAGGCCGAATTATCACGATTTTTTAGATTTTAAGTAAATCTTACAATACTTAAAAACTGTGATTAAAACCGCTGACGCAGTTAGTATTATTAACCAGCTAATATTATAAAGGCAAATGTGAATTTTGGTTGCTTGTTACGCTTTGTATCTACTCGACCGATCATAATGAAATTTTTTTACACGTTTAATAGGACGTAGGTTACATTTTATTCAGAATAAAATCTACTGTTCCAGAGGGATAGATCAAATCGATATTAAAGCGAGCGAAGCTATACGTAAAAGCTAATTATATAATATATTCATTTAAACAAAAAGTATTACAATGTAATGTCTTTTTTTTAGGCGAACTAACTACATTATTAACAAATTCATCATCTTGTTACCTTTATCCCACCTAAATAGGGTCGGCACAACATGTTTCCTTTTACACTCTCCTCTGTCCAGACGTCCATCCTAGTATTTACACCTTTTATACACATATCATTTTTCACACAATTTATCCATACCTTCTTCGGTCTTCTTCTACTCATATATTCATCCACCTTCATACTTAAAACTTTTCTATTTACATGGCTTTCATCTCTCCTCATTACATGTCCGATAGCATACTAACCTTATTACTCCTCAATTTCTCCGTCACTCGTGCCATTTTCAAACTTTCTTTGATATACTCATTCTTAATCTCATCGATTCTAGTTATACCACACATCCGTCTTAACATTCGCATATCTACCAGGTGTAGTTTTCTCTCATCCGTCTCTTTCGTAGTCCAGGACTCAGATGCATATAGCATGACTGGTCTTATAACAGTTTTATACACCTTCCCTTTAAGTTTCAAGGGCATTCGTGGGTGACAAGCTACCCCGGACACCTTTCGCCACTTCATCCGCCCTGCATTTACCCTATTCCTCACATCCTTGTCTATGCCGCCGTCGTTTTGGATCAATGAACCGAGGTACCGGAAATTGGAACAGGCTGGTAAGGTACATCATTTAAGGCTATATGAGAAAAACTTGATGGACCACCGAATTCGCAACACAAATGTTCAGTTTTTGTTCTACTAATCTTCAAACCAACAATCTCCAGTTTTTCTCGCTATTTCCCTAGCGTACTGTATACCTCGGCAGAATTTTCTCCGACAAGGACAATATTACACAAATTGTTATACTTTATAATAAATATTACCAATTCAAACATTATACCAATAATAGCTCTGCGTATGCTAGACTCTGTGCTATAATATGATAAATATATATGCGAAGACAAAAAACGTTACACAAATTTAAAATAACAGTAGGTGCATGGCAACCATTTATCTCGAGTGATTTACATGAACGTTGCGAGTACGTTATACACAATAAATCATTGTGTGTGCAGGCATTAAATAATATTATACGTCGATATATGACACTTAACTATCCTATAGCAGTACAAATGTAGTAGATTATATAAACATGTATATATATTTATTGCTATCGTATGGAAAAGGGGTGTACCTGAAAAAAAATGCAAAGTGGGAAAAAGTAAAAAAGTCGGTCGGCCTTTTTATGTGAAGTATGGGTAACTATTTTTTTTTATTATCATTTGAGAATAGAAGTTCATAAGTGTTCAAAAAGCTATTATAATATATATATGTGTGTGTACATATATGCTCCTTTTTGTCCTAATTGCTATAAATAAATTGTTAGAGGTGAGCCGTTGTGAGCGCATCATGCAAAAACTATTGGACGGATTTCAATCATGTTTTTTTTTAGTTTTCATTCTTAGATACACATTATTGTCAGGATATTTTAATTTAATGTCGAATTATTAAAATTCATCTCATTTTATAAGCCGTGGAATAGACTAAATACATTTTTTGAGTGAATTAAATTTTTGCTATCATTTTCTTTTTTTTCTTTGCACATTAAATACATTATTAAAATATTAAACAAGGCAGATAAAGTCGCGAGTTCCAACAAATTCCGAATATAAATCTCAATATTACAAAAACCCCTCTATCTTTCCACGGACGCATTATACATGCATTCATTGGCTTAATCAAAATCTAGATTTCTTGCGTTTTGTGCTCCAATAAAATGTAGTATTATTCTGTTTTTGTTTATTATTTAACATGATTATTACATACTGTCTGTATATAGATTTATTTTTTCTGCCGATATATACGCAGGATTTTTGCCATCCGTTTTGTTGAATTTTAACAACGACTGTATCTTATTCCATGACATGACATTTTTTTATGCCCTGTTTTATTAGCAGTCAGATAGCCTAGCCGTTGCTATTAGACAAACATAATAAAACACACTTTCACATTTATAATATTCTAGCCACGCGCTCTGGTTTCTAATGCGAGAATTATTAATGTGGCCTCATAAGAATTTAACCGGTTCAGATCTATCTTTATAATATACTGTTTATCTAAATTATAATAAAATAACAGTCTTCAAATTACTTTTTTGCTGCACGTAATTTTAAATATATTATTCTCTGAAATGATAGAATGTAAAGCGCAGCTTTGATGTACATTGAATGTATAATGTAGCGAAAAATATTGAAGTGGACAAGAATGTATTATATATATTAGCTTGAATTATAATTATAGATATTTGGTAAAGATATATTATTCATTTTAGCAAATTACAAACTCTATACAATCTGCTTTATTCTAATTTGATATTGATATTGATATTGATATTTCAATATTTTGAAGGAATTATAGCTTTAGAGGCAGTGCAGTCCGATACTGAATTAATCGATGTGTTTACGAAGCCTATATTCTTACTCGCTTGTGGGTCATTTAATTTTTTTACTTGCACGTACGAGGAAATCAACATAAATACTCGATATAACAGATTTAATAATTTTATTCTAGCACTTATATAAAAGCATTTACATAAAAAGAAATTGCGCATTCGATGTGTCTGTTCAATAATTTTGTCCTACTAGTAACATTTTACAATAAATGAGATAATATTCAAAAGTAATAAATTCAATATTAAATGTGTGTAGGTGTCTATATGATACGAAAAACCACTTACATAACAGTTTCCCTCCTTGGACCTTTAGTTATAAGCTGATAAGGTACAATTTGTATGGGCGTTAATTCTATAGACGAGCCTCAGAAACTCTCGACTCTTTAAAATAAATAAATCTTCTGTGCATGTGTAATGTGACTGAACTCCTCCTAAACGGTTAGACAGATTTTTATGAAATTTGGTGTGTGTGTGTTCAGGTGGATTCAAGAATGGTTTAGGTTCTCAATTGCACCCGGTATGTGGCGCTGAGGTATGATTATAGGATTTTTTTGTGGATACGTGGATTTGTGAAACTAATATTAAATTAAACTCGAACGGATATTAACTATCGACTCGAAAGATGAATATAGAAAGCACCACAATCATGCAAGAAGTAGTGTAACTGTGGGACACTGTGTAATGCACGTAGCGGTAGCGATGATTCTCGATTAGCAAACTTATTGTCAAATTCTGTTTACGTGTAGGCACGTTTCATTTCTAGGATTAGTGTAAATTATGTGGTCTGATATCAATCAATCCTAACTAATATCGTAAAAGTTAAAGTGAGTTGGCTTGTTACGCTTTCACACTTTAACTACTCAAGTGATCATCATAACATTTTGCATGCACGTTATCAGGAATACAGAAAAAGACATAGAATACTTTTCGTTTAGAAAAAGTACTGTTCCCGAGGGATAAGTTAAATCTATTTTCACGCGAGCGATGTTGTTGGCAAAAGCTAGTAGCGAATGTAGTGAACAAAAAATTAGGTACTGGCTGTTTTTATACTACAGTTAAATTTATTTTCATTTATAATGACAAAAGAGTAAGTTCCAATTAAGTAAGCAGAAAACCTTATATGTTTAAAATAATATAAGAAAGTACATACCGAGCAAATAATTTCTTATAACTTGTTAAACAAGCATTTGTACTTCATTCGAACATAAAATTACTGAACAATAAAAGTAAACAATCAAACAGAGAAGCTATTAAGGGAAAACATCGTGTACAGCTTTTAAAATTGCTGCAAAGTGGACAAAAGTAAATCGTCGAGGAAATAAATGAGGGAGCTTCTAATATTCTAGTGCCACGGCAGTGAAGCCTTTTGTAACGGGGTAATAAAGGGCATTCTAGGGCTGAAGTGGACCCCGCCGGAAATTTAATCTGACTGAGGACCCTTTGTTACAAGGAATTTTGTACTTAGATAAATGTCAGTAAGTAGAGACAGAAATGAATGAATATTTCAATTTAATTAAAAATACGAGAAGGGAATTGTTATTGTTTTCGCTCGATTGCCTATTTAAAGGCCATCCTTATTAAATGCTAATAGCCCTCGACTGCTGTTTTGATTTCGGTTACAAATAAGGAAATTCACTTGCTGTTTTTTTTTTTTTGTTTGGATAATGAACGTAATACGAGATTTCGACTTTAGTCAAGGGCTTACAATGAATTAGATGACTCTCTGAACTCTCTATAAGTACAAGACGGTAAATACTTCATTTACATAACAATACTAATATGAGCTTTAATGTGATAACACCTTTCATCAAAATCCAATTAATATACTACGTCCTGACGAGAGATGTTTCGTAACAAAGGAGTTGGCTTTCACGAAATTTATCATTAAAATAACATTTGACAACGTATTTCATAGTGGCGGATAGACTTACAAGTGTAATAGGTAATTGCCTAGGGGCGGCATGTCACGCAATGTATGCAAAACATAGTTTTCACTTATGCTAAGTGCTCGTTTTAAACTAAATATGTTAAGGCGCTGAACTGCATAGTTATTATAGCATAATTAATTCGCACGAAAAGAGTCCTAAATACCAAGTGGCAATTATTAAGACCTTATTAACGTTTTTATAATTAACTGTTCTGCAGACTTTAGATTTGAATTTGATGAAATTTATCATGGCAACCTTAATTTTCAATCTGTGGGATGTTTTATTATGTCTGTAACCGAATATCCGATGTACTGGGTATATTATTTCTGTTGTTGTTAGATGTATGAAGTGTTGATTATAAAATATGTAAAAAGATAAATCAGCTATTAAAACGTATTATTAACTCACAGCGGACATTACAATAATAAAATATATAAATTCCTATTGTTTTTATAAAAGATCTTAAGTAAACATTTTATTACAAATTTTAGTGAAGTATTTCTGTAGGCAATATAAGCAAGAAACAATTGCACTATAATTTATGGACGTACCTAATAATTGTAACTGTTTAAAATAGTGAATGTAAAGTAAATAATTGTGTAATGCAAATGTGTGTGTAAAATGTGACAAAATTAAAAAAAAAAAATATTTATAATTTATTAGACTATTTGTAATGAATTATTTAAATTATATTAAATTATGGACTATATAACGTTTAGTTAATAAATAAAACGTCGTGTGAGTGTCTATAAAAATAAAGGTACCTATCGATATCTTTTTTACAATTTGTGCGTTTGTAGATGAGATACTGACACCAAAATTCCTTAATTTATTTTCAATGATGTAAGATGTTTTCCATCTAAATATAAATAGGTGAATAATGAAATTCAGTACATTTTTGTTTTATTAGTTATTAACGAGTTTTAATGTTGTCTCAAAAAAAAAAATGAAAAGTGCTTTATTTCCTTACCATCGACGAGACGAAGCCTTTATTTATAAATTTCTATTCGTCATACGTCTACCGATCTACAACATTCGTACATTCTTGTGCAAAAAAATGTATATATATACAGATATTATTAAACATTAAACTTAAGAAATATATATAAATTTTAGTCAAATTTCAACGACTAGTGTTTTTTTAATGCGTAAAATGTAATTACACTCATTAGTTAATAATATTTGCTAAAAAATACAGACAACATTGTATGCATAATATACTTAACATATTAGTAAGGTAGAAATATATAAATTACCACATTATCAGCAATATAACGATAAAAAAATGTTTACATGCCTGTCTCTTATATAATTTTTATACAATATACTCGTTGTATATTTTATATAACGTTATTTTGTGACCGCGTCTCTGTAATGTCCGTATTCACTGTAGATAATAAGCGATAGTGGCCCCATGGGGGTAAAATGTTGGCTATCTGACATCTTCAGAGCTGTTATGAGAGCGCCTCGTATAACGGTTATTCCATAGATCGATATGTGAGTATCTCTTTTGTCTCAATTTTTATAGAGAATCGTAATGTATTGCTTTATATCTTAGTGATAAAACTAGTCAGTTTAGACTAAAAAAGTTCTTAAACAAGCGAAGAGAATATTAAAACTGAAAAAACGAAACTCATAATAGAAATATTGGTAATTTTTCAACAAACCAAAATATATTATTAACTAACAGGACCGGCGGACGCTGTCCTGCTCTGATGATAAAAAAATATATACTTATGTGCATGAAACTGCTTAAGGCGGCTTGACTTTTCCGATTCTTTCAACAATTATCATTAAAACTTGACCAATTATATACATAAACCTTCCCCGTGAATTATTATATCTATTGATGAAGACCGCATTACAATCCGTTCAGTAGTTTTGAGCTTATCGCGAACATCCAAACAGACAGACGGACGCGTCGGACGACTTTGTTTTATAACATATATTGATATTAAACAACAATACTAGCCGTTTGTAAATTTTCAAGTTTCATTTTGGCGATGCAATAACACAAAAAGTATTTTACAAAACTCTTAACATTGTCTAGCATATACAGCACAGTCTAAATCTGTAGGTCTAATCACACAATATTTTGTACAAGAATTGCTTATACGACGTATATGAGTACTATGAAGAGGTTCTCAAAAATTCTATGTACCCTAAGGGGGCTAAGTCCATCTATTCAGTCAAA
This sequence comes from Antheraea assamensis, assembly GCA_035772565.1. Taxonomy (NCBI): domain Eukaryota; kingdom Metazoa; phylum Arthropoda; class Insecta; order Lepidoptera; family Saturniidae; genus Antheraea; species Antheraea assamensis. Next base: position 3,614,826 of record JAQQSE010000062.1, on the reverse strand, counting down.
AGACGCCCACTGCTAGAAATGGGTCTACCCCAAGAACTGCTCTACACTGATCGGCCTAGCACAGCTCGCACCCAGTAGGTTCCACTAAGCTTTACCAATTTACTAGGTGATAGGTCCACATTGTGGCGGGTCTGCTCACTACCACTGGAGAACTTTTCAGTATCAACTATCCGTTCTAAAAGAAATATTCTCCACCTAGTGCCACTTAAGACTAGCAATTCTGAGGGCTATATTAATGAATTTGATTCTTCTGCGGATCTTTTCTTTTATAATTCACTCGGGTTAAATAGGGGTTAAAAATTGGATTTTTCTTGAGATGCTCCCAAAGTAAAATCCCATCGGGCACACGTTTAGTCTACGAAACAACAAGAAAATAAAACTAATCTCGATTTTTGCTTTTAACAAGTTGACAACCCTGACATCAGCCGCAGGCTAACAGACCGTTTTGGATATCCGCCAGAAATGTCTGTTTGTTTAACTTAAATTGAGATAATCCGGTTTCAAAACAATTTTAAACACCCAAATGTAGAGATTTCTCTTGTGTTTTCTCAAGATGTACTTTAGTCCTTATATTCATTTTAAAATAATCTTAACAATCTATGTAGTACGCACATTTAACACATTTCTAAATATATGCCTCTTGTCATATCATCTATAGTTTGTACTTTAAAAGCGTGCATGATACTTGATACTTCATCTTACATGGTAGTAAGATTTTTTTATACTTTATAGGATGGCGTTTGACCACAATCTCATCTGATGATAATGAATATGTGCTCTAAGATGGCAGTCATACTAAATATAGAGGAAGCCTAATTCTCAAAAGCACGCTACCGAAACACACCAACAGGTGCTTGACGATATATTTCCAACTTGAGGGTGGTAGCGGACTTAGAAAAAGCCCTACCACCATGCATTTTTATTTACATTTGCAAATTTTAAGCTCGTTGCCAACTAGCCATAGTCACCACCTTAAAGTTTGAAATTTGTAATCTAGCACATATAGGTATGTTTCGGCAGCTGAAATTGTAACCAATGATCTTCTTAATTTAGCCTGTTGCCATCTTAACCCATACCATCATTTAATATAAGGTGACTCTGCGGTCAAACGCTAGTACCAAAAAGTAGGTACAAAATTAGCGACTTCAGAATAAATAGCCGCGTGAGAGATGTTCCCTTGAAAGTAACATCAAAAAAGAAGAGTCCTTAACTTATATGCATAGATACTAAATATAATCGACTGTGTTTTTGTGAATAAAGAAATGGTATTTCCGCTGTAATGACGCAAATGGAATATGCATTTGTACGTCATGTGTCTTGAGGCCAAATGTCTTAAACTAACGTAAATGACGTTGCATAATCAGCGACAGTAATAGCTACTTACTTGCTGCATATTTTCATTCAAAATATATTAGTTTTTTTTATGTAGCCCTCTTCACATTAATATAATGTATCGTATAATTTTCTTACCTATATAAATAAAATGATAGAGTTCTTTCAGTCTGCAGATTCTAATAAAATATGTAACCGATATAATTTGGGTTTTCTAATTGGATCCTAAATTATTGTTTTATTACGTCAAGTTTTGAAGCGATGTTGACTTAGATGATAGCGTGTTCGGACACAGCATCGAAGGATGTAGGTTCGAATCTTAGCAACTGAGTCGGAACTTTCGGTGAAATAAAACATCGTGATAAAACCATAGCATGGTGGTAGGTCTTTTTCTAAGTCCGCTTGGCTAGCTACCACCCTCAAGTTGAAATTTGTCACCAAGCACCAGTTTGTTTGTTCTGCCAGCTGCACTTGAGAGCCAGTCTTCCTCTAAGTTTAGCGTGACCATCTTAGACCACATCATCATTTAACATCAAATGAGGCTGTGGTCAAACGCTAACCTATAAAAATAAAAGAGAAGACAATTTGCTTACCCCCTATAACAGCACTTTTTTGCTAAATCAAAAAGTACCCTATTTCTTTTTCAGTACTTTTCATAATCAAATCAATCAAGTTCTTAAGGATTGGGAAGACTTAACAAATAAACTCACATTCGTATTTATATTATTAGTTATGGTTAGGATACTACTGAGCCCATTATCCTAGTCCGGTCAAACTGTAGAGGCCCTGCCAGGCCAACAGTGTAGGTTAGTTCGAAAAAAAAAGAGCCTATTATCGCATAAAGATATCTTTTGACAAAGAAAAACTCCGTTCAATTATTCTGTAATATTCACTTAGTTCGTTTATATTTAAATATTTTGCTATGGTTATAATTGTATTTAAAAAAATATAAGAAAATTGTTAAAGAAAAGGCACAACAAGGTGGAACAAACATGTGACAATTCACTTCCGAAATGGCTCTTGAATGGAGAACGACGCATCGTTTATTGCAAATTGGAGTGGTCGAGTTGACACTGAGACACCACAATACGGTCCCACGTGACGATTCGCAACGGGACCCGACGAGCTGTGTCGAGATGCAGCGGGAACGGACGGGTTGGATCAGAGCCAGCGATTTGTCCCGCCACTTCGCATAACGGGATATCTGGCTTATGTAGGAAACTACGGCTTGCAATTTTCGTTGTTACTTGAATTTCATATAGCTTCGTAGTTAAATGATTTCGCACGCGTCTTTTAGTTATATTGGACTTTTTAAATATTATGTATACTGTTGCCTATTTCACTGTAAGGATTAGAGATACCTGTAGAATAGATAAAATTAAACTTTTACAGCTCCATAATTATGTGTTTTGCAAGAATAAAAATGGTAGAAATGGCTATATAAATCTGAAGTTTCTACTTACCGTAATGTAAACCAATATATTCACTCCTTTGTATTAAAGATAATAAGAGAGAGACTAAGACCCATAGAAGAATGTAATATTATCCAAAGGCAATATTATTATTCCTTTCCTTGCGCTGAAACCTATATTTAGAGATACCTATCTGTTATCGCTTTGATCTTGTGAAGTACATAATTAGAGAGCTGTCTATTTTTTAGTGTTCTGTTTCTAGGAAACACCCTACTGTTATCTAAATATGTCGTATTTTTAAAACCGTAATTGATACTCGATTGGCGTTGTCCCAGAATATATTTTATCAGATCAAATTCATCATAGCATTTTATGTGGTACCCTGATACAAGAAACGTGTCTTTCATTTTGTTTTGTCATAGAAATGGCCATACAGACAAGCGCCAAACTTCATTAGTTATGTAAACAGTAAAACATCAAATAAAAACACCGTCCAAGTGTGAGCCGAACTCGCATAACGACCCTGAACTAAATTAAAGGAAACCTATTTTTTAGTGAACACATAATATAACAAATATATTGTTCTAGTTGTGCCCGAGATTGTTATATCACTACATAGTATAAAACAAAGTCGCTTTCTCTGTCCCTATATCCCTATATATGCTTAAATTTTTAAAACTACGCAACGAATTTTGATGCGGTTTTTTTAATAGATAGAGTGATTGAAGAGGAAGGTTTATATGTATAATAACATAAATGAAATAGTGGAGAAATACTGTTATTTTTGAGGTCACTCAAAATTTAACGCGTGCGGGCCACGGGCATTAATGAATAAATCAAAATTACTGGATCGATTTTAATCATTTTTTCAGTGAATAACATAGGCTATATATTTTATACCCGTGCGAAGCCGGAGCGGGACCGCTAGTGAATATATATTACAATCTACGTAAATAAAAATCAATTGACGTATGTATGCGACCGCATCACTTCAGAATGTCGGTACCTTTATTTAGGCGATTCTTTCTTCCTTGCGTGTGCAATTGCCAAGATAAAGTTTATATTAAAGATGATGTTTGAAAAATTGTACGGAATAGTGAACAGTTTGCGTTAATAAATCTTCATACATAAAAGTGAGTAAGTTACCGAGTGAGTGAGTGAAACTTAAGAGAGTAGGGATCTTCGAAAATTTTGACAGAAGTGACAAGTTATCGTTCACTTGTTCAGTTGACATATTATTTCATTACTTAATCGTTCTTTACAGACAAGATTTTGTTTGATTTCCTCCCTTAGTATATCCGTGCGTAGCCGAATTTGGCAGCTTGTATATAATATTTCTTTTTGCGGAGATCCGCTGAATGATATAGAAGTTGAAGTTGCAGTGACACTTAGAGGCAAGTGATAGTCATATGGACAGAAAAAACATAGCTATGACAAAAACTTATAGTTTTGTCAATTTTGGTGGTAACTGGTGATACGGTGTTGACTTTCTTTTCATCACCATCATCGGCCTGTAAGAGACCCACTGCAGAGCCATAGGTCTCTTCCCGAAGGAAGGCTATGGGCATAATCACTACGCCAGTCCACGACGTATTGGTGATTTCAAACTCTGAGAAATCCACGGTTCTATATTTTTTCCCTCATGCGATGGTACTACGAGATCATTTCTCAGGTTCAGGTTTCATCATGATGTTTTACTTCAATATCAGACGATATTGTTACCAATTTAAATCAGTAAAGTACTTCCGTAATTGTTGGTACATGCCTGGAGTTCGAACCTGCAGGATATCGGATCGATATTCCATCGGTAAAACTACTAGGTAACTACGAGTTTTGACCATATGTTTATATACTTTATAGGTTTTAGCGTTTGACCACAAACTCACCTGATTTTAAATGGCAATGTGGTCTAAGATTATACACCTATTGAGAAACTAGCTCTCAAGTGGCAGCTGCTGGAACAAATGAGTGACAGTTTCTCATTTCGATGAAAGTAGCTAGTCAGATAAGCGTAGAAAAAGCCCTACCACCATGCTATGGTTTCAGCACAATGTTTGCCTTCACCAAAAACTCCGACTCATTCACAAAGATTCGAACCTATGGCCACCATCACATGGTGTGTCTTACTTAGTCCTTATTTTTAATGAATATCGATAGTGAGTATAGAGATTATTATCTTTCAAAATTATTCATACCATAAATAACATTACTTTTCCTGGAACATATTTCAAATATTTTTCACAATACCGAAGTTGCTTCTAACATGAAAATCTTGAGTATTTCTTGTAACGTTAACGATAAAAGAATCCGACGCTAAGCCATTTCACTAATGGAGAGGCTGAGCTTGAATTCTGTCATTAGGACTTGGGAATTTTACCTTTTGTCGTACGTAAATGACGTGCTGAATACGTTTAAAATTAATGTCACTTTACTACGTGGAATATTTTTACATTCCAGTCTTACACGATACGTTTACCAGAAATATATATTTTTGTGAATATTTCTTTTTGCGGAGATCCGCTGAATGATATAGAAGTTGATGTTGCAGTGACACTTAGAGGCAAGTGATAGTATATTAATACTATTGACTATTAGACTGATTATTTAATTTTAAATTTAATTTATTTAATTAGATTAGTAATAAGTAATAGTCATATGGACGGAAAAAACATAGCTATGACAAAAACTTATAGTTTTGTCAATTTTGGTAGTAATTGGTGATACGATGTTGACTTTTTTTATCATATGAGAAACTACCTGAAACTAATCTATAATTCGTATTTGTAATTTCGAATACAAAATTAACAATCGCCTGCGACTTTGTTCGTATTAAGTTACAGTATACAAAACAAAAGAAAAATGTAATACGTAATCTTCCCTACGAAAAACAAAAGGTGCCGTTTATCTATCTTCATGATACCAACACCGATTTTAAAAGGTGTATATGGACAAAATCGGCATTAAGTTTATATGTGTGCTTGTTACACTTTCACGTCCCAACTGCTTAACCGATTATCATGAAATTACATACACCTAATAAGGGGTACAGAAGAGGACATAGGGTACTTTGGATCCAAAAAAGTAATACTATTCCTGACGGATAAGTAAAATCTCCATCTATCAAAGCTGGTTTTCTATTAAATATATTCACATTTATGGGTCTAGTTTAAGTGCATTTAATCAACACTTTAACACAAAATTATCAAACGCCATCGTGAATAGTATTACCCTTAAATATTACATCATATAAATGTATAATATGAAATAGGTGAATTTATGAAGTAACTACATATGAGTAGTTTTTGGCGGGATCTTAGTCTGTCATGTAGTGGATTTTATATTATATTCATAATCTTGTGCTATTTGACATTTTACGTAGTTCGGCTATTGTGCAATAGTGAACGGAATGGGAAATAATACTACGGAGTATGAATTCTGACATGCCACAAAACTCACTGGAAACTTGTAACAAAGGAGCCACCAAATTGTTAGAACATTGAAATAATTACAAGACACTTATTATATTATTACCTACTCGACAATGGCAGTAATAGTTGTAGAAGGTCGATTTCAAATAAAAACTGCACATAATAAAGTTATTATAAACGCATGTAAATAGATCAGAGCAACAATATTATGAGGAAACTACTCTAAATAAAGTGTGAATGTACATTTTTTTTTAATATTTCCAGTAATAAATATCAAAAGAGAAATTATTTTTGACGTAATACCGTTGAAGAAAACTAACGTATATTAAAAGAAGAGTAAATAAGAATACTTTATACATCGTGTTTACTTTTGTAAATAAAAGTACTGCAAAAGCTATTTACTAAGTAATATAGGAAAACGTACAAATCTAAAATGTTTTAATCAGCGCAGAAACTTATCGAGGTACCAAGTTCTCCTTACTTGTTTGCAAAGAAATAAAGCCGCTTGCCTCCACAGCAATAGCAACAACACAACCTAGTTTCTGAAAAGTTCCCAACAAAATGTTCTCAATAGGTCCGTGCCATGTGCCAAGATATTTTATGAACAAAGTATTCCATAGCGGGTAAATAAAAGACCTTCGTATAGTAAAGGAAAAGTTTTCCAATAGTCTATAATATTGGTGACACGACACTTCAATTTTATTGTTATAAATAAAGTTTAACATTATATTTATAGGTTTTTAGCTTTCCCCAACAATTTCACCTCATGTTAAATGACGATGTAGTGTAAGATAGTAAACATAGCTTATAGAGAGGAACTGGTTCTGAAGTGCATCTGCTAAATCACACCTAAAGGGTGCTTGGTTTAACGCAAGCGCCAGTCTATAGTTGCACCACAATGTTTTTTTTTACAAAAGGCTCCGGCTTATTGCAAGGACTTTAATCTACGACAATTGACAGTATGCTAACATGTTACCATTGAGCAATGATCACTTTAGGAAATAGGTTTTTTTTAGGTAATATTGTTAGGTTTTATAACAAAATTCTAAAGCACATTACCGATTTACCAGATAATACGATCAAGCACCATGTCAAGTAGGTTTTAATGTCTAAAGGCTATTATTACAGGGTGGTTCAATATGTGACGGTGACGTCTGGAAATGACGCCAAACTCTGTGCATCCACCAAAACCGAATGTAATAATAATATGTATCAATGTTTATAACTATGTTTTAAAAATATAAGTTATAATATGTTTGATGAAAAGATAAACCAGATCGAGTTTCTCGCCGGTTCTTCTCGATGACTTGGTTGTTTTCCGAACCGGTGGTAACTTTGACGTTCATAAGCGCCTTCTCAGTGCCTAAACTGAATAAAGTGATTTTGAAACGTTTTATTTATTGTAGCACGACATACATATAGCATTATATGATCATAAACTTAATACAATCCCAAAATGAAGACGGTGATCAGGAAATTTACAATTCAACATTAGTCGTTAGTATCATATCGGCTTTCAGAAGGCGCTTATTGACGTCAAAGCTACCACCAGATCGGAAAACAACCCAGTTATCGAAAATAACTGACAAACTTTCAAACGAAAGTATAGGTACTTGGAGATATATTTTCAACTATAGTATGGTAGATGGCTAGACAGGCATTGGAAAATGTCTTTATTACAATATTTCCGTCCATCAAATTTCTCATTGTAGGATTAATATCTGCAACGAAAGATACTGTGTTAAAAAATTCTACTACCACTGAACTATCATCGATTACAAAATAGTGAGCTAAATATACAAATACATTTCACGTGTTTTTTGTTTGTCTACCTTGATCTCCGAAACAGCAGATTCGATAGGAAATAAAAACTTAAATACGAAAAATGATTTGTTTTCCTGTAAATAATTTATTTTTTTCTTGTACAACGGATTAGATACGTTATTTTTCTCAAAAAAGTTGTTAACCCTAAGGAGTAATTGTCAAAATCACAAATAAGACACATAGAGGTAGCCCATTGTTAACCCAAATAAACACACAGTACCAATAAATTAGCAAAATCATTTTCATTAGGATGAAGTCGCTGGCTCTAATTATAAGATCATTTTAATCCCACTGACATCTGACACTGACACAGACTCTTTGCATCCACACCCACTGTCTATGTTCATACTATCTGGTAATCATACTAGCTGATTCTGCTGATAGATTTCCGGTTGATACACCACAAATCTTCATTTTTATATGTAAAGGCCTGTGAACTGAGAGCGATACCAATTTAGAAAGAGATTTCCATAATCTATTGTAATTTGTTTGAAGATAATTTGCAGAAACTAGAGAACAAAACTAAAATATTTTAATTAGATTACAAGTGACTTATTTATTCAATAGTATACATTGAGTATGTAATTCCGATTGACCGCAAATGTCACTGAGCCTGTGCCAAATTCATTAACCGGCGGCTTGTAAAGCGTTCGTCCGCAAATAAACAATGGCCGTTTAATTGTATTTAGTCATGTGTAATCTGAAGTTGATAGATAATTGTATGCCAACTAATCTGTTAAGTATCATGAATTTTATTACATAGAATCAATCAGCTTTCATTCAAGGTTCATTTTACGTTGCTATTAATTCTACTTATGTCCTTTTTGTTTACATGCTTGTGGCGATTATTGTGGCCTTTGGTGATATTGTTATATATACAATATCAAATGACGTTGTGACCTAAAATTATAACTCCGCTACACCAAGAGAAGAATTGGTCTTAAATGCAGCTGCCAGGACACAAATGACAAATGACGGTGGTTGCCGGGCGGGTATTAAAAATGCTAGTCACCATACGAATAAAAGTAGCAAAATTAAAAGTAAATAATGTCTGTTTACATTTTCCGTGTGATAATTTCGCATGAGGTTAATTAATGTCTTGCTAATATAACGGCTCTATTGCAAAATTACTAATTTACTTAAATATTGTGGTCGGATCTATCTTAAAGCATTTCTTGACGACCAAATAGAATATGGCAATTGCGTTGCACTGGATTATGAACATTATACATCAGGTATAACATTCCCCATAGTAGCAAACTAAACGTGTAATTTTAGGCGATCATTCGATGTAAATCGAGTAGTTAAGAATCATGTAGGGACCTATACGTAATTGGACTTTAACCGTTATGCACATGATGGCAAACCCATCATAGTGACTCTTTTAGAGTTTGTAACGTTCCGAGATGGAGTAATGCACAGGAAGGGTTTTATTTTTCCCTTATTTTTCGAACTTGGTTTGTTTAGCTTAGCCTTGTTGACAGATACAATATACATGTTTAAGTTCGTAAAGCACACATTTTGGTCCACTTATATGCCTCACTAATTCTCATATGTATGATTATCTTGGCTAGTTTAGATTAGTTTTAAGATTTGTGTTGTTATATTCAAGTTAACAGTCCACGGTGAAGTTAGCAACTTTGGCACCCAAGCACCTGAGCTCTATAAGCGCTCGCTTATTAGGCGTACAGCGTTAGTCACTTAGAAAAAAAAAGAATCAACCAATGTATATTGATTTTGGTTTTTAATTCCGACATCTGCACTCGGGAACCAGTTCCTTTCAGGTTTATAATGTTACAATCTTAGATATTTTTATTCCACATCGCAACTAAGCATAAAATAAGAGTATGGTTAAACGCAAAAACCTATACAGTGACAAAAAGGAAGTCTTCAGTATTTTAAAAGTTAATTGCTACACAACTAAAGAGTTAATAAAACATACATACTAAAAAAACAATTGATTTTTTATAAGAAATCGTTATAACAAACCTAACCTTTTTGTTGGGATGTTCTTACTTATGGATACAACGTAACTGCCGCGTAAATAAAATATTAACGTGCATGCAATATTCAGAAGTCGCTAAAGTCCTGCCTTAAACATGATCGAGCAAGTTCTCGCATAGCTCTGAGCACGTTATGTACATAAATTGCGTGACAGCGCATGTTGTTAGTCGCACGGTTCGTCACGTTCTCCAGTAAACCTCGCCGTGACTCTTTACCTTCAATAATATATGAGTCGTACGCTCAGAATTTGTATAGGATTAGTTAACGGGTTAGCTGTGTAGCAATGACGGCAGTTAACGCGTTCAAATTCATCCTATAAGCTAGTTATTTCATTTTGAAGTTGAACTTCTTTAGGAGAATTAAACAGTGAAGGAACGTGAATTTGCAAGCTCCGATCGGTGACGCTGAATCGGGTCTACTCGACTCCACTCGACATTAAGCCTGCTCGAGTTTGTGACGCAGTAAATTGTATATACTCAGCTCTAGTTGGCATAAATCATGCTTACTGTCTAACAAGGAGTGCATCTTTCCAATACTGTTAATATTATCACGTATTGTAATAATAAAACAATATTGTAATATTATCCCTCTCCCTTCCATCTTCCTTCCCTTCCATATTAGAATCACACGCACTGGGCATCGAAGTTTTTGGATAAACTACATCTCGACATCAACTAAAAGGCGCGCAATATCTTATCCTTGCCGTACCATGAGATTTTGGAAGCGACTGCCGACCAATGTGATCTTTTCTACCTATGACGTCTAGCCCTTTGGACGTAACATGAAGAGATATTTATATAAGCCAGCTTGACATCGATGACTGAATATTAATTGATTGATCTCTCCGTGGTTACCACTGTTTTTGAATTGTACAGTGTTTACTATCCGGAATAGTGCCTTCACTTGGCGTGTATCGATAAAAAGCACACGCTTCGTGAGTTACCATCTTACCTATATAGTTCATAATCTTTTTCTAATCACCTATCAAAATAAAAATCAAAAAATTATTTATTCAATTTAGGCCCTTCCTCTTCTTCTTTTAAAATGACAACATGTGTGCATACACAATTTCGCCAATGTCAAGTGAATAGAATCATAAACGTTAGAGATTGTACCCAACAATTTATTTTTTTACATCTCCATACCGGACTATCTACAAATGGAAACCACAAAAAAATTTAGGCCTTAAGAAGGCGCTTATAGACGTCAAAATTACCATCGATTCGGAAAACAACCCAGTCATCGAGAAGAACCGGCAAGAAACTCTATCGGGTTTACCTTTTTAACATATATAAATGTGTGTTTCAAATAAATTACACGTCAATTCCAGACATCACCATCATCTAGTTTTACTTTTTTAACCTTACTTGAGAAATTTTCAAAAAAAACTTTGTATCAATTTAATTTGTATCTAAAAATATAACCCAAGTTAATAATAACCTTTCATTTGGTTGTAAAACTTATTGAAATTAGTTACACCAAATAATCCTCACTAATAATACAAAAGTAAAAATGAGTGTGTTTTTTTGTTGTTATGCTTTCACCCATTAACTACTCAACCGGTCGTCATGAACTTTCAATCTCAGAAGTACAGAAAAGAACATGGGGTACATTTCATCTAGAAAAAAGTATTGTTCCCAAAGGAGAAGTTAAGTCTATGTTAATGTCGTAGTCGTAGTCGTAGGTGGTAGAGCTACGCTGAAGCTATTACTGGTTTCAGCATGAATGGGTCGGCTCGCCCGGGGTAGTACCACCCTCTCACAGAAAACCGACGTGAAGTAACAGTGCTTGCACTGTTGCGTTTCGTTCGGTCAGTGAGAGCGCCTGAGACCCATATATTTAAAAGGCCGGCAACGCACTTGCGACTCCCCTGGTGTTGCTAGTGTCTATGGACGGCGGTGATCACTTACCATCGGGTGACCCACCTGTTCGTTTGTCCCCTATAATATAAAATAATAATAATAATAATGCCATCAAAACTGCGGGAAGAAACTAGTAAATAATAAATTATCAAGTGATTTCACTCCATCACAAAGCGTTTAACCGGCACATAGTAACAAGTGGAGAATGAAACATAAATTATGATTACGTTCAATGCACAAAATGAAGCGATATATACTGATATATTTAGCCAACGTTTACTATTGACGTCATCGTGAGTGTTTACTACGGCATACGGCATATTGTCGAAGATAGAATAACAGTCACGCGCATGCAAGCATCGAATAATGTCCGTGGGTTTTATCCTCGACGTATCTACACGTGAACAATGTGTGTGCCAAACTCGTATTCCTTGTGTAGTACAATTATAATCTGAACAGAGTTAACTTACTATAATATTATATTATAATGCTATTGATGTAGATTGCATTGTAATCTAAGACCACAAAACAGTGATGTTGTCTTTGTATTGAACAATTTTGGTAAAATACATTTTTTTGTTTATCTTTCGATTTATATACATTTTCGTCTTGAATCTCAGACCATACGAGAACACTAAAGTACTACATTTTTCCTACAACTTTTATTATTTTTCACAAGTAATCAAATATTTCCTTACAAAGTGGAAGCACGGCTGTTTATGACGTCTTAAAAGTTTTTTCATTTGTATAGACTTCTCATTGCATTCACTCCCTAATTATTCATTACTTTAATTCCATACGAGAAAACTAAAATACTACATTTTTCCTACAACATTTTTTGTTTTCCACAAACAAGTAATCAAATATTTCCTTACAAAGTGGAGGCACGGCTGTTTATGACGTCTCAACAGTTTTTTCATTTGTATAGACTTTTCATTGCATTCACTCCCTAATTATTTATTACTTTAATTCCATACGAGAAAACTAAAATACTACATTTTTCCTACAACATTTTTTGTTTTCCACAAGTAATCAAATATTTCCTTACAAAGTGGAAGCACGGCTGTTTATGACGTCTTAACAGTTTTTTCATTTGTATAGACTTCTCATTGCATTCACTCCCTAATTATTCATTACTTTAATTCCGCCTCGAATAGCCGTAATACTATGTATGACCAACCATAGTTTTGACGTGCTTGAACTTCAAAAGAACTATAGTTCCTTTATACCACTGCACTGCCTGCCCTGACTTCGCACGGGCGTACTGCTGAAGAAAAGGTCATCATACCCTTTACAATACGATCGTGTTACCAAATAAAAGACAACTGAACATAATTCTATCAATTATGTCAATAATTTTCAACATTACCCTACTACATTATGTCTCACTCAATTTTAAATAAGCAGATGTATGCAAATTTTTCAATTTTCCGTACGATTTTTCAAATATTTTCTTTTATACAAATCTTGTTCTGACACATAAGAAACAAATAATTAGCCAAATAGGCTTGCGTTTACATACATTCGACAGTAGATTTTTAATTACATAGATTACTTACATTATGTCAAAAGTAGAGTGGTGGGAGTTAAACATGGACTTCAAAGTTGCAAATTCGAAATATGTACCACTCCTAATCATAGCTTATTAAATACGACTGTGATTTCTCTGAGTACATAATAAATACCAAAGTCTTTATACAGATACGTCTACAGAGAAGAAGACACATTTTAGTTTATATTATGGTCGGTATATAGTCAAGATTTGCTATTGTAAAGCTGATATATAGCCTTCAAGTGATCACGTTATCTTACGAAGTATTTTATTACAAGGCGGATTTGCATGGTGGTAGGGCTTTTTCTAAGCTCTTCTGGCTAGCTACTGTCCTCAAGTAGAAAATCTATCGTCAAGCAGCTATAGGTCGGTTCCGGCAGCTGTCCCTGAGAGCCAGTCCTATTAAAGCTTAGCATATTTACCATTTAAGACCACATGTAAAATCACATCAGGTAAGGTTATGGTGAAATGTTCAAAACGTTAGAAAATTATAAAAAAAAAAATGTCAACCAATTTTTAAAAGTGACTAAACCATTGAAATCTCAGTGACTTCATAGCACAAATAATCGAATTTTATATTTTATATTTTGCTTTTGCTTTTGCTAACACTCGTAGAAATTTAATTAGATTTATTACAAATGTCCGTTTAAATAAAAGCAAGTAAATAAACGATGGATTCTATTACAGAGTTTCGTATTTACCCATCTATATAAAGAATTTAATTAGATACTTCAAGTGAATCATGTGAAATGAGATAGCTACTTATCAAGGGAACTCCGACGTAATTAAATTGAGAACAGGTGGAAGCAACACAAAATGAATCAAAATTAATCTAGCACAATTTGACAGCGCCATGTCGTCGTCGGCTTCAAGCTTAATTTTCAAATTTAATTAAATCGGTATTTGGGCATGCTAAACACGGATTCGGAAAGAAAACTGAATGATTAAATAAATTACAACACACGGGTCCAATAAATAATATAATGTACATAATTACGAATCATTGTAAATATGCGCACCTTTATTAACATTTTTTCATAACCCAACTATTAGAATCTAGTACCAAAAATATATGTATAACTATAGGTTTCTTGGTATTTCGAATCCTCGATAAATTCGTTCCTTTTTTTAAGAAGAAATCATTAGCTAGCAGTATGATATTTACAAGTCTGTATCATTTTTATTATACATTGTGTGCGTATATCAAAAGTGAGTCTTTCTTTTTTGTGTATTCTTTAAAATATGTTCCAAGTAATACCGAACAAATCACGGTGATTCCAATATTCATTACAAGTTGTATGAAGCATAACATATTACTATATTTTTTTATACTTTCATAGCTTTTAACGTATAATGTTAAATGATATGGTCCAAAATGGTAAATAAGTTAAACCTAGAAGAGGGAAACTGGCTCTCAAACGCAGCTGCTGGAACGCAGTTAAAGATGCTTGGCCAGATATTCTTAATTTTAGGGTGGTAGCTAGCCAGGCGGAAAAGAAAAAGCCCTACCACCATGCCATAGTTTTATCACAATGTTTTCCATTACCGAAACCTCCGGCTCATTCACAAGGACTCAAATCTCCATTGATCGACACGGTGTCCGAACACACTAACCATTACGGCATCATGGCTTTATATTTATTTCACTGTCAGTTATTTCAATGTTTTTAAACATATGTATTATTGCATTCTATTAACAATTGTAATCTTAAAACGAACTTATTTTTCACACAGCCACGATAAATTAACACCCACTATAATCGATGAGTAGCTATGGTATAAAATCTACAAAAAACGGTGGGTGGCTACGAACATATACAATCCAACGCCAATAGCCGCTGTTACTGTTGTGTTACGCTTAAAAGACTCGATGCCATACGAAAACGGTAATTACACTGGTCTGGAGAATGTCCCACGGCTTCACGGTACAACAGACATAACAAAAAGGAAGACAATCCATCGCCAGAAAGCGCTGTCATGCCGGTATGTTACGCTGAAAAAACTCGAAATCATAAGAAAAAGGGAGCACACTGGTCTGGACAATTTTCTACAGCTTCACGGTACATCAGACATCACAGAATTAAGCTCGATTAAACAGGTTCAAATATTCGTTTGGTTAGGTAAATATAACATTGCTATAAGAAACTTTCTTTATCCAACAAGCAACGTATTTAATTGCATTATACATATATATTTGAGAAGGAACCAATACTAACATGAGTGAGTTTATAGATAGGTGTTTATGGCGGGATCTTAGTCTGTCATGTAGTGGTTTTATATTTTATTCATAATCTTGTGTTATTAGACTCTATATTTTGTAATATTGGTGGTGTTTTACGTAATATAGTTCGGTTATTATGCACAAGTGAAGTGGATGGGAAATAATACCATGGCGCATGCATTCTGAGATGCCACCAAAACTCCATGGAAAGTTCTAACAAGAAAACCACCATCTTGTTAGAACATTATAATTATCACAACACACTTACTTGAAACAAAACATTGACACTGGCAAGTGCTTCTGCGGTGCCAAAACTAGAAGAAGAAGAAGAGTTTATAGATAGAATTTTACATTATGTCTTACTGTTTGCTCTATGTTAACGTTAAAATGAATTGCTTGCTAAACGGTCTCTATTATTCGTAAATAAAATCGTAATAAGATTATCTTGACTATTATTAGTATTCACATAGTAAATTTATCCAATCGTAAAAGATCAAAGTGAAATTTTCAAACGAATGCGTTTCGAACGCGCAGATTGCTTCGCAGTACTGACGTCAACAAACAGCATATACTAACCATACTCGTACTGAATCAATTACTTCTAATTAACACCGACTGTTAAAAGTCTTTATTATTTTGCAATAATTTATATAAAATGTTCTTTTTTAGTAATGAAAACGAAATCGTCTCTCCGTGTTCTGTTAATGAATAAATTGGCGTTCATGTCTGCATTGATTATTGGGATATATCTTTATGTTGTATTTTAATTTATGACGTATTATGTTGTATTCCATATAGACTTAAAATGCCCGTGATTTTTCTTTCTGGAACGTATCCATCCAAAGGTCGCTTGAAAGAGATTGCTATCAGTAACAAAGCCGGCCTTTGTACTAATCACATAATTTGGAATGTCTAATAGTATTCTTGTGTAATAGTGTACAATAAAGATTACATAAATAAAGAAAATCTATAAAAAAATATTGGTACAGATATTGCGCATCCTATGGAAGAGTAAAGAGTAAATAAGACTAGAAATGGACTCGGTTTCATTATATAACCTAGTGTTAAAGATAAATCAAATTAAATCTGTCTGTGGTTTTAACGTTTATAAGTAAGTACCTTTTCAAAGCCTTTATTGAATGAAGTATTTTCTTTTTTGATTTCAAGCATAAGAACACACTCCGAAAATAGCTTAATGACAGTTTTTATAATTTAAGAGAGATGGTAGCTCCATCTTTTGAAACTATCATACAACAGTAATTTCATACGTTTGGGATCGGATTTTACATTATTTCAATGCGGTTCTCGTGTTTGCTAGTATTATTAGGATTTATATTGGCAATTTTTTTATACTCAAACCTCATTTCAGAAATTTATAAAAAACGTCATCTTTAATCGTTCATCACCCCAATAATTAAATCTCAATACATTCATATACAGTTACCTAATATACATGGTAATTAATCATAGTAAAGCTACTTGAATTTATTATGAGGATTATTTGTTGAAATATACTCTTATTATAAATGTGTATTTCGGAGACTTTCTAAATATATGTAGGTTTCAATGATTAATTAATTAATTGTTTAACTTTATAATTTTATAGTTAATATTAAGAATAGTTGAAAAACTAAATACTAATCCATTCATTATTAAGGTGAGGTAAATAATTTTTGGCAAACAACCAACAATCGAAGCGCCGCGTAGTCTTCACGCCTATGTAGTGACAAAACTTTCCTTGTTATCGAAGAAATATCACAACATATCTTGAGGTCCTTATGGGAAAAGTTTCAAGTGCACTTTCTCAAACGTGAGATTAGACCTCACAAGTCACATATGAGACTACATAGGTATTTGTGTTCACCGATAATGAATGTACAACGTGAATACGACTTAAATGTTTATATAACAAAGTATATTATCCTTCGGTCGACTTAATATTAATAGTTGGTAATTGAAACATTGCTCAGACATCATCCGTTATAAGTTTATAAGATTCATAATGAAAAGTTTAACAGTTATATGATGCAAGTTACACGCTATCTAAGCTCATCAAGCGAAATAATTATAGTACAAAATATAGGTCAGAAAGCACACTAAGTAAGAACCGAGCAATAGCAAGCAAGAGCGAACTGTGAATGCCTACGTCCATGCCGCACGTCCCAGTGCGGACGATTACCTAAGCAGTAGTCGTTTTTTATACTGATAACCTAACTGCGTTGACAATAATGTTAAATTTACAAAGACCAGGGACATAAGCATCGTACATCGGTGTGGGAATCGGTAAACGGTACTTAGAATATATGCAGGCACTAATTTAATAATAAGTTTGATGATGGGGCTTTTTCTAATTTTGGTACAATTATGAAACATTGTTGTATTATCCCTTATATATTCATTACCATATAATACTTTGAGTTTTTTATTTATTTTAAATGATTCGTCCTAAATGCCGCTACTGCCACTAGAATAATTCTCCTACAAGCATTTGCATAGTATTAGAACCTGGTAATGTTTTCGTTGTAGGTCGAGGATTTTGTAACGTTTAAAAGTACTTCGACAAAGGCGGTTATATAAAAGTGGTAGAAGTAACGCATAGAATTATAGAAAATTAATAGAAAATTATCATCTAATTGACAAAAGATTCGATAATAAATTTCTTCCTAGAATTCATAGTCTCTATAAGATTATATAATATCTTCACAATAACCGTTTCAATATTTTTCTAGGGCTGATTCTGCGGCCGAAAATGCTGCGTCCAGATAATTGGTATTAATGGATGGTTGAATATCATAGCAATTTATGATTCATTGTCAAATAACTTTAACTTAGTTCTGACTCAAGTGGTTTCATTTTATAATTTGGTGATAAGTTTAAACTAACCTATAATTAAAAAAAAGTAGCCACACTACTATCAAAAATATGAACACGTGCTAAATTGATTTCAAACCGGGTCATTATTTAGAAGAAAACTTCTATTTTTCGCCGTGACCTAAAAACCAGCAGGTACGTTTTTATAATTTGTAAAATTTTAATTGTTAAATTTCCAAATTGTACACTAAAGTTGGGAAATATTAATTTAGAAGGGAACGAATCATAAATCAAACACAGAATTTCTTACGACAGCTAAAACAATTTACAATTTCTTCCGATAAAACGGAATCCCGTCCGTTTTGGGCGGTCATTCAAAAAGAGATCGAGTTTAATTACAAGATTTGTCAAATAATAAATAAAGGAGTTTGTTCCGTTGGTCTCAGCTTGACGCCGGGTACGTGATTCTGTAGCCGATTAACAGGGAGGTAATAGGAAATATTTCTGAAAGAGCTATAAATGGTATCACTGTTATATAATAAAATACAGTTATTTTATATTAGCTATTTCCTTCGTGTTTTGAAAAAACACGAGAAATCAATTTCTTGTTTATATTAAAAGCAACACGTGCCGCAAGACAATCTAAGTGGATTGTCTAGTCTTATGCCCAGGTCTCCGGCAGTCTGTACACCAAATGCCGTTGCGATCGAATGAAAGGTTTATTTTATAATAAATTAACAACCTGCCCCGATTTTGCACTGGCGCAGTGAGATTAGCAATAACTGTCATAACTTGTCCAAATTCAAAAAAGCATCATAATTCCAGTCACAGAAAAATTTATATACACATTCAGGAGTAAATCTGTGAAAATTCAGTCAAACGAGAGCAGCCGCGAATGGATTTGGTGGGTCTTAAAAATTTCATTCAGTACGGGTCTGTGACGTGTTTCAAAGCTATCTGTCACAGAGTCTGAATTTATATCCAGTACGTTAAGTTAGGTTTCTTTTTAACATAACCTTTAACGGTTCGATATTAGATTACGTGAACATTTTTTTTTATTTTAGTGAACAAATCGTTTTGTTTCCTTATTTAACTTAAAATGTAAACCAATCACTTCTACTTACAATAATAGCAGTTATAACAGATATTAACATTTTAAAATAATTATTAAATAAAAAAGAGGGATATATGCACCCTCGGTCGGCACGAAGTTCCTTTCGCTTTTTTGGTAGACATTTGCTATACAGTCACATACACGATTGTAACTATAGCATGAGGTGTCCTAAAAAAGTCGTATTACACTTATTTCGGTCTCACTCCCATCCGCTCAGACAGAGCGTGCAATTTCGTTAAAAAACAAAAAGTGCCTTTAAAAATTATATCCTAACTATAAAAATACTAACTAATCCAAATATAAATAATACTGGTATATCAGTGAACCAACGGATTAAATGTATTTTTATATTTACAATACTTACACACATGCAAAGTTAGTGTTGCCATACATAAGAATACTAAATGTTGTATAAAACCTTAAATAACAGTGACCTACAAATATTCAGTGTAGTAGACCGAATAAACAAGTTTAATATACCACCATAATATACTATTTAACTGTGTTAAACGTACTTCAACTTAACATCATTCTTAAGTGTAACTGAAAGACAATGGACTACTTAAACCGGGGGGCTTAGATCCATTTCAATTTTGTTAAAATATACCTTATATATTGTGAATACTAAAAAAGGTATATGTTTTAAAAACTCAACTCATAAAAGAGTTTTACAGTGGATATTACTAACAGAATAACTGTTGACATCGAGCACACGGATAGTACAATATAATTTAACACTGCCTATGCTAATGTCCATTACAATCTACCATTGTATCGGTAGATACATGTTTATATGTTGTTGTATATCTGGAGTCATATTTGGTATCTCGGCATTTGATTTAACACGTCGTGGAGAAGAATGAGACGTCCGGCTATGATCGGCTTGCTTCGATTTTATAAAGGTTCTCTCTGTTGCACAACGCAACGACTACGATAGCAAAGATAACGTCATACGAGACCGAACTTAGCCGGCTATCTCCATCTTTTTCCCGACGACGTACCAAAACAAAAGCTGTTGTATCTGTTTGGCATTATTTTGTGAGTATGTGTGTGTATCGTAACTAATATTGTAAATGCGAATGTGGATTTGTTTGGTAAATGTTCACACCTTAACCACTCAAGCAATTATCATTACATATTATTTCAATACATTTTAACCTATCGAGGGTGTCCGAAGATGATATTGCGTTCCTTTATTTGAAATAAGTAAAAATTTTTATAAAAAAAATAAAACCGACTTCAATATCAAGAAACACTAAGGAAACAAGAAGACACCAAAAAGCAAAAATAAGTAAACTATCACATTAATCAAATTAAATAAAAAATAATCAAACTCTCATCAAACTATCCTTGAAGTACATCCATTCCAATAAAAAATGATTCATCGAAATCGGTTGGCCTGATATTGAGTTATTCGTTCTTTTTCGAACTGACCTACACTGTTGACCAGTTTCACCGGGCTGTAATTCGTCCATTTGACGCGTACATACTTAATGCGAATTTAAGACTCGTATGGTTATCTCATGGATGCCTTTGTCAGAACCGGACCAATGAACCGGAACCATACGAGAAGCACCAAATTTCAAATAAAACAAAGAATCATCAAAATCGGTTCACCAGTCAAAAGTATTGGTAATAAACATAAACATAAAAAATATATACAGTCGAATTGAGAACCTCCTCCTTTTTTGAAGTCGGTTAAAAGAGTACTGTATCCGAGTGATAGGTCAAATCTATATTACAGCGAGAGTAACGCGGGTAAAAGTTAATCTATATACATATAATAAAAATGAAGTGGCTGTATGGAATATCAAAATAACGAGTTTTTACTGATTGGATATGAACGTATACACGATACTGATAACAAAAACACAATTTTAACATTTTTGTCTGTGCGTCTGTCTGTTTGTTCCGGGTAATCTCCGAAACGGCTGGACCAATTTTAACAGAAATTTCACTGACGGATAGTTAAAATTACAGCGGCTGACATAGGCTACTTTATTTTAGACTAAGACTAACTGTCAGCTTCGTCTGTAGTACCTACTATCACCAAAACGTTTGAATTATTTTTCACGGAACTTTCACTAACAGATAGCTGATCTTATAAAAAATAATTTACAATTATAAAGAAAAAACGCATGCGGAGCTGCGGGCAACAGCTAGTACTATATAAAATCTGGTAATATTAGTATTATCATAGTACTATGTATATATAGTACGTTTAGGTCCGATCCTCCGGAGTAGAACCCACGAGTAAAATTGCCATCGCGATACAGTAACACTGAAACTTTCAATCACTAATCTAACAATACTACACAGGTCACACAACAACTCACAAGTAGGTACGCATAAAGAGAAAGGGTTTTATTTTTTTCCCATATTCGAACTTACAAACGTCAATGCCACGCATGCAACGCACGCCACCAAGGCCGGTAAAGCTCTCAAGGCCGTTATAAGACCGGCGTTAATTAAATCAAAAATTCTAGTTGCGGCAGAAAGTGTAAATACCTTTATTTTGATCATGTAATAGAATCAAATAAAAAACATTGAAATAATTATATAAGCATAGTTACTAATTACACGATAAATTTAAGCTACACTGTCAAAGCATTAGAGTAGGCTGGGTACGATCGTACCACTTTTGCTTCTACAGCTCATAATATCAGATACAACGTTGATTATGATAAAGATTTTATTTATCTTGACATACAGTTTTAGTAGAAAAGCCTATGTGTAATATTTATAGGATAGCGATACAATTTGCAATCGTACCCTGTTACAACTATACCCAGCCTACCCTACATGATTACTATTGACATTACAGAGCAACGTACTGTTTGATCGATTTGTAATGAAAAGGCTGCGTTTGTAATTACTGACTGAATTAATCCCGCCTTTCAACCTATAAAATGAATAACTCTGTAAAGCAATTACCTAATTTGTATTGATTTGTAGAGACTTCAGTTTGTATTATATCAATATAGACTCTAAATTTAAATATTGTTAATATAACCTGATTTTAAATTTAGCGATGGCCACAATATGCACTATATTGGTCAATGATTATTTATGATATATCTATATAAACAAAATGATGGAGGTCTGGCGTTAAAATTATCGCCGTTAATAAATTGTAAAGTACTTATTAGATTTTGATAATTTTAAGGTTACACTGTCAAGATATCTTCACTTCATATTTAGTTAGTAAAGTTTTAGATATGTGAAATGGGTCCAACGGTTTGCTCCGCATGCGCAGGAGAAGAGTAGTAATCAGATAACATTATTTACAAAAAAATATCATACACAAAGTACATACTTGCTTTCTATTTTTAAGTTATATTTCCTCTCTTTGTTAAATATATGTAAAGAAAGTATAATTCTTTAATACTCTTTGCAGTTTCGTCATACTGGTTGAAAACTATTTAATAAATAATTTATGAGTAATTAAAAATTATATATGTCATGTCGAAGCACATAAAGGAAAATAGTAGAAAGTAAAAAATATTGTAATATAAACTTGTAAATAAATATTCTTTGTTTACAGAGCAACACATGCAAGTCTATTTAATTATTATTAATAAACCTTATACCAATCTTATATATATTGTAAAGATAATAAATAAAACAGATGAATTAACGCGTATCAGGTCTGTTAGTGTACTTGTCGAGGTGTTCAAATATAGTAGACATGTTAAATCAAGAGGGGGACTAACTTTAAAGTGAAGCTACCGGACCACACCTATAAGTGGTTGGTTACAGATTTTTCACTTGAGGCTGGTAGCCAGCCAGGCAGGCTTACAAAATGCCTAATCACCATGATATGGTTTCATCACGACGCTTTCCTTCTCCAAAATCTCCGGCTAATTCGTAAGAATTTGAACCTGTGTCGAGCAATGCTATTTCCGAACACGTTAAATACTGATCCATCATCGCTTCAATAGCTTTAATATATAATTTTTATATTTGGTACACACAAAATAAATACGAGTGCAATCTGTTTTCTATATTTTACCTAAATCATAAAATATTCGAAAAATAATTGGATAGAGAAAGATTAAGAACATAAATTCTAAAAAAAATCGAGTCTCATACATCTAACTCTTAGTCTTGACTAATTTTAGGTAAAAAAAAATCAAATACTAAACGCGACCTGCAACACCGTCAAATGAAATATTCCGTCTTCATGATTAAACATATTAGTGCCTTAACATATCAAATTTGGCCCCATGAGATGATACATTCTATGCACAAAACGGCAATAAAATAAATATATAGACAGAATTAAACCATATCGTATATTAAAAGTTTTATATAAAAAGCACTTTAATAATACATTTCAAGCCCGTGGCAACTGAGCCGTGGGCACAACTTGTAAAAAAAATCAGAGACAACCATACCAATCAAACAACGATTTAAATTAAAGAATCCAGCCAGGCACCTTGACTTGAATATCACATAGGGTATTGTCTAATCAAGAAAACTTAATTTTAAAGCAATCGTAAGAAAATTATATTATTTCTTTTACATACCAATATTTACGCATACTACTTGATAATATGATAACAAGAGTACATATGGATATATAGGTGTTAATAAAACAAAAGCTCACATTTCGACATAACAGCGAGTAACGCGACGCGATCCGCATACGGAATGAAGTAAAACCAACGAACCAAATTGGCACTGACTGGCTTGCGTTACGTTAAGTGAAATTTTATGCCGTCTCATAAAAATACACGTGCTAACGGCCCTTGTTCTGTACCTGCGAACAAAGTTTGTGTTTTGCTATTAGGGTGACAAGGTAATTTAACAACGAAAAACCCAAAAAGTTCCAACAGCAATCTATCTTTATTATATATAACTAATTCATACCAGCGACTTCGATCGTGTGAAATTTTCGGAAAATTATTCGATTGAAAGTACGGAATACATAATAAATGCAATCATTCAGATAATAGGCGCGTTTTAAAAACTGAGCACAATATTTATTTAAATCATTTTGAATTGAACCATGGGCGCCGTCATATTGGTCTCGACTGTTCTGCCGAGCGCCTATCACTTTACCCCGATTCCGTGCCGGTTGTAATGTGACATGCGAGAAATGGACGAAAAAATTTGAGGCAATGTAAAAAAGTTTCACTTTAACTTCGACTGCTCTATGTAAACGTCTACGTGGAGCGCACGTGCTTTAGGAGGTAACATTGGCTTTTTGTTGTACTTTTTATAAAGAAACATTTACTTCTTTCATGTGACATACACACTTTTTATATTTGCTCGGAGCCCTATATTTTTCTGAAATAAAGGTAAGCTAAGCTACTCCTTATAACATCAGCTAACTGCCAGTAAAAGTCCCATCAAAATTGGGCCAACCTTTCGGATGCCGAAACAAAAGACATAGAGACAAAAATTTAATAAATTGGTTTCTTGTTAATTAGTACCGTATATACTTTCATATCTATTTAGTAAACAGCTATTATTTTGATATTACAAACAGATTCTGCAATTTCATTTATGTGTATAGATAATATATTATTTCCTTGAGAACGTTAAGTATATTTTTTACATATTAGCTAATAAATAATCATTTTCCACTTTACTGCAAATGTGGATGTGAAATGTTTTCTCTAATTCTTTCTTACCAAAATAGTCCACTGCATTATGACAAACATCAGGGAAAACATTTCCTCGGCATAATTATAATCCAAAAATTCATTTTCCGTGTAAAAATTTTGTTTATAAGCTTATTTCTCGCTTCATTCAGAAGATAGTGTTGATATTGAAAAGTTTTTGTTCTCGCGCAACACATAATTACTATTATTTTATGTCATTCTTTAATGTTTTATTCTTTTCTTGTACAAAATTTGTTAGCTTTGTCTTGTTTGGCAAATAGATAAGTCTATTCTTTCTTCCTTTGAATGATTAGGTACTATTAATAATACCGTAAACGTTAGTTATCATCCTCTTCCTATAATAATGTACACCATTCTTTGTTCCCAAATTTAAGATCCTAGCTACTTCTAGTTATTAATTAATTTATGAACATTATTGTGATATTGTTAATATTACTTACAGCCCTCTCCAAGTTTTTTTTACGGCCTGACTATCTATAAGTGTGCAGAACATAAATTTAGGAGTAAATACATATTACATTATATGTATAAAATCGAGAAAACTTATTAATGAATAAATTGTAGATTCGTATTACAATATTTTTAACTTTGTTTTACAGCTATATTCAGAGTGGTCAAACAGATTGCCGAAGACTGTACCTCATATTATTATCCAATGACAAGATACTTATTATAAACATTTACTAAATTTACGAGAATTGTCTTTTCAGAATTATAGACATAAAAAAACTCTTTAAAATAGTACCTAAATATTGCAGGTATATGCAACTTGAGATATGTTCCTATAAATGAAATTGTATAATAAAATATATTTTAAGAGAAACTTGGTCACCCTAGCCGCAGAGTTCTGTAGCACACTAATAAAACGCCGGTAGTTCCGCACCATTTAACACGCGGCCGTGGCCGCGGACCTTTGCTAGAAGTCCTTTGTTCATATTATATGTATTGTGTATTTTGCACATAAATTACAAAATGCGCTGTGAATTTATGAAAGAGAATACTACAGGTGCCTACAGAAAGGACATATGCTCATAACAATAGGAACAATAAATTAAATGATGGATATTCTTTGATGATAAAAGATGACTTTTGCTAGCGACTTCGCTCGCTTTTATATAGATTTGATCTTATCCCTCGGGAACAGTATTTATTCTCTATATAAAAGGTACTCTATGTTCTGTAAAAATATATGTACCTGATGAGTTTTGACTGCAAATATTAAAAATACACGTAGTTAAAAATAATAAATGTTGGGATGATTTCAAAGTGTTTTAGATTATTCAATAAAAGTATTGTAACGAAACAAAGCCTGTATTCTAATATCAGTCTATCTTATGCAATGATATCCTAATATTATAAATGTTAATGTGAGTTTGTTTGTCACTTACCCAGAAGAAAAGTATTGTTTCCGAGAGAGAGGTCAAATCTATATTAAAATGGGTTCAAAAGCTAGTTACTAATATTTGTAATAAATAACCAATGTATATTTATTTACTTTTATATAGTATTTCATATTATTTAATAGCCCATATCCGCAAAGAAAATGAACGCATTTTTCATTTAAAAAAAAATTAAGATAACATACATAGTAAGTTAGCTCGTGCAGGAAGGTGATTTAACAAAGCCAGGTCCGCTGGGTCCGGACACAATGATGGATTAATGACCGTCGGGGGAGTTCACGGATACAGTTTAAACTGTTCGGGATGAAGCGAGAACTTTTAAAATGTACCGCAATATATACAGTTTAATATCTAGATGGCTTTGGTAATGGACTTATTCGTTCGATAATGTTGGCTTTTAAAATCAATGTTTTATCCATGGTATTTGTTTTCACTACAATTTGCCGATGATAAAATGTAATTTTTGAAGTTATACTTCTTTTGGCGCATTAGGGAAAAATGATGAGAGTACATTTTTACAATGCACGCGCACACCGTCACAAAAACCGACACCCTGAAGTTAACTATTGTCAACATTCTATTCAAAAAAAGTATGTATGTATTAAATACGTTTTTTTCTATTGTTAGTGTCGTTTTTTCTTCAAACGTAGAATAAGGCGAAAGATAATATTCTTGAAAATAATTTTATCTTGTTACGCCAAAGAAGTATAACTTCTAACGCGTGTACATAAGTACACATATACACACTTTTTTATTAGTGTATACAATTCAGGTGTCTAGAATTTAACTCATGCTCTATAAGAATTAAACTAATATCACCTTTAAAACTCATAGACCAAATAAACAACAGCAATATTATGAAATGATATCAATATCACAATATAATCGTCTGGGACATTAAAGCGTGATTGTTTTTAACTTAATTGATTAGTATTAGAAGTGGCTTTTAAAAATTTTACATACTATATGTATAACTCGTGCTAGTGGCACTACCATATACATTACTACATTACTCATTACTATTAGATTTATTATCACATTATTGATCTAATAAATATTATTATTTATTATGCGATTGGATGCAAACGAACAGACGGGTTACCTGATGGTAAGTAATCACCGCCGCCCATAGACACCTGCGACATGAGAGGCATCACGAACGCGTTGCCGGCCTTTAGGCGCAGGCTTTATTAACGCGATAGAAGTGTACGAGTATGTAAGTAAGATATACATGTTAATACAAAAAACGTTGTTGTTTAATTAATTAATAATATATTGTAAAATTGATTTCGTTATTAATGTTAGTAATTAAATATTATAGTGGATGTTGGTTCGCTTGGAATTGCTTAGCCGTCGTCACGTCGCACTGCAACAAAATCAACTTTATGATTTTATAACCTTGATTTTGTGAAACGTGGCAGCAGAAGTAGAAAATAACATCCACTATAACATTTAATAACGAAAAGTAAGGCTTTTCCGCAAAGTAAGGATTTCAACAAAAAAAAATATGTTAGTGTTTAAATGCCATGGGACGTTCACGAAGACCGGCAAGACAGCGGCCACTGGTGATGGATGGTTTGTCTCTCGATGGTCGCGGTTGTTTTTGGATTATACCTACTTACTATGCGACATAGTGCAGTTACTTTGCCGTGCAACAACAAAAACCATACAGGGAAAAAAAACCTCTCACAAATACTCTGAAAAGTGAACAAAGGTGACGTCTGAAAATTTACATTGAAATGATAACGTAGGGCATGAAAAAAAAGAAGGAAGCTAGAGCATGATAGCGTACTTTTACTCCTTTCAAAAAACAGAAGCTTGTCGAGAAATTAAAACTTATATTGAAAAGATAATGTGATACTTTTTTAGGCGGTGCGACACGAAACAGATTGGACAATATGGGAAACCATCCATAACTTAATTAAAAATCTAACTTGAATTAGTAATATGTATACACATTATACTCTAAACTACTGCTTTATCAACGGCTAAATTTTTTATAGTTTATATATATGTACTTCGTTACCAATTTGTACCTTATTTTACACTAGTTGTAACCGTGTCTCTATTTGTAAAGTATATTGTTAAAAAAATATACATACTAATTTTGACAGCGATCGGTTGAACGGTGCCGTAGTTGTTGGTATGCTACAGCGCCACCTAGTTGTATTAACATTGATAGCATAAAGACCATTTGCATGGACAAACTTAACTGTACCAATTTTGATGGTGATTGGAGTTCAATAATCGCAGATATATATAACACAGATTATCCTTAGAAAGCACATCTAGATATTTTTTAAATGTACAATACCGTTGTACATGATTTTAATTCTCATAAGGCTTAGTTTGCATTTTCAATACAGGCCGCACGAAAATGCCTTACACTTCATTGGAATACATCGACTTATGTTTGCTTTTATACATTTAATAGCCACCTATTATACATATAAATGTTCCGGAATAAATTCTCTAAATGATTGTCAAAGCCGTATCATAATCTGTTTCGTAGTTTAGACTAAATAACGCGACACACAAAAAGCCACTTCCTTTTATAATATTTTTAGATAGATAGTAACAAGTCCGATAAGGTAACATGTTCTGCCCATTCTCGATCAAACAATTTAGTCATAAATAAAAAAAAGTTAGATAAAAAAATGTAGACTATGAAAACTATTTTTAAGACAGAAATCTAAAAAATATGTGAAGATAATCGATACCAACCAACCACTTGGTCCAACTATAGCTAACGACCATCCATGTAAAATCATAAGTACAAAAAAATGTCAAAACCGGTTAAGACGTTTCGGAGGAGAAATACTACTAACAAACACACTAAATCTTTATAAATAAAGATATAGATGTAACATTAGTATATATAGAGCAATTGTGAAAAATCTGTTAATATAAAAGCAATTATTTTGCTTACTAAGGAATTTGGAAACGTAAACATAATTGATTCT
Source organism: Antheraea assamensis (assembly GCA_035772565.1). Lineage (NCBI taxonomy): Eukaryota > Metazoa > Arthropoda > Insecta > Lepidoptera > Saturniidae > Antheraea > Antheraea assamensis. The sequence continues at coordinate 3,585,273 of JAQQSE010000062.1, read as the reverse complement.
TGTGCTGGTGGCGACAGTAATTTCTGTATTGCCTACCTAATTTAAATTGGTGAAAACAAATATATATACTCGCGACTCTTTGATGAAATCGGAATTTTATTGCTTTGACATTTCTATTAAACGTACTTAATTTCATTTTTATTTTTCAGGTAAGTCGTCTTATGTTTCGTTCGCCAGAGCCACCAAATAGAAAATTATATCCAGAGGTTCGTTTTTCCGTGGGATGGCAATTATGATTTATGTATTATATAATAACTAAGTAAAACAAATCTATTGCACGTAATAGTAACGCACCGGAACGAATTTCTATTTCAAATTATTTTACAATTATTATACCAATGACCAATGCATTATTTTTTTCGATCTGTCTGCACTGTTTCTCTGGCAAGTCGTCTACAGTTTCACCGGACTACTAAGGAGAGCGCTTAAGGCACTCACCTGATTTACAATATCATTTTGATATCTACCTACTATTTATTTATTGTTTACAATCTGATATAGAGGAAAAAAAAATAAACGCCACACCGCTTGCCCCACTTTCCACGGCCAGAAAACACACGTAGCTTAATCCAAAGTGTTTATAAAAATCGTAGTTTCTTACAACTATAATGACTTTATATTCATTGAAGATATCGTGATAATTCTTCTTATGAATAAGAATCAGGTATCTGAGAAGCTAAAAAATATATATTTTTAAATGATGTACACATAACAATATTAAGTGCCAATAGCGCACTAGAGCTTGAAAGGATCTGGTTCTTGGATGCCTGCTGGAACATACTTACAAATTCTTGATGCCAGATTTTCAACTTAAAGGTAACTAGCTAGGCGATTATTATAAGAAAAAACTTTAATACTATGCTATATTTCAACATTATGTTTTCTTTCATTCGAAGCTCAAGCTCATTATAGTTACTGTTTCCGAATACGCTATTACTAGGCCATTATTGATTTATCAAAAAAAAAAACTTTGCACCTATAAGGTATACACGGTTTATGAAAAGGGACAATTTGTCTATCCGACGGTGTCGCAACGCTAGTTACCACACGCACGAGACAGAGTGTGAATTGTATTAATGGATCATTTTTTCTAGATTAAACTATTATAAAAGATTTGATTAGTCTTATTATTATACATTTTTGAAGTATTACAATTTGACGATTAGATATATAATTTTAGTAAGTTATGTTTCTAAATAAAGTAAAATATACACGACTTTAATAATCTAATCTAAAATCATGTACTAGAATATTCTTGGCCATAGTAAGGCCATACCTACCTTTTACGAATTTAAGTAGTAGTTCTCTGGTATATCTTCAAAATTAAAAGTCCAATTGTAATACATTTATAATGGAACCTCCTTGGAAATATCCTATTTATAACAAAGAAAGAATTTTCGGAATCAATTTATTATTATTATAAATTAAATTCTGAGGTAACAAAAGTAAAAAATAATCGAAATGATAACCTCGTCCTTGTTGAAGTCGGTTAAATAGAGCCGAAATTTAGATATATACCTACTCGTATAATTTATTTATAACGATACCGGGAAATCATGATTGACACGTGTTTCTTCTTTTAACTCGTTTTCATGCAGTGTCATTTATTCCACACCAGATTTGTATCAGACTAGAAAAATTCAACAATTTTTACTTTAACTTTAACTGTGATTTTATACAAATACACAAGTGCTTCAAGAATAATGCAAATACGCATAGCATACATTACATTACATCCATGGTTATCATTAAATTCCAGGCATTTAAACATCGCTTGTATAATAAGTGATATTTATAGCTGACAATTATGCTCCTGCTACAAATGTCACTCATGTATGGTGATCGAACACGCGGTCCTTCGACTCAATATTAGTGCTTACTACCACTACGATAATGACTGTCAAATATTTCTCTAAATAAGTCTCCTGCTAGGTATTTACTAGGTTTTAACAGAATTTAAAATAGTATGGACTCTTAAAGAGAATTCTAACATAATTAAAGGTTGTGATTAAGCATCTCATAATTCGCGAGGTATTTGGGAGGAGATTGTCTAGATCCAATAAAGTACCACGGTCCATAGTTTATTATAATTTAAATACTATAAAAAACAATATTGCAACAACTAAATACAAGCACAGACGTGATTCATGGAATAAACGTTACATCACTCCCTAAGAAAATCACGTCTCATATTTTAAAATCTACAAAACCATTTATAGCTTCGATCTTACCCAAGAAATACAAATTCGTTTATATACACGTAAAACATACATAAAAGAGAACGTTCATTCCTTCTACAAACAATTAAGTTTCATAATAGCAATTTTTAAAAACAGAAAAAAAAAAAATATTTGAAAGAAGCACTCATGTTTTCGCTCAAATTTAATAACGGCACTCTATTGAACACGTTAAGCGACAACCGTCTCTACGTGAGCCGACACAATGGAAGATATTTTTAAAGAAAATAAAAGCTCGCCGGGAAAATAAAACGACTGGAGACGTCACGAACACGAACACTGAACAAGTTCGAGTGTGCTGTTTGGTCGCGAACTAAAAACCATCGGGGCAAAGGGACGACGTGTTTCGACGTGGCTTGCGGTTGACAAAATGTTTTGTTCTAGTGACATATATGCCGTTGTGTTACACTGCGTTATAGTTCCGATGTGTTGGTAAAACATAAATTTACTATATACACAAAAAGGCGGTTCGTTAAGTTCATTGGTGTGTTCAAACGTCCGCGGTTCAGTTTTAGCGTTTTCGTATGCTTGCTTATTTTTTTTTTTTCGAACTGACCTACACTGTTGGCTTCATTAGGCCTCTACATTTCCACCGGACTATGTATGCTTGCTAATTGACGTGGGTTCATATTCTATGTAAAATATGGAAGTAATAATTGTGATAAAACTATAATTTGCTGGTAAGGTCCAAGACTAGTTACCGGCTTCAATTATTATATCTACTGCTACGTATTAAAAGAGTAAGTCATCTTTTAATATAGTGCGTAAACACGTCCGGGTACATATATGTAGCTTTCGTAACTTTTTTTTTATTATTTGTTACACGGACACAGCTTAAAAATCGAATGGTAAAATATGCAGAATAAGTTCTCAGTTTGTTTTATTAATTAATAGCTTTAGTAATTAATTTATGGCTACGTTTATTGTTCAATAAATCTAAACCTAAACTAAATCTAAACTTGTTTCCCAATATTTGTAACTGTCTCCTACAACACAGTCTACACTAACATAGGAGGCAGGGACCCACTTTATGTGTAGCAATGTAATGGATTTACAAATAAAGACTATTATTATTATTTGTTGCCAAACGCAAAAACCTATAAGATAAAAAAAAACTCAACAATATTACGTATTTCCGTAAAATACGCTACATGTGTAGGAGCACTGAGGCAAAAACTAATAAAACATATCGACCTACATAGGACTAAAACCGGAATCACGGTCGAGAAATAATTCCCGGCAACGTAACGGCCTACGAATACGCCTTATTCGAGCTGATGTCACCGTGATTTGTTGTTTATTACGGCGTAAAACCGACTCTCTCTTCTTAAATATTAGTTCGACTTCTTAATTTAACTAGCGTGAGAGTATCAAAGAAAAATACATTAATAGAGTAGATTAGTAATATAACATTAAAAAAGATTTCTACATTTCGAGTAATTATAATATAAAAACAATTAACAGTAGAGACATAACAAATTAATCACTTCATTGATATATAATCAATTAAGGTACATAATCGAGACGTGTGAAAACAATTCCAAGGTCGACTTTTTAAAGTGAAACTTGTTTTACATCGCCTCAATTTTTTTTTGTCCATTTATCGCATATTGCATTACATCCGACCGTGGAGTAGGGGTAAAGTAAGAGATGTTCGGCGAAGAAGTCAAGTCTAATATGGCGGTAAGATTCACTTGCATCGTGGTTTAATAAAACCACATAATTATTTGTACTTTATAAGTTTTAGCGTTTGACCACAACCTCGTCTGATGTTAAATAGCGGTGTGATATAAAAAGGTCAATATGCAAACCTAGAGGGGGAATGGATCTCAAGTACAGCTGCCGGGATACACCAAGAGGTGCTTGACGACAGATTTTCAACGTGACGGTGTTAGCTAGCCATACGGAATCAGGAAAAGCCCTACCACAATTCACATCAAGTCATATCACATCACGATATTTTCATTCAACGAAGGCTCCAACTCTGTCGCAAGGATTTGAGCCAACGTCGACAGATGTGGTGTCCGAAAACGCTATCAACTAAGCCATCATCGCATTGAAATGTGCTCCAGGCAACCAATTATTATTAGAAGTTTTATGTATTATCATTTGTTACGCAAACACGGTAAAAAACTTTAGAATTATTTCTAACATAAACTTGAAAGGATTCATTTACTGTTTGTTAGCAATCTTGCATAGTATAAATCTTATAATAGGTATGTACTTTTTCTTTAACGCATATTCACTAAAACTATTTATTTTTCTTACATTAATCAATCTTTCTTGAGCAATGGGCTAAATTACATGCTTATGATATTGAAGAATCTATTATAGTCACTATCTGGGTCTTGATGGTATAAATTAAATGAGAAAAAAAAAAATAAGTACAACATAAAATTTAACACTGTTAGCAACCACTCGCGATTCCTTTCGCATGAATCATAATATTACATTTAGTGATAATTAAAATATAATATATATCCCACATGTAGAACGTACCTTTGCTACGGGCTTTTTCTAAGCCTGCCTGACTAGCTACCACGCTCAAGCTGCAAAACCTGTCGTCAAGCACCTGTTAGTGTTTTCCGGCAGCTGCATTTGAGAGCCAGTCTCCCTCTAGGTTTAGCGTGACTACCATCTTAGACCACATCATCATTTAACATCAGATGAGATTGTGGTCAAGCGCTAACCTATAAAGTATATAAAAAAAACTGTCTATCCGAGGAATACATTTTAGACGCGGATTGGTCTCGAATATTAATTACCTCCTACGAACATATTCATAGATCACTTTAAATAAAAACTTAAATAACCAAATTACCCATTAACTTATATGAAAATAAATATTTCACATTTAGGTCAAACACCTATAATAAAAGATATTATAACCTCTAAAACGAAGGCTTTTGTTTAAAGGTCACCGCGGCACTTCTAAAACAGAACAAGCACTTTACGAACCGTTCCCATTATCTGAACATCGCAACATTCCCACACGTTTAAGGGAAATAGTGTGAATTCAACTTGGCCTAATTCCGTCGACAACAGGTCCGGCTCGGGAAAATTCCCGATAGGTATGTACGTAATACCGATATTCCATCATCTATGCTGAATGAACTTCGTCAACCGAGGGAGGGTCCTTTCAACCCCACGGGGCCGTCTTAAAACCAGAAACCCGCTTTTCATTTACCTATCTTTGAGGCCGTTGTAATTGAAAGGGACATTGAGGCTACTTATTCGAGTGGAATTGATAGGAGAATGTATTGCGATGTATTCTGTATAGACAGTTTAATTCAGAGCTCTACGTTTTTCATTTACAGACAATTTATAGAATATATATATACACTAATGTTGTAGAGAGCGCTACTTTGTTAATCTTTCTAATTTCAGTCTGATTAAAAAAAAACATTTTTAGGAAAGGTTTAGGTCAGAAAATACGCTAAACAAGGACGCAGTAAAAGCGCGACTAAACCCTATACATGGAATTCGGGAGGCGAGATGTATTGGCCGCCCGACAAACACCGATGGTTATCGAGAAGGTCCGAATTGTACATGCCTATGCGAGTTAACGTGCGCGCAGCTCAGTCGTGACACTGTCTTCCTTCACAATAGTCGTTTTTTTTCGGAACACCAAACATCTATCATAAGTTGCTAATGTTAAATAATATAATGTTAGATCTTCATATATATATTACCTTAAATATATTTCAATGAAGGTAGGCACATTTAATAGTTATTAAAAATAATTATTTTGATACATTAATTATTATTCCGCTGCTTAATTAATATACGGAGCCATGCTACAATAGCTCCGTGATGAAATTGAGATATTGAGAGTTTGATTTCCGCATAGGCAATTTAATTATACTTCCATTATCTATTACATACTACGCTATGTGTGCTTAAATTGGAATTAAATATTGGAATCCCCCTAAAAAATAAACACATTTCAAATCAAATTCTCATAAAGAAGATATTGAATTTGAAAGTCAAGTTTCATAACCTCATAAGTAGTACATAAATCGCTTTTATTGGTATACTATTTAAAAAGACGGCCTTTTAGGATTGACCCAAAACCCTCGGACTAGCCGCCACAGTGCAAAGAAGACTATTTATTTTATTCAAAGAAATAAAACCATTTCGGTTTCATCTTATCTATAGGAGCGCTTTTAAAACATTTCCGTGGACCGTTATATAAGTTTAATGTATCGGAACAAGATCCCCTCGGCCACACTTCATCACAAACACACGTCCTCAATTTGGCAAAGTTTGCCGGCCCTTACTATGTGTGTAGGCTAGGTCAAACACTTCGACTTGGTTACATAAACATAATCAACGTTTCTAAATTAGTTTCAATATGTATTATTTATTTAACTACGCTATGTTATATGATTTTCACTTCTGCTTATTAACCAAGAACAAATTCATAATAGAAGATAAAATAATTGGTTTTTCGTGCCTCTGTTTATTAACCAAGAACAAATTCATAATCGAACATAAAATAATTGGTTTTTCGTGCATCTGCTCATTAACCAAGAACAAATTCATAATAGATAATAAAATAATTGGTTTTTCGTGCATCTGCTTATTAACCAAGAACATAAAATAATTGGTTTTTCGCGCGTCTGTTTATTAACCAAGAACAAATTCATAATAGAACAAAAAATAATTGGTTTTTCGTGCAGCTGTTTTTTTTTTGTTATAGTTTTATTGGAAAGAGTTTGGAATTCGATACACGATTGGTACTAACTGTGCCCGCGGCTCCTTTCCCTTGAACTACAGATATATTGTTTTTCTTTTGCCAATAAAGCTTTGTAAACATTGCATGGTCTATTGTATAAATGACTATTTACTGTAGGATATTTTTCTATATAATATTTATTATTTTGCCACCGTGGGACCAAATTTAGTAACATAAAGTGTTAATATCATCCATACATTTTATAAATCAAAGTCGTCCACCGCGTCTGTCTGTCTGTCTGGATGTTCGCGATAAACTTCAAAACTACTGAACGCATTATAATGCTGCCTTCACCAATAGATAGAGTAATTTACGGGGAAGGCTTAGGTATATAATTTGTCAAGGCTTTTTTGTAAATTGGTTGAAATATTATAATAAATGTTGAAAGAATCCGAAAAAGTCAAACCGCCTTAAGCATTTCATATTGCGCATAAGTACATATTTTTTTATTATCAGAGCAGGACAACATCTGCCAAGCCTGTTAGTTACCTATAAAGACGAAATCGATTTAATTCGATTTAGGTTAATGTTCTAACTGTTGTGTTTAAAACTTTTACCTTACTTTGTTCTAGTTGTACTAGTAATATTAGTTAATAGTTTTAGGTCCACATTTTTTTTTATGTCGACGCAATATAACATGTAGCCTCATAAATTATTAATCTACACAAATAAATACTGAAAGTTACCCAGAGATTACACATACTGTTTAAAACAGAGTCATGCATCGTAATCGTCCAGTAGTTTTCGAGTTATAGGAACACTATAATAGACAGAGATATGTAGCCTTTTATAAAATGATGAATGACATAAAGACTGTACGTACTCTTTTTACTAATTATAAACTAATACATTACAAACGAAAGCTAGAAAAATACAGAGAATTCATTTTCAATTTTTTTGTTTTCACATTTATTATTTAGTTATTTATATATCTTATAAACTATACATGGAAAAAATAATACCAATATGCTATGAACAATTTTTTTTAAATAATAACATATATTTTCTCACGTAGTCAATATAAATGTACTGTAAACTTGGTAATGGATAATTGCAAGGTCATTCGCATATAGTAAGCAGTCGACTCACCGCGTAGGAGCAGCGACGTCACTAGTAATTTCGTAGTAAGCCTCCACGCTTTTTGTTCAAAGGTTGTACGTAGCGTACGTAGCGCTACAAATATCAGTCACGAATCACTTACGTACAGCTTTATCTTTGAATACAAAAGTAAAATATTCTGTTACTTGTATTTTATAAGGTTCGTTCTCATGAATATGTAGCTTTATAATACATAAACATTTTAATTGATATTAATGGTGGGGTTGTGTGTTTTCATTGAAGAATATATATTGTGTCAATTTACGCCCTTATGATAACTCCGCTCTCAAACTCGCTAGTACAATCAATGAATGAATGAACCAAGAAGATAATTGTTTCCAGAGGCACTGGTTGGACTTTGGGCTCTCTCTAATAGGCGTGAATGCTAAAAGCACTTAGAATAAAATTGTTTCTTTTACGCGTACAAAAATGTGTAGGGCTAATCATCATCTTACCCTTATCCCACCTAAGTAGGGTCGGCACAACATGTTTTCCTTTTCCACTCTCCTCTGTTAGATGTCATCTCAGTATTCACACTTTTTATACACATATCGTTTTTCACACAATCCATCCATACCTTTTTCGGTCTTCCTCTACTCCTATATCCGTCCACTTTCAAACTCAAAACTTTTCTTGTTACATGACTTTCATCTCTTCTCATAATATGCCCGTACCATGCTAACCTACTACTCCTCAACTTCTCTGTCACTGGTGCTATTTTCAAACTTCCTCTGATATACTCATTCTTAATCTTATCCATCCTTGTTACACCACACATCCATCTTAACATTCGCATTTCTGCCACATGTAATCTTTTCTCATCCGTCTCTTTCGTAGCCCAGCACTCGGATCCATATAACACTGCTGGTCTTATTATAGTTTTATACACCTTCCCCTTGAGTTTCAACGGCATTCGTGGGTCACAAACCACCCCAGACACCTTTCGCCAATTCATCCACCCTGCATTTATCCTATTCCTCACGTCCTTGTCTATTCCACCGTCATTTTGGATTAATGAGCCGAGGTACCGAAAATTGGAGCAGGCTGGTAAGAATACACCGTTTAAGGTAATATGACAAAAACTGGATGGACCTCCGAAGTCACAGAACAAATGTTCAGTTTTCATCCCACTAATCTTTAAACCAAAATTCTCCAGTTTCTGTTGCCATTTTTCCAGCCTACTCTGGACCTCGGCAGCATTTTCACCAACAAGAACAATATCATCAGCGAATAGCATACACCAAGGGGCTTCCTCCTGTATGTCTGATGTTATTGCATCCATGACAAGAAGGAATAGATAAGGACTTAAAGCTGATCCCTGATGCAAACCTACAGCCACATGGAAATTGTCGGTAATTCCAGCCTCGGACCTAACATGTGTTTGAGCTTGACTATACATACAACGGACAAGTTGTAAGTACTTCCCAGGCACTCTTTTCTCTTTCAGCGCCCACCACAGAACATCCCGAGGTACTCGATCATATGCCTTTTCCAGATCAACAAACACCATATGTAAGTTTTTATGTACACGTCTGTATTTTTCGCACAGCTGGCGAAGTGCGAAAATGGCATCTGTTGTCGAACGCCCAGGCATAAACCCGAATTGATTCTCAGTAACTTCAGTTTCATCTCTTATTCGTCTCGCTATCACTCTTTCCCAGACTTTCATACTATGTGACATAAGCTTTATCCCTCGATAGTTATTACAGTCCTGTACATCACCCTTATTCTTAAAGATAGGCACTATTATACTATTGTACCATTCATTTGGGATCTCCTCCTCTTGCAATATCTTATTAAAAAATAAAGTCAGCCACATCCATCCATCTATCTTTAGAAACTTCCATACTTCAATAGGTATACCATCTGGCCCTACTGCTTTTCCGTTCTTCATACCATTCACAGCTTCTCTTACTTCTTCCTCTTTTATCTCCTGTACAACACCTAAATTTAACGGTACAGCCTCTAGCTCTCTGGGCCAATCATTTTCTTCATTCATCAGTTTTTCAAAATATCCCTTCCAACGACTCTTTATATCCTCATCATTCGTCAAAATTTTTCCTCCACCGTCTTTTATACATTTAACGTGTATAATATCCCTTGTATTCTTTTCTCTTGCTTTTGCTAATCGATACAAATATTTTTGTGTTTGTGAGCTCTCCAGTGATTGGTACAAATCATTTTGTACTTTAGCTCTAGCAATAGCAACCGCTTTTTTTGCTTTTTTCTTACATTCTGCATACATGTTTCTCTTATTTTCTTTAATCGTGCTATCCCTGTCATCAACACTCTTCCACTCCTTAAAAGCTGTTTTCTTTTCTTTCAAAGCCTCTTGTACCTCTTTGTTCCACCACCAAGTGTCCTTATCTATGTTTCCTCTTCCTTTCGTTTCACCAAATACATTCCTTGCCACGTTCTTTATACATGTCGCCATTTCATTCCAACATTCATTCACTGTTTTCGATTCCATATCTTTCATTTCTATCATTTTGTTAACAACTTTTGTCCTAAATTCATTCGCATGTTCATCTTTTTCTAACAAACACCATTTAATTCTGGTTGGGGGTCTGGACTTACTTCCGTCCAGATGTAATTTTATTTTTAAATCTAACACTAACAAATTATGTTGAGTAGTTAATACCTCTCCAGGCAAAACCTTGCAATCTTTTACTATTTTAATGTTATTTCTTCGTAGTAGAAAGTAATCAATTTGGGTGGTGTGAATACCACTGTTATATGTGATTAGGTGCTGATCTCTTTTTTGGAAAAAAGTGTTTACTATTGCAAGATCAAAAGCAATTGCAGCTTCTAAGATACTTTCCCCTTCTTTGTTTTTATTCCCAAAACCCCACCCTCCATGCACTCTCTCATAACCTCCATTCTCTTTTCCCACATGCCCATTAAAATCGCCTCCGATATATACATCCTCATCTTGTGTAATATCCATCATCACCCCATCAAAGTCTTCCCAAAACTTCTCTTTTAAAACTTCACTACATCCAGCTTGAGGTGCATATACACTCATTATATTTACCGTTATCTTTCCTATCAATAACTTCACCAATATTAATCTATCATTCACTCTTTTTACATCCGTTACGCATTTCTTAAACTCACTGTCTAAAACAATCCCTACACCATTTCTCTTACCGTTACTCCCACAGTAGTAAAATTTATATCCAGCACCAATCTCTCTCGCTTTCGTCCCTTTCCATCTCGTCTCTTGCAAACAAGCCACATTTATGCGTCTTTTTTGTAATACATCCGCTAATTCTCTTCCTTTCCCAGTCATTGTCCCGACATTCCAACTTGCAAATCTCAATCTTACATCACGAATTCGTTTCTTACTTAGCACCCTATCCTGAGGTAACCCTAGTCCACTTTGCATACTTATCATGTTGTGAAGTATGCTTTGGCTTAATTTTTACGATCGGCCGCCTGCCTGTCATCAACCCTCTTTGGGATCAACACGTAATATTCTAAATATAATTAATCATAATCCTAACAAAATACATATTGAAATAAAAACTAATAATAATCACTAGATACGAATACAATTTTAGAGCTAGAAACTAAAATAAATAAAATGAAACTTCCTTTCCACTATTACTTCGGATTACTTCTGAGCAGTGCAAACGTATGGCATCAACAATCCTTGCTCAATATTACGGTGTGTGCACTTCGTACTGCTCCTTATAATCTCCAGTCAACAGTATGTCGGTATAAAAGTGAAACTATTACGAAATATTCCAATATTTTAGATATTTACTGCCAAAATCAATTTTTAATGAATTTATAAATTATTTTACATGTTTGAAGTCGAACGTCAAACGTCATATAGGGCTAAATTTCTTCTATACTTTTTTTTTGTCGTCATGGATAAAGATAGCCAATTATAATTCAATTTTCCTTTTAATTTTGATGATAAAATGTACTTGAACAAAATGTTGTGGACTGGTGTAGCAATTAAGACCGTATCTTCTCTAGGGAGAACCTTTTCTAAGTACTAGAACAGTACTAGACTGTAGTATTATTACATAGCTATTATATAAGCTTAAGGGATACACAATTAAATTGCTTCGTATCTCCCCACTCTGCACTACGCATGTAACAGTTTATATAACTATACGAGTATACTGTCACAATTAGCCCCGACACATGATGAGCTTCTCTATCAATCCATTAAAAGGGAAGTGAGGGTCACCGTTGCCTATCTACTCATGTTATCGCTCCAGTGAGTCAGAAATTAAAATCACCATTTGAATTCGAAAAGTTCTCTTTTGTGGCCTACATTATAACGGTGTCTCGGGATAGTTTTACAATGACTTATTACATATATCACGTAAGTCACTATACAATGTATAATTTTAGATACTGTGCACTTCTCTTACCGGAATAGTTTCAATTAAATTTGTTTTAAAGTCAAACAAACTAAGGAAGTTATTCGATTTCCTAGTAAATCTCTCCGCTGCGGTTGTGCGGCACGTAAAAACCTGAAAGAGCAAACAAAAGCCGCAGATATCTAGTCAATATTTATTTAGTTAGTGTTTGTAAAAGTTATTTCAATGAATGGGGTACACACGGACGACACCGCCGCGCCGCCCCACGCCGCTACCAGACGCTCGTGTCAACATGCAAATTCGCTTTAGTTCGGCGCTTCTCTTGTTTGTACTACCGTGTGTGCAAACGCGAACTTCGCCTTTATAATGTACAAAGACGTTTCGGAGTTCATCTAACGTGATATAAAGTTAATTGAATGATACTACCTTTTAATAAAATTAGTTGACTCTAGTTTAGGTTTACGTTGAGATATGCATTACCTAAATTGAGAATTCTATGAGAAAACTTCGAATAGTATAACTATTAAGACATGTATGGGATTCATCTGAGATAATTTACTTTATTTTTCATTAAAAATAATTTATTTGAAACATGTATAATCTATTCAATGTAATCTATACTAATATTACTACGCTCAAGAGGTTATTTGGTTTTTTGTTTGTTTGAATGCATTTATCTCTGAAACTACAGATCTGATTTTTGAAATTCTTTTTGCCCTTTATAGTCTATTTATTAAAGAACGTTATGACTTTCTAAAATCACGATACGACCCTTTGGGGCGCAGGAATTATCATGTAACGTACACAAGTGAGGATTAAGTAATAGTCCGAGCGAACCATGTGCCGTGGTGTGGGGTATCGGGAACCGAAGAAAGGTTGGCCACCCGACAAATACCGAACATCACCGAGAAGAGCCACCTACGAAATATCAAAGCTCGCCATTCGTTTGCGCAGTCACGTTTATTTAGAATTTATTTAAGCTAGATATTAGATAAAATATTTTAAAAGGGGATTGCATATAGACATATAGTACAGTGTAGATACGAAAACTAGAGATACTAAAACTAGAAATTAGACTTAAAAATATAAATTAAAAAAAAATGTTTTTGTAGTTGTTAATTGTCAGATATTTTTAACAACTTTTGCATACTACATTGAACTTATTTGTCATATATTTTTAACAACTTTTTCATACTACATTGAACTTATGAAGAAAGCTATCTTTCTACTTCATTATTATCTCATCGTGTGTTGCAATACCAACATTTTAAAATAGTTATTTTATCGAATGCTTATCTTTGTATGAAATTATAGTATAGACATACGCTGAAACAACAAAATACTAACAAAGAAATCAATCAACAAGATTACACTTTATTGATATGTATTGCAAGCCTTATTTTTATATTCACAAATATATGTAATCGTTCTAGGCCAGCTACGTTTGAAACGGTTCAAATATTTGATATTGACAGCTACATTGATATCCGTAACGAAATGGAATTTGTTGGAATCCAGAGATATGCTCCTGACAGTCTGAAATGTCGGATACCGGGATTCTGTTACAGGAAAAATGTAAATTTGTGACGAATGGTGTATCGTTCATATATAACAATAACGGATACAATTCTAGAAGTTTCTTATATAGTGTACAATAGAAAAAGACAAAGACAATCCATACTAATGTTACAAATGCGAATTTGAGTTTGTTTGTCTGTTTCTTACGCTTTCGCATTTTAACTACACAAGCGTTTTGAAGCGATGATGACTTAATCACACACAGCGTCGAAGAACGTAGGTTCGAATCCTAGCAACTGAGTCGGAACTATCGGTGAATGAAAACATCGTGATGAAACCATAGCATGGTGGTAGGTCTTTTTCTAAGTCCGCCTGGTTAACTACCACCCTCAAGTTAAAAATCTTTCGGCAAGCATCTGTGGGTATGTTCCGGCAGCTGCACTTAAGAGCCAATTTCTTTCTAGTCTTAGCGTCATCTTAGACCATCTTAGAGACCACGTCATCATTTGACATCAGATGGGACTGTGATCAAACGCTAACCTATAAAGTATTAAAAAAGGTGATCATTAGAAAATTTTGTATACACCTTGACAGGGATACAGAAAAGGGCATAAGACATAACCATCCAGAAGAAAAGTACAATTCCCGAGATATGTCAGGGCTACATTAACGAGAACGGAGCAGCGAGCAAAAGCTAGTATATGGTAAAATAGTTTCTTTGTTATAAATTGTTCAGTTTATACTCCTTAAAAAATAAAATAGTAATTACATGTTTTTAAAACTAATTAAAAAGAAACTTATCGAAGTAATGAAGGTTTTTCCTAATTTTTAGTGTTATACATGCGATATATCGTGGCAATGTTTAAATATATTCAAGTTTCTAGTCTGTAAGTATTCTAGTCTTCTGTACTGTCATCAAATTATGAGCTATATGAATATGAAAGTCATAGGGAAGTTAGTTAAAAAATTGATTGCAAAATTTCACCATTACTAAAAAGAAAGCGAGTTCATACAAACGTCTGAGAAATAATGGTTTCGTTTTGTCAAAATAAAATATACACTTGACAAACATTACAAGATATAGTAATGTCGAAAAATAGTTTTATATAAATAAATAAATTAAAAATATTAAAATATGTTTTACCTAAAATTCTTATGACAACTACCGTCTCAGCGTTACAATTTAGTTCACTTTGTGAAATAGCGGACGGAGCGCAGACTTCCGAGCTAGATTCAACTCGGATAACTTTTACCACTACTTACCGTTATATGTGTTTTCCTACGCCATTACATTGAATTCTATATCGTCGGAAATGATACAAATTTTTCACTATATCAATAATCAGTAATTTCAGGTAATAACTCGTATGAATAATATTTAAATCATGAATAAACTTATAATAATTACATTTTCATATATTCGGATACTGGAGATAGAAAAAAAAGGAACTTTAAAAAAAAAGTAGTTAATTGTCCCTACATAAATTAACCTATAGAATATTCGTATTTTCCCCACAATATTCCTTGTAAATTTTCGCTTCAATAATATTAACCTCATGCAATTGTAAAGCTGTTTAAATTAAGATTTGAAATCATAATTAATCAATTAATATTTCTTTTTTTATATATTATAGGGGGCAAACGAACAGGTCGGTCACCTGATGGTAAGTGATCACCGCCGTCTATAGACACTAGCAACACCAGGGGATTCGCTAGTGCGTTGCCAGCCTTTTAATATATGTGGGCCTCCGGCGCTCTCACTGACCGAACGAAACGCAACAGTGCAAGCACTGTTACTTCACGTCGGGTTTCTGTGAGAGGGTGGTACTACCCCGGGCGAGCCGACCCATTCATTCTGAAACCAGTAATAGTTTCAGCGTAGCACTACCACCTACATCTTTCATATGTACACCTATAAATGTTTTATGATGGCATTATTTTCTTGCATATCACTGGTAGTTCCTTTTCTTGAAGAAGGTATAACAAAGAATGTAAACACTGGCCGGTCCATCGATCTTTAAAGACGTGTTTAATCGCAAAGCAACGAGGGAACGCTCCGACGACAAGATTAAACTGGTACAAAAACAGAATCTTCTCTATCTTCTTAAAGCACTTTATCCATTATTTACTTTTACATATTACCTTATTTACATTTTACATGCTCCTTTTATTTCAATTTTTGTACCCGTATTAAATAACTTGTACGTTTAAGGAGCATGTAGATAGAGATATCTTTGATTTAAAAAAGTCTCTGTGTTTATGACAACACAAGAAAAGTTAAAACTTCTTAATAAGCCAACGTCATCGGATGTTCTCAGGTAGTCACCCCTCCAAGTACTGACCGCGCCCAACGTTGTTTAACATCGGTGATAAGACTAGAACCGGTGTTTTCAACACTCTACTCGACACAGTGTTTACCCCTACCACTTTGCGTCAAACAAAAAGGCTGCGGTTCAGAACTTCAAAGCCCTCTTATAAGACGTTTCACTTCAAAAATCATAAACTTTTTATCAGTAATAATGTCCATAATCTTATTTTATTCTTTATATATGTACCCAAATTAAAAACGTGTACAGCCTAACCTTTAAAAATACTTTCTGTTCTAAATATTTCGTATTTCTCTTAAGACAATATGTCAATATTATTCCGTATAGGGATTGTTTGAGTGATGAACAAATAACAAAAAACATTACCCAAGGCGAATATTTCTATAAGTAAAAATCGAGATCAACGGCGACCTCCTTTTATTAATCATTTTAAATTATGAATATGACAGTTAACAGTTTTCGGTATACTTCGGAGTATCGATTAAAAATATATTAGCCATAAGAAAACATAAAAACGCATATGATGGAAGAGAGAAAGCTAGACTGGTGCTTCATTATTTGCGCCTGCCTGGGGTACGGAATGATGAGAGGCTAATTGCTAGTTACATTCTTATAGAATCGATATCTGTTCTCTTCGTCCACAGTAACGTTATTCTGTTAGAGCGCCTAAGATCATAAAATTAATAGCAAATACATCAGAATGAATGAATATCCGAATGTTAAGTTTTACAAATAATAGAATCGTTAGTCGTGACGGCTTAATTAATGGTTAAGGCCTGAAAGTAAACTAATAATTATTATCGGAATTCGCGTATATTTATTTAATAATTTGGATTTAATCAGTAACACTATTAGCATAACGTGACAAATCATCGGGAGGGTGTTCCTCGAAAAATTGTCAATAGAGTTAATTGCACGGCATTTAGATTTTTATAAAAATTTCTTTTGTCTAATATTAGTACGTAGGTATAGAACATAATATAAACAGGATAGAAAAATAAAAAGATGGAATAGATGACGAAAAAAAAAATACAATTAACAAACAACATCGCGGCTCTGGAACTTAATATTGCACCATAAAGTTATAATAAATGCAAAAGTTTTAACCACTTATTCAGACTTGTCCGAAGCAGGTCTTCATTAGTCTAGATTTAAAAACTGCAGTTCTATTAAGGTCACTTTGAAATAAACAGCATTTTATTTAAACGAATTCTTAATGGCGTGATATTTTATTAATTTGCCTTCTTAATATAACAAATAATTTTTATTACATTTATATTACAAAATATACTTCAAGTATATAGTCATCATCTTCTTACCCTTATAAGTAGGATCGACACAACATGTTTTCCTTTTTTTGCACTCTTTCCTGTCAGAAGTAATTTCAGTATTCACGGACCTTTTATACTTTTTTTTTTTTTTTTTTATTATAGGGGGCAAACGAACAGGTGGGTCACCTGATGGTAAGTGATCACCGCCGTCAATAGACACTAGCAACACAAGGAGAGTCGCAAGTGCGTTGCCGGCCTTTTAATATATGTGGGCCTCCGGCGCTCTCACTGACCGAACGAAACGCAACAGTGCAAGCACTGTTACTTCACGTCGGTTTTCTGTGAGAGGGTGGTACTACCCCGGGCAAGCCGACCCATTCATGCTGAAACCAGTAATAGCTTCAGCGTAGCTCTGCCACCTTTTTTCACACAATCTATCCATACCTTCTTCGGTTTTCGTCTACTTGTATATCCGTCCAGCTTCATAATTAATTTATCTAGTTATATGGTTTTTCTAGTTATATATAATTAGAGGTCAACTCTCCTCATGATATGCCCATAACATGCTAACCTATTACTCCTCAACTTCTCTGGGTATAGTGATAATTGAAGATCATGAAAGTTATGGAAACATAGGAAATATGTATATTTTCAAGATGATTCATAGTCTTTTCCTAATCTTGGTATTTAATAATAAATGTTTTCAGAACTTTATACGAAGAAAGATTCAGGTTACTTTTTGCCATACATCTTTTAATTATAAATAAAAAAAAAATACAATTAACTTAACACAATTTTATTTGGAATGTCAAGAGCACTCTCATATGAACGAAGTCAGAATGTACAGATATCTATATAAATAAAAATTAATTTTCGACTATATGTAAGCGCTCCAACCACTTCAGATCGACTGCATCTTTAGTCCCGTGAAACTGTAGGGGCCCATTAGGCCAATAGTGTAGTCAGTTTGAGACAAAAAAAAGAAATCATCTGCACCTTTTTGGCTATTTCTTATTTGGTTAAGTTTGTATTTGTTAAGTGTTGCTGTAACTTATATTGCCTTTCTGGAACGTACCAGTTCACTCTTTAAATACATGAAACAAAACTCTCCAACGGATTATCCCAAAGATACTTCCTCGCTACATTTGCGTGAAGGGAGACCGATGGCTGTTACATCACTAACATTAACGCTTAGTACTCAGATTTATAGTAAAAGTTTGTTTTCCCATTGACGCTGTTCAAGATAAACACGGCCGTAATTTACCGTAACTTTAGGTCTGAATGTCGCATTTATTCGCGGAATCGGATGCTGATTTAATGAGTTTTTTTTTCTAGTGAAATTTACAAAGTAACTGTTTATATCTTTATTTATGTATTCATAAACTTGTGCACGCGACTTCGGTCTAATAAAATCCTGTTTTAAGAGAAATATGTATGTAACCTGGATTAATTGTAGAATGTCTTACTTTTATATTAATGTTTTCATTGATACTTATGCCACTATATATAACAATGAAATCTCATAAAACTATCGATTTTAAATTAACTATAATACTTGTATACAACTTACACGTTAACATTTTACTAAGGTATGTGATCAAAAATGTTCAAACCGTAATATCAAATCGTTGCATTTTTCACTCATATAAAATAAAAAATTGTCAACTGTGTGGCATTTCACTACAAACGAATAACTAAAAAAAGCGAGATATTGGAATTCGTTCATATTCTGCCTGATAGCATTTTTAGCGGGTTTAAACATATACACACAAGTTTTATTCTATCATATATATCTGTTAAGTTATCCGCTTCTATAAAAATCAATTTTTAAGAAGGCGTCCTTGTGAATTGAACAAGTTAACAATAAAATATTAAACGTAGCATTTATACAGAAAACTGATAGTTCTTTATAAAAATAAAATCAAACTTGAGAGAAAATGATTTTCATTTACATAATCGGAAGTAAACATTTCTAAGTAAAATAGTAACTTGAACGTCCGTTTCTTAATTATTTTTAATTTTTAAATATAGCTTAAAATAGACTTTTAAACATTAAAATGAGTACTCCATTGATTATGGAGATAAGACGATCATAGTACATACTACTGTTATATAGCATTGCATTGACATCTGGCACTTGCCTATATCAGTTGGGTTGCCAGATATCACATTAAAGTGTTACAACATTAAAATATATATCCCTGTTTAAGCGTATGTGATTTTTGGAAAGTATCATTGAAATATATAAAATATAAATAAATAAGTATAAACCTAAATAAAACTTTTCGTAGCAAGTTGTAAATAAACAAGAATTTAGTAATAATTAAATGCGAGTAGCAGCACTAATTCTTAATTCCGAAAAGATCTACTTATGTATCACCAATCCCAATGTAATTAAGCTTGTTTCCACCGAATATGGTTACAATACACTTAAACTAAGATATAGTATGTATGTAACATAATATTGCTAAATCAGAACGTGCTTTGTATTACGAACAACGCTTTATCAAATTATATTCACATGTACATGAGTTTGTACATAGCCTCGTATGATATATAATAGAATCATTTCAATTGACGGTTATTACTCGCGTGACTAAACCTTCAAAGGTTGTTCTATATCCAATATTGCGTCTTGTTGTCGACTAACTTAGTTTTAGTATACATATATCGACAAATTATATAGATCTTCAGATTGTGCTATAGCTCGCGTTGTTTAGAGATCAACAAATATTGGTGATACAGTTTTATCTGTATATGATGTAGTTGTAATATGTTTCGTTATAATTTAAGTACGAGTAATAAAGTGATGGTGAATTTGTTGTGAAAGTTAAATGTTATCTTGAATTATATATCCTTTCTATAATATCATTTGTTTGTTTGTTTTTTTTTTACGTTTTGACGCTTTAAATACTCAACAGGTCATCTGAAATTTTGTATACACGTCGTCAGAAGTACAGAAAAGGAATTAGGGTAACTTTAAATCAGAAATCATGTATTATTATTGCCTAGCGATACACCAAATCTATATTAAAGTATGCGATACCACAAGCAATAACTAATCTATAATATAATAAACCTATTATAGCTCACTTATTTCTTATGTACCATAATTTATACTTAAAACTCACAAACAATTTAGAGATAATTATGGACAAGTTGTTTTTTTTCTAACTGACATACCCTGTTGGCTCTTTTGGCCCCTATAGATTCACCGGACTAATGGACAAATATAAATAGTTACATGCTATACTAAAAGTATGTCGCTTTATTATACACAAGTATAAACATATTTGTACTACACTTAATTGCAAAACTATTAGGATCAGACTTCTCGTTTTGAAAGTTATATATAGAGACTGTCTTATCTATTATATATATATAAATGAATTGCTGCTCGTTTGTCTAGCTAAAACTCGAGAATGGCTGGACCCATTTGGCTAATTTTTATCTGAAAATATTTGTGGAAGTTCAAGGAAGGTATAGACGGATGAGAAACATAAAATAAGTTAAGGAAAATACTAAAAAAGACAATTTAATTTTCAAATACAAAATGTTACTAATTACGAAACATTTGATGTCTTTTATTATTTTAGCAAATAAAAAAAATTCCATTCGTTTGTCAGAAAGAAAATTTCAGATATTTGTCTGTTTCATAGCTGTACGATCTCTTTGGTCTGTTTTATTGGAATACAAAACAGTTCTGTTTCAAAAATAAGAATAGTACATGAGAAAGATTTAAATTGATTAAGTGCATAACAATGTTACATTTATAATGTAAATAGACATTTTGTATTAAGTTTTGACCACATTTTGCACAAATATATGTGAGTGATACGAAGTTCACCGGCTCATCTAGTATATAAATACAATATTAGAGGTTTAACGCTATACGCGTATCACTCAAAAACTATTTGACAGACTTTGATCATTTTTTTTTGTTTTACTTCTTAAACAGTCTTTATTTAATATAAAAAAAAACACATCACGATACACACAAAGACACACGGTGCGCCACGGTTTAAACTGTCGCCGAATATCCTGATTTAACTAAGGTAAACTAAAATAAGCTATCTATGTCATACATATATGAATTCGTGAAACATACATGTGTAATGTTGTATCTGACTACTAAGTTTTGTGAATTAATTTAGCTCGAAAAGGGGTGAAAAATAACCCAACCATTATGTGTACCTATTGTGTTCACGTATGTGGGGTGATCTGTATATATGTAAAGCTAGTGTGTCACTGTGTTCGCGCGACTAACATACTCGAGGGCTCGACACTGAGGGACAAGCCTAGGCTCGATTTGCAACCAGAGATAACGCGACGTGTGTGCGGGATCGTATCTTCAACCCCCGCTCACGGCGAAGTGAGCAGAGAGAGTCGTGGACGTGAGCGCAAACACGCATATTTTAAGAGGACATCGAACGAGAAATAGAATAAAACGGCCACGGCGCCACACTAACTATACAATTACGTATGATTCCTAATGGTTCAGTCCAATGGAAATTAACACGCGGGTTCGAACTGATTTTGATTATCGCGAATTTATTTACGCGCGGCGCGGGTTAAAAAATGTCCAAGGTTATATAGCAGACACATACTCGTAGACTCACACACATGCACACGTCGTTAACATCGATAATTGAGGTCAAAGATACAGTAACCGATACATAGAATGTCATGACAATATCCGCGATATAGATCAATCTGTGCAACCTAGATTCCCAATTAAATCAAATCCAAGATGTCTTTGAGCAGTAAATGTAATTATAATCACTGCCGTTATTGTTAATCTCATGATGGCGATAGATGAGGCACATGCGTGCAAATAGAATTTAGGAAATTGAAAGGAAATTACAATCAAAAAACTTTATTCAATGTAGGCCCAGAGGAGGCACTCATGAACGTTAAAATAACAACAACTGTTTGAAGAACATCCCTGTCGATAAGAGACGGCAAGGTTTTACGTCGGTTTTATCTTTTGTAGACTTTTTAAATAAAACTAACCAAGTTCACTAACAGTCATTTAAAGCGAGTTTACAGAGAAGGGATCATTTCCAAACTTTACTATCGTTAACGTAATGATGTAGCGGATAAAATAGCCCTTTGACAATATAACTCGCTTAATATGTTCCTCGAACTTATTGTCCGGCAAATCGGTAATGTAATTCGGTGTCTTATAACAGAGTCGAAAAATACAACAGTTCTAGTATTACAATTATGCCGGCTATATACAGAAAACCCAGCAAAATGTATGCAAACGTATATTTAATTATCGAAGATGTATTGAGAATGCAAGAGATAAAGTAAAATAAATCCTAAGAATCGTTAACTTGAATATAATGGACGAAGATAAAAATCAACACATCGCTTTTCTCCTATTTGCATTTATATGCGGTGGCAATACATTTTCCTCAACGCACGTACATATTTAAATTATAAATGTCTGATTTATAAATATGGACAGAAGCATACGCACACAGTCATTAAAAAGCTACAAAGCTTTCGTTGAAATATACAAATATCAACAGATATGTAAAAGCAAACACGATATCGCTTTGAAGTTGTAATGTTGTTCGTTTGTACAACGTACTGTGTGTGTGTATAGTTGCTTAATGAAACTTTCTACTCGCGTCCATAGTCGGACTGAAAATAATATACGATATATCAAAAATTTGTAGTCGAGCTTTATGAAATTTGATCATTTATTTTTCATTTTATCCTACAACTGAATATTATATTGACGTTTACATTTTTGTTCAGAAATTGTTTACATTTCTTTATTAAAAAAATAAATAAACAGTTCAGCATACCTTTGTAACTTTAATACATTAAATAAGAAGGCTATTATATGCTAGAAGACTCTATAACTTACCTTGAGTTATACCGTGATTTCTATTCCGATAAACAAATACCATGTTTTTACTTCGCTAAATATAGATTTAAACTCGTTATATAATATATATATATAAACATATACGAGTATACAACACTAAAAAGATAAATCAGGCGAGTTTCTTGCCCGTTCTTCTCGGTGACTAGGCTATTTTTCGAACCCATGGTAGTGTTTTGAAGTATTAGAAATATTTTTGATTGTAATTTTCAAGTATATTTCTTCTATGTTGCATATTTGCCTTTCAGAAAATTCATTCCTAACATTTTTTTAAACCAAAGCTTGGTTTCCATTCAGTAAAATTCACTACAATCGCATAAAACAACCAACTTATTAATAAATTTCATTTAATTGTATATCGATACTGTGGGTGCTAACTGTTTAAAATATAGATATCAAACTTATTGAGAAACAACTAAGGGAAGCAGCGATCGTGGGATTTAGAATAAATAGGATTTACTCTTCCACTTCTTTCAACATTAGATGTCTTTTGTCCACCTACTTGATATGAGGTCAAGATCAAACGTTATAAGATTTTCGCTGTTATCCTGGTATATACCTATTAAACCACTCTTCTCGTTTTAGTATCCCTTGTAATCTGTAGTCCGGTGAAAATGTAGAGGCTTTGCCAGGTCAACAGTGTAGTCAGGTCGAAAAAGAAAAAAGTTTTAGTATCCCGATAAGATCAGATCATGGAAGTACTAACATCACGTTTATTATTACACAGTATTTTATCTCGATGAAGGGTACCCTATATCCTTTTCTGTACCCCTGACAATGTAAATGTCGAATTTCATATTGATCTGTTTAGTAATTAAGGCGTAAAAGCGTAACAAACAAACAATAGTGGTTAGAATTAAACAGTAATATTATTTGCTTATTTTATTGTCCTCGACGATGTGATAGAACACATTCGATAGCTTGTTAGTACACAGTTCGCCATGAATACCTACAGAAAAAGAATTCAGTCATTGTTTCCTCATACAATTACGTCCGAAATGGGTTCGTGTAACCTTTGTTTTCCATTTATGGGTCGAGGTCCGAAACAATGGGGTTAGGTTATTAAAGTTCTTGCTAACCGCTTACACATCGTTGTGTATAACATCCGAGCATTTTGCTTTGTACGATTTGTCTTAATTTATATTACAATTCATGCATTCTGTAAAAACTTGTCACGTTGCGTACACTGTATTTCCTTTTGAACATAAGTCTAACCAGCATTATTTATTAAGCGGCATAACAATAGCTCAAGTATTTAAAACATCCGAAAATTTATGTAAAGCATAAGAATGTTGTAAATATTTAAGTTTTTAACTAATTTGAATTCGTAGCAATGCTAAAGTAAACATATTTTTCTGTATTCTTAGTATAACAGTCCTGGACCTTTTAGCCAGAATCAATAATGTTAGTGTTAAGAAGTGTCTTGGTCGGATAAGACCTAAATTTATTCATTATTTTTAGGCTTTATATCGCCTCGTATTTTACCTGTCCTATGTGCCTTTATCAGTACCAACTTTATCTGGTGGTGAGTATTGCGCAATGTACAAAAAACGCCGAGGTGTCTATAATCTATAGGCACTCGTTGTTATGTGGGCCTGTCAACCTAAAGCTTTCTGGATATGCACCGGCTTATTCCAATACAAGACAAACGACATTCTATTACATGACAAACAAAAGAGAATCACCGTTACGAGTTCATCACCAAAGGCATAGCGATAGCAATCCGATCATCAACGGAAACCTTACTACCACTCTTGGTTACTAGATACATACGTTGCTTGATTTTCTAACGCGACAACCCTAAGCGTTCCCCAATGGCGGAAGTTACCCCTGTTGTATTATGCACTTCATACAGTCATATTACCCGCTAAAGAGAAACTTTAAAATTTAGTTCTTAGTTTACATAATCTATCGACTTTAAAAAAGTGGATGTATGTTTTTTATGTAATTTGGTCGTATTTTTTAAAATGTTTTTTACCTCATTGAAAATAAAATATTTTCAAGGGGTACCATTTTAATTTTATTAGATCCTTAGATATCGAAAGTACATCGGGGAACTTCTCAAAATCAAATAGGAAATGTATAGTGACTGAGATATTGGCAGGTTTATTTCAATTCTAGACTAGGGCAGTATCTAACTATGATTGTTCTAGTGCAAGTTTTTAAAGTAGATTTTTTTAAGTCATTTTTCGTTTTTGTTCAAAAGCATTATGATTATTTTAACTTTCACATGGGCTATGTCGCATAATAACTATGACATCGCAGACACATTAAATTCTGCAAGACAATTGATTATCAGATTAATATTCAACCTATTAAAGATTACATGTGGCAGAAATGCGAATGTTAAGATAGATATGTGGTGTAATCAGAATGGATAAGATTAACAATGTGTATATCGGATGAAGTTTGAAAATAGCACCAGTGACAGAGAAGTTGAGGAGTAATAGGTTAGCATGGTACGGGCATATTATGAGAAGAGATGAAAGTCTTGAAACAACAAAAGTTTTAAGTTTGAAAATGGACGTATATAGAGGTAGAGGAAGACCGAAAAAGATGTTGATGGATTGTGGGAAAAATTATATGTGTATGGTATGAATACTGAGATGATATCTGACAGGGGAGAGTGGAAGAGGAAAACATGTTGTGCCGACCCTACTTAGGTGTGATAAGCGTAAGATGATGATGAATTCATTATTAGATATTAAAAGCTGAACTTGCCATTCTATACAAGATTTTCGCACTCTGAGACTGAAGGTCTGGAGCAGCATCGAATTACAAATACCTACCTACAAGGATCGAGTAATCTTGAAAAAAATCCTACAACCTTCATATCGAACACATTCCATTAATGTATAGATAGACTTCCTTAAGTACACCACACATTGTACAATTAGGCGATGATCTGTTTGTTATTAGGTGTAAAATCCTATTTAATGAAATGCATCTTGAAGTCGGAGAATTCTATTTTGTTCACATCTCTTTAAAAAATTAGATCAATCCGTGAATTATCAAAATAGAGATGGCAGTTGTATGTATAGTAGATTCCTTTTTCTAACGGTCTATTATCAAAATACATCTTCCACATACATATCTCTACAGTTCTATGATTTGAAATCACCAAAAACAGCCCAGTTATAATTTACTCATGAGAATCTCGTAACATAAACAAAATACAGCAAAAACCTACATCAATAGTTTACTCGGTTTCGTGTCAGGAATAAATCAAAGCCGAGAGTCAAAGAATACCCAGAATGTCGATTTAAAAAACATATGTGACAGGCAGCGATCTAAATCTGCCAACGTCTGTTTTATGTGAGAGCTCGTATGATATATGTATGTATACGGCGAGTGTGTTTCCATAATTTATCTTCTGAAGGTTAGATAAACAACATAAAAACGAACATGTAAAGTACAAATATAAAATATTAATTATTATAAATATGGCTCAGTTAAAATATATTAGAAATCCTGTAAGACCCATTTTACCACGTATTAGGTAAACCATTTCATCTATGACCGGAGTTTTTGGCGGGATCTTAGTCTATCATGTAGTGGTTTTTATATTTTATTCTTAACCTTGTATATTAGACTCTCTATATTTTATAATATTGGTGGTTTTTTTACATAATATAGTTCGGTTATTATGCACAAGTGAAGTGTATAGTAAATAATACAACGAAGCATGCATTCTGAGATGCCACCAAAACTCCATGGAAAGTTCTAACAAATAAACCACCATCTTGTTAGAACATTATAATTATCACAAGACACTTACTTGGCAAAATCTTGTTACTTGACGCTGACTAGTGCACAAACCATGCCGAAGCCAAAAAATAGAGAAGAATGTATGACCGGGCCGTTCGAGAGGTATTTTATTGAAGGTTTTTAATTAACTTCCTGATGACGTTACATATTTGGCTTGAACATTATTCAATATTAGGTGACAATAAAAAAAAACAAATAAATAAGCAAAAAAATAAATAAATAGGATTATTTTGATATATTCCATGAAACTTAATAATTGAAAACAACGTGTTTCCTTGAAAAAACATTGAATAGCAATTTAAAAAGTGTGAGGATTTAAAAAAATATTATTGTGTTTCTTTTTTTTTGTATTTTGCCATATATTACTATACATTTTAATTATTGAATATTTTTATTGGTAAGTTACAAAAGTATATTCAATTATACCAACGAAGTTAGTTAAAATTATAGCTTTAAATTATTTATAATTTATGAAGACATTTTTCATGCGAATGATTTTGAAATTAATACATAAACATCTGAAAATAGTGTACAGGGCTTCTAATATGTTTATTGTATTGTTTACGAAACCTTATTATATTGCTGTATAATAGAAGAGTTGATTAAATCAAGACTCGCTTCGAATGTTGTCTAATCAACCGAGGCCAATGTTTTGTCAGCCGCTCAAGCCGAGCCGCTGCCTCGATAAGCTTCGAACCAATCTATTGTTGACTTCGTATTTACATATATATCAACATACAGAGTAAAATACAATACACATATTGTCGATGAGATACCTATTACGTGAACTAGAATCGTCGATTCATTTACATATATATTATGAATACACATTATACGTGTACAAGGTTAGACAATTCGAATCGCCTACGCTTTCTAGTCTTCCTTCAGATATAGGGAGTTGAATGAATGAAAATTTGTATTAAAAAAAAATACTTAGTTACCGCACTGCGTTGATATGATCTACTTGTGTAAGGCATCACGACGAAGTATGCTCTAAAAACGAGAGGCTCTAATCTGCGTCACACCAGCCACAATAATGTTTTACGTCGTCGTTTCGTCTGCGTCAGTACGAAGAGACCCGATGGAGTGACGTTCATTCACTAGAGGAAAAGTATGCTCTTGATATGGAATGCAACATGCGTCGATACCTTAGCACCATTCCATATTCCAATGACGTCATTGAGGGCTGCCACGGTTACAGTCTCAATATAGGACGTCGCATGTCGAGAGTATATATCTTATCTATACAAGCGACGATGGTTCAGTTGATAGCGTTTTCGGTCACCTCGTCGATTAACGTAACTTTGAGTCCTTGCCACCGAATCTGAGTTTTATATGAAGCAAAAACATCGTAATAAAACCGTGTCATGGTGGTAGCGTTTTTTCTAAGTTTACCGGCAACTGACTACAACTATTAATCCTTAAATGCATATTGTTACAAATTGTCTACATTCCACTTCCACTTAAGTTTATTCAAAACCCTATATGTATGCGTTTCCGAAAGAATGTTAAAACCTTAGAAAATACCTTACGTGTGAAAGAAAAAGTTTATTTTACATTTGGCGGGTAATTTATATGTTTTTTGTTGTTGTTTTAAAATTAGTTTCAAATTTCAAGATAAAATCATGCATTTAAGGGTTAAGATAATCTGTTTCCAAGCACCTGATGATGTGTTCCGGCAGCTGCACTTGAGAGCCAGTCGCTTCTAGATTTCGTATATACATCGTTATTTAACATCAGATCAGATTGTGGCCTAACGCTAAAATCTGTAAAGTATATAAAAAAACCTTGTTATGACCCGTATATTTATGTTTTTGGAGTTGAAACTCTACGACCGTGGATTCCAAGAGCAGACAACTTGTTTCCGTAACTATAGGGCTGGCTAAAATCGGTCAAGGTATAAACATTGCTACATAGCGCGGCAATACACACTTTCTGGAAACATTTGCTTCTAACAGATAGTTGAATGGTATCCGTGACGTATAATTTAAAGACTATTTTAGTACCGTTATTTATAATTAAAATAATTTATGTTCTATTAATATTAATTTGGTTATATGTATGTCGTGGAAACGTCTTAAATCGTCCTATATATCCACTATACTAACAAAACTTAAGATTTCAGCTTCAATGCTATAATAACATACATATTACGTCGATTAAAAATAAAACATTTATATGAGAAACGAGGACTTGTAAATATAGTATTATTTGGACAAAATTAGTATTATGAATTTCATAACGACCACCTACCAATTATGAATTAATTTTTTGACCCTAGTACATATAAAAGTATAAATTTTGAGTAAGAAGAATAGCGATTTAATTTGACACGTCATCCCATGTTCAGCTTCATTTTTTCGAATTACTCTTCTACTTTTATTTGTTCCACCCGCAACTGAGTTAGTAACGAGTATTTCGATTCTGGTTACCTATTTTTTTGTTCGCTACTCGATGTAGAATGATTTGCAAAACAAAAGTTACAAAAGCTACAAAAGTTACGAACTTTGCAAAAGTATGTAGGTATAGTAAGTTTAACAAAAGTATTTATTTTTGTAAATAACATTTATAAGAATAAAGAACAAAAGAGTAATTCGCTGTTGCAGCATAAACAATTTCAAGTAAGATTATATTTGTAAAATATAACGCTGGTAGAGCGGACCGCTATAACGTTATTTTTCTAAATTTGAAATCACAGTTATTATCGTTATTAACATAAACTGATAACTAATATATATAATAAAAACCAACTACGAAAACACAAAATACATTTACTATCACGAAATAAACTAGATGTGCTTGGTATAAAAAAATAGATATTCTCATAGCCGGTTAGTTTCAAAAGCTCGGGTTACGTTAAGCTATTACAAAACTACCATATTTCTAGGTACCATTAAACTCAATAACGTTCAGTGATTTAATACGCTACAAGCTATCAAATATTCGATGGTTATTGCCAAGTTTGTTTACGCCCGTACAGTTATTAATCGCAACAAGGTCGTTATTCAGTTCAATTACATTTTGTATAAATGAAAAAGTTTTCCCAGTCTATTTACTTAAAATCGCAATTAATATCGCATGTTTCAGAATTCACGTTATTAAATTTACTTCAATATAAATGGAAATCTGTTTATTGGGATAAAAGATTTTTTATTACGATTGAACTGTACAATAGGATACCTAAAATACTGTAGGACATATATTTCAGTATATTATAAATGTTCGCAATTATTTTTATTATTAAAATATACTAAAAACTAATAAAGAAATATGTTAACGTAACATAAACTCCTGTACGATACGTTACTTTTTTTTGCTAAAGTACAATGTAGCTCATTGCAAACTAACATACAATCAATTGACTATATTCAAAGGCTGTAAACAAGATTGTGATTAATTATAGTATACTTTGAATAAAATATACTAAATAATAAAACATAAAATACTTTGTATAATAACCAAATGTCGTGTCATAGATTTACTGCTGTAGTAAGAACGCGAAATCTTCAATACGAACGAGACTCATTAATGATTTCTATTCCAAGAGGTTGTAATTAAGAAGGAATTATATTCAATTAAGAGTTAAAACTCCACAGGAAAGTGACTTCAGGTTCACAATCCCTCGACATTATAATTAATAACGGGAGAATTTTCAATGACATCGATGTTATTTAGCCAGTGGCAATGTTCTGTTGATGTCAGTATGATTGACTCACTCGACAGTTGTAAATAGGTGCTGCTGCTGCTTTTACTCTTGAAATTTTCTCTATTGACTAATAATATTGATCGTAATCTTGTAATATTGAAACAGACTTTTGAGTAGGAATAATGATTTAAACAGATATTAAATATACTATATGTTAATATTTATTTAATACTTAATATGTCACCAGTAATTACCTCAATAGATTTTAATTTTTAAAAGGTAATTTTTTTTTTTTTTTATATTATAGGGGGCAAACAAACAGGTGGGTCACCTGATGATAAGTGATCACCACCGTCCATAGACACTAGCAACACCAGGGGAGTCGCAAGTGCGTTGCCGGCCTTTTAAATATGTAGGGCCTCCGGCGCTCTCACTGGCCAAACGAAACGCAACAGTGCAACCACTGTTACTTCACGTCGGCTTTCTGTGAGAGGGTGGTACTACCCCGGGCGAGCCGACCCATTCATGCTGAAACCAGTAATAGCTTCAGCGTAGCTCTACCACCTACGAGATAATATAATTGATTCCTGGTTTATAGTAAACGAATATAGCCTTACAGAATGCATTAAGAAAACATGTTTGTTTCTTACGCCACCTGTCTTCAAGGATCTATATTCCGGCAAGGGAACTCGAGAACCGGTTCTATCTAGGTTTAGTGCTTTTCAGTCATGTAGTCACATCGCCACTTAACATTAGATCTGTTTGTGGTTAAACGTTCGAATCTATGAACGATTAAAAAATACATATAAGCGCGATTTTCGCAATAAACACTGACACATGAGATGTTTCAAATTAATACTCCGAAGTAACCTACCTACTAGTATGAAACCGCGGTAGATGCTGCAGTGACAATACTCGTACATGCGAATTGAATTTACTCTGACAGTCTGAAAAACTGTCAACGAGTAAAACCAATAATTTTTACTCTGTATATTTTTCGTACGTCAATAAAATTTTTACTACGACATATTGGAAATAGAATATGAAAAAGAGATTCGCAAGCGATTGTTAGTTTTTTACGCTATTTTGACAAATATAGGTAAATTGTTGCGTTTTACAATAAACTAAAAAGTAGGAATCGTGCAAGTTTCAAGTCTAAAATGTATAATAATATCTTTATGAAACTTTCTGTTAGGTGAAGTTTCCGGGAAACGTCGATTTGTTGAACTAAGGCTGCTTAGAGGCGGTGTCGAGTTGAATTATGTAATATTTATGAGTGAATTCTTGACTGAAGTAGCGGAAAGCCGTATGCAGATTAGATCAGACCCTTCACTTAGAGAGATTGTATGATTTTACTATAACCCACGTCCAATTTTTTTGTGATTTCTCGTAGCTTCCGGTGTATTCACGTGAGCATAGAATATTATTGTTAAAAGTAATGTTTTTCTTAAAAAATATTGGCTCATAACTTGTTACATAATATTGTCATATATAGAAATAGAAAATATAACCCACAGCAGAATGTACGTAAGCGGATCACTTCGGAAAGTCTACGCCAATTTGGATATTTATTTCCTTTGTTATGTTTGTAATTGTCAGGACAAGGTTTGTAGGAAATAACATATTTAAAAGATCGTACGTATAATGAAAGATTTGGGTTAGAAAAAAATTGCATATATAATGTGAATGAGACAGAAGATAAGAGGGAGATCTTCAATAATATTAACAGATTGACGTTCAGTTGCTATTTCATTTCATTACATTATCGTACACCAAAGGGAAAATTTTGCCTCATTTTCTTAGTTAGTACATCCGTGCGAAGCCGGAGCAGGCAGCTAGTAAGAGCTATGTATATATGAGCCGTCATCGACTTAGAACTGTTTATATAATTCCGATTTTAAACCAATGTTATTTTTTTTTAATTATCATTGTCTTAATCAAAATCAGAAATATGAAAACATGTGTTAATCAATTTAAAACATATAATGCAACGCGAGCTACTATACAGTTGGACAATGTAGAGTTTTAGAAGCCGTTAACAAATATTACTCGGAGAGAAGTTTTAGACAATGTGTCGCATGTGTGTCGCCACAACTTTAGCTATAATGAGTGAATTCCGTCCACAGGCGGTATTTCGTTCAATTTAGTGGTGTTTATCACAATTCTATTTACATCATATATTGCACATTTATTCATACTACTATGACAAAAAATTATGTGTGGTTATATAAAACCACGACGGAAGTGAAACTTTTTTTCTGATCGTAGCATTTCAAAAACTGAGTAGCATATCTATTTCAATCATTGAATCATTTTGAACTGAGCCACGGATGCCGCCATATTGGCCTTGGCTACTCTGTCGAGCGCTTTTCGCTTTACTACTACTCCGCGGCCGCCTGTAATGCGACATGCGATAATTGGACCAAACATATATTATAAATGCGAATATGTGTTTGCTTGCTACGCTTTCACGTCTTAACTACTGAACAAATCATGAAATTTGCATACACGTTATCAGGGGTACAAACAGTACAGATACCTTTCGTGCGGAAAAAAATACTGTTCCCGTAGGATAGATTAGGTCAGATTAATTTACATTAACACAAGCTAAACCGCGGAGTAAAGTTCCTAATATAATCGTAAATTTATCTTACCTCATTATTAGAACGCCCATCACTTGAAAACTTCTTAACCGACTTTATCGGATAAAAAGCCTACCATTGAATCCGATGATAATACATACCATTACGCTTTTTCGTAAGGACTAAGCAGTAATTAAAAAATAAATTTAGAAAGTACAAGATTGCTTAGTTTTATATAACACCAAAAACGATTTCAAATGAACTACGTCGCGAACGCCAGGAACAATAATCAGTTTTATCTTTGTAAAATAATTTAAAGTATATATATTCTATCAAATAATATCGATAATAACGTCAGATGTCCGGACAACACTGCGCCAAACAATGTAACAGTAAGTATGAAAATTACAGGTCCCTGAGAGCCGAATCCCGTACGTTTGTAACTTCAAAACGACTACAACCGTTGCCAGTTTAGTTAAGTCCTTTGCATTCATAACAATGTATTTTTATAGTAACACGGCAAAGTGACGACACTGTGCCTGATGCTAGGCATAGTAAAAAGCAACGACAACCATATAGAGATCGACAATCCATTGGTGGTCGTCGCTGTCGATCGACTTGGAAATTTCTCGGTCGCTAGGTACTCATTTCGAAACACGATAAAAAAGAGAATAACTATAAGGGGTTTGTCACCACGTGACGTGGTGGTCGCGACTTATTCAGGTACAGATCTCTACCACCTTTAATATTGTAACATACCATCCGTACTACATTATGCTTACAACGTAATACTAAAGAATTGAATACAGCTTTTTACAATTTTTTCATAGTACAATACCGCCATAAGTAAAAGTGAAAAAACACAAACCGGAGAAAATACGAAATGTATGTAACACTTTTAGCGAACTACGTCTATCTCATTTATTATTAAGTGTAATTTGAGAGCAAGAAAACCCCATTAGATATGGTTTTTTTCCTGATTTCGAACATTTATTCGATATTCGAACTCAATATTCCATAACATTCATGCTGAGTAATTATCGTTTTCAGACATCGCAACGATAGACCGGATGAAGGATAACAACATTGATCGTGGGTCGTAATAGTAGAGCTTTTTCGAAGCCCGTTTGTCTAATTACTACTCCCATGTTAAAAATCTTTCGCCAAGCATCCGCGGGTGTATTTTGGCAGCTGCACTCGAGAGCCTGTCCCTCTAGGCTTAGCGTATGTATAATCTTGGACCATATCATCCTTTTTTTTTTTTTTTTTTTTTTTTTCGAACTGACCTACACTGTTAGCCTGGCAAGGCTCTACAGTTCCACCGGACTACTAAGGGGAGCGCTTAAGGCACTCACCCGATTTTATATGGACGACTAGCACAAGGGCGCACGGCACGCCTCGGCTTGGGCTGTCGTCGAAAACCCGAATCTAACTAGCTAAGCTAAGCCTATCCGTATCATACCTGTATGGGTTCGTGAAATATACATGGTTACCAAGCATGTATGTTTTACGATCCCGTACATGTATTTTGTATCTATCTATCTGTGTTCTAAACTATTACAGTTCGAAGGGCAAAAAAACAAACAAAAACAGCCCACCACTATGTGTACCTACGGGTGAGTGTGTGTGCACGTGTGTGGGGTGATCGGTGTTGTGTTGTAGACGAGTGTTTGATCGAATCAGTGGTACTCTGTTCGCGCATGCAAGCTGCTCGAGGGCTCCATTCCGGGGGATCGGACCTCGGCTAGAGCAGTTGCCGAGGGAGGCCTAAGAATGTGTGCTGGGGCAAAATTCACAGCCAAACCGCGGCGGCGTGATCTGTGATTACGCGGGCGTGGGCGCGCACACGCTGTGTTTCGAGGGACGGAAGGGTAGTCTTGATTACCTAGCGAAATTTCTTCGGGAGGGTCGGTGAAAATGTAACGCGGACGTCTTTTGTAACGCGGCGCGCCTGGCACGGTATCGTAAGTCGCGGCGGATACCACTAACGGATTGGGATGATTCATGGCTCTGTCGAAATAACTAGTCGTGAGAGTTTTTACGTACTCCCAGATAGACGGCATCTCCAGGTCCCTATGGAGGTCGACTCTCCGGATGTACCACGGGGCACCGATCGCCTTTCGTAGAAAACGGTTCTGTATTTTTTGTAAAATCTTGAAGTTCGCTTTTGACATATGCGCGAAAACGGGACAGCTATACGTCAAAATCGGACGAATACACATTTTGTAAAGTGTGAGCTTATGTCTGACGGACATTTTGCTTTTAGCACATAATAACGGATGCAGACGACCCAAAACCATAGCGGCTTTGTTTCGTACTCTCACTGCATGCTGCTTAAACGTGAGGCGTCTATCTAACGTGACACCGAGATATTTGACCGTAAGGGCCCAAGGAATCTCGGTGTCATACAATTTAAGGGACTCTATATTGCTCGGACGCGGACGCTGAACCGGATCGAAAAAGATCGCAGCGCTTTTCTCGGGATTAACCTCTATACGCCATCGAAGAAACCATTCGCCGAGTTCCTCGATGGCCCTATTCATACGGATAGCTAAATGCGACGGCCGCCAATCGGAAGCGTAGATTACTGTATCGTCAGCGTAACAACCTACCTCGAACCCCGGGGACCGAGGTAGGTCACTGATGAACAGGTTGAAGAGGGAGGGCGCGAGGATGGACCCCTGGGGCACTCCTGAACGTATCGGGTGGGGCTGGGATAACTCACCTTCCACTCTATAGCGGAAGGTCCTATCTGTGAGAAATTCGCGGATGATGTGTACTAAACTATCCGGAATACTAGACTTAAACAGTTTATAGACTAGCCCGTCGTGCCAGACCTTGTCGAAGGCCTTGGCGACGTCAAAGAAGACCGCTATTGTACGTTTCGGTTTAGGCTTGGCCGGACTGACCTGGGGCTGGGGGTCTTCATTAAATTTCGAGAATATGTACTCCGTGAGGCGGTGTACTTGGT
This sequence comes from Antheraea assamensis, assembly GCA_035772565.1. Taxonomy (NCBI): domain Eukaryota; kingdom Metazoa; phylum Arthropoda; class Insecta; order Lepidoptera; family Saturniidae; genus Antheraea; species Antheraea assamensis. Next base: position 3,548,878 of record JAQQSE010000062.1, on the reverse strand, counting down.
TCGTGCACGAGTGTTGTGCACGGAAACCGAACTGCTCAGGCGGCAGCAGATTCAACCTTGTTATCGTGGTCTGTAGGCGGTTCAAAAGGAGCCGCTCGTATAGCTTGCCTAGTGTATCTAATAAACTAATAGGGCGATAGCTAGCGGGAAGCGTAGCTTTTTTGCCGGGTTTGTGTATGCCTATCACTATGGCCTTTTTCCAGACGGCTGGAAAGTGACCCTGGGACATGGCAGCATTGAAGATGCATACCAGTAGAGCAATGATGAAGTCAGGAAGGAGCTTCAGTACCTCGTTCCTGATTCCATCGGGACCTGGGGACTTCCTAAGCTTCAGACGCTTGATAGCGGCCGTCACTTCGTCAAAAGTAACCGGGGTTAGGGTATCCGCGCGAGGAGACGCGAGAAAGCTATCTACCGCGGATTTTATCGATTCGATATGGACAGGGTCAGTGTTAGCAGTGTTTGGAGAACATTGCTCCTCTAAACTCGCGGCGAGACACTCCGCTTTGTCTATACTTTCGAACGCGGGAGGCAACCCATGACCTCTGTCTAACGGGGGCATCGATGCACTCTGCTCTGATTTGAACTCACGCGTGAACGTCCAAAACGCCACGTGGGACGGCTGGATATCCTCCAGGAGTTTGTCCCACCTGACGGCTCGGATTTCTGCGATACTAGTTTTAACTAACTTTTGTAATGAACGTAATCGAACGCGATTGTCTTCGGTCGGGTAAGTGTCGTAGGCTCGGGTCGCGGCGTTCTTTTCCGTGATCAACGCCTTCACGTCGTCAGGGAGTATAAAGCGGCGATCGTTCACCGCTTGTACCTCTCTCGAGGTCACCCTGACGGCGGTCTGGAGGTGGTCGACCAGGGAATCGATAGCCAGATCCGCGTCGGCTTTAGACACCAACACGTCCGGAATTCTATTTAGACTCTCCGAGGACGGATTGTCTTTCAAGTGACTGCGGAGTTTCGCGTAGTCAGCTGCGCGCACGGACTGACAGTCGATATCGAAATCTGAACCTAGTTGCAAGATAACGGGGCGGTGATCTGAGTCTAGTTCGTGTACGACTTGTATGAGTCGCACAGAAAGCTGGACGTTTTTTAAAAGAGCTACGTCTAACACTGTCGGGCGACAGCGATCCTGATAGTGAGTGGGTTCCGGCGGGGCTATGACGTCAAAAGCGAGATCACCACCTAGCCTATCGAGTATCGCCCCGTTGCGGGAAGTACTCGAGCTATTCCAGATGACACTCCCGCTGTTGAGGTCCCCGGCTATGATGACAGCGTTCCCTAACGCGAACAGCGCCTCCAAGTCAGACTTGAGAAGCTCTTTACTCGGTTTAAGATAAGCAGAAACTATCGTTATGTTCGCATGACCGGTCATTCCTAACCTGCACACTGACACTTCCATATTTGTAAGAACGGGTGGCTCTACTGACATACAATATAACGAACGTTTAAAATAAATCAAAGTGCCGCCCCCACGGGCGACACGGTCGTTTCTGATAATATCATAATTCGCGATACGCGGATTATTCATTTTCGGCTTAAGGAGCGTTTCCTGTACTAACAATATATCTATCTGCCTATCGTGTAAGTAGTCGGCTACTAAGTCGCGTTGCGTACGGAGATTTCTCGCGTTAAAAAACGAAAGACAAAGAGCGCGCGGTTTAATTTTACTCGGCGGTGTGAATACTATTTATTGTTATTTACTGCGGCGCGGGCGAGGCGTTGTATCGTCGCGGCAACGTTTGGGAATGCAGAGACCGCATTCAAAAGACCGATGTCCCTATTACTATTTAAAATTTTATTGAATGCGACTATTTCGCTAATGTCGTGCTCGAGTAAGACTTGAGACAGCCAATCGATACCCGAGAGAGAGAATGAAAAAGCATGAGAGGGCTGAGCGGGCAACGCTCTTTGAGGCTGAGGCTGGGGCTGCGCCTGAGGCTTGGAAGCCTGAGGTTGAGGCCTAGGAGCCCAGGGGGCGACAGGGGCCCGCCAGGACTGGGGGGCTTGCGGCACAGAAGGTGCCACGCACGGCATCGGGGCCGGAGTTACCGGGGTACGGGAGGAGCCCGGGAGGCCCGGGAAGGTCTCAACGGACATAAGAGGTGGAGGCGGAGGGCGGGCAGAGACAGCAGGAGCCCTACGGGCTTGTCTCGCCTGGCGTGGGCGTTGCGGGCGGGGCGCGCGGGGACACCCGCGATAACTCGCAGGGTGGCCCGCGTTACCGCACAGAACGCAGCTGGGAGGCTCGGGAGTGTCGGGAGTGCGAGCGCACTCTTTCGTGGGATGGTCACCGAGGCACTTGACGCACCTGGGACGGAGATGACAGCCTCTGGCTGTGTGGCCATAACTCTGACAGTTATGACACTGAGACGGGGTATGAGTCTTGCGCGGCGGTTCGGCGGTGATACCGGTGAGGCCGCAGACCGTGGTGAGGCCGAAAATGGCCTTGCCTTCTACGGAACGGTCAAGGATGACCAGAGCCATAGGGTAGGGAGCTTTGGTGCGGGGGTGGTACATCCGGTGTACCTCCCGCACTGGGAAATTTTGCTCCTTAAGGGAGTCTGAGATTTCCTCGGTGGACAACTCCACCGGGACGCGCCTGAGTACGGCTCGGAGAAGGCGCTCTTCTTCGAGCGCGTAAGTGAAATAATTAAGCTTCCTCTCTCGGAGGTGAGAGGTCAGCTTGCGGTGGTCGATGGAGGTGGGGACTTTGACCTGAATACCTTGAGCGGTATTCAGGGCTGAGGTGTAACGGATACCCGACCCATTCATATAGGTCGAAATCGCGAGCCAGGAGGCCTTGTCCTGAATGGTAACGGGGGGCGGGGGGCGGGGCTTCTTAGCCTCGGCTACGGGACCCGTAGCGTCGGCTTGGGAGGGGGCGGGGCTAGCGTTGCCCGAGCGAGGCGTTCGATTGGCTGCGATCGCGGCTGATTTCGCGGGCACCCGGGCGCCATCTACTTTTAATGTTTTCTGAGCCGGGCGACCGGAGCCTGACTCAGAATCAGAGGCGCGCGACGCGGCGGCAATGGGCGGCGTGCGGACGCGTTTTCTATTTACGACAGTGAAGCCGTCGTTAGCTGGCGCGGAGTTAATAATATCTAACTCCATGTCGGAGCCGGCCTCCGAGCATGGAGTGGGTGCGACTAGGCTTATACGGTCTAATGGATTTTCCGGCGACCTAGGCGAGTCTAGCGCGGCGAACGAGTTCGCGGTCGCCACGCGGGGCGAGACTACATCTATTTGCTCTACAAGCAAGTGCGGGGCTTCGCGCCTAACCCTTTCTTTTAGCAACCTGAGTTCAATCATTTCTGCTTCTCTGGCCATCCCGGGGCCTGCGAGGGGGGCGGGGGAGGACATAATTAAACCTCCCTGCCTGAGGGGCAGGGGGGCACGCCAAAATTAAATTTACGGGACTATCCCGAGTCCGGACCAAAAGAGCTGTGGGCGAAGTGCAATGCCACACAGAGAAGAACCTACAAAGCCTAGGGGGAGGCCCTATCAAGCCCAGGGCAGAGAACGCAGACCGGTAAACCGGGCTACGCCCAAACAGACACCCGGGGATGGAATGAGGGAATAGGAGGGTGGGAGGGCGATACCTGGACCTGACTAGGCGCACTCGCCAAGGCCAGACAACCCAGGCCCAACTGCCTTTACCGTTTGCCTCGGGGCAACCGGCGAGCGGACAGGGCGCTCTACTCACTCGTTGGCACCGTGACACGTATTCCCGTGAGTAGCCACTAAGCGTGGTCTTCGATTGACAGCGCGGGATGTCGCACCGAAAAGTGCGGTTTTATATTTGCACTAAAAGTGCGGCTTCGCAGCAGATGTTTTCTCTCTTCGAAATTCTCAGGCTCGAACACAATAGTACCGGACGATGATTCACTCGGCAACAATGCGGGTCGGGCAGCGACGAATTCGTAGAAATGCCAACACCTGGTGCGCAGGTAGCGCAGGTAGGCGAGCGCGGCGAGCCGGAAATGACCGAAGAAAGCCGAGCGCGGCGAACCGAACGGACCGTCAGAGCTGCGAGAGAGCGCACGTGCGTCCCCGACCGCGGCTCGAATCGGACTCCTAAATTCTATCACCATATCATCCTTTAACATCGGTTACGAATGTGGTCAAATGCTAAAATGTATAAACTATAAAAGAAGAGAGAAAAAGTCAGATGTACTCTTCTTTCTTTGACCCAGCAGAATAATGGTAAGAGATATTCTAATTAATATCCCAATATATTATTAATATCCCAATATAATATTAAAATTCATTATTTTTATAAATCGTATAGACGATTACTCCAAAAACCAATGTAGTAAAAAACTTTTAACGAATCCCGATTTGAAATAAAATCCCATTTGTTGCTTTACAGAATTTGTTTTCGATAAAACCCATAAAAGTGTTCACGAAATTGGTAATCACGCCCTCAAGATTGAAATGGAACTCACGATTCGAGATTTTGTGAGGTTATCGTAAAAACTAAGCCGGTTCGATTGGCGAAACTTTGTAAGGTATAACGTGGATCGTAAAACAGGGGCATTATTTACGAGCGCCGCTTGCCATGCCTTTTATATTGATGTATGCGTTATCTCCACCTGAGCTTTAACTTAATATTTACTATGTTGGTACTATGCACTATGGTTTTAACTATTATTGATAGAAAAGACTAGAAAACTAGTATTGTCATTTACCGATATACCGATTTGCCGGAATGTAAATTAAAGCGTCATGTCAAGGCGGGTTTTGGGTATCAAAGGACTATTATAGAGTGAATCAATGTGTGAACGATGGTGATGTCATAATTAAGAATTATTAATTTAAACAATTATTTAATTGTACCAGATAACTCTCAACATAAAGTGCAATCAAGAAATATTTACTTTTAAAATTCGGTAAACGTTATTGTTGGCACTTCTCGAAATGGTAGGCTGTTTATACAGGTTTTCAAATAAAGGCATGACGTCATCCGAAAACTACCCAACCGAGAAACGCAACGTGAATATATCCACGTCCATTCGATGTCAGATGTGCGGATTTCCCGCCTATGTTTCCTTCCGGATAGACGATGCGCCTTGAAGGAACCATTTGTATATTTTATTCACTTCCATTGACTTGTTATACCAACGAAAGTAAACTTTATATTTTGTATAGGACACGTATGTACTCGGATAGTATTGTAAGTAAGAGGATAGTTAAAATACCACAGAAAATCTTATTACATAAATTGTTAGATACAATTTATCCGACCAGGTCTTGACCATCATACATAAGGTGTAATATCCAGCCACCGTGGCACTCTTAGGCTTGTCGCAATTCGTAATCAGGCAGTCTATATCAAACAGTTAAGTAAGTCAAGCTAACAAAACAACGGCTGACAGACGCTGAATTACATAGATCGACAAATAAAAAAAGGTGTGTGTGCGATTCAGACATGATAGAAGTAAAACTTCAGTAAATCGACAAAAGAATGAGATGAATATATATAACAAGGATAGGATAATTACAAAGTTTATGTGTTTAAAAATAAAAGTATTTTGATTATTTTTAAAAGATATTTTATATTTGATTTAACATATGTTACATAATTTATTGCTCAAGTTCCATATTTTCAGTTTCAACAAGCAAGATACAAAAATGCTCACAAACACTGTTAAATAATAACCCACCACGCTGACTTCTTACTAAAAAGCTGTAATACACAGCCGCATACGAGTACAGTGTACAGTAGTACACGTACTTTTCACATATACTAACACACGTTAAATGCTCAAATATAAGCAAGTATTAAACAGTGTGCAATATACATAAACACCGACATTTGCTCTCTCGCTCTGGCTCACTAATTACAGGCGACTATGCCTAGAAGACGGGAGTGGTAATGCTACGAAGCATGGCACAAAGAGGAGAGACCGATAATATAGAATAGTATGTATATTTCTGTCTCATTCTTTGCCGGCTTCATCTTACACATTTTTTTTTTGTGTCTCTTACCTGTCGTTTTTTCCGTTGCATCCGGTTTGAAATCACAACGATTCTAAAGAAGTTTCACTTTAAAAATATATTTTGGGTTTCTTTATTAATTGATAAATTTTATACTAGCGAAGAAAATGTAGCAACATCTTCCCTTTTGTAGTACGACCATGTAATGGAATAAAAATGGCAACTAAACGCCAATTCTGTCAACATTTTTGAAGATCCCTACTGCCTTTTCACTTACTCGCACACTCATTTTTATACACAGATTTTTTTAACCCATTTTTTTTTTCCTTTTCGTACGATTTTTCAAATATTTTATTTCATAAAACCCCTATCCTGACAATTCCAGACACAACAAAATAGAATTAACCAAACATCGAGAAGCCAGAACCAAATTGCTTATTCACCGATTTTATATATATCTCGATGACTGTCGCCGTTTTTGGATTTTAGACCTGTTACATAATGCAGGCGGGTGCGGGTGCTTACGCGGCCACGTGTAGTTAAAATATACGTATATGTCGCTAATATCACTATGCTAGCTGTGTTTATGTACATTAGAACTACACGCACCCACGCAAGCACCTGCACCCGCTTGCCCTCTGTAACAGGCCTTACTTTTGTTGCCATCAACGACAGAGTCGTCGCTTTATCGAGGTCCAGTCATAAAAAGACTCTCTGATCTTATTAGACGGTCTAAAATTAAATAGCAAAATAAATAATAGTATATTACATTATCATAATAGGTAAGACTACTTATTTCTTACTATAGACTCTTGGCCATTTTATTTAAATTAAAAATGTATTTAATGTACAGTAAAACGGGATGGATATCAGCTAGTTGGTTGTAAAGATAACAATATATTAGCAAGATAACAACGATATATATCAAGATAAACAACTGGATGCGGAGAAACTAGTTCGCGCGTAACATTTACTCGAACGTCTCGACTGTTTTTGCTGAAACTCTGTTCGTTCCAACTTGCTCCAGTTATGATTAAATGTCGTGAATTATGGTCACCGAAGGTCGTCGGTTTTTCGGGCGACTCTCATCCGTACATTATTTATAGGGACGAAATGAAATATACATAAATCACTGTGAAGCCCCTTTGTAAACAAGTTTCATCGGAATCATGGTCGCTTTATTGATATTCAGTTTTCAGGCTTATTTTATCATATATAAATATCACTTTGGCCTGTCAGTGCAAATAAAAAGGTTTCATGCGTAATTAATTTTATACTTTTAAACATACATTCGTTTTCGGATTTTGATCGTAAAGAGTTTAAAATATGTAGTTAACAGTAATATTTTTTTTTCTATTTCAAAATCTACTGTAATATTTATAAATACATTTAAATATATATGTTAGTGCATCTGCGTTCAAATAGAAAATGAAGAAAGTGGGCACACCGTAAGTGTATTTTCGTTTCGCTACTAGACATCGTGTGTTAGGATATATTTTACCTATTGTAATTAAGCTTTATCTTGTAATAAAACGCGGACGAAACCGCGAGCGTTTCCTAGTGATATATAAAAATGAATATTGATTTCTAAGGTTTATAAACTCCAATTGAATTTAACCGATCATTATGAATGTTGCCAAATCGAAGTACCTTTAGGAAAGGTCTAGAGAGAAAAAGTTTTTATTCCTATCCAGTTTGCTCAGTCACTCTTAGATGGCATCGTAAGCGTATCAAATTCCAAATTCTATACTGTTCAACTGACCACCGTAACCGTATATGAAGTAATTTGAACACGGGGAACATAACACAACACAAAATGTTGTCTAATCTTAATACAAACATAAATGCGAAAGAGACTTTGTGCAAGTGAAACTTTTTTTACATAGAATAAATTTTTTTTCACATTACTACTGGCCTCGGAGTAGGGGTAAAATGAAAGGCGCTCGGCAGAACAGCCAAGGTCAGTAAAGCGGCGCCCATGACTCAGTTCAATATATTGTGCTCGGTTTGTAAAAAAATCACTTGCATCGTGGTTTCCTAAGGCCACACTTTTTTTTATTTGTTTGCTTGTTTGTTACACTTTCACGTCTTAACTATTCATTCCTTTATTCATTCATTAATACTGATATTTCGCATACACATTATCGGGGATACAGAAAAGACAAAGGGTACCTTTAGGGTAACTTTCATCCAGAAAAAAGTACTATTCCCGCGGGATATGTAAACATCTATATTAATGTAATGTTAGATAATAAATATCCACAAATAATAACACACAAACGTATGAACCCCTCGACATAGTTAATGTATTTATATTATTTTAGAGATTAGCGAAAAGATTGTCCTGATGTATAATCGATACAATATGACCGCGTGTATGTTGAAAATAAATCTTTTTCTATCTCAATGAAAACGCTAACGAATCACACCATCGGGACGACTGATTGACAGATGAGCTGTCTCGATAATTGAGACGAATGCGACTCGACGCGTCTAGTTCGATGAATCCGTTGCTATTTAACTATGTTACGGCGATAAATCAAATGATATGCAATTTAGGATGGGCAAAGACAAACATTTATTTTTTTAAGTGAATCTTTTCTTACGTCGCCCCTAAATTTTTTCGTCCATCTATTACATGTCTCATTACAGCCGACCGCGGAGTAAGGGTAAAGTGAAAGGCATTCGGCAGAGCAACCAATTCCAATATGGCGGCGCCCATGGCTCAAATGAAAATGATTCGATAATTTTAAATAAATATTTTGCTCAGTGTTTTAAATGTGTCTATCATCTGAATGATGGAGTTTGTTATGTATACCATACTCTAATACGCAGACTGAAACTATAATGTATGGTTGGATATCTTGTTCACTATTGTCTTCCCATTATCATTCCCTTTTTCCAATAATTAAGTTGAGATTAATAACGTTGACTTAAATTACTCTAGCGCAGAAAGTAAAAATTAAGTAATAGGAAAAAAATTAAGGTGGACGTTACTTCATACTTTCGCTAAGAATTGTTTGGTCGCTGTCACATCTTACTGCAACAAAAAAAACAGTTTTTTTTTAATGTTGAATATCCGCAAAGTAACGCCTTCATCAACCAAATATCTTAAGTAATAGATTTAGAAATTCATGAAACACTAATTTAGCCCTTGTTTAAGAAAACTATCTTGTACTTTTATTATAGACACTACATTTTTTATTTACCATTAAAACGGCAGCGTAAAAATAGAATCGTTCTTAGCATTTTGTTAAAACGGAGATTAAAGAATTATTAAATTGTCCTTTGTAAACTCACATTTAACATACTACTGTAACAAATTAAACTCCGAAAGACACGGACAAAGACTACATTAATGTAAATGATGTCAGTACGCTGTCGCTGTGTAACAATAGACATGTACAAATGTACAAATGATTTTCGAGTAACTTAAGTGATATTTGGCGAACCTATCCTTAGTCCTTGCAATTTATTTTCCCAGTTGGTTTGATGAAGCAAATAATGATTATAGCATATTAATACCGACTTCCATCGATATATAAATGTTAATATATTCTTCTAAAAATTGTTGTTACAAAAATAAGATTACTGAGTTAAATTATAATTGCACAAATAGCTTATATATAAGTTTCTGTAAAATTGTTCTTTGCATAACGATTCTGTGGAAACTGTCTCAAAAAAGAAAATTATTTTTAATCTATTAGTTATCAAGAAATGTCATGATTATTTAAAATTATTTTAGCCGCATACTTTACATAAAGGAGAATTTAGGTGCATATATGTTGTTAGAGGTACAGAAAAGGACATCCAGAAAAAAATGCTATCCCCAAAGAATATATCAAATCTACATTAACTGAAGCAAACGCACGGGAACAACGAGTATAATATAGTTTGGTTAATGTACACAAATGGATTACAAATAGTAACATAGAAAATAATTCTGAAATGATTTAAAACTCTATAGAAAATTTCTACCAAAATTTTATTTAAACACTGAAGTTTCCAGAAAAATCTATTTTATATTATGAAACTATTACCCATTTCTCCTTGGCAATAATAATGTATAATAATAAAAATTAGTCAACAAAATAAAGAAGGAAAGATAATAATAGCCCATTGTTATTTCGGAAAATAATTAAGAATGACGCACAAACATACGTTCAAATTACAATTTAAACCGTAAAAGCTAGTTGCAACGGTAAGATCACCGCAAACACCGTGCACTCGGCAAGTAAAACCAGAACAGGTCTGGAACGTAACTCAAGTCAAAGTTGCTCGAACTTCGCACATAGTACCCTCGTTACGACTGTGATATATGCCGCTTGGAGCTTCAGTGGGTAATGGAATTCGTCCTAGTTTTATAATTTCAGTTTTAATATATGTAATAGTAAAATAAAATACGAAATATACTGTAAAAGGAAACACAATCTCATAAATATATTTTCAAAATCAATCTAAATGGACCAGTAAATTATGTGTAGACAAATAATACAAATAACTTATAAAAATGGTTTGATAGTAAATAATGTTTTTCTAGAAGGACAAATTTAAACCTTCTTCAAGTTCAACGCGGAGATGACCTAAAGTTTGACCTGTGTGAAACGATCTCAGCCAGTTGCGTGCGCCTTTATAAAAAGGAATTTATTGCGAAGTTTTTGATAGGACTCAATTTGTTACTGCGCTCAGTTGAGATTGATCGATCTCTGTCATGAAGTTTGAAATATCTGATAAAAGAAATATTGAGGCGCCTCAACTTTGGTGGACTACGTGTAATTAATCGAAATGTAATAAAATAAAAAAAATCCAATAAGCTGTTTTCAATTACATCTTTAAGTAAATCTTCTACATCTCCAATTACACCTTCATTCATACATGATTTCCTTCCATTTTATGCTTTAAATACTCCTGTTTATGGGCTATATAATCATCTGCCCTTGTAAGCCTTGTAAAGATGGTAAGCACACTAAGCAAATAGGCTCTCAAATGCTGGTACTGGAACAACCCAAGGATACTTGGCGATAGATTTTCAACTTGAGACTTGTAACTAGCCACTCGAGCTTAGAACAACCCTACCACCATACTTAGATTTTATCACCAATAGCTCCGGCTCATACGCAAGGACGCTAATCATTGACTCATCATCGCTTAAGTTTCAGTAATCGACAAATATGTTTCATATGTTATATGTTAAGAAATGAAGTCGCAGGATTAATTAGTCAATTCACAGAGGTGTAACTACTGATGCAAGATAGTCATTAGTTTAATTAAACCGATAGTCAGATGTACTCAAAGCTATTCAATATGGCTACAATCCATTATGGAGTACCAGTGCTTTGATGTCACAATTTAGTGTATTACAACCCAACGTACAACTAGGTACGTATTTGGTAAGTTGCGAACTGACTGCGACACTGACCACCATTGTGTTTGTGCGCCGCTCCATGCAGCTACTAGTTTCGGAGCGGTCTGTGAAGGCTTAAACAATGTAGGATGCGGTCAATAATCAAACGGCAATGTAATAGGTATGTTATGTAACAGGCTTTGCGTAACAGAATTTGTAAACATTATGTTTAAAAATGTTTGTAATGAAGTGTTACAATATTTATTATATATTTCAAAGATGTAACTCAATGTAAATTAAAGTTTGAATATACAACTACACATTTTCAATATGAAAACATCCCAACACAATTTAGTTTCCTCAGCGATTATTTCAGTAGATATACATTTATAAAATATGTATCATGTAAGTAACCTAAGGTTTTATATATAAATAAAGTATAATGTTTTTTTTTAATCTATAACTAAATTAATTAACATATACGTGAAGAAACTGGTATAATAACGTAAACAAAAATCAACAATCAATAACAACAGTAGCTCATAACAAATCAGCAGGAATCTGTCTCATTATGTTAACTAGCAGGCCCGACGGACGTTGTCCTGCCCTGATAATAAAAAATATATACTTATGTATTGAAATGCTTAAGGTAACTAATGTATTTAATTTGATAAGGATTAATACTGTATCTGTCTTAATTGCCTTTCAATTACCTCAATATATATGACGATTTTTAGTAGATACATGGGTATAGTAAGTTATCCTTAAAAGATAGGTATATGCCATCCGAGACTTTTTTGTAGATCTATAAAAGAGGAATATCCCATAATACATTGTTTTGTTATATTTCAAAAGAATTAGGCAGCGTTTGCGATGAAAGGTCCCAAGCGGCTTGACTTTTTCCAACACTTCCAACAGTTATACACAAAACCTTGACAAATCATATACCTAAACCTTCCTCATGTATTACCCTATCTATTGGTTTAAACCACATTACAATCCGTTTACTAATTTTTGAGTTTATAGCTAACATCCAGACAGACAGACGCGGCGGACGACTTTGTTTTATAATATGTAGTGATATTGCAACAACATATAAAATCTGTTCAATATATCTGGGATCTATTAAAGTAATATATAATTTTTTTTTCGATTATGACAATTAAACTGCTCCGATATAAAAACAACTTATGAATACAGTTCATTTAGACGTTTATTTAAAAGAAATACCAGAAAACGAAGGCATTTCCTAATCAATATTTAATATTAAATTTATTAGTCGGTATATTCAAGTAATTCACAGGAAACGAACAGGAGAAGAAAGCTTTGAAACTATTGAAACAAAATTTTATGCGAGTTACATAGCTTTATATGTGTAACTTCTTTTTCTGCTACTGCTATATATAAATGTACTGATTGTTTCTAGAGGTTTCGTTCGCGTTACTGTAGGCTTGATATATTCCTTGAGAACAGTACAATTATTTTTGGGTAAAAAATACTCTATGTTCTTTTCGGTGCTCCTGACAAGTGTATGCAAAATTTAAATGATAATTAGTACGGTAGCTGAGGCAAGAATCGTAATAACTTACACATTCATTTGCATTTAAAATATTGTTTAGGATTAAGCTATATTTCTTTGTTGTTAAGTTTCATATTGTAATTTCACGTGAACAAAGTTGCATGCGGCTGGTAGTGGTAGTAGGCCATGTTACTGAGATCGTGGCACAAGTTAAGCTAAATTTAGAATTGAATAACCTTATATAATACTGTGTTCTCATATATTTATTTAGTTACTAACTACACGACTACTTGTAGCTGGTAGAGCTACGCTGAAGCTATTACTGGTTTCAACATGAATGGGTCGGCTCGCCCGACGCGCGGGGTAGTACCACCCTCTCACAGAAAACCGACGTGAAGTAACAGTGCTTGCACTGTTGCGTTTCGTTCGGTCAGTGATAGCGCCGGAGGCCCACATATTTAAAAGGCCGGCAACGCACTTGCGACTCCCCTGGTGTTGCTAGTGTCTATGGACGGCGGTGATCACTTACCATCAGGTGACCCACCTGTTCGTTTGCCCCCTATAATATAAAAAAAAAAAACGAAAAATAAGTTTAGAATGTAACTAAAAATACTAACAATACATGATTAAATAATAATTCTTAGTGTATTACAATTAATATCAGATAAATAACAACTTAATAGGTCTATATATATTATACATATATATAATAAACAAAAGGAAATTCTCAACAAGGAAAATCGTAAATGTATAATGAAATGTAGGTAGGTAGTGTATATACGGCGCTAACAATGTCTGTAAAAACAAGCCCTGGGATTTGCGTTTAATAAAAATTTTACGTAGGCACAGGGCTGTTATGAAGTTGCAAATTAATTTAGACCGGTTTTGGGTAACTCAATTTTCGGTTTATTTTATCCGCCAATATTTACTGAATATCAATTATCTGGAGCCGGGTCCGTTGTTGAAGCCGGCGCGGCGCGGAGGGTGACGTCGCCTCCGTCAAATCGGTCACGGCAACCTTATGTTCTTTGTTACTTTTACAATTCGATTTTCAGAGGTAATATAATCTTATTTATGGCCTCGAATAAGATAGTATATAAATGTATATTACTAATTTATGTATATATAACATTAGTTTATGTAGATAATTTATATAAAGTAGAGAAAAATCGACGTATTTAAATAAAATCTTAAGAACTTTTCGGGTACTTTTGAGTACTTTTGAGGTACATTGAAGTGTTACATCTTAATATTGCTTACAGAAGTCTCCACGATGTTTATCTATATCTGCCTATCTCGTATGGACTATTCATTAGAGTGTACGTTATTTACCCACTTTACTTTTTAACTCGTTCAAATCGTTAGTTTATTATAGCCTAAAAACATTTAAAAAAACCTAAAAAATAATCCAATGACGTTGAACCATGCCTAAATGACGGTACTTTCCCATTCATGTAACATGGATTTTTTTTTCAATTTTCAGAAATTAATTGTTATATAATAATATGTATAGCCAGCGCAACCACCATCCCCAGAAAACTCGCGTCAATGCTTAATGCAATTTAAAACAGCATTTGACTATATATATTTTGAAGATAAGTCGACATTTCACGCCCTATTGTAATCTGTCAAAAGCGGCCATCATAGCGTGCCGTTACTATAAATAACATGTAGATATTTACGAATTTTAAAATTTAAATACATTTTCCAGTAGTGTTCAAATTTCTCACTAGATTTTCTATTCTGTTACACGAAAAGTTACTAAGCAGGTGATTCAACGCATCTCAAGTTACTAACTCGTACTGCTTTCTACGTCAAGAAGTTACCGACACGCTTAGACGATACGTAGCCCAAACTTAGTCCAGATTAAACTTGGCACATAACGACTGGGGATCATTTCGTAAGTAGATAATTTACATTCTACTTAGCCGAGTTGCTTCCTAACATTTTTTTTTCGAGCCTGATACGATGTCAATTATGCAAATTCGTTCTCGAACGAAATCAGTTTCATTTGATACTTGAATACGATTTCTAAATTTAGTTTACGAAGTTTGTTTTTCATTCGTTCATTCTTTAGTATTAGTGAGAAATTTCTTAAAGATTTTATGCCTTAAAAAAGCTATTAGAATGAACTTAATAGTTTATCGTTATTATTGTAATTTTATCATCGCCACGTCAGAAGTTAGAATTGGTGTATAAATACTGTGCACTCCTTATTTCGATTTAATTGATTTTTATTTTTATCGAAGGTATGAAAGCAAACACAAGTTAAATGCACGACACTTTATTCCACAGGAAAAAAAAATGAGGTGCAATACAACCTCTTAGATAAATAATCTTACCTAATAATATTTATAACCATGGAGGTTTACGATAGCGGCGCGTTGAGAACAGCGATTACACATGTGTGACCACTTCAAAATGGACGTAACTTAGGCGTAGTGGTCTTTAAAGACTTGTCTTGAATAGTCACTCACTGAAACTCTTAAAGTATAAAAAGAAAAAGACTACTAAAACCATTCTTATCACATTATTGCAAAGACAATTTGTGTATCAATCGATAGGTCATCACTATCGTAAGTTAAATGTTCATTACTCATTGTTTTTTGTTTTTTTTTCATTTTAATTACACCGTATCCTATGCTATAGAAATTCACAAGAAATTGTTTAACATTTCTCCCAATTAATCGTAAATTTAAGACGATGATTTTTATGATCAATCAAGGTGAAAAATTATTAAAATATAAAAAGGTTAAATAAAGGATTCATTGTTAAAGCAGTTCAAAATTATACTTATTATGTTACACACTTTTAATTAATAAACATTTTTACAAAGTTCATTAGAGATAACGGTATCCGGTGTTTAATTTTTTTAATTAATTAAGCATCGCCGTAGCCCCATAGTAAATATTATACGTTACTGTGATCATAACAAAAATTGTAAGCTTTTGCATAACACCGAGAATTACTAAGCAAATTTTTGTTACATTTTCGAATTTAGAACCGAGTTGATTGCGCGCACTTGCTGTGATGTTTATTTATATTAACAAATTATATTTTATGTACAGAGGAAAAAATGTAAACATCAAAGCACTTGCTCCACATCACTACGACAAGACAATACATATTACTGAACTCTTGGTGCTTATAACAATTATAGTTTCTTAGAACTTTAAAAACGTTGTATTGAACGAAGTCATCGTGATGTATTTTTAGATAAGGACCAAGTGACTAGGAACTAAAACTAAATAAATTTCATCATAATCAGATCAGTAGCTTTTGAGTAATGTATATCGTTTTATAATTTGGAACAGATTTGGGAAAAGGTGTTAGTATTTTCTGTGACCTTTCTCTTTATATTTTTTATAATATTCTTTTTTTTATACTTTATAGGTAAACGTTTTGACCACAATCTCGTCTGCTATTAAACGATATGCTCTAAGATAGCAAGTCACGCTTAAACTAGAGGGAGACTGGCTCTCAAGTACAGCTGCCGGAACACACCATCAGGGGCTTGGCGACAGATTTTCAACTTGAGGGTGATAGCTAGCCAGACGGACTTAGAAAAAGCTCTACCAC
This sequence comes from Antheraea assamensis, assembly GCA_035772565.1. Lineage (NCBI taxonomy): Eukaryota > Metazoa > Arthropoda > Insecta > Lepidoptera > Saturniidae > Antheraea > Antheraea assamensis. Next base: position 3,532,484 of record JAQQSE010000062.1, on the reverse strand, counting down.
CATGCAATATCGGGACAAGAACTCTTTTCGATGATTCTTCTTTTGTATAATTCAAATATTACAAATATGTTGGCGTTAAGTTTTTTTTAAATTATCTATAAAGTTTCAAGTAACAACACGTTTCGTGCATTATTTATTGCGGTATTTTTCCTTCATCAAGAGCTCCGGCTCCTTCGCAAGGATTCGAATCTAGGTCGATCGACGCGGCCTCCGAACACACTAACTACTAAGACATCATAGCTACGAAACATGCGACCGCGCTCCTTAAAACTTACAAAGATTAAAATATTAAAATGAAAACCACCATAGAATCTGAAATAATATTTCATGAAATATTCCTTTTCAACATTCTACCATTCATATCTATAATTCTGTATAAAGTGACTGTATTGTAAATTTCTAAAGTTGCGCTCGTGTTCGGAAATGAGGCACTCTCACGTGCTGAAGTTTAGGTGAGCTAGTCACAACTCTAATTTATATTTTACGTTATACACGAACGTGTGGAAAGCGAGCTATTAACTCAGCCTTTACGTTGTATAATATGATTATTATAGTTATTAGGAGCTTAACTACAATATCACTTGATTAATAACAATGTAGCCTAAGTTGGTAATAAGATACACACCTAGAAGAGGCCTCGCTACGAATTGAAGCAACTGAAACACACCTATATGTACTTGGTGACCGATTTCCAATTTGCTGGAGCTACCTAGCCGCCAGACGGGCACTTGTTTCTACAAGCCTTACTGTAGTTTCATCACGATGTTTTTCTTCATCAAAAAATCCTGCTCACTGCGGGATTCCAACAGCCATCATCGCTTCCAATATGCTTTAATATTTATAATTGTTTTAAATTATCTAAACGGAAAAACGTATTCGACTGAGGAAGGCGTTACTTTGCGGAAATCCATCATTCAATATTAGGTTATCTATCTCATCTGAAAACTTTTCATGTAACAATGGAACTATTCGGAATACAAGTTAAATATGTTACATCAAAAAAGTAAACAATGATATTTTTTGTATATTATTTTATAGTAGCTTTTCAAATGCATTGTTTCAGTAAGTATACAATAATAATTAAGCCCTATTTAATACACTATTATTTTATATCATCAAGTACTAATAGTTAAAGATATATCAAAATTATTCTTATGTTGCTATAGCTGTACGTAATTCAAACGTAATTTCGTGTGAAACAAAAATATTTGTACTCGCAAAGAAAAAAATTAAAACAAACTCGCTGTTACAGAAAGAACGATATATACAATTATTATGTGGTCCTACGATATCTTGCACTACTCTGAAATTGTAGTCCTCTTGTAGACTTAATCCTTAGTTTTTCATCGTATTCGCTTCGATACCCAGAAAAGAATGATCGTCGGTCACCCCGTGGCGCGATTATATTCCAAATAAAACGTAGGGTGGAAATATCTGGAAAGTAATTGCAATTGCGTGAACGATATTGATAACGCTTATAAAATAAGGGTGACACGCCTTGACACGCGCTACGTTTAAAACTTTTTAGTTTGTTTACAGTAATTGGAGGGGAAAATTTCAATGTGTGCGTTTTTGTTTCTATACAACCTTGTTTGAGAGTTAAGAGTTTGCCCGTAATGTCTGAAGACAATGGTAGAGTTTTCTAGATATTTCCCTAGTGTCCGGTAATAGTTCGGTTTTGTCTACAAAGCATAAACATATTATTAAAGTTGCCGTTATCTAAATAAGTAGTAAGGTCATACATAGGTACATCGTATAGGTCATACATAGATAATACATGTAATTTCTATAACATTTAGTATTATGTTAAAATAAAAACCATAAAATATAGAACGAGAGTTTGAAGGTTTGAAATGAAGAATATTTGATAATATAATTTGTCCGACACGATAACGTCAAAAGCCTCCATCTCCAAAGCTATAGTGGTAGGTAAGGTTTTCCGCACGACTGGTTGCAGAGCGCGGTTTCGTCGCCCTGATTCATTATTCGAAGTAAATTTCAAATGTACATTGACCCAGTTGCTCATCCCCGGTGTGCAAAAGCATTGATACTCCTATTTGGTTTATTCATAAATCTGTATCCAATGTTATGGTGAAAATATATTTTATTTTTACAGTAAAAAAACATCACAAATATACATATTTTATATATTATTTTGTTTGTCCCAAATATATTTCATGACAAAAGCAATGCTTATATTCAAAATAGTGACCTTTATATTTGCTTATCAATCCACGAAACCTTAGACAGGTTAGATCATATTTAGATTTATTAAATTTTACTAAGAAATAAACCCCTCTACCCAATACCGTCTCAGTCACCGACTCTTTTTTTATTTATTGTGGGACTTTTATATCTATATCAAAGACATAGTACTAATTGCCATCGCTAGTTTTAAAAATATCACAGTAGTCAATATTCATACAGGTGTAAAGGATACCGGCAACTACATCGTCTCATATTATGACGGTAATCGTATCGAAATAAGCGAAAAAATCTTTGAATAGATCAATATAAAACGACGCTCACTAGACCGTTCCGTTATCTACCAACACCGTAGCTTTCCATGACCGTACTGAGAGCAAAGTCGCAATGCTCCGTGTATGGCAATGCGTTGAGCACGTTGCCATTACGTTATCAGTTTTATAGGAGAACCCGTATGCAAAGATTTGTTTTATAAAATCGTTATTTATTTTTGTACCTGATACGTTCATAGTACGTAGTATAGTCCAGTTTTCTGCATCAAGTCCTTAAAAGTCTATAAGTTTAAGTCATATAAATTCTCTATCTATGTATTTATGACAACATCCAAAATATATAATGCTACTTTTTACTCCCTCAAAAAACGAAGATGGATCGGAATCCACATCCTTAATTAACTGAAAGCGTTTGGTGAAAAGAAACATGTCGACAGGACTTTTTTCTAATGCTCTTCTAACTACAACCACAAGTTGAAAATCTATCACTGTTTGTTGGTGTATTGTGGCAGCTATACTTAAAAGCTAGTCCTCTAGGTTCTACGTACTAGCACCTTATGATATATCGTCATTTAAAAAGCTGAGATTTGACTTAAGCAACAGAACTTATAAAAACATTCAAAACATAAGGGCTTATTATAAATAATACCATATTATACTATACCAATTTGTATAGTCTACTTTACTTGTGGTCATAGTTACGATATAAGCTCAAGCTTCAGATTTCTCTATACATATGTTACATATGATATTATTATACTAGTTGGCTACCCCGGCTTCGCAAAAGGGTACTAACAAAGTAAATCCGATGAAATCTTCCACTTACAGTAAGACTATATAAAGAAATAAAATGGCAATTGAGCAACTGGACGTCAATCTGTCAATATATTTGAAAATCTCGTCACTATCATCTATTTCAGTCATTCACTCACCTTTTTGTATGACGATTATTAATCCAAATCTTTCAGTTTTCCATACGATTTTTCAAACATTTTTTTTACGAACCTTGTTCTGGCGAACAAACCCAAAAAAGAAGAATTATCCAAACAAGTGAATGCATCACTTGCATACATTCAGTTACAAAAAACATACAGTTATCTTTCATATAGATGTTTAAATATTATAATAGAAAAAACAAAACATATTATTATTTCAAATATTCAAGTTTGTATTAATGTATCCATTTGACAATATCTACGGGACTCGTCGCGTAATCACTATTAAGTATCAAAGCTTTGACAGTATTGACGAGCTCGGTACCGACACAATATCCGCCGCAGTCAGCCGCCGACATGCGATAACCTTGTGAGAGAAACGAGCTCCAATCTCCGGCGGATATCTGCTGCCGTTCGCAGCAGTGCAGCCAATATAACCGCTCGCTTCCTCACCTCTCTCCGATATTACACCTGTACTAACAAACAAACGGTATGCAATTTATTACGATTTCACAGTAAGCACTTATAGATTTTGAAAAGTAAAGAATATTTGTAAACAGGTGATACTTTTATTAAATGAGAACTATTATTTATTTATTTTATGGCCATTTATTAATTAAAATAATTGTTTAATTGCAACTTAAGGCGGATTTGTGACGGTTGCATAAAAATTTTAAACATCGTAGGATATACTAACCGATATTAAATTAATAATAACTTGACACTATTGATGTGATGTAGTCCGGTGAAACTGTAAAGGCCTTGTCAGATCAACAGTGTAGACAGTTCGAAAATATATATATACGAGTATATATTGATGTTATTATGACAAGCAAACTATACCAATAAATGAAATTTTAATGTCTATTTCTAATGGCATTATAACAGATTTTTAATGAATGGACATGAAATTATAACGGGTATTTATTACAAAAAAAAAATACAGTTTTAAAAGCTTTGTCTATCTGTCTGTTTGTTCCGGTGAATCTCCGAAGCGGTTCGACCATTTTTGACGGAACTTTCATTGACAGGTGGCTGATGTTATAAGAATAAATTTAGGCTGCTTTAATTTTTTTTATAAGTTTCTCGAATATGGTAATGAACCTAAAGAAGCAGAGTCAAGAACCGCGCGCACCCAAAGCGCACTCTATACTGAATCTTTTTTTTTATAAATTTCCTCCCGATCGAATTGCCGAGTAACAGTTAGTATGTAATTATTTCTATTGTCTCTGGAAGTAGGGGCGCTGAAAAATCAATAATAACAAAGACACTCAACTGCAGCTGTAACAATACACGTTAAGTGTTTGGCAATAGATTTTCAAATTACTAAGCAATAACACTACAAAATGTTATGTAATCATTTCATCACAATATTTTTTTATGTCGTTTTGTAACTTTGAGTTTTTAAGAAATTACGATAAAACCATATTGACATATGTATTTGTAGTAGATACTTATGAAAAATGTATGATTTCAAAGACTATAGCCTGTAGCAAACGCCCTCGGCATCTATCTACCTGCATCAATACGATGATAAGCCCATCCCAGCTCAAAGCCGTGTCACACCAAATCCCTTTTTCCAACAAAGGCTTTTATATATTTTTTTATTTACAACAGGGTCGACGCCGTTATTGTTTGTTAGCTTTATTCAATGAAATCTGGGATATACTGTTTGGGATTTATTTAGGCACTTCATGTTGTAGGTACTGTTTTCGTTTGATAATTAATCCTTGTTGCTTACATTAATCTCATATTGGGAGCTAAAAGTGACGAATCGTATGTTTAAATATATAAATATGTACGGACAATCATTATGAAAGATGGTATACATAGTTTTTTTTTATGGAAACGGTTTACTCTGTTAAAACTCACCGATAGGTGGCACTACACTGTTTTTATTATTATTAGATTTTATTTAAAATTTTACGTGAAAAAAGTTGCATCTAAACATACTCTTCTTATATAATCACATAATAATATTTACTTAAAATAAAGCTGAAACAGTTGTATAGATTTATATTATTTTTTTTATTTTACTTCTTAGATATCTTCTTAAATAAAAAAAAAATTTATTATTATAGCTTAATTTGACAGAAAGTAATTAAAGTTTTAAGAAACTATGATCTCAATAAGCTCTACGCGTTCAACAATGTGTGCTTTCCTGCCCGTGCAGGAGTGGTGCAAACGATACTTTTTTTTTTCCCCTGTGCATAAAATATATTGTTAATATAATAAAGAATGCAGTTTAAATTGCATGTGTCAGCTAGTCTGTAGTACTATATAATTAAAAAAAATACTGATATTTTGGAAAACATCCAAAAAATAAATGTATGGTAGTCTTGAACTTTCACGTGCCTACTTTGAAAGTAAGTAGTAACATTAGCAAACTTCCTCTCCCCCTCTAAAATAATGTCCTCCATGAAATGATTTGATTTTTTGCTATAATTTGCTACTTAAGACCGTGACAAGGCCGGCGCGACGTCAAAACTTTTTTAGCACGAGGGGATAAAAAAAAAATCTTTATGAATAATTAAGTGTATAAGGTACACAACTTTTTATTCGACGTTCACCTTTGTAACTAGAGGTCATTGTAAGGTGAATACCAAAATGAAAACACGGAAAATCACTTCGCTGTTTCTAACGTCGTTTTAGAATCTCTGTCGATGTCTTTTTACACTGTTTTGTTGGGTGTTATAATCTGTATATACAGTTAGTTATACATGTATTCAATTTGGTTACTATATGTTTTATTATTGGAATTATTTCGCCCAATAATAATAAAAGGAGCAATTTCGTCGAAATAATATAAGCTACTATATATCTCAGTAAATGGAAACTGTAATTACAGAATCTAAATTAAGTATAAAATTGAAATTTAATAATATGGATTATTTTACATATACAATTTAAAAACGAAGAGAAATAAATTATAGCTACCTAAATAAGTAGGTTTTGCTCGAGGCTTCGTGTTAATATAGATTTTATCTAGTCCCTCGGTAAAAGTAATTTGTTTAAGTGAAAAGTATATGCGAGTGCTTCGAAATTTTGATCCGCAACCTTTTTGTATGACGAAATGTGGTGGGGATAAACACTGCATTGGATAGAGTGTTGAGAACACCGTATCTCGCCCGATCACTGAAGTTAAGCAATAGTTTTTTTTTATTTTATTTTAATATGCACAATGACGCGCGCGAACATTACTTAATTAAATGTATACTCAAGCTATAGCATTCAAATGAACCGTATAAGTGATAAATGAGCTGTTGTCAAATAAATATCTAATGGATGAGCGTTGTTAGTGAAACTCGTAGGTAGATCAGATTTACTTCAGTTGAAAACTTCTCTTGCGATAGTTTAACGAGAATCATTACCGAGCTGATTTATTACGGTAGACATTTGCACCTGAAAATGTTGCATGTTTTTTATTGCCCTTTTTTTTTAAACAAAAGGGCAATTTTATTTCAATAACCGTACTTTATGATTACACTAACTTTTGACCGTGACTTCATTCCCGTTATTATAGGTCTGACTTTTACCTCGGGAACAGTACATTCTTTCTAGACGAAGGTTACTCTGTCCATTTCTGTTTTTCTAACAACGTGTATGCAAATTTTCAAGATAATCAGTTGAGTAGTTAAGTACTTCAAAACGTGACAAATAAACTCACTTTCGTATTTATGGTATTAGTTAAAATTCAAAAAATATTACAGGCATAACTATATGAACAATTATTAACTACGTGGTAACTTTATATCTTTACCTTGTGGGTATTGAGTATAGGCGAGATTGTCTTACTTTTTCTATAAAGACAGTAGACTATATAGAGTTACGAATGTTGTAGAATATTCAAGGAAAATATTTTATTTTTCCAAGATGTTATAAATTATTTATAATTTTGGCTAAGTCAGAGTATTCATTATATTCTTTTATTATTTTGTTTTTCTGTAATTGTAAATAATTTATATATTATTATTGAAACGAATGTGAGTCTCTTTGTTTCTCTTTCGGAACTTAACTACTCGAGCGAGCAACATGAAATTTTATATGTCACAGGTAAGGAAAGGACATATATAGGCTTTCATACAGATAAAGTACTGATCCCAAGGAACAGGTTAAATATTACAGGTTAAATATCCGGTGAAACTGTGGATGCCTTGCCGGGTTGACAGTGTGGTCAGTTCGAAAAAAAAAAAAAAAAAAAAAAGTTAAATATTAACCCAAGCGAAGCTGCGAGTAAAAGCTAGTAATATTATATAACCGCCATGGTTATACTCCATAGTGTTCAGATTTTCAACTTTTATATTTAATAGGGTGATTTGACACAAAGTTAGACAAGACGTCAAGCTTCGAAAGACGCCGTCGGCGAATCATTGAAGATAAGGGAACATAGAATTTAACGTCCTTATTATGGGCATACTCACGAAGGTCAGAAACCCGAACATAAAATTTTGTTACAAAAAACTATAGAAAGAGCGATAAAAAAAATCCAAACTCGATTGTCCCATTTTTTTTTCCATTTCATGTATAAGCGGCTTACAAGAAACCAGTTAGTTGAAAAAAAATCATAGCATCATTCATTTCTTCATGAACTTGGATGGAAAATTTGCGTAATATTTTTAATAAAAAAAAATAGGGAATAATAAACAAGTTATGAAGACTGTTGTTGACAGCGTGCTTCAAACCTCTTTGAATTTTATATAAGAAGCATTATTTGTACGAAATATCTGCTTTCACAACAATAAATTTATGTAGTAAGAGGCACACAACTATCAATGCATATTATAAATCAAAGTCGTCCGCCGCGTTTGTCTGTCTGTCTGGATGTTCGCGATAAACTCAAAGACTACTGAACGGATTGTAATGTGGTCTTTACTAATAGCTAGAGTAATTCACGGGGAACGTTTAGGTATATGATTTATCGAGGATTTTTTTGTTGAAATATAGTTATAACTATTGAAAAGATCGGAAAAATTCAAGCCGCCTTAAGCGTTTCATGCGCATAAGTATATATATTTTTATTATCAAGGAAGGACAGCGTCCGTCGGGCCTGCTAGTGAGCAATAAAACATAAGTTTAAAGTTTTACAAGTATAATTGTGAGTTTTATTATTCAAATTGATGTATGCACAACAATACTTAATAAAACATAGATACTCGTATATTTAAATATACACTAACTTGAAATATATAATTAAAAAAAATAACATGTGTTCGTAGATCAACTATCAAAATCTATAGCCGATGCGTTGTGTGATATTATTGTATGAGCGACACATGTCAACTATTGCATTATTTAAATAAATATTATTTTCATAAAGAGAAATATAAATAGTTTTTTACTGCGACCACGAATTTTCGATTTACAAGTTACAAGTGACGCTGGAAGCCAATAAAGGCCATTTTTTATTGTAAACTATTTTGATTCTTTTGTTCTTTATTTTTCGCTCGATGTCCTCTTAAAAGATGCGTGTTTGCGCCCACGCCCGCGACTCTCTCTGCTCACGCCGCCGTGAGAGGGGGGTGAAGATACGATCCCGCACACTCGTCGTGATTTTAATTGTAACAACTCGAGCCTAGGCTTGTCCCTCGGTGTGAAACCCTCGAGCATGTTACTCGCGCGAATACAGTGACTCATGCTTGTTTTTCATTTACCCAGATCACCCTACACACGTGCACACCTAGGTACACAGTGGTGGGCTGTTTATTTTGCCCTTTTCGGCTGAAATAGGTCACACAACATAGTAGTCAGATGCAAAATACACATATACATTCGTCAAACGTGCATGATCACACATGCACTTTTCACGAACTCATATGTATATGAAATGGATAGATAGATTAGCTTAGTCAGATCGGAAAATTCGGTGACAGTTCAAGCCGAGACGTACCGAGTGCTCTTGCGCTGTTCGCCTAAACAAATCGGGTGAGTGCCTTAAGTGCTCCCCTTAGTAGTCCGTTCGAACTGTAGCGGCCTTGCCAGGCTAACAGTATAGGTCAGTTCGAATTATAAAAAAAAAAAACTATTTTGTTTCAGACAAAGATTGTTAAATACACAACAAGTAAAGTGTTTATTTTAGGCAGTTCTGAATGACGTAATGGACGTGAAACATTTAATATTTCAGTGTAGTTTGGGTCCGAGTGAGCTTAGTACATCCTTGTGCCCTTTGTACTTGCATTATTTATAAAGTAACTACTTTTGCAAAGACCCGTGAAATTGTTGTTTCTGAATAGTGTAAATAACGATTTTGGATATAAATAATAATAATAATAATAGATATTGTCTATTCTTAATTTAAACTTTAATATTAAAACTCTTTATTTATTTTCATTATTTATTTATTTTCCCTTTGATGTAAATATTTATTATGACGTCAACGTTCTATATATTTAGACAACTGATTATTTTTCTATTATAACTTAACTTAAAAGTACAAATATTAAATGTAAGTTTTCTACGCGAATTTTGAATCGATGATGGCTTAGTTGATAGAGTGTCCGGACACTGAGTCGAAGGACGCAGGTTCAAATCTTAACAATTGAGTTGGAGTTTTCGGTGAAGGAAAAACATCGTGATGAAACCAAATCATGATGGTAGGGCATTTTTCTAAGTTCGCTTGGCTAGCTACCACCTATTCAAAGCAGCTATTCAAAATCTGTCGCCAAGTACCTGTTAGTGTGTGTGTAGCTGCACTTGAGAGCCAGTCTAGCCTCCTAGGCTTAACGTGACTACTATCTAAGACCATATCATCATTTAACACCAGATGAGACTGTGGGCAAACGCTAACCTATAAAGTATAAAAAAAAACAATAATTTGCAAAATAATCTCTTCAGGGAATTATTATTTATCAGCAAGTAAGAGATGATAAGATTGGAGCATTTTAATAAGTAAAAATCTATACATGTGTGACATAGCAGTAGTCGAGGCTTATTTTTAACTGAAACTAAGCTAATTAACCAACTTATGGTATCTAAACAGCTAATACACAGACAATATTATAAGAGTCATTCATAGGAGGGAATCGAAACAGCGACCTAATAACTATGAATAATAAAGTTTACTACCAATGCGCCGTAACAACTTATAACTTATGTTTGTTATCATATCTAAGCCTCTATTAAATAGAAGAACACAATATTACACGCGTTGTTAAGCAGAATAGATTTAGTACGAGAAACAATAACACAAATAACAAATCACTGATTTACAAGAAAGCACAACAATTACAAATATTAATTAGAATAACCTGCTCCAAACCGACGAAATTACTTTTTATATCCCCCATTACTCTCCAACTTAAGAGCTCTGTACCACTACGACTTTAGCCCTGTATTTTCTAGATAAAAGTCTTGGCAACTAAACAAGCGATATATATATATATTTTATATATATATTATAGGGGGCAAACGAACAGATGGGTCACCTGATGGTAAGTGATCACCACCGTCCATAGGCACTAGCAACACCAGGGGAGTCGCAAGTGCGTTGCCGGCCTTTTAATATATGTGGGCCTCCGGCGCTCTCACTGACCGAACGAAACGCAACAGTGCAGTTTTCTGTGAGAGGGTGGTACTACCCCGGGCGAGCCGACCCATTCATGCTGAAAGCAGTGATAGCTTCAGCGTAGCTCTACCACCTACAATATTGTTGGAATATGTCAGGTATAATGATAATAAGTATTATATAAAATACTAGCTCTTCCCGCGTCTTCAATCGCGTTAATGTCGTTTTGAGCTATCCTTTGGCAATAGTACGTTTTTTATATATAAATAATAACCCATATTATTTTATGTACTATTGAGTAGTTAAATTCATATTCGCATTTCTAAAATTAGTTATAATTAGGACTACAAACAGCTCACGACTTCGTCCGCGTTGAAGTATAATAAAATAACTTCATAATAATAACTCAAAAACAGCAAAAACCTTCTTTATTTGTGCAGACTTTCGAAAAGAAAGAAAGAAGACATTTATATGCAATACACACATAAATATAGTTATTCATTACAAATAATAACATGCATACGAAAATACGATAAAAAAGTCATACAAATAACAATTAGGGGTTTTGTATGTGTGTGGCAAATGGGCCGCGAGTCAGCATACTGTACTGAAGGGGGTTAGTCCTCCAACGCCAATTTTCACTCGAAGCCCGAAGAGTTATGTCTGCGTTAAGCTATGACGTGCATGTGTTGTGTAGTCTACTTTGTAATGATTAGTATAGCGGAAATAGATGTCTATGTTGGAAGAAAAAAAATATAGAAAAGTCCGTTGAATATTAAGCATGACATAATAAGAACATATATAATAATAATAGTTATATACCAAATACACACATACGTATATATAAATACACATATACTTAGCAAAATAAAAAATTGTAGAATAACAAAACAAAAGCTTTCGTGATGTTCGTTACATCGGCGTTAGAGTTTATAGATTTAAGATAAATATAGACAATTCAAGCTTCAATATTCTGCTAAATCTGACACCTGCCGTAAGTTATCGCCGTATTCACAGCACCCACGTCATTTTTGTCAAATAATGTATCTGTTTTAATAAGATATCTCTTTTGAAAACGCCGCCGGCTTTCGACCCAGTTATAGGGTGAACCGTATTTCTCCGTAACAATATTCCCCGTGGTCTAACTTTAATGTTTTTCACATTTGTGCCACGTCAGGGCGGATTCCTTTGTGTGGCTTTACCATTTCACTGTAAGGGACGTTGTCATGTTTACGCCGCAACTTTCTTGGATATATTCCAGGCGGGGAATATTTAAAAATTCACTAGAAATCTTCAATGAACGCGATAAATGATATTCTATGATGTACCTATACGATATTATAGTTTCGTCGTCATTATGTTTACTAAGATTTATTTTACGAAATATGTATATAGATTTTTTTTTAATTTCTTTTGAAGGCACACTAGAAGTGTGCTCTTTATATAACATTACCTAATTTAATTTATATAAATAAAAACCAATTTCTGGGTATATGTAAGCGTGTGAATTTAGAATAGCTACACGTATTTGACTAATTCAGTTTTTGTTGTTTGTATTTGTCAAGATACTGGTTTATTAGATGAAAATAAGAGAAATGAAAAATTTGACTTAAAGAATCTCTATATAAAATAGTGAATGAGTGAGACGGAAGACATTAGACAGGTCATCAAAAATACTTGACGTTCAGTTGTCTTTTTATTTAATTAGATGTTCGTTCTGTAAATGAAAAGTTTAGTGGCCTTCTTGTTTCGTTACATGGTCGTACTGCAAAGGGAAAATTTCGTCTCAGTTTCCTGCAGTTAGTACAGCAATGCGAAGTCATGACGGTCAACTAGTATAATATAATTTTAAGTCACCAAATATTTTAAAGTAAATTATATACCTATAATAAATATTGTTTTGCAAACCTTACTAAGAACATACTGTATAATATATCAAGGAGCACTATACGATAATGAAATGCCTATGATTGAAGACAATTTAAAATATAATGAACGACAGACACTAACAATTTTTTTTGGAGATAAACCATTGCAATCGTTTGTGTGACAGCAAGGCTTTTTCTAAGCTCGCCTGGCTGGCTACCAAGCTCAAGTTGAATATGTGCCTCCATACACTTGGAGGTGTGTTCCAGTAGCTGCTTTCTGATTACTTGAAAGTCAAGGACTTTTTAGGTTTAGCGTATTTGACATTTTAAAGCATATTGCCATTTAACATCAAGTGAGATTGTGGCCATACGCAACATAGAAAGTATTAAAAAAACATGTAGTTTCAAAGACAGGAGTTAAAAATTATATGCTGTTTCCAAAAAAAAAAACTATATTTTGAAATATTAAAAGAGATATATATATATACTATATATATATGTGTATATATATATATATATATATACTATATATATATGTGTATATATATATACACATATATATATATGTATACTCATTTTGAATAAATAAACTATTTGTATTTATAACAATTAATAAGAAATATTAATTATACTGTTAAAATGTATATTTTTTATTGCTTACAAAATCAGGTCCACTTCTGAAACATATGAAATCTCCATCAGATTATTGGAAAGCATCAATCATATTGTCAATTAAGATAGTGCTGGCTTTATGCCAGCTGTATTCGAATGTAGTTGTCAATTTGATTAGCTAAATCGAACATTACTGCCGATTGATTTATGGAAATTGGTCATGTTTGCTGCCTATCACTGTAGAATCTGACCACACTTACCGTAAAATACTTAACTGTTTAAACCTCTTATTTGTATCAAATTCATTTACCTTTCTCATTTTAACAAAGGTTTAAATATTAAAGATTTAAAAAATGTCATATAAAATGTATTTGTGAAATATTTATTTATATAAAGAGTTCAAACTTCAAGCCTATAATAATATTATTTTGGTTTGACATCTATGAATAGAATTGGCCGTCCATTATTCGAAATTCGAGCATAGTAAAGTGTAGAAAGTGTTTTCTTCAATATACAATTTCTATTTCTTTTCTTTAAGCTCGTATATAATTACTGTCTACATTTTAGTATTTGGTTTTTTTATCTATGTAAACAAAATATATTCCCTTAATACACTTTGTACTTTCGTCATAACTGATTATAAACTATTTAATAAATTATTTATGTGTAAAGAAAAATAATATATGTCATGTCAAAGCACATAAAGATAAAATAGTAGAAAGTAAACAATATTTAAATATAAACTTGTAAATGTCGTTTATTTGTTTACGGGTTGATTGTTTTTTGTTAAATTGTATAAAATAGCATAGATTGTAAAGGAATATATTATAAATAATTACTCTTTGTTTACAGAGCAACTCATACAAGTTTATTTAATTATCAATAATAAACTTTATATTAATCTTATATGTATATACAACTACTTATAACGATATTATAGGAATTGAGTCGACAAAGTAATTACCCACATAATATCTCATAGTAATTCTTTACTTAAACCAATAAATATTGAGCGGTACGATGTAGTAGACATCTACAAAAAAATTTAAAATAAGGTCGTACCATAACTCTTTTGTTTTTTTTTACTACAATAACCGTTGTTACATATCACAAAGCGATGTTAAACACTACATACAAAACTTTAACTCGAATCAGAATTATCGTTATTAAAATTAAGTTTATTCGTTATTTACATCTTTTACAACTTAGTATCATTACTTAGGAAATAAATGTTGTGTTCAAAACGACTAGGCAATAAATATTAAAATACAAAAAAAAAACATGTAATATTGAGGCGTAATTCGAAACATAATCTTACCAACAATTTTATAGGTCACGCGACTGAAACTATTTATAAGTATAATGTTATATTTACTTAAAATTTAGGTTGTTATCACATATAAAAATAACAAAAAAGCTTTAATTACTTTTTATAACGTTAGTTATATGTCAGTGAAAGTCCAATGAAAATAGGTCCAATCGTTTTGGAGATAGTACTAGAGGCGAAGCCACGGATGACAGTTAGTCTAAAATAAAGTAGCCTATGTCACCCGCTGTAATTTTAATTATCCGGCAGTGAACTTTCTGTCAAAATCGGTCCAGCCGTTTCGGAGATTACCCGGAACATACAGACAGACAGACAAAAATGTTATAAATTGTGCTTTTGTTATCAGTATCGTGTATACATTCATATCCAATCAGTAAAAAGTCGTTATTTTGATATTACATACAGACACTTCATTTTTATTATATGTATAGATTACAATAATTCATTACCTATATATATATCCGTTGATATTAATAAATCGTTGTTGGTAAAAAGCGTTGCCAAAAGTACTTGATATACGGGTAGATAATAATGCCCTCGGATGGGACATAGTTCAACATAACGAGGCTTTACTGCCCTCTCTCGGCCCGTAAATTTAGGCGCACTATTCTTTTCCCGATAGAATTTCGCAAATTTATTCCATCGAACGGCAAATTCGGTCGCATTTATTCCAGTTTGATAGTAATAAACTAGTTTCAATAGTCAGCAAGGATTATTGATGGCGAGCAAATAGTGAAACTTCGCTTTATTTTCGCAAAAAAAAAACACAAAAACAACAAAAAAAAACTATTTTTCTTTAATGTTAGTCTGTTTTCTTTGAAATGTTAATTGGAGTTAAATAACTTAAAGCAATACTTTTTCAGTAGTAAAATTAGATGTTTTCTACCTTATCAAATATAATTCATAAACAGATGACAAAAAACGTAACGTAGTAGGTGGTAGAGCTACGTTGAAATTATTACTGGTTTCAAAATGAATGGGTTGGCTCGCCCGGGGTAGTACCACCCTTTCATAGAAAACCGACGTGAAGTAACAGTGCTTGCACTGTTGCGTTTCGTTCGGTCAGTGAGAGCGCCGGAGGCCCACATATTTAAAAGGCCGGCAACGCACTTGCGACTCCCCTGGTGTTGCTAGTGTCTATGGACGGCGGTGAGCACTTACCATCAGGTGATCCTCCTGTTCGTTTGCCCCCTATAATAATAAAAAAAAACGTAATTTTGTTGAAATATTTTTGTATAAAAAAGGTTTAGGTCAAATACAAAGGTAATATGTTTATGAATACTAAATATTATTTTCATGACTTTTACTGTACAATAAAGACCATAACTGTTTATGTCTTATTATTATAATTAATAATTTATACAGTGTATCGTACAACTACACTGGATAATGTGAAGATGGTTCGCATAAGGTAAATCGCCTTAATCCCTACAAAGACTTACAACAGACATATAACTACCATCCGAGATACATAAATACAAATTTACTTTTAAAAATCTATATATTTTTAGGTATTATAAATGACAGTGCTGCATAAAAGTAATACTGGATTCTGGAAATGCTGTAATACCTGATTACCGAAAACTCAAATACTGCAATGCGTACTTTGTGAAAATGTTTAAACTTTTTTACCTTTAAGTATCTTTAGTTTTGATTATAATCCCGTTTAATGTCAAATGACCATATAGAGCCAATCGAATAAGGTAACACTCTAAGCTTAAAGAAATTGGATCTCTAAGTCTAGCTGTTGTAACACACGTATACGTGGTTGGAGAGAGATTTTCACCTCGAGATTTCTAGCTAACCAATCACACATTAGAAAATACCTTACCAGCATTATATGGTTTATTATTTTGTTCTTTCCCTAACATAAAACTTAACGTAATCGTTGTATTCGAACGCATGCTGTACGACGCAGTGCCCGAGAACAGCTTAGATTTCACACAACTATCATCGCTACAAATTTGAACTGGTAAGTAACAAGTCAAACATTAGAAAATATCTATAACTATCTATAGCATTCATCCTAGAGTGTACGTAGGAATATTTTTGAAAATACTACACTTTACTCATGGCTTCGTTCGCGTTAGTGTAGATTTTATTGCTCCACATGAAAATACTATTTATATTTACATATATATTAATATCTAAATACTAGGTAGGTGTATTATCTAATCATTATAAAATATATCCTATATAATTGAAGACATAACTAAGACTTAGCTAAATTTATTGTTTTTCATTAGAATCTGTCTAACAGTTTGAGCATGACTGATGGAAAAAAACGTTTGATGAAATGTAATTTTACATTTATAAATATACTAGCTTTGCCTTTTTTGCTTTTGTTTTTTTTATCGCTAACAGTTTCAATCACATCAATGTAGATTTGTATTATCTCTCGGGAGCAATGCATTTTTTTTCTGGATGATATGTACTCTATATCCTTTCCTGTACCCTTGACAGTGTGTATAAAGAGCAACAAACCAACAAAATTACAATCGCATTTATGATATTATGTTTCAAACAACCGTGTTCAAATAATAATACAATTTTCATAACATCAAAACATCTAGTAACAAACAAAAGGCCGGCTACAAACACAGCAAATTAATGTGCTGCACTTAGACATAGACGTAAAGAACGTACAATGAATTCCTTCAAGTGTTCAGATGTTAATTAAGATGGCGAAGAAATTTAATGAGACTCAAATGTATTACTGAGAGTCTCATTAACAGAACGACTTGATTTTCCCTTTAAAAATAAAGTCGTAAGAGTTTTTTGTATTTTAACTTACTTTAAAAGATAGAACGGGATTGTAAAAAGCTTTGATAACGAACTAAGCTGAAAGATAAATTACTATATAACATATAAAATTAAAAGTTTAAAATTTAATGTTCACATATTAATATCTCTTTATCGTTTATAGGTTGAAGCGTTTGATTACAATCTCCACTGAAGTTAAATGTCGATGTGGTCTAATATGGGAAACACGCCAAGACATAGGCGCTTTGCAACAAATTTTCAACTTGAGGATGGTAGCTAGCCAGACGAGTTTAGAAAAAACCCTATAACCAAGCTATAGTTTCATCACGATGTTCTTCTTTACTGAAAGCTGCTGCTCATTCGCAAAGATTCGAACGTACATAAACTGAGACATCAATGCTTCTAATCTATGCATAAAGCCCTAAAAATGTGTTAAAATGAAAACAAAGAACACTTATTTCCATTAAAGGCATGCAAATACGAGTATATATATCTTTACAAACAATGCCCCGGGACTTCATTACCTTTAAATTTTGTGCCCCCCTGCACCCAGTATCCGGTGCCGCGCCACTCACTACTAATTCATACTTACTTCGCTCTCGCTTAGCGTACTGTCTGACCTACAATTTAAACTATAATTACTTCGTTCCTAAGCTCTTCTTAGCTAATTTTAGATAGCTAATAATTTATGTCAATAAATCCTAACACTATAAATGCGAATGTGAATTTATTTTACTGTGTTTTTTACGCTTTTACGTCTAAACTACTCAGCCAATTATCATGACAATTTAAGTATAACTGGTTAGTTCCAAAGATTGTCGTGTTTAAATGTCATGAGTACACAAGTGTTTTCCCAATATTAAATGGAACTTTTGGCGTTTACAGTACCAATAGAGAAAAGTGCATATGACTTCAAGCGACGCTTAAAATTCAAGCGTGGAATTTACTAGAATTAACCTTAATAGGTACGCGCGAACGTGTATCACAACTCTCCAGGGCCAAAGTGAAACGTGGTCCGACACAAGAGGTTAAATTTTCATTCGGCGGAGCCGTGTTCTGCTACAACTTATGCTACGAAGTGGACTGAAAATTCTTACTTTATCAAACATTATGCAAATATCTTTTTTTTAAACATCTATGTATATATTGGCGAAGATAAAACCAGTTCACTATCTCTATATCTATAACAGATTTTCATAACTATATTGTGTTACATTATTACTTGTTATGTAGTAACTATTGACGAGCGTTAGTGAAGTTTGTAGTCCGGTGACACTATAAAGGCCTTGCCAGGTCAACAGTGTAGAAAGTTCGAAAAAATATAATTATCAACTAAAAATTGGTACAATTAGTTCTTTTTCCTTACCACCGACATGTCAAGCCTTTTATTTATATGTGTCTTACGTCATACTTCGCGATCATTCCATCTACTATTCTACAATATTTATACATTTATTAAGCGAAATAACCTCAAATATTGAACTAAAAGTTTCATGTTTCGAAGATTAATTAGCTCAAACAAACAACAGACACTTTAGTTTTACTTATTAGTATAGATTAGATTAATTAATACTTATGTATATTATAGATTGTTTAAAACTAAATACCTCACCAATTATTTTCCCCGTGATATTAAATTATTTCTGTCTGTTTTGTGACGTAGAAAAATTTCGTAGTTTAAAAAAAAACTTACCTTATTAGGATAGCGTTTCGTATTTTATATATCAGAGAAATATCTAGATGTTACAAAAAAAAACATATTACAAAAAAGAAACGATAAAAGAAAATTACGAACAAAGGATCTAGTATGTACATTAAAACCCTTTTCCACGAGACAGCGCTATAAGAATAGCTCCGGTGAAACCATAAAAATATTAAATTAAAAATTCACAAAATGCCTTCCCCGTCGTTGGATAACAAAGACAACGTGTAGCATAAATCGGGCATTATCTCGTAGCAACCATCTGAAGACCCATTATATACAATTCCTGTCCTATATATGTGAACGACGACTGAGGCCAGGAGCTCATTCATTATGTATGCCAAACATATTATTTTGTCAACTTTAATCCTATATGAATCATAGACACAATTCGAAATTTAAAAAGCTTTCTTGTTTTTTCCATTATTACTCTGCAATTTCATTGGTGAGTTAAATTATTGCCCAAGACTACATATACTTCTTACTGTTTAGTGAACTTCTGTGGTCTATTGTGGTTCTGTGTGGAGAAAATATTATTGAATTATAGCTATTAAAACTGAATACCTAACCAACAAAATAATGTTTTTGTTTTGCGATAACAAAAATATGATATCTGAATTTATCAATAATATCCAGGGGTCATATTACGTTTTTTCTTCGAAATAGATGGTAATAGTCTGACATGTTATTTCGGGACGAGAGAAAATAATATTGCTCAATATTGCGGTCTATGAAAGATATTCCATACCAACATTAATATGTTGTTATGATCTTTGATTTGGAACTAAAATAAGTATTCAGATCGAGTGCCTATTTTATTTATTTAATTCGAACAACCTTTTAACTATAATAGTTACTGTATGTATTTGATTTCACTTACGTTCAAGTTTTGCCCATCCGCCCTCTGCCTCCGACCGCGCTATGTACTCAGTTAGTGCAATTTATAACCTAAATTTAATATGGTAATTACTCTGCTCTTAACAATCGCGTTACTGCTGTAAAATATATCTTTTTTTTTACCAAACTGACCTACATTGTTAGCCTAGCAAGGCCTCTACAGTTTCACCGGACTAAAAATATATTCTGTAGCGTTCCTCAATAGACAACTTCTAATCTACCTCATTAAGTAGACTTTTTGACAAAAAAAAACAAAAGCAATCTGACTGGCATTAGGAGACATTAGCGGGTTCGAATTAAAAAAAAAACTATGTTTTGAACTTCATAACTTTACCATAGATGTTAAACAATTTGTGTCAATATATTATTTTCAACTGGAACATAAATAATAAATATGAACAAATACTTCATGCTTAAATACAAAAACTAATAGTCGGTTTAAAATTTTTGCTGTCAATAATTTAAGTTTAACTTCTCGTTATAATTCAATAAACAAAGTGTAAATTAATTTCTGATTGAATACCCGAACAAAGGTTTTAAATTAAAATTCCAAGTTCTACAATCTCGACTTTAGAAATTCGTCCAATGAAATGGAGCATCGAATCCACAAAAATTAGACAAGCGAACAATTTAGAATGAATTTCC
Source organism: Antheraea assamensis (assembly GCA_035772565.1). NCBI lineage: Eukaryota > Metazoa > Arthropoda > Insecta > Lepidoptera > Saturniidae > Antheraea > Antheraea assamensis. The sequence continues at coordinate 3,511,757 of JAQQSE010000062.1, read as the reverse complement.
GTTCGCACGGGCCATTTAACCCAATAAATTTAGACCATTACCCATGTCCGGTCGCCCTGCAATAAACCGTTTTATATAGAACGTCCATGTCATTTTGTAAACTTGTTAGGTTTTTCTGACGAAGACAGTAATTAAATTAATTTTATATGATTGAGGATATGTATACCATTAAAAAATCACACAACATCGTCAACCTATTTCTCGGTCTGATTTGCAAAATATTCTTATGCTATTATCTATATAGCTCTTTTCTGAGAATACTTCGAAAACTTTTATATACCTTCATCGTCATCAGTCTCTAAGAGACACCCCATTGCAGAGTCATAGGCCTCTTCCCAAAGGAAGGTATAGGGCATAATCACCACGCCAGCCCACAACGTATTGGCGATTTCAAACTCTGAGAAATCCACAGTTCTATATTTTCCCAGATACCGTGGTACTACAAGAAAATTTCTCAGGTTCAGGTTTTCTCAAGATGTTTTCCTTCACCGTCAGCCGATAGTGTTACCAATACCTTCTATACCTTCTACATAAATAAAATAGAGACCTGCCGATGTGCGCCGCATCACAAAAAGCTACTGGAGAGATTTCGATAAAAAAAATGTAATATGTAAATACTTACCACGATATTTTCATTTAATATAAACACTACAAAATATTAAAGAAATTTGCTAAACAAAGTATATTTTTGCTTTCAATTTTTTTATGTTTTCTCTTCTGTAGGTACGTGAAATATCATATATTGTTAAGATAGTAAACAAAGCAGACGAAGATGTGTGTATTAGCTCGTACATTCTATATTAATATGAAATAACCAAGACTAGGCAATTTTAATGATAGCAAAAATGTTGTAACGTTATAAAATAAGCCTACAACATTTTCGACTACGTCGTTAGGTGTGCGTATTTTTCATCTAGCATTTATCTAGCTAAATAAGTATTGTACTGTATATATCAATTGAAAATCTGCAAATTAATTATCATAAATATATCATAATTATCATAAATGCAAAGGACAGCTAAGATATAAATCTTATAACGTAATCATTAGTTTTAAAATTGTGTCGAAAGCAAAACTATTCACCGAAAGTAGCCCTGTATAGGAACTAGGGATATGTAGTCAAATAATTTATTCATTGGAATCATATAATTAATCGTGTTGTTGTGGTTAAAATCGGTTATACATTCCATCACGATCAGTTTTGTGGCAACGCCATCTATGCGCCATTACAATTGTTAATTGTAAATTCCTTAAATGTTTGATATTTTGTTATGTTATCAATTTTGCTTTTAATGCCATTTGCATTCTTATTATTCTAAAATTTAAATTTCGTCTTATTCTCTTAAAGCCGATAAGTTACTTTGACTTGATTTAAACATATGAAATTATTTATTGTTTTATATATTTTTCAATAGCAATGTTTCACATATTACTAACTATTACAACCGTAACAGATTACTTACTATTTTACTTTTACAAAATCCTGAAATATAAGTTTGCCGTTGAAATCGAGTGTCAATGAAAATTATTAAAAAGTACTTAATACATTTTTAACGTAAGCCGTACGATTGATGTAATTATACTTATCAGAGCTATAAATAATTGAAATGAGTAAAAAGCGGAGCTTTAATAAACTCTGAATTATAGAATAAGATTAAAAATCGACCGATACGAAATTGCACATAACGCTGATGTTGAGGCAGCGATGAATATTCGTCCCCCTTTTCACAGTAATTATAATCTGTACAAAAGTAAAAGAGATTCAGGGGTGTAACTACTGCCGTATCAGCCGTATCAATGCTGTACAGGAGCCCGATGTGTGTAAAAATTCGTTAAATATTACTCACAAATTCAAAACCTTATAATAAATCAATAATGAAAATGTAAAGCTATGAGCAAACTCTTATATATTATAAATGTAAAATTACATTCGTTCAAATGTTTTTTTCCATCAATCATGCTCAAACGGTTGGGCGCATTCTAATAAAAGACAATAAATTCGGCTATACTTTAGAATATCATATAAGATAATTTTTATAACGTTTAATAAAACAGCTACCTAATAATTAGATATAAATAAAAACTAAGGTGTGTTCAATTTAATAAATCCAACTTCTTAAATGTAATCATGTAACAAATTATTGTTCAATAGAAAACTTACGGCCGTCAAACATTTCAAACAAAGCAAATATCGAATTGTTCAAAACTCTCGAAACTCAATCTTGATTACTGACAACTAAGAAATGTTCAAGTTCTCATCGTTATGTTTTTATGTGCCTATAAAATGTTATTTAAATATAATTCTGTACTTGAAACTTTTTTTTATTATTAGTTTACAAATAACTCATCAAATTTACAATCGAATACTTGTTATTGAAATTCATTTTGTTGTTCCAAATTACGAACACCTAATTTGGAAACATGATACATCAAAAGTCGTTTATCATTTATAAGACATAATTTTCTGTATTTCTTAGAACATATACATAGTGCGTCGTTTAGTTGGTATGTTCAAAGTAACCGATTGAGTATTTTTATTGATACACGGCAAATTCAACCCACCGCTTCTGATGACAAATCCTTACTAACATTATAAATGTGGATGAGAGTATGTTTATTTGTAAAGTTTTCACGTCTTTTCTACTGAACCGATGATAATAAAATGCAAAAAAAAAATGTATTGTGTACATGTTGTCAAGGGCTTAGCGTATGGCATAGCGTATTTTTATTCAGATAAAAGTACAGTTCCTAAGGAATAGGTCAAATTTACATTAACACGACCGAAGCCGCGATCAAAAGTTAATACAATATAATCCAAAAACACCAACATCTGATGAGAGATCGCGGAACGCATGACCGGTCGTTGCTCTCGTGTTGGACTGGGTAACTGTCTCTTTGTGTTAGTTACACTTAAAGGAACCCGGGTGTTATAAGAATAAGTATAAATAAGTCAGAAAACGGTTCTAAACCTTCACAATTAAATTTTGTATAGAGAAACACTGTGGAGCTGAAGCTGAGCGCGTATATTTATGTTATAGAAGGAAGAGGAGTGAAATAAATTCGAAAACTTTATACAACACTCGCCATGATACAGACAGTAGATCACGCTCAGTCAGACTATTTGTTTTAAACAATCTCTCAAACGTTCTTTAACAAAAGAAAATCTCTCATCCTCATTTGATGAAGCTAAAAAACAGACAGCAGACCGACAGCAGTTCACTTTGTACGTATAAAGTATGCATAAAGCGGAGCCAGTAATCCTTGCGTACGTATAATGCAATTTGAATAAATAAACGTTTGTAACTGTCTAATATTGGTGAATTCTATCGGCTTAGTGTAATACAAAATCAATATAGTAAGCCCCAATTAATCGCTGCGCAAAGCCGCTTCTGTGGAACCGTAGTACTTACAGCCATGTTCAGCCGTACATAGAGCTCTTTGATAATAGATATTACTTATTTATAAACGGTATATAACTTAACTAGCTATTGTATGCGGCTTCACTCGCGTTAATGTGAATTTGATCTAACCTTCAGAAGTAATACAATCTTTTTTGGTTGAAAGGTACCCTATGTGCTTTTCTGTAATCATAAGAACGTCTATGTAAAATTTCATGATAATTGGTTGAGGACTTTACGCGTGAAGGTATAACAAAAAACACACGAAAGAAATGAAAACTTCAATATAAAAAGAAAAACAAAAACCAACGTCACAGGTGCTCCCAGATGGTCACCCATCGAAGTACTGGCCGCGCCCGACGTTCCTTAACTTTGGTTACCGATCGAGAACCGGTGTTTTCAACACAGGACTACCACTTTCACCACACAAAAAGGTTGCGGATCAGAATTTCAACGCTCTCCCATAAGAAGTTTCACTTCAAAAACACATTTACGTTTATACTATTCGTTGGAGTTAATTTATACTGTTTACACAATATTTTGTTATTTTACATCCACTTATTCCTTTATATGGTAGTCACATGTAATTTCTAGCCGCGTCAACATTTTTTCTACAACTATTATAAAATTCATAATAAAAGGATAATTAATATTTTTCGGATAAAGTTGAGTTAAATTGTACTATTTATCGTACAAGACTATCAAATTTAGATATGTTAATGTTTAAATCTATGTTTATATTCTTCATAGGAATACATTTTTTTCATAGTTAAATACATTGGATAATAATAATAATAATTATAATGTTCCAAGTCAACGAGTACCTAATATACAGTAATATTGGCATTCAACACTGGTTACAAAAAGTTTCGCAGATATCACTATTATTTATAATGTGTACTATAACAACAGTGAATTAAACATATTTAATAAATAAAAATTAATAGGTGGTTAAATTGCAAATGTATGAACATGTGAGACAAGTGTAAGTTTTGTGATAATAATTATTGGATTGTGTTTTACGTTAAAATGTATATGTTTGAAATACCTAAAATTTAATTATATTTTAAACTATGATAACTACCTGTGATAACTAACTGATGATAGATTAGATATGAGGGTTGAAAGCTATGTAACATATAATAAGTCTGTAAATATAGTCTGTATCACACATTATTAGCACACAAACCAAGCACGTGTAACAATGTATTTGACTGGTCCTTTATAAGATTACAAACATGTTTTATAACTAGTTAGAGATGAAAGCAATGCAGTGGTTATATATTATTGCCAGTGCATAAAATGAATTTATCTCATTAGCAATTTTTAGCACAACTGATAATTCCACAATTACGTAATCGTATTTACTCTCCCGCCATCCGCATGAAACTGCGTGTAGCGTATAGCTACTACTGCGTATAGCGTAGAATAATTTTATTATCAACAGTGATAACTATAGTTCTATGCAATAAATATTAACCAATACATTATTATGGTCATAAATTTCCTACCTTACTAGGTTTAATTGAAAACAACAATCGTAATTTCCAAGTGAACATAATAACAATAGTTGCGGCTGTTTATTCAGTGCTGTTTTAATTGAATCAGAAGCCATAATTTTAATTATCGTCAGACAACAACAGAAATTAATTTTATTAAAGTATACACTAATTATACAGACACGCGTGAAACTTAATTTTCTGATATGGCTGCCGATAGCGGGTTCTGTTTCGCGAGTGCGTGGATTTTTCGTTATTACTGCACTTGTGAAAATTTTCTCACTGAATGTGTTCTTATACGCGTGATCTCTAATACAGAGATCTCATAATAGGGTTCAATATAATAAGATTTTTATCCCTTAGGTTTTTGAATTGATAATTGTGCACTAACTAATTTGCCAATGACCTTTGCAGAAGATGTTATTAGTTATTTTTGTTAAGTACTTTATATCAAATTGTTTTATTCTTTATTGTCAGGATAGACAATTCTTTAATATAGTTCAAATTATTAATATGGTATAGGTTGCCGCGATGACTACGGCCGTGGTTTCCCTCGAGTAGGCGTTATTACTCAGCAATAGGTAATTTAGAGGTTTCTATTGTTATTTTTACGACATACGCAAAAATATACTAATTTCAAACACTAAGGAAATAACAAAAGCAATCTAGAATTAATAACTATTTTAAAAAAATACAAGAAGCGAAAGATCGAAAGAAATTTAAAGAGAACTATAGTCTGTGATTATAATCACAGAGTAGTTACTGTACTCGTAATAATCGCTTTTTCCATAATAGATTTCACTTTTGACTTTATAGGTACGTATAAATTTCATTTAATAAATCCGGTGTCTGATTACCCACGGGTGTAACCTTTGCCAATGGCCAATCGAAATAAACCATAGAAAGTATATCTCTTCCATTGATGTGAAAACGTAATCCATTTGAACACGCTTTTAGTTTTTTATACGGATTTATTTGTGCGGGCGTAACCAGACACGCCTCTAAAAGCATAGCAAATATTCAATAACAATATGTTTCCGCTGCAACCATACGCAACATGTTATATTTACCTATAGAACCATAAGATAAAATCAATACTGTAAGCCTCAATTAATCAGGAGCATACGTGTATGGTTTTTCAGCACAGCGTGTAGTGATAAAGATTTTATTATTTCGCGCGCGTTTCCCGAATAATATGCCTTCGTTAAAAATAGTATATTACAAAGGTATATCGTATGATATTTCATTTTATAGAACTGTTATAGATGCTACTTTTATTTTTTTACTTATTAGAAATGTTGGCAACATTTGTGGACAGAAGAAGTGACAGATGAGAAATGACGGAAACGTTTTAGTTTATCTGTGGTTATATATACATTTTTGTAGAAACGTACATTGAGTTTTTGGCGGGATCTTAGTCTGTCATGTAGTGGTTTATATATTTGTTCATAATCTTGTGTTATTAGACTCTATACTTTGTAATATTGGTGGTGTTTTAGGTAATATAGTTCGGTTATTATGCACAAGTGAAGTGGATGGGAAATAATACCACGGAGCATGCATTCTGAGATGCCACCAAAACTCCATGGAAAGTTCTAACAAGGAAACCACCATCTTGTTAGAACGTTATAATTATCACAAAACACTTGGCAAAATCTTGTTACTTGACGCTGGCTAGTGCACAAACCGTGACGGAGCCAAAAAAAATAAAGAAGAAGAATTGTAAATACAATAAATGTTTTTGTTCAAAGATACTTTGTTAAATATTTAGAGAAATCAATAGATTAACCAAGGACATATTTATTGTTAACACAAATATGTTATGTTTACACAAGAATACGTATAATCATTGAAATTAATAAATCTTGGAACAAATTATACATTACAACTAAACATACTTTTGAAATTATGTTTAAAAAAATGTAAATATATGAAGCTATATTAAAAATAGAAATTAAATAAGATAAATTATTAAATCATCGTAACAAAATATATTTTTTAATTCTTTCGATATTGATAATGATGTCTACGCGTCTGACTAAAAGTAATGAAGTCGTATGGTAAATTCTTGCTAGTCAAATTATGTTATTACTACGTGCAAATTAAGGTCGTGTAGATTTCTAAAAGTACCCTACACGTCCCTCAGACGAGCTTTCAATTAAAATCTGTCTCTTATAATTAACTTTGCCTCGTTAGCTTCTTAGTTAAAAAAATAAACAAGCCATATATGGTTTACGTACATTTCCTCTCTATATTTGGATTTACTTCGGTTGTCCTTTTACTTTGGACGCCAATTTTCTTAGTTTTTGCTACCGTTTGTAAGATAAAGTTCCTATACCCATCACCTACGCTTTCGTCCACAAAACTTAACTGTCTCCGCGTCAAATGTCAACATAAATGGATAATTACTAATATTCATGTGTATAACTTCAAAACTGCTGATACCCATCACCCTCATTTAATTTCTCTCCTAATAGGCTTGGTGTTCAGTCTTAGTAAAATATACATATATTTTCTTTTTTTTTTGTAAATAAGTCTACAATTGCGAATCATCTTCTTAGATTCTTACTTCAAAGTAAAACGAATTTTTACACAAATTGGTATCACGTTTCTTACTTGTACATTTTCAAGAATAGCTTCTTTATAATGCTTATAGATAAATAAACCATTCTATATTTTAGACTATAAGAATAAGATCATAAAGCACATGACCTATTCTCTAGATATAGTTAAAACGCCATGTAAAATAGGTTTTACTTTCAAAATGTGAAAATAATCATCATGTGAACGACTGTACTATTTATAATTACACCACTCTCTGTACATCTAATGACTTATTAATTTCTTGTCGATTCTTCTCGAAGACTGTTATATTTTTCGAACCGCTGGTACTGGTTTAGTGTTCACAAGCTTCATGTCGAGGTCTAAATTGAATAAAGTATATTTTAAATTGATTAAAAAACCGACCTCATACCACGATATAACAGTCTATGGATATAAAAATGAATTGCTGTTCGTTTGTCTCGCTACAACTCGATAATGGCTAGACCGATTTAGCTAATTTTAATCTTGGAATATTTATGGAAGTTCAGGGAAGGTTTAAAACAAACATAAATAATAAGTAAAGAAGAATACAATAAAAACCAATTTAATTTTCAAATACAAAATGCTCCTGGCTATAAATCATTTGATGTCTCTTGTCATTTTAGAAATAAAAAAATATCATTCGTTTGTCAAATATTTATAGATGCGTTCAGATATTTGTCTGTTTCATAGCCGTAGTGTGAGGTACGATCTCTTTGGTATGTTTTGTTGGAATACAAAACAGTTTAGTTTCAGAAATGAAAATGGTATATGAGAAAGCTTTAAATTGATTAAGTTTTTTTTTTTTTTTTTTTTCGACTTGACCTACACTGCCGGCTTATTAGGCCTTCACAGTTCCACCGGACTAAAGGTACGATCTCTTTGGTATGTTTTGTTGGAATACAAAACAGTTTAGTTTCAGAAATGAAAATGGTATATGAGAAAGCTTTAAATTGATTAAGTGCATAACTGTGTTACATACATAATGTAAATAAAAAATTTGTATTAAGTTTTGACCACATTTTACATAAATATGTGTAAGTGATACGAAGTTCACCGAGCCATCTGGTTGTTTAATATATATAAATATGTATATTTGTATACACGTGCCAAAACACTAATATCGCACCGAGAAGCAATTAAACACCAATCAAAGACTTGAACATATAAAGTGCTTCGTTTGAAATTGGATCATCATTAACATGTTCAAGGTTCTTTAAATTCAAGGATCAAGAGGCCTCCCCCCTCCTCCCCCCTCCCACACCACGTCTTTAATTATGACTCCGTAAAACAATACTACTATGGAAAATATGTACATTTTGCTTTTAATTACTAACAAATTGTAAGGTAACGTGTAGTTACTATGTACGTATAATGTAGTTCGGTAAATCTGTAAAGGCCAAAAGAGCTAACAGGGTATGTCAGTTCGCAAAAAAAAAATGTACGCGTAAGCTTCGCCAAGTATATTTTTATTAGTAGTATTTGTAAGAGAACAGTACATTTTTCTGAATAACAGATACGCCATACCTTTTCTGTACTCGTTACAACATATACGAAAAATTTCACAGTGATCATTTTGAATTGTTAACTCCTGGACTGTCCAAAAGCATAAAGGTTTCAGTTTCATACAAACGAATATAGACCCCATGAGGCAAAGGTTAATAGACTGCTGGCAGTATAAGCTTAAAAAAATACCTGAAAAAAACTTGGACAAATAACAAATTATGTACTGTCACATTATAAATTTTATGTAAAATGTATTTTTAAATTATTAAGTACGAACTAAACCATGAAATTTACAATATTATGCGCCATTTTGGGATCTGGCTCTTAAAAAATCAGTCGAAAGGTTAAGACGTGAAAGCGTTACATGCAAACTAACAAACCCACTTTCGCATTTATAATATAGATATCATCATCATCATTATCATCTTACCCTTATCCCAGCTAAGTAGGGTCGGTACAACATGTTTTCCTTTTCCACTCTCCTCTGTCAGATGTAATCTCAGTGTTCACACTTTTTATACACATATCATTTTTCACACAATCCATCCATACCTTTTCCATTTATAATATAAATATACCATGTGGAATATGGAAAACAAAAAATCAGACTCCAAAACCTCTCCTGTTTCTATGCACATATGTTATATTTAAATATTATATATATAATTTTCACAGGTGGTAGAGCTACGCTGAAGCTATTACTGGTTTCAACATGAATGGGTCGGCTCGCCCGGGGTAGTACCACCCTCTCACAGAAAACCGACGTGAAGTAACAGTGGTTGCACTGTTGCGTTTCGTTCGATCAGTGAGAGCGCCGGAGGCCCACATATTTAAAAGGCCGGCAACGCCCTTGGTGCTCCCCTGGTGTTGCTAGTGTCTACGGACGGCGGTGATCACTTACAATCAGGTGACCCACCTGTTCGTTTGCCCCGTGTAACATAAAAAAAAAATGTAACCCATATCATCCACACATTTAAGACAAACCTAACAACATCTCATATGTTAAAATCCATCAATCCGTTCAGGAAACAGGGCTTGTCAAATAAATATACATATATACGAAAAACATATTATTATCCTCTTTCCGCGCAGTCGAATAAACATGGTATACATATGATATAATATTTTTGTTATTATGAACCATCTGTAAACATCTTTATCATCTTTAACAGGATGACAGCAATCTGTCAATTTTCAAACAACTCAGTTCACATCGCTGAACAAAAGAGAGTCTGTAACGTTTATATTCCGTTAGATGTATAGTTCATTTTCCATTGTCTTTGTATAGTCAAACTCAATATTGTCTCTATATTTAGGCTTAGTTACAGTCCATAGGAATACAATTTTCATTTTTTCATCATTGTTATTTTTCAATCAAATAACAGCGCGTCGAATGCTTCAGGTAATATGGAAAATGGAAAATATAATACAATAGTTACTATATGTATTTTTCTAGGTTTTTTTAACACTTTATAGGTAAGCGTTTCACCACAATCTCATCTGATGTTAAAAGAATATGTGGTCTAAGACGGTAAGTCACGCTTAACCTAGAGGGAGACTGGCTCTCAAGTGCAGCTGCCGGAACACACCAACAGGTGCTTAGCGACAGATTTTCAACTTTAGGGTGGTAGTTAGCCAGGCGGATTTAGAAAAAGGCCTACCTTCACCATCCTATGATGGTTTCATAACGATATTTTTTCTTCACCGAAAGCTGTGACTTAGTTGCTTGGATTCGAACCTACTTCCTTCGACGCTGTGTCCGGACACACTACCAACTGAGCTATCATCGCATCAAGATGTTATTCTAAATAAGATGTTATTAAAACACCTTTATGACAGTCAAAATATAAAGCATTATGCTTAATATTTCCTTTAAGAAGACATCATACCTAACATTATTAATACGAATATGAGTTTGCTTGTTACATTTTCACCTATTACTCACTAGTCAATTGAACATAATGACATTTTGCATAGAAAAAAAAAATTACACGAGGTACCTCTCATAAAAAAAAAATTGTTCTCGAGGGATAGCTCAAATTTACATTAATGCGGACAAAATCTATACTGAAATAGTGTCAAACCTATTTCAATAACTGGTTTAGTTTATTCATAACGAACTGATGTGTGTGTGTAAGTGAGAGACGATCAGAATATCTACATTTTCTGACGTGATAACGTCTTATAAATCAATGAACGCCGGCTGCACGCACGAAAAATTTGACTCATTGTCACGTTCCGCCTGATCCGAGCGTGCAAGCGAGAGCAGGGAACAAGCGATATAGAGGCACGATCGAGCTTCTGACGCATCTATCTCTCCACTCCATCCATTCCACCGGTAATTCAGTGATAATAATTCAATTCAATTAATAAAAGTATGCAATGTTTCATAAAATTTTTCTTATGACATTATCACGTAAAACGATCGCCCGTAAGCCGACTTTACAGACAACCAATTTTTTTTTTAAACTCAACGAAGCGTGCGGGAATCAGCTCATCAATCAATCAAATTATTATGTAGTAGGTACATATAGGAGTACTAGCCGATTGGCGCCCGCTTTATTAGGTATTAAAAAATGGCATAGAGTTAATCAAACCAAAAAAATAGTAACCTAAAACTATCTATGAGAAACGCTGATACGTTCGTTCTACTTTAACAAATTTTGGCTTCAAAGGAACTGTATGTTCATTGTATATATAGATGTATATATGTGCACATTTAATAATTAAATACTATAACAATTATTATTAAAATACTAATATCCACACAAGAACAATGAAATGAAGGTCAAAATAAGCTATATTGTTAGGGAAAAAAATTATATTGTATACAAAATAATCTCACGCATTATTACAAGAAACAGCGAAACCATTTGCTAACAATACACGCATAATCACTCACGCGATTTCTCTAACATCATATCTCAACACGCGAACAAATGGGCGTCATCGTGCTCTATCATTACCAGGACGACCGCACCTGGTGTGGGAATGAGCTGAGCATTCTTGACCTGATTTCAGAGATGAGGTATAACGTTACCCGTATTATCTTCTCTTATTTGCCTTATAATCTAGTTTTAAGAATTATTTTTTTTACAATCTCAACAATGCATTATCCTTATTATCTATTTATATATAGATAGGCAGAGATACAAGTACATCTTCCATCACTGTTTCTCAACCGATTTTTTTTTATTTTGTGCTGTAAATATAAGCCGAGCTTTAATATTATCAATAAATATTTTGTAAATAGTTTATTTTCTTTCTTAATATTTAAACTTAGCTAAGCTAAAGCTAATTAAACGTTGTCGAATTTTGACATAACGCGATTATTATTTTTTTGTCTATACATAAAATAAATTGTTAGGATAATAAAAGACAAAGACGATATATCTGGGCGTTCACTAGGAATTATATAGGATATAATAACCGACAAATTTGTTTGTCACTATGGATGGATATTTGTTACCATTTCACGCAAAAACCCTTAAAAGGATTTTAACGAAATTTTACAGTAATTTTTTTTTTATATTATAGGGGGGAAACGAACAGGTGGGTCACCTGATGGTAAGTGATCACCGCCGTCCATAGACACTAGCAACACCAGGGTTGTCGCAAGTGCGTTGCCGGCCTTTTAAATATGCGGGCCTCCAGCGCTCTCACTGGCCGAACGAAACGCAACAGTGCAAGCACTGTTACTTCACGTCGGTTTTCTGTGAGAGGGTGGTACTACCCCGGGTGAGCCGACCCATTCATGCTGTAACTAGTAATAGCTTCAGCGTAGGTCTACCACCTACAAAATACCTAATATAGCTTATACATTAAAATAACATATAGATTATATTTTATAAAGACAATTATTAAATTAACCAAAATATATCTAACAATAGATGTCAAGAAACAACGAAAAAATTTAACCATTTTGCCTCGACGTGCGTATAAACCATTAGTGTTACACAATTATAATATATGGTGTCATCATTTATAAAATACAAACATAGACGAAGTCACAGGCTATTTCTAAACATCATCATCATCTTACCCTTATCCTACCTAAGTAGGGTCGGCACAACGTGTTTCCCTTTTCCACTCTCCATTGTCAGATACCATCTCAATATTCACACCTTTTTTACACAATCTATCCGCGCTTTTTTTGGTCTTCGTCTACTTCTATATTCGTCCACTTTCAAACTCAAAACTTTCCTTGTTACATGACATTCATCTGTTAATCATAATTTGGCCGTACCATGCTAACTTATTACTGTCCAATTTCTCTGTCACTGGTACTATGTTCAAACTTCCTCTGATATACTCATTCCTAATTTATCCGTTCTGGTTACACCGCACATCCATCTTAACATTCGCATCTCTGCAACATGTAATGTTTTCTCATCCGTATCTTTCGTACCCCAACACTCGGATCCATATAACACGACCGGTCTTATATACTTATAAACACCATCCCCTTGGGCTGTTTCTAGTATATTATATGTATAATTAATAAATCAGAATTTGTAAATAATTAAGAAATGGTATTTGAAAATCAAAATGACTGTTTTTTATGATGTATTCGTATAAAACATAAATTACAATTCTTCTGTATAAACACATAAACTGGAACATAAAATTCTAATCTAAGTTTAAGTAACATCGTTTATATTTAATTCGTAAATACGCCCTCTAGCACGCATACTCACAAGGGTACTATAATTATATGTTTATAGAACGTACCTCAGGGGATAATTATGGAATAATCAGCGGTAACGCTCCCCCTGGTAAGACTGCGCGATAGTAACTAGTCACACTATTTTCCGGGATATTTAAATAAACGATACTTTTGCACTATGCATGGTTTTTTTTAACATTTTATAGATTATAACGTTTGACCACAGTCTCTATTATTGATATTCTAGCGAGCAGCCTTGGCTTCGCATGGGTGCAATATGTGGCTTCATACTCGTATGTATTTAAACGATTTAGATAAAAAAAATTGACGCTTTGATATGCACTGTACGTCAACGTGATAGAAGCTACGTAAGATTTTTTTTTCTTGTTAACACTAAAACTCGTCTATGATAATTAAATGGTTAATAGCAAATAAAAAAGAAATAAAGAGAATGGACTAAGAAACAAAAGAGACAAATGTTCTTAGCTTTGTCTTAAAGAATGAAATATTTATTTTAACACTTTGCTATAAGGGAATTGCATTCTTATCAAAAGAGAACAATAATAATGCATAAACGGTATCATTGTATAAATTACAAGAGTCAAGGAAATACTTTAATATTAAAAACAGGCAGTGTACAACCCTTGGCTGCTTATCACTGGTTTGTAGACTGTAGTATAATAATACCTTTTTCACAAATATCTTTTTTAAAGTTGCTAATGTTAAAAATGAAAAAGTTACATTTATGTTAGACTGTATAGACAATAATTTAAAAAAACCGGGATCGATTAGTACACTTCCTGAGAGATATGAAAACTTAAAAAAAAAATAACTTGTGGATATAAACAATACACGTGAACAATACGCTATGTTGGTTATGACGCCCTTTCTTAAGGCTTCGTAATACGCAAACGTACGCACACGTAATAAGAAGCATTGTGTAATGTATTCTATATCATTCTCTCGCGTGTTAAATCCCATAGATGTGTATGTTTGTCTCTGTTTAGGGTCAATATTACGTTTCACTGTTAATTTCCGTTTCATCGAATTTCAAATCATAACGGGGCTAAATAAGTCGTCTCTTGAAAAGTTAAAACACCACATCAAGTGGCTCATTGCCGAGAAAAGAATTATATTTTGTTTATTACACAAATTGAAATATTCATTGCCAGAGTTTGTGCACAATCATTACCGACCGACAAGGGATAATCGTTGAGTAATCAACGCGTTATTACCTGCCCGCCCCAGGGACTTACGAACCAACGCCCGTAATTATACCTCGGATGCTGTGTATGACAACGTTACTCAAGATAAGACAAAGTTTTGTTTACGATAAATTTGTTCTCTGATTGTTTATGTCAAACGTCGAAGCCGTAACTCGTGAACGTGATTATTTTGGTCTGCGCATGTTAATTTTTATTCTATATAATTCTGCCTCTAGGTGATAAATATTCGAACACCTTATTAGAAATGTTTGGTGCAAAGTCTTTGATTACCGTAAAACGTAATAATTACTTCCATTTATTTATTGCTAGTTTTTGCCCGCGGTTTGGGTCACGTTAATGTATGTTCGCCGTATCCCTTGGGAACAGTGGATTTATTCTGGGTGATAGGTGCCCTATATTCATCTGTGTCCCCTTGAATGTATAATTCTGACTTTAGATACACGGTGCGGCACTCACAACAATAATAGTCAGCAATGCCAAAATCTGTCCAGCAGCTTTTGCTTAAACTGCTTCAATGTTGTGTTTTCTAATAAGTAAAATAAACATGTAGAGGAATGTGACATATATATAAAACATCACATTTCGTCAAAATCTGTCAAGTAGTTTTTGCGTGATGCGCGTACAAACGACAGACAGATAGAGAGATAGACAGACAAAAAGTTTAAAAACAATAGAAATGCGTTCTGTCATTGATTCCCAGACCCCTCAGAGTATTTTTTTCTTAAATATATTCAATGTACAGATTTCGTCACATTAGCCTTTTATTATATGTATAGATAGGGTGAGTAATAAATTAGTAAGAATTGCGAACGAAGTCGCGGGCTATTACCATTATTAATTTTCTACATAATGCCCTAAAGTTATACACGATGGACAACATGATATGACAATCGTTTTAATTATATTAATATTTTCTCTCTAGTTAATTTCTCAAGTCCGACCTTATAAAGTCTAAGGAAATGCTATAACAGTGTTTTTTTTTTACATTATCTACAAACTCATATTGTAATTAACCTAACAAACCACGCTATGTATGTAGTTTTACAAAAATACATTGAATGTAAAAGATTCGACTACGGAGACAAAGTAACTCTGGACACTAATTCTTATTTTTTTCTTTTTAATCTACGGAGTCCTAGTAAAAGCTCATTTTATTTATTTGTTGTTTTTTTTTATTTATTAATCTGCATATATAATGTTTTATCTAAACCTATTGTGTATTGATCAACAATCCATTCTATTTACTTACCACAAACTCTAGTTATGTATCTCGAGTCTCTGGAAAATTTAACAACAAATTTAAAATAGGTACTATACTTATGATGCAATGTACTTGAATTTTTATTGAGATGTATGTAGGCACAATTCTTCCTGAATCTAATTCGCTAATTCCTATTTTGTTGTTTATGTAACAGTACAAAGGTTATGTGAAAGAAGACTTGTGAGAAATCGTATGAAAGGTGAAAAATTTGGATTAAAATTCTCCATATAAAAAGTGAATGGAACAGAACACGGCAATGAGACCTTAAAAATATTTACAGACTGACGTTCAGTTGTACCGTTGTTACATGGTCGTACTGTACTGATAATTTAGTGATAATTTCATCGTTAGTACATGGGAAGACGGAGTGCGCTACCAATCTATAGACATAATAAAAATAAAATGTTTGTATGAATTTAAACAGGAATTTCACTGACGGATAGTTAAAATTACAACGGGTGACAAAGGCTACTTTATTTTAGACTAGCTGTCATCTGTGGCTTCATCTGTAGTACTATCTCCAAAACGATTGGACCTATTTTCATGGGACTTTCACTGACTGATAGCTAACGTTATAAAAAGTAATTAAAGCTTTTTTTTTATTTTGGACTAGCTTTTACCTATGGCTCCGTTTGCAGTACTATTTCCAAAACGTTGGTTCCATTTTTCACGGAACTTTCACTGACAGATAGCTGATCTTATAAGAAGTAATTTACAATTATAAAAAAAAAACGCATGCGGAGCTGCGGGCAACAGCTACTTTACAATAATATCAATAATAAACCAAAAACAAACTACAATAATATGAGATAAATTAAAGTCCAACTTACGTCATGTTATTGATGACCGATCGAGGATAATTGGGAGAGGATAAATAAATGTAGCTTAATCTGTCTATAAGGTACATAATCCGCAGGTATTAGAGACGATAAACAGGTCCAGTTAATTGCGATGTGAAAGACGATCCCGATGCTGTAAATGGTCACGTTAATTTTCTATAAATATCGTACCGTTCAGCTTTGTAATCATTAGTTAATAAGCCATTGACTGTATGACATATTTCCAACGATATACAAAGTTTTGTTTGTATTTAAAATAACTCTATTTCATTGTGACGATCATAATGTTTAATTAATAATCAAACCCAATTCAAAATAGTGACTAGAATGGAAAAAAAAAAACAGAATTATATCGAAAAGGTAAAGGTAGTTGGTGAACAATGCCTTTATAAGTGAAAACTTCACTGTTGCTTCCTAATTACGTATAGTAATTAAACGCAAATATCTTTCTTATAAATGCGATAGTTAGTTTGTTTGCATGTTTTTTACGCTTTCACGCCTTAACTATTCAAGTTATTATCATTAAATTTGCCATATGCATTATCAGAGATACAGAAAAGGGTATAGGCTATTTTATTCAGAGTTAATGTGAATGAAGCCGCAGGTAAATTTTACCTAATATAAATAACACTGATCTCGAATTTAGGTTCTTTATCAAATATGTCTTGGACAAAAGCGGCTAATGCCCGGTTTCTGAAGCCGTCAGTTAAACTATCAATAGCTATTGATTCAATAACGTTAACATAAGACAAGCGGCGTTTAACTGTCAATGCGTTTCTGAATACAGAATGAGATGTAGACTGACATTTCTCGTGTCATTGTGTTGTTCAGAAACCCAATTTGACAAGTTATCGAACCGATAGCGCTATTAAACAGATAAAATACAGTTAAAAATGCTTCAGAAACCGGGCATAAATAAATTTTTGAATATGGGAAGAATACGTTTGTCTCTGAATTATGAAACTATAAAATATTAAATATATTTTCTTATATTATAAAAAAAAAACTTATATATGTTCAAATGATTTGAGGGAAATTCTGTGTACTAGAAATGTGTCATTTCTAAATTGGTTGGTTATATAATATTTATTAAAATAATTTCAGAAACTACATATTTTAACTAAATATAAAATTTCGAGACAAAAATAATTTCTGATTAAATAACTACAGAGTATTGGGCAGAAGTAGAATATATTATAATAATAGTATTTTGCTTATTATATTATAATAATTACAGAAATAATAAAGTAGGTAGGAGGTATACAGGATTAGAGACAAAAGTAAATTAAAATGAAGTTAAGTAATATACATAGTATACCTAAGTTTTAATATATATAGTGTTACTTGATAACAGAAAGAGAATATTTATTAAAGCAAAATTTAGTAAAATAGCTATCGAACTATATACAATATGTATAACAGATGTTAAATAAAGTTATGCGGTGTAAGTGCCGAGGGTCTCTTTGCTAGTCAAATTGATACTGAAATTGAAATCCATAAAGCGCACTCAATTCGCCGTTGCAATTAAACTTTATACCAAAGCTATTTGAACTATCAAAGCTATTTGCAATAGCAACGAACGCAAATTACTAAGAGATGAAACTAAACCAATGTAATATTACAAAATAATTGATAGTACTCAGATGAATAGTGGTTTGCGTCAAACTTCAGCAAATATTTTATCGTCGATTATTATCTTAACAATACAATTATAACAATGAAGTGATAGTTTTTTTTACATCGCTTCTATTTTTTTCGTCCATCTGTCGCATTACGGCCGGCCGTGGAGTAGTAATAAAGTGAAAGGCGCGCGGCAGAGCAACCAAAGCCAATATATCGGTGTCTACGGCTGAATTCAAAATGATTCAATGATTGAAATAAGCATTGTGCCTTTGCCTGCGAATTAGCCCAATCATCGAAAGAACACTTTTATATTATAAATTTACTTCAACGCACTATCTGAAATGTACTCGATAGTACTCTATAAATGTAAATGTTACCGTATACTGCTATTGAAAAATGTCGATATTACATCCCTAACAACAAGAATAAAGCAGTAACCAAAAGATTGAATATTAACTTAAAAAAAAAAAGAAACGTTGATAACTCTATGGTTAATGTATATGAACTGTCCATAAGAGGAAAACAAAGAGAAAAAGAAATTTGATGTAAAAAAAATAATAAAATAAAGTCTCTGATTATGTCATAGGAGTTATTCGGAAAAAAAAAAAAAAAAAATGTATAGGAACATCGAGTCGATCGATGAAGTTCGAAGATGTCACCGAAGGTTTCGGTGAAGGTAATCGTCGTGATGAAGCCATAACATGATGATGGCTCTTTCTAAGCTATAAGTATTTTCCAGTAGCTGCATTTGAAAGTCAGTCCTCCTTTAGGTTTTGCGTGCTTACCATCTTGGACCACATCGCCATTTACCATCAAGTGAGATTATAAACAAACGCTAAAACCTATGTTAACCCTAAATTAAGGTACGCACTCTTATCTAGAGACTTGCCAGTGAAAATATTTTAACGTTATCATTGCATTGCAATTTTCAAATTCACAACCGACGTTCAACCATTCTTGAACATTTTGTTCTTGTGGAATACGTAATTAAGATGCTGAAAATGTTTCATGCATATCAGATCATTTCTGGTTAGTACAATTTATTATAAAAAAAATCAAAGACTACCAATCCTAAAATAATGTTTAGACCACGAAACAATATATGAGTAACTAGCGGCCCGCTCGGGCTTCGCACGGGTATAAAATATATAGCCTATGTCATTCACTGAAAAAAATATTAAAATTGATCCAGTAGTTTTGATCTATCCATTACTGCCCGTGGCCCATACACATTATTTTGATAAATCTCGTTGGGTTCATCAGCCTGCGTTTGTTGCAATGTAAGCGGAAAAAATATAATTATTTACGATATCACATTAGAAATCTCAAAAATAACAGTATTTCTTCACTATTTAATGGATGTTATTATACATATAAACCTTCCTCTTCAATCACTTTATCTACTAAAATAACCGCAACAAAATCCGTTACGTAGTTTAAAAGATTTAAGCATACATAGGGATATAGGAACATTTTTTTTTTTTTTTTTTTTCGAACTGACCTACACTGCCAGCAATAATGCCTTCACAGTTTCACCGGACTACTAAGGGGAGCGCTTAAGGCACTCACCCGATTGATTCGGGATATAGGGACAGAGAAAGCGAATTTATTTTATACTATGTAGTGATTTAAAGACGTACCCCAAAATTCACGTCCAATACCATAGACAAAGCAGTTTCAATTATGACATAGTTTTCGGAAAATCAGTCGTAGCGTATGATATGACGTCTACCCTCTCTCACACATTCTGTAGTTCAGACATCAATATTGCTCCGACACAAAAGCGATCATGGCGTACCTAAACGTAGATATACGCAGAAACGGACAATATTAAAACGATGGCACATGTAATTGAACTGGGTTTTAATGAATTTTTGCATACGGGAAGTATATTACACTCCGACATGAACTGAATGTAAAAAGAATATTGCTTTTAGGACCAGTGAATAAAGTAATCAAGTCCAAAACCTAAAAAAACGATTCAACCTGAACCGATTCTGAACAATTTTTGTGCACTGGAACTACGATACACAATATCGAATTTGATTGCTAAAAATAAAATGAAGAATATTTTTTATACATTAAAAATAAAATTTTATTAAATCAAGTCAAATCAAAATATACTTTATTCAACTTAGGCCCTAAGAAGGCGCTTATGAACGTCAAAATTACCTACCGGTTCGGAATACAACCCAGTCATCGAGAAGAGCCAGCAAGAAACTCGATCGGCTTTATCTTTTAACATAAATAGATACACATTTCAAATAAATTACAAGTTACAATCGTTATTAGTGGATGTAACCTCAACTGGGTTATGATAAGATGATTTATACCCGGGAAATAAATGCAATTCCAAAACTAATACAGTATAAGAACTTTCAATAATACTGTTATCAGTTATCAGTATATATAAAAAATGAAATATACAAGTAACGTAATATATACTCATATTTTAATTAGAAAATAGGTCGAGAATAGTTACTGCATATAAAAAACCGCCCACTGTTTAGCAGAGGTAATTTCGAATAATTTTTTGTACACGCGGAGTATATTATATACGTAATTTCAAAATTATTAGATTGTAAGAACTATTAATAATAATACCTTTAGGAATTATATAATAAACTCAAATTTTAACCAAAACAATTACTCCGTGTAAAATCATGCACAGCCGCTGGCAGTTGTTATTCCCACATAGTTTTCATAGTTATGTATTACATTTACTAAAATTATATATATATTACAATATTAATATCCAAAGTAATATCCAAATATTACTACTAGAGCTTCTTTTTTTTCGAACTGACATACCCTGTTGGCAATTTGGCCTTCTACAAATTCACCGGACTACTAAGGGGAGCGCTTATGGCACTCATCCGACTACTAGAGCACAAAGAAAGCTATATATATAAGAAAGTATTAAGAGGAAGCATAATACCTTAACCTAATAGGAACCCTATTAAGGCCAATATGTA
Organism: Antheraea assamensis; assembly: GCA_035772565.1. NCBI lineage: Eukaryota > Metazoa > Arthropoda > Insecta > Lepidoptera > Saturniidae > Antheraea > Antheraea assamensis. Next base: position 3,490,181 of record JAQQSE010000062.1, on the reverse strand, counting down.
CATTTCGGACACTCGTCACATAAACTACCTTCCGCATTATATTTTAATGGTCCCGCGTTCAGAAAAACATTATTCCATTTATTGCAATCGGGAGTGGTGTTAGGTTGCGTTATTTCATTATAACCGTGGCTACAGTTTAATCGTATTATAATCTGCGTGCTCGTTACACACGGGGTCCATGAACAATGTCGCACGATAATTACTCATCGAACTATCCATTCACGCTGTCTCGGCCGCGTCGAGTGACGCGCCGCCACGCATTGTGACCAAAGCCTGACAGTGGTGTTGCGTTGATGACACCTTTGATTCGCACGAATAATGTTTAATGAATACTCACAGACTATAAAGTGTCTCTTCGATTATACTACAATACTAATAACTTACTTTATATCTAAGATGTTAGAGTTATGTATAAACAAACAAAGCATCCACTTAATTGGAGTAATACAAGCAAATTGGAAAGTGATCTGAACATTGATTTGTTGTCTTTTCTCCACTATATGTTTTTATTTGCATAAGGAAACTCATAAATAGCTTCTGTACATGTTTTCTTTCGTCTATAGATTCTTACAAAATAAAATTAACCAAAGAGAATAAATATATCAGCGGCGGATTACATTTTTCTCTACGTCTTGACCATTATATAGAAAATAGATCTAAATGAAAACATTCGTAAGCAAAACTTTTATATAAATGATATGGTAGAGGTCTGCCATTGTCCACGCATCACTCAAAAACTACTGGATAGGCTTAGGCTATTTTTTTTTTAGTTTTACTTGCCCATACACTTGGTCATTATTGAAAAATATCACAATAGCTTAATTTATCAAAGTTTTTAGAAATTATTGCGATTTTTACAAGCATTACGCATTTAGCGATAATTCTTCTTGGCGTTGAGAAATGGGGCAAGCGGTGTGATACTTATATTTTTTACGAACTATGAATTATAATAATTACGAATTATATTATTATGATAATAAACGATGCAGACGAAGACACAGGTATCAGTATCAACTAGTATTAAAATATTTGTACATAGATAATTTAGAATTATAATGTATAGAGGAGCCTAGTAATAAAGAATGAAGTACTTTTATAAATTATGATATATGTATCTGTTTATTAAACTAAATCCACTTCGTACTAATATAAATAGGCGGCTGTTTCTCTCATAATTGCATAGAAGAGATAATTGAAAACTGAATAGGTCTTTACCAAACTGTGTAAATAGATTTATTGATAGTGTCGTTCTATAACCAGGAACGTGGCTTGATTTAATCATATTATAGCCAGCGTGCTCGTTACACGCCGAGCGTGAACAATGCTTCACGATAATTACTTGTTGAGAACTTCTCGTTCACGCTGTCTCGGTAACGTTGTGTTCCCGCCGCGTATTGTGGGTTACGTGTAACACTAACCCGCCGCTGATGGCTTTCATTGTTCCATATTAACAATTATATTTTGATATAACGAATACGGCGAATATGTGTATATATGAAATATCTGATCGACAGGTCGATTATATTATAATTTATCATTACTTGACGGTTCTTTTGTACTCTTCTATTTAAGAGTGTATTGTTAATTATTATATAATATACAAACGTGATTTATCTAGTTAAGTACAGGATGTTGTAGTAACTAAGAAATATTAAACCTTCGTACCATATTACCGTCAAACTTTTTTTTTCGAATTGACTACACTGTGAGCCTGGCAAGGCATCTACAATAACAATTATCTGTCGTAGTTTTTTAAAAAGTAAGCCGTTGATTTAAAAAACATAAAATTTATTAGGTGATATTTCAACCAGAAACTATTTATCTAAACATTGACATGGAAAAAAAATAGAATAAATGAAATTAATTGTTTAGTACTGGATTACTTAATTATTTGTTAGTCGGCAGTTTCACTCAGAAACGTATGTCAAGTATAAACACATTAATACAAAAATATATATTTATTATAAAAGCGGGCATGTCTAAAAGACGGTCCATAACACTTTTGTACAATTATCTCTATCGCCCTGGGTTTCATAAATTGAAATAAATAACGCAAGTACAATGATGAGTTAACTCGTCACCGATTTAAAATTACATTTACTTATAAACTAATGATATTATCCTCTAAATAATGATTTATGATTGAACAGGTACAAACGAGCAGGCTGCCGTTGCCGACGTTTTCGCCTCGCGCCGTGTTAATGTATAGCGCGGCTGTCGGGGGCGAAGGCGCCGTCGCGTTGCAACTACGCGAGGCCGCCCCCGGCGAGATCGACGCGGCTCGGCTGCACGACGACAGGCTTGCCATCACCTGCCACGAACCAGAACTCTTAGCTGACCTGTTACATGCAGCCGCTGACATCGGTGAGTGCATACTATATACTTAGGACAAAGATTCCACAACAAATACATTATTTTTCATCGGAGCATGAAAAAGTGACTACATTGTACTTGAAACAAACTAAAGCATAATCCAAAAATAACAGCGACTAGCCAGATATTTATAATCAATCACCACTCATCACTGTCACGCCGGCCTGCAAGCTTCTGGGCTGCTGGATATGTACTGATTGACATTGAAAACTGACAACTAAAATAAAACATATATTTAGGTCACATGTAGCAGAAACAAAAACTTAAAAACAATATTAAGTCTTATTAAGGCTTCGTAATATGCAGGCACGCAAACATGTATAACGCTTTACAATTTACAATGAGGAGATCGCGAATATAAAAAACACTATATAATGTATTCTATCACGTTCTATTGCACATTGAATCCTATAACTTTTTCTCTTTTTAATGTCGTTTTTTTTTCATCGAGTTTCGAATTACATCTAGGCTAAAAAAGTTTTCACTTCACAAAGACTCACTCAGACGGGTTTATCAGCATGTGTATGGCGGTAGTGGTTTAGTCGCAAATAGACATCCCATCACCCCATTAGGTACTGCATTTACATATGCTGATACCGCGATGCGACGTGTCTAACCGTGTGATTATTTCGGATCTTACACCTGGTGTGTGGTATTCGCAACCCGACAGATATACTCATCATTGTAAAATCTATAAAAATCTTGCTTATTTAATGCTTATTTATCTGTTAATAAAAAAGTGTTCAGAAAATTATCTTAATCACCAATTTATTATTCAGCCTTAAAATTAATTTATATTTTTGTGTTAGTCTCAATCCAAAATATCATCAGAGTTTCATTAAGCACCGAGTTATAACGGAAAAACATTTTTTCTTCGAAATAGCACAATTTTTCAACATCGATTTTGCAGGCACAATCAATGACATTCGTATATGATTCTAGGAAGTGAGAATTCCAGCCAATTGCAATCTCACTCATCATCTCTTGTGGAGTCCTCGCGCTGTTTTTAATACTTTACTCACAATCAGGTTAAGTGACGTAACTGATTAAAATAAAGTTGATATACATTTGTTTTAAATGTAACTAAAATTATGTAATTCCTCTGAAAATAAATGACTTAAGAATTTTTAGTTTCATAAATGTCACAATCGGGAGGTGACCTAATAAACCTAATGAAAATGTATCGTTTAAAATATTATGGTGAATAGTTAAAACACACGGATATCGCAACCACGTCCTAGTTATTTAATTCGACTGCCGAGAAAAGAATCGAGCGGCGGAGAATACGACTCGCATTCCGCTCAGAACGTTATGTTTGCTATTTTGAATTTCAAATATCGAATTTTGCATTCGGAACTGGCGTTTAACATTGCTCGCGTTGGCTGGACACGGCGCGTTCCATTTTGCTATCATAGTCATTTAGATCTTACGATTGCCGTGTAATATGTAAATTATTCTAATATAAATCACAAATATATGCATGTGCAAATTGGAACGAGTTCTGTTAAATGACAAAAAATTCTCTATAAATCTTGTTTAAAATAAGAATGTGGAACTAACTCTTTGTGTTAGTGTGCACAGAAATTTATAAAGTCGGTATGCTGCTTTACATGGTAAATGAGAAAAGCAACATCATTTAAATCATTTAGTTAAGATATGTACAAGCTCCACTAATGATATAATGCTTTTGTTTTTTGGAACGTGATTTATGGTTTAGAGACCACAACTGAAAAGTAGAAAATTAACATAGTCTTTGAGAGTTAAAACAATTCCCTCTCACCTGTAGTGCTCTTTCCTGCATTGTTTTTTTGTTTTAAATAGTTGTTATCTACTTTATTCGAATTTTTAGTTAGTTCTTCAACAAACTTCCTTTAACAAATAGCAACCGTGACTCCATAACACAATAGAGTCAAATTATGACTGAATAGATATTAAAAATCTGTATTGCTTTATATTGTAAATAAATTAATTTTTAAAAGCCCTATTAGGTCATACCTGTAAAAGAACTGACAACAATTGAAGTAGATGTATACTTGAATGAAGACCGCGTCTTAGTAAACGTAGTGTAGTACGCCCCCAAGTAAGATGGAGCGGCGACTTGTGAGAGACGGGTGGAAATTTCGGAATATAAAAAGATGTAGTTCGAATGTCAAGTTAATACGCGCTACAATCAAGTCAATCTGTAATCAATTAAGGCTTCCATAACACATGCATTGCCAAGTTTGGGGCCATAGTCAAGGCTCACATTTTGTAAATAATTTTAGAAATAAAGATATTTGTATTTGAATACAGTGATGAGTCTTGTAAGAGATCAATGTTCAGAAGGGCACTGTTACAAAAAAGTATTGAAACAATTAAGAAGCGATTCTAAAAAGCCCGGCCTACTAATTTTAATGACAGTCGGGTTTTTATAAAAAAAAAATTCAATATGTCATAAGACATGCGAATTTATTTACTGTTATGGAACTATAAGCATAATAAGTAACAGTAATAAATAAATAATGATCAAAATTAATTTACTTTATATTAAAAACAAATTTTTAAATGTTCCCATTCTTCAAATTATATATGCACAAGAGGAAGTTAGGTACTAAGTAACATCGTTAAATATATTAAAAAGTCAATTTAATCCATAAACTTGCCCAAGTTGATAGGTACTGTGACCCCAGGGGAGACTGGAACGCTGCAGGACATCAACTTGTCAAAATTTACAACGAAACCATCTCGATTTTACTTAAAAATGCAAACTCATGCAAACGAGGTCTGAAGGCTTCCAATTGAATTAGATCTTCGTAAGCGAACGATGAAATTTTCCCTCTATTATTGAGAAAGTAAATTGAAAATATCTAACTGTTTCAATTAGGAGGTTTATTGTTTTCAATTGAATCATGTTTATTAGATTTTAGGGTCGTCCAAAATTTGTCACTCTTCCCACAACTTCTTGTTCTATTTTATATTTGATAATAATTCAATTACTCAAGATATTCTGGTACACTGTAAAATAGTTTATCAATTACGAAGTTTGTAGCCTGTAGAAACCGCACTATCGGAAGTGAAACCTTGCCAAGTTGATCTTTAATCTTTATATTTAAACGGTAATCTATAAAAAATACAAGTTTGAAGTTCACATGGTATTCTATAATTGGGATTTCGTTTTGTCATATGAATATTAAAAAGGTTATAATTTCTAGAAAATTCCGATTTATTTTGTATTGTCAAGTCATCTACTCACGTGCTCCTGCTAAAATGTTTTCAACGCCGCAACTCATGTAGGTAAACACCCACGGATTCCATTAGCCAATCCTTTGGGTGTATTTAATTAACATACGGTAAACAAGTACGCTATCCCTTTGTGCTTACCAAATAAACTTTATACATCGTAAAACTTCACTTCTGCTTTAAATAATGCCTTAACGTTCAAACTCACGTAATCCTTTGGTATCAACATGCTACTATTACATGATATATTCAAAGCTATAGTTACAGTGAAGATTTATTAGTATCTTGTAAAATAATGCCATATTTCTTTGTTTTATAAGTCTTAATCAGTAGGAAATCTTGTGGACTATCTTGAGCGCGATATTCTCTTCACGATTAACATTGTGGTAACGAAGGAAACCTTCTTATTCCTTTAGTTTATTTTACTCCAAAAGCATGAATTGCCAGTCCTATAGTAATTACAAGTCAAGGTTTATAAAAACAACTATAAATCCTAACGAAATATCATATAATTGTATAAACAATACATGGAAAAAATATAAACCTACTATTTTCTCCAAACATCATTAGCGATGGAATATATAAAAGTTACTTATTCATAAGTAAACTTGTGGCATTAGCGTTTCCTACGAAAGCCACTTTTTCTTTCTTCTCCCTAAGGATTTCGGACCCATAAAAAATAGAACAAAACTTAAAAAGAAAAGTATAGTTTCTGTTCTGACGACTCTAATTCGTGGCAGATAGATATTTATAACTGTACATATATATTTTTTGTTATGTGTATATCTTTCTTATGACTACAGAAAGATCTGATGAAAACGAAAGCAACAAGTCTAAGAATTCATATGTAGTCCATGAGGCCCCTAAAATTCGAAGGAAAAATATGTTACACCATTCATTATAAGACATGTCGTATTTTATGGATCTGAGTGCTGGACTATGAAAGAAACAAACGGAAGAAGATGAAATGTAGTATAAAGGCAATATATCAAAATATGTGTGTGGTGAAACTAGAATGAACAAGATTACAAAGGAAAACATCAGATGAAGTATGAAAGTAGTACTAGTGACATATAAAGTTAGGATGGGGCGCACATGTCATGAGGAGGGATGAAATTTGTATAAACAGAAAAAAAAAGTATGAAAGTCAACGGAAATAGCAGCAGATGAAAACCGAAGAAATTATGGATAATTAGTATGTAGAATTATGCTTGTGTAAAAGATGTAAATCACCAATTGGTAGCTGATGTAAGAGAGACAGCAGACGATAACAAGTTATGCCAACGCTACTTAAGAAGAATATGAGTAAGCGAATTAGTAAAGTACACAGGACATTGTATGCGTTGTTGGTTTGCATTTTCCACTACACAGATTTCCTTCGTCTGAGCTTATCAATTACTCAAGCTACTTGGTTAAGTACATCGTGTCACTAATTTTCTATATAATGCATTTAGTACATATCTTAATAATGTATTTTTAGTACTAAAAATATTTTTAAGACTTTTCCTTATAACTAAAAGCATTAAAAAGCGAACGACACAAGTAAACAATACACAATACTAGTTAAGTGTTAGTTTGAATATTTCATCCGTCCGACAGTCGGCGTACTCTGGAAGTAAGCACTCAAAGAGATGAATTATCACTCTTGCGAATTGTTTTCGATGGCGGAACTGAGAAACAAATATCACGCATGCCTTGAAGTGAATGACTATGAAATAGTATTTCTCGGCTGTTTGTTTTCAATTATCACACACCCGCGACTCGTAGTCGTTCAGATATCGATGACAACTCACCAGAATCTCGTTCGCAATTATCTTGCGTTGCCATTGGAAAAAGGACTTTATTGTCATTAAAAACATTGTTCATATTAATTATCTTTTCTTCTTAAGTTCTTGTACCGTGTATGAGTGACACATAATTATGTCAATATCATGTAGAAATCTGGTATATATATACTTGTAACGGGTAAATTTATAAGCATTGGAGACTAAAAGTATTACAATTTTGTGTAATTTATATCTAGACGAACGAATGATCTATCAATAAAAAGATAAATACTCCAAAAGTTTTTACTTATATTATCGATTTATACATAAATGATCTAATTAAAGATTTATTTTGTTAATTTTGAGAAATGTCGCAAAATATGTAAAACTAAATGATTATTTTTTACTAAAGGTAATTACTGAAAACATAAGAGACGGAAATAAAAAGAGATAGAACATAATAAAGGGAGAATCTGTTTCTAGAGCAATTAAAACGGATCAGGGGAATTGTCATCTTAACCGCAACCACAAATGGAAATATTGTCAGAATAAAAAATCAAATATCATTAGGTGCATTTTTGCGTGCGTCATTGTTAAGCGAAAGTCACATTTTATCTATTAAAATATCATGATTATATGACCGTAATAAAAATGTTATAGATGGGTATAACATTTTATTTTATTTGTAAAATGTATAATACAGGTATATAATCACTATAAATACATTACTACCATTATTTGGAATATTCATATATGAAGACAACATTTTAAAACAATTATCAAAGGTAAATTATATGAGATAAGGATATAAGAAGATTTTCTTAGTTACACAGACAATAAGAATAATATTTAAGGTAGTCTTTTGTAACCATAAACAAAGTCGACCAAATTTTCTTTTATTACAAAACGGCACCCTTCGATTCCCAATAATTCAGGCCAGTGTAAAGTTTAGTTCTTTTGGCTGAGATCCAAATTACTCGGTCCCGGCTATCGGGTCAAGTTATTTAACTTTGCGTCATGTTGACAAATCCCGTCGGTGTGTTATTTCGACCAATAAATTTTGAGAATATAGTTTGCTGATCTGAAGTTAATAAGAATACGAGCTGAGTTATACGAGCAGTTTCAATTTCTATTTAGTATTTTGATTTGAACCCTCAGGTGCACTAGAATAGTTTTATTGAAATTACACTAATAATGACTGAAATTAAGCTAATAATATCTTTTTAAATGACGACCTTGTGTATAAGAAGTAAAATAAAATAAAAATAATTTAAATGTATCCAAAAGTTTTTGAACTAAAAGATAAAAGAATAAAAACTTGATTGGTTATAGTTATCCAAGAAGAATATTTAATAATACAATTTTATTATGACGGCAAAGTATAAAAAGCAATCATAACCGTAAATCGGATATACACGCAGATATAAAAACAACAAAACGAAGAATCAAGTTTTTTTTTTTATATTATAGGGGGCAAACGATGGTAAGTGATCACCGCCGTCCATAGACACTAGCAACACCAGGGGAGTCGCAAGTGCGTTGCCGGCCTTTTAAATAAGTGTACGCTCGTTTCTTAAAGGTTTGTAACTCGTAATGGTTTGGAAAAACCGCCACTGGAAGTCGATTCTAAAAGGTAGAAATGATCTTTAGAACCTCACCGTAGAAGACCTTCACTCATCGAGGTGGTGTGAATGAAATTTCAGTTTCACGCTGGTTGTACGATAGTGGAATGTAGCAGCGGGTATCAAAGTATTTTCTAATGGAATTAGAAATTACGCTTTTCTAGATAGCTTATAAAGTAACTCATTCATCAACTTATAACTAATCTTTATGGTGGATTGTAATTTCCACTCACTTTAACATAAGAAACTCAAGCAAATACAATTTTACTATATCACTTTCTTTACTGAAACATATCTGCAATACATAAAACATATTTATAAGCACGAATTAAAAGGTCGTTTAAATGTTTTTACAAACAATGTTATCCGTAAATGTGCTTAATTTATGTATAGGAAAGGTTTTTGACGTTATTTAAATAATAATGATACAGTCGGTAACAGCGGAGTCTTCTGTAAAAAAGGGGGAATTTATTTTTTACGAAATGAAATCAAAACACTTTTTGTGTATTTCTGTTGACGCGGAAATTTTCGAAACCAATGAGATTAGCGAGCGCGAGCTCCAACAATTGGGCCCGCATAAATTCACGGGAAGCTGTTTCTGTTAAATTTTACGACAAACACGACCCTCATATAACTTTGTTAATAAAGGTTGTAATATATTGAGGCTGATGCTAGTTGGCTGTAACAGAGGCGAGTGTAGCTGTCTTGAACTATTTAACACTGTCATGAAATTGATAAATAACGACTATTCCTTCTTCCCTGCCTATTAAATAACCAAATAATACTAGGCTGTATTAACTGGAATAAGTTTTTGAAGTGACATCTTTTTAGGCGTATTTATCGTAGTTTCCAAACGTTGAACGAGGTGAAGCGTTACGCTCGGATCGGTGACGTTGCGTCGGGTTTAATCGACATTGTTCGTCTTCATGCGCTCGGGTCGGCGACACACGGAATCGTGTGTACTCGGCTCCAGTCGTCATCAACCACGTTTACTGTCAACAAAGAGTTGGTCGTTTCAATAATAACATTTTTATTATCACGTCTTGTACGTAACATGTTACATATACATGGTACATTTGCATATATATATATATATATATATAACATAAGAAAATTTACCTCTTTGTAATAATGTTATAGATACATTTTGTTGGAAGATTAAACTACTCGGTTTAAGTCGCACTCAGAAACCTATAAAAAAGTAATATTAAGTTTTTACTAATATATCGTTTTTACTAAGCAAACAGTTAATTGTTTGATATTCACTAAATTTCATACAATATTTTGTTTTTTTTTTTTTCATATCTAATATACTCTAGACTCGTTAAATTAAATAGAAAAAAAAAACCATAAAATTCGATAATATCATCATATCATCCCTACACATTATAAAACAAAGTCTTTTGCGTGTCTGTCTGACTGTATGCTCGAAATATACTCGAAAACTACTGAACGGACTGTAATACGCTCATAACCAATAGATAGAGCAATACACGAGGAAGGTTTAGGTATATAATTTGTCAAGGTTTTGTTTAAATTGGTTGAAATATAACGATAATTGTTGGAAAACGTCAAGCCGCTTGGGAGCTTTCATCGAAGACGGTGCCTAGTTCTTTTGTGACATAACAAAACAAACACCATGTGGGATATTCCTTTTTTATAGATCTACAAAAAAGTCTGCGACGACATACACTTATTTTTTAAGTATAGCTTACTATACCCATTTAACTTCTAAAAATTTGGTCACATACAATGACAAAATTGGAGGGTTATTTAAACGGATCTGTATCTGTGTATTAATCCTTATCAAATTGAATACATTAGTTACATTTCATGCACATAAGTATATATTAATTATCAGGGCAGGACAACGTCCGCCGGGCCTGATAGTTTTAAATAAACCTGTTCAATAAGTAGTTATTTAATATTATATTGTTAATGATATCTATGATACATTAACTATATTTAAAAACTGAAGGACACACGACTTCGTCTGCGTCGTTTTTTGTCTTAACAGTATACTTTTTGTGCAGAGGAGAAAACAAGCCCTACGTCGCCCGCTTGCCTCATTTCCACGGCAGGAAAACACGCCTCGCAGAACGCGTGTTGTTAATAAAAATCGTAGATTATAAAGTGTTTAGTAACTTTATAAATTAGGGTACCATGTTAATCTTTTTTTTTTAGATATAGGTCACTTGATCATCACTCAGAGACTTGTCTAGGAAGAAAACTTAATCGAAATCCATAGAGTATTTTCGGGTTATGCATGCACAACGGTAGACCTGTATTATTTTATTTATATAGATAGATAAGAAAATGTGATTTTTTTGCCAAAAATTTGCATCCGTAATTTAGATAGAATAAAAAAATACATATCATTGACATGAGTCTAGATTTTTAAAGAATTATTAAGTATAGCAAGAATATCATTAGGAAGATTCCAATTATCTGAGCAACAGAAGAATTTTCGTAGAATAAATAATAGATGTTTTATTGTCATACATCTATTCTATTATAATTATTAAGGTGTAGTATATCCAATTTAAGTACGTTTCAATGTATTTGCTATTTGTAAAATTCATAACAATTATAAGAAAAGCTTTCAGGATAATGGCAATATTTATGTGAGATGTCCCGTCAGACTGAGTGATGTGGTTCAAGGGAGCCGAGATAAAAGCCTCGTCAGACGGACGCTCAGTTACGCCAAGAGCGACATTACATCGGCTAAAAAAGTATTGTTTTTTAATTCAAATAGGTATTTTAAATTCCTTATGCTGTGCTGTTAAACTCTTTCCCAGGTTCTTCTAGATACTAACCTCTTTTCTTATATTGTCCTTTTTTTACATCAATGTCAAATCATTTTCAATATAATAGCTTCCGTTAACGATGCAGGCATTCGTTTTACCAAGCTATAATCTAGCAAATCATCTACGAATTCAGTTCAAGTAGAAATCGCTTTCGCGCACTCTTTAGGTTCAACCACATACCATATATAAATTCCTTATAGAATATGTAATGTTTTCCTGTACATTTTGTTTATTATATTACAGTTAATTAATATAAGTATATCAGTAGTGTAATTACACAGGGTAGTGCTTATATATATTATAATAAAATAATATAAAAAATACCAAAATCTCGTGACAACATGTTAACACACAAACTTAATGTAATCTCAAATAGCGTTTCGAATATGGAGTTTTAATATTTAATATTAAAATGGTACAAAACATCAAGTAATTAATATATATGTAATCGTTTCTTCGTAAATATAATCGTTGCCAAGGTAATCAAGTCATATAAAACCCAAGTGTTATATAAAAGTAAAATGTAAAAAAAAAAACAAAATTATCATTCTAAACATCAAAAAACAAACTCGGGTTCCTACAATTCAATATCGCTACAGATTAATTACTAAATTTTTTCATTCTGATTTCTTATTAATTTTATCCTTATTTATATAATAATAGTAACATATAATAAGGCTAATATAATCAAAGAAATACACTGTGTAAAGAAAGGACGCTTGCAATGACAAGGACTCGCATCACGTCTGAGGAACAAGGGGAAAAAAAAATTAGCATTACTAAGCATTACTAATAATGTCAATTATTAAATTAAACACAAGTACATAAAAAAATTTTTTGTTTGTCTGAGAAAATTTCCGAAACGGCTAAGACAATTTTGTCAAGACATACAATAGTAGTATCCTAAACATACTATAAAACTTTTCTAGAGGTACTAAGCAGTAATAATACAATTTAACAAACGTAATTCAAAGTCGGTAAAAGCATTGTTGGGGTTAAGTATTTACGATAAAAATACAATCAAAAGAAAGAAAGACAGACCACAACCAATCCAGGTAAAACATGTTGTTCCTAAGACATAACAAAACCATTATATACACCTAAACGTGTATAATAAAAGGCACATTTTTAGGAACAAACCTTATCCATGTAGTTGCTGGGTAGTAGAACAAAACTATTCTGTACGACTTAAATGCAATTTCCATACACCTGTTCGCTTAGGCGTGTCACAGGTACCATCTTGTCAGATAAATAAGTACATTATACACCTATAATAGACTCTTATAAAACTTATGCCAATGTGAAGAAAGAAAACAAATATGAATTTATCCCAATATGTCCCAAATAACGCAACTGTATTACTATAACATATCTCTTTATTCATTGTTATCCAACTACTCACATATATATTGTGTGTAAACAAACACATTCTTCATATTTTTAAGATATTGCAAAAATAAAACATTCTTTGTGTACTTTAAAGACGTGACTCTGAAGGCTTATAAAGAAAAGAGCGCTGGTCGCATAAAAAATATAAGTTTTGCATTCTAAGTAGCAGCGTAAATTTAATCATGGTTGTGTAAATGAAGAGACAAAGTTTCGTTGAACTGACGCTAGACTGACTTAATTATCATTTTTTTTTTAAATAAAATATAATCATTCAATATAGTTATTTAAAGGTCCTTAGGCAGTAAATTCGCTATGAATATATTATATACCGAAGGTCTTTTAAATATCTAGTTTTTGATGAGTATAAAAAAGACAAAATTAGTTCATTCTTACCAACTGTCATTTATATATAAATACTATATACCTACTTATATTTTTCAAGTTGGATGTTTCTATAAATAGTATGTAAAATTTTACTTCTTAGAATAACTCTCTACAGCTGGCGCAAATCAACATACGAGTATGTATCGATAAACCAACCGGCATGAAAATGAGTATACGCTGTTGATATTTAGTTGACATAGAATATTTATGCAACATCCATTTTGTTATAACTCTATTTTATATCTATCTATTTATATAACAACAAATTTAAATATCAACAAATAATAATAAATTCAATTTATAAATTTATTCAACTAAAATGCTAGCAATAGTTGAACAGAATTTGAACGAGTTATATTTATTACATACTAGCAGCCGCCCGCGACTTCATCTGAGTTCGTATCTTTATAAAATACTACCTATATAAGATATTTATTTAATGTGAATAAAATCATGAAACACACCTTTTTTACTTTATAACTGATTACCTAACTATCCTAAGTTCAAGAATAACGAGTTTTTTTATATAAAATATCATCCCCTTTTACACCATCTTAAAGACTAAGTTTCCAAAAAGCCTCCCTTGATGCTCATCTACAGAGTAAAAGGGCATGGCAAATTTAGCAGTTACCTAGCAAATTTATCTAATTGTTTGGGTTGTGCGTTGATATATCAGACAATTATTCTTTTATATATCTATTGTATAATAAGTTACTAGAATATTAAAGAAATGTCTATATAATAACAAATTCATTTCTTTTCAATACGATAGCGTAAGTAAACAACCTGTTCTCATTGGTATAGATTAAACAGCGGAGTCCAAAAACGTCGATCCCAAACGTAAATCAGAGTAAAAGCAGGGCTAATTAAACATAACGTCACCATTTCATTTGACGAGAATATAACAAGGGCCAGTGGTACGCAAACGGCCTACTTTTTCCTACACCATATCTGGAACAAAGGATCGAGGCGGTTTCTTGAGATAATAATTTTAAGAAAACTGCCTGAGACTTTTTTTTTTTCATAAAATGCGAAAGGAGCTGAACCGACCGCGCGCGGAAGGGAAATTCGGGACCATAAAGTTGCAAATGAAGTAATATCGTACAGGGTTTGAGTTACGCCGAAAACTTAGAAACTGCTCACACCGTTCTTGCGCCTCAGTAGCCGCCTCCAATTTGCATTAGGTATTTACTTAGTGTCGTTTAATTAAGCTGGATAAAGTTAGAGTATCTCGAATGTAGTACGACCGCAAGATTCAGTTGGCTCCGTTCGTAATTAATATTGACCATTCCGCTCCAAGTGTCTTGGTCAATGGTGGAGGCAACCGTTTGATATTTTCTCTGTATTTTATTAAAATACCTGACAAACTGATAAATGTATATTTTAGTAACACTGTAAATGATTAAAGTCGTACTATTTTTTTTTTTTTCGTAGTGACCTACATTGTTGGCCTGGCAGGGCCTGTATAGCGTACTAATATTTAATTCTATATATATATACCCGTGCGATAGCGTTTTGTTTCGCATCTATTGTCACTTTCTGTATATTATAAAGCTTGTAATAGTTAGAATATTATTAAAATTGAGTTATAATATCTTAAAAGTCTATCTTCTTCATTACAAAAAAAAAACAAGCTAATACCCGTGAATTCGAATGCGTTGTCTATTTATCACTTATATCTTAACAATATGTTTCGTGCACAGAGGAAAATATGTGAAAAATATTGAAATCAAAAATGTCCTTTGTTTACAAAATGTATTTCTAAAAATGTTATCTTCGTTTACTTCTTCTCTCTTTTCTTTGGACACCACACCGCTTGCCCTATTTCTCTTCGACAAGAAAAGGCATCGTCGAACGGGTATTTCTCTTAAAAATTGTGGTTTCTTAAAATTGTAATAACTATATGTTCAATTAAGGAGAGTGTTTAAGAGGTCAAGCTACAAGAATTTGATCGAAATCTATCCAGAAGCATTTGCGCTATTTTGCACATCCTTTTATTTTTATTATATTATTATATTATATTATTTTATTATATATATATATAAAATTGGATCAAAATCCAAAACCACTAACATGTTGTTTGGCAGAGGACTCCTTTTAATATAACTGAATCAATGTATTTATATTTTAAAACCCTAATAAAGTGTTTATGAAAGTTAAAATTAATTCCCAATCTAAAACATTACAATATTTAGAACAACGTTCAAAATTACGAAAACTTTTTAACAATTAACTCAATTCTTCAAAACTCTGACAATTATTTAAAACATAAATATATAATATCGAGATCAGAAAATAGGTATGTCTTTTTCTCTATATTAAAATGAAATGTGTTTTATTCAAATAACCAAAAACTTCTGAATTCAGTGTAAAAATGTCTTTACTTCTCGCATTATTCAAACTGGCGCGATAGGCGGCGCGGTTTCTTCAGCCAATATGAATAGTTTTATTACAACCTCCCTGATCCATATTGTCTCACAGTTGGCGCCGAATAAACAAGATGCCAGAATATCTGTTTATTCAGAATCCCTTTTATTGCCTTCTTTATATTCAAACCCGTGCGATTCGTATGCGTTAATTGCAATAGAAAAAGTAATAATAAGACTGAAACATAACGTAACAAACTGTTACAATAATAATTTTTCGGTTCAAATCAACAGTTACCAATATTACCTCCTACAAACAAATAATTGTGTGGTTTTATGAAATCACGATGCAAGTGAAACTTTTTTTTTGATCATAGGCATTTAATTGAAAATTTTCGAAATTTTATTCGATTCAGGGTATGAAAATCGCTTTTTAATCTCAACTAAATAGTAGGAAAAATTGGAACGACAATGGGAAATCAATGGTAAACAAGATATCCAACTATACATTTTAATTTCAATCTGCATATTAGAGTACAGAATAGATAATAAATACAATTATTCAGATGATAGACGCATTTTAAAAACTAACCACAATATTTATTTAAATCATTTTGAATTAATCCATAGGCGCCTTAGCTGCTCTGCGGACCAATGAATGCGACAAGCGATAGATGGACGAAAAAAATTGAGACGATGTAAAAAAAGTAGCACTTTAAAATATATTGTTAAGATAATAAACGACAATGAAATATTTGCTGAAGTTTAACGCAAACCACCATTCATCTGAGTACTATCAATTATTTTGTAATATTACATTGGTTTAGTTTCGTATCTTAGTAATTTGCGTTCGTTGCTATTGCAAATAGCTTTGATAGTTCAAATAGCTTTGGTATAAAGTTTAATTGCAACGGCGAATTGAGTGCGCTTTATGGATTTCAATTTCGGTATCAATTTGACTAGCAAAGTGACCCTCGGCACTTACACCGCGTAACTTTATTTAATATATATATATATATATAGATCGCTACTTCACGGCCGGTGGCAATCGAAATCCTATAGATGGACGAAAAAATTTGAGATGTATGTTATGTTTAAAATATTTCACTTTAATAACAGCGTATACATTATTAACAAATTTATTCACAATTGGGTTTAATAATTTTATGCATTTCAATATCGTTTCTTTGTTTTGAATTTTTTAATCATTTAAATTTTCGATTGTTGAATTTAAACCTAAATATAATACTAAGGAGACTGTACAAGCTAAATATAATGCCGATGTAAGGCTAGTTGTGTGGCGTTCGACATAAAATTAATTATCATCTACCACGATTATGGGGACTATCAAAGTAGGATATACGAGTACATAACTGTATTTATATTATAACTAGCTTTTAACTTCGGTTTTGCTACCCGTAATATCGATTTGAATTATCCCTTGGGAATAGTACCTTTTTTTTATATTATAGGGGGCAAACGATCAGGTGGGTCACCTGACGGTAAGTGATCACCGCCGTCCATAAACACTAGCAATACCAGGGGAGTCGCAAGTGCGTTGCCGGCCTTTTAAGTATGTGGGCCTCCAGCGGCTCTCACTGAAGCTTTCATGAAAGTGTAACAAACCAGGGCTCACGTTCCCATTTATAATATTAGTTGGAATTAGGATTAACCTCAAAACCACTAACGTGTCTGAATACAAGCCAAACATTTAACCATGTAACCTCTGAATAACAATTAATTTACTTCCAACAAAACACATAGTACATAGTTGCTATCATACAGTCAAATATTACAGAGAGCTATTCAATTGTTACGTAATTAGGTAAACCGTACACGCCCGGGAATAAGAAAATTACCCCAACTGCCATAAATAATTTATAAGGATTCGAAGCTGCACAAGTTTTGAGAGCTCTTTGGTATATCTGAGTCTCTCGTCAGACGCTCGCTCATAAAACAATTACGCTACTTGATACTTCGTCACTATTAAGAGTTATTCACAAAGAGAACGTTTAATACACTGCCTACTTTTAAAATGTATAGAGCGGTTCTCGGTAATTAAATTATTCCCATCGAATATAAATATCATTATTAGATCGTGTTTTATCTTCATCAGGTGGGGAACACGATGGTCTCACAGCGCTTCTCGGTTCATCTTCTCCAGATTTAGCACTCGCTTCTGACGCCTCCGATAGTCTTCCACTACCTGACCACGACAATGGTAAGATCAATTATGATTTATACTATTGGACGTAACAGCGCAATACAGTGGTCCATACTTTTAAAAACTCCATTAACCCCTACAATTTTACAGTGAAATAATAAAGTGCCTCGTAATTTCGTAGCGTCACTTTCACGCTGGAACTTAAACTGAATTAAGCAATTTATAAATGGTAATTTGGTAGGTAAGACTCATTTTATAAAATTACAAAGCAAAAACAAACAAATAACGTATATTTGTAATAGCTTGATCATTAAAGTAGTTACTTCCTGCAGTTTCACTTGCATTTAATTGTTCCCGCTCTCGGCATTCCATGCGTAGCGCCGTGCCTTCACGGTTCACCGGCATTATTACTTCGTCCTATCTTAGTCTAGTACCTAACCTACACTTTGTATGGTAATTGCTTTCGCTACTAAAGATCGTAGCATAACATTAAACAATCTTTCTGAATAAACAAATATCGTTAACGGTTGACCACGGTCAAATCTAATGTTAAATGACAGTGAGGTTTAGGATGGTGACATGCTAAACCTGGAGAGAGACTGGCTGTCAAGTGTAGCGGCAGATTTTAAATTTCAAATTAACTGTTAGCCAGACGGACTTACCAAATGCATTACCAATATTGTATGGTTTTATCAAAATGGTTCCATTTACCGAAGAAAGCTCCTACTCATTCACAACGATTCTAGCGTACGTCGAACAAACAAAAATAATCTTTTGAGCATTGTAACATTTGTATAGTTTAAAGTGCTATCACAGCTGAAGTGAATTTAATTCTATACAAGTACAAGATTCACTCAGCAATACATTAGTTTTAAATGCAAACTATGTAAACGAATGTACATTCTCGGAAACCTTATTATGCACGGCGACTAAAGCACGTATCTCAAAAGCGTCTAAATGCATCCACATATATACATGCACGACATCGCTTTGACTTATTTGTCTTTGTCGTATGATATTAAAGTAAATGGAATGAAGTTGTATCGACGCGGAATTAATAAAAGCTTACATTTCACTTCATTTTTGATATGAATATTAAGTCGACGGAGGACAAAGGAAAATGTTTTTTCGCCGGCTTTGGTCAATATGAAAATTATGTTTAATAAATTACTCAGTATTTTTAACGTACCTTTCAAAGAAATATTGAATACGTCGTTCAGAGTAAAGAAGTATGCCATTTTTTTATTGATTACTTGTTTACTATCTCATCTGATATTATTAAAATACAGCGTTGGTTTTTCGATATTGAGATCGGTTTTACCACACGTTTAAATGTGCAGGTAAAAGGTTCAAGCAAAAATAACACGCCTTTTGTATATCTATGTTCAAATCTTAATTTTGTCGCTCATGATAAACCTAACATCTCTAGTTATTTCAATGTTCCTCAAGACCTTACTTGCAATTTCCTTTTCCGTGAATCGAATTGTATTGAACTAGTTCATTTTTTTTAAATACTTTCTATTTTTAGCATCTGACCTGTAATCTCACCTGATGTTAATGCCGATGTAGTCTAAGATGGTAAACGTTCTAAAATGGACTTAGAAAAGATATACCCATTATTTTATATAGTGACGTATTTTGTTATAAATCAACTCGAAGTGACTATGTACTATTAATAATGTTATCAGATCAGAGCGATTAAAACCTTATAATTATTTAAATTGCAGAATCCATGCTTTGCCCGAGTTAATCTACGAAATAGCTCAACCAATTATGACAAGGCTTTTACAGACAGATAGAGCACTTTTCAGAGTATTATCTACGTTATATATCACAATACATTGTCATGGGTGACAAACAGTAATAATATAACATTTAATATGTGTTAATTTTTTAATAGGGTGGAAGTTAATTAATAATGATAAAATCACAATGAAATTATAATAAGCTACAGTTAATGATAACATAACACGTAGGTTCCAGGAAATTATAAAATCATTTACACGATAACGAATAGTTACCTAAAACTACAATTTACATTTCATAGAAACGTTTTGAAGCAATGTCTATTTCTGGCGATTCATTTATGCCTCCTGGATTAATGATTGCGGCTTTAAAACATTAAGATGAATAGATCGCTCGAGCTTACCGTTTCCGCTCGAGGGAACTTTCCGGGATTGATGTGTTTCGCGCAATGACACCAAAAGTTTCGGGCTTGAGATGATAGCGGTAGAACTTAAATTTTATGACGGAAAACACGTTAAATTACATTTAACTGTTCTAACTACCTGTTACACATCATTCCATAGATACTTTAATAGTGACTACATGACTTGTAATCGGTGTAATTTTTGAAGTTATACTTCTTTTGGCGTGATAGGGAAAAATGATGAGAATAAATTTTTACGATGCGCGCGCACACCGTCACGAAAAACCGACACCCTGAAGTTAGCTATAGTCAACATTTTATTAAAAAAAAGTATGTATGTATTAAATATCTTTTCTATATTGTTAGTGCCATTTTTTCAACAAACGTAGAATAAGGCGAATGATAAAATTTTTGAAAATATTTTTATCTTCTTACGCCAAGAAGTATAACTTCTAAAGCGTGTACATAAGTACACACACACTTTTTTACAATTTGGATAAACATATTAATTTAGTCATGTTATACACTAATGCTAAACCCATATCTCCGTAACGAAGCTTCGAGTACTACGTGTTTGTAACCTCAAAAGTAATTCCGATAAAAGCGCTTAAAAATGTCCGTACACCTTTATAGATCCAATAATAACTCGGAATTAACGTTATCTAGTTTCTATGTATAAACCGCGGGCTCAGTTATCGTGCTGCGTCTATCGTCACACAATCCGATATTTTGTAAAGCATAACGATAATGCCTTCCCACACTTGCATTTATTGCTAGCTATGGGAGTAGCATAACATTTGAACCATAAAAAAGATGCTTGCCTCCTAAGTACGTTAGCAAAAACGACTAAAGGCATGACTAAGAATGGTTCTCTCGCCAACTCGATAAGCTACATTCTCTGAATTTTATTAGATTTTAATGACTCTGTGTTGACTTGAGAATTGTAAGGATTGTGAAGTATGACGAACTGAGACTTATAATTTAAGATTTCATCTCGTCGACGGCGTGTAAAAAAAAACGATATTTTTTCAAAATATTTAATTGATAACAATACAAAAGGTAATAGCTACTAAAAACATAAAAATAAAATCGTTTGATATACGAGAGATCTCGTACAGACAAGATAATTGTACTAAACTGTTCCTAATTATAATATACACTAGTAGTTGAAACGGATTATAAATAATTAGTTTTTTAAATTTCAATATCAAGAAAAAACACCTAACTTTTTCTTTTATTTTTTGACAACACTAAGACTACTATTATCTACTAAACAAATAGAAAATGAAGAAAATCGGTTGAGAAACAGAGGTCGAAGATATTCTTAACTGTTTTACCTATTTATATATGCAAAGAGAAGAAGATATTACATATGCACAGCCAACAGTGTCATAGTTTTGCTAAGATTTACCTGTCACTACATTTTAGTGTTTGTAATTTTACTCTTGCGAAATATGTATATGAGGGATTACAATTTTTTATTAATAATTGTATAAAATTAGTACTACAGTTATTTTATTGTTAATGTTTGTGCAGAATATGTGTACGGAATTTACTGTGAAAAATTGATATCGATCGTTTATTTATCCCTATAATAACTATAGTAAGATAATTTTGTCGAAACTATCTTTCTCGACACTCGAAATTTGTCGTGCGCCCGCATATTTGAACCTTATTAATTTGATCACTCCGACGCGTGGGAGGAATCCCGTAGTGTCATTTGCTAATTTCGACCTATAAAAGCCCACGCAAATCAATCATTGCAAAATCCCACCCCCTTACTTCTCAATTGATTCCTTTATCAAATTTATTGAACTAAAAATATGTTAGAAATATTGTGTGGTTTCACAGCTTAATTAATATAAACGACACCAGATTTGTCGCCAGTAATAATTTGAGATTGGTACGCCGTATTTTACACAGTGTAAAAAAAAATTGAATTATTTTTTGCGCGCGATACTTTATGTTATTGCCATTCAGCGGCCATTTTGTTTTTATTGGTACACGTCGTCTATAATATCCAGGCATAAACGAATTTATAAACGTCATAGACAAAAAAAACAATACTGGCATATTTAAGTCAATGCAATTAAAAACGATCCTATATAAACGAGACCATAATGAAAATACACATTTAATAAAAAATAATTAACACCTATATAACCTCCAAAAAATGTATATTTTTAATCTACAAGGAGAGTAAGATTTTAATCATACAGTATTATTCACCCACGTACATACAACATTAATGAAATTCTCTGGAATTTCGCATAACTAAATGAAGAGCATATTGCAACAAAAAGTAAAAATACGTTATAAAAATAACGTGCCATGATATCAGTATGTAATTTTAGTTTACTCGATTCTATCCTTTGAGTGCTCAAAGGACTGCAAGTTTTTCCAACTAAAAAACTTTTAATTTTACTGGTAAAACAGCATCAGATACCACGTATTGCATGTAAAGTATATTTGTATCTAGTTAGTATTTGCTTTGAGATATTTGTCATTCCCGACTGTCGTTTCAAAGAGATCTTGTGTATAGGGACATTTAGTACATTTGCGTTTAAACAAACTGTTACAAGTAAAGGAAAACATGGTTTGTTTACAGATCCTTTAGCATACTCGGATTTATATACCGTCTAAGTTCTGATACGAACCACTTTTTGAATTATATAAATAATGATGTACTTATTCAAAGATAATTAAATGGACTTCTTTCACGTTTCAATATTTAATTTATTTTTTTATATTTAGATGTACGTTTTCCTAAGAGCTTAAATAAAATAAAATCAACCTTCTATATGTATTCCATAATAACAGCGCTACTATATTGGTAGCTGATTCTTATGTTGCGTTACAATTGATTGTTACTCTTATATTAGCGTCCAATTGTAACACTGGAATTATCAAGTATTTTCATTTTCTGGTCCTATTTTTATAAATGGGTTTAGCAACCTTATGAGAAATATAGAGTTCAGAATATTCAAATATCTGTTTATTCAAATTATAACATGATAATCAAGATAGCATGTTTTCTGCCTTTGGGGAAGTTACTTATAGAGTAATTTAGTTCAAACTATATAATTTCATATATTTTTATTAGCGATAAACATATCATCTGTCTTTATAACAGTCAAGATCAATTTTATTCACAATACTCTCACTCAATGTCAAAGTAACAAAAAACGAATATTCCTTCATTTCTAGTGTTATTGTCACAAGTTGCAATATAATGAAAAATAGTAAAATAAATTATTTGTGTTTTATATAGCAACTACTGAAGAGAAGAAGCTTCTGAAGAGTTACTATACAGAAGCAACAAAGATATTGTAAATAGTTACTTTTTTCCATATTTTCAACATGCACATTCCTTTAATTTCAGTGTCCGCAAATTATAATACCTATTACTCCTAACTGAAAATACTAATAACTTTTCTTTTTTTTTTTCGAACTGTCTACACTGTTGATCTTGCAAGGCCTCTACATTTTCACCGGACTACAGTACTAATAACATTGTTCGTTCCGATAGTTTATGTATAAACTGATGTAAAGTTCTAATTCATATTTATTTTCATTCGAACACTAAAAGACCACTAATTGGTATAAAGTTGTCATTACTATCTATAGCCTTTATAGTTAAGACACATAACAAAAAACTTTCTAAAAGTTCGAATTTCGAACACTAAAAAACCACTAGTTGGTATAAAGTTGCCATTACTATCTATAGCCATTATAGATAATCAGTAATTATACCTATTTATAATTCAAAAGTACTGTAACATGTACTCGAATGCTTCAGAAAATGAACAAAAATAAAACTTTTCAACTCGACTGAATGGAACGCTTAAAATTGAGTTCTGAAATTCGCCTTCATTTTCCCGAGCGTTTTCTTCTGTAAAACTAGCTCAAAGTTTACGCCGTTCAACGTAGATATATTCTTTCAATCGAAACATGTCTATTCAATCATAATGCACTCGGGACCGAACTTTTTTCTTTTTATTTCGTCTCGTCGCTCTTTTCTTGTTTCTGTACTTCTAATTAACTGTGCTTTTTTTACTTCACAAAAAAGATATTGTGCAGGATTGAGCATCGTCTAAATATGTCAAATAATATTTAACGTGTCTTCTACATACATATAATTATAGAGGTTTGTATTTTTTCTTTTATACTTTATAGGTTAGCGTTTGACAACAATCTCATCTGATGTTAAATGATGATGTGGTCTAAGATGGTAGTCACGCTAAACCTAGAGGGAGACTGACTCTCAAGTGCAGCTGCCGGAATACACCAGGTAGCTAGCCAGGCGGATTTAGAAAAAGCCCTACCACCATGCTATGGTTTCATCACGATGTTTTCCTTCACCGAAAGTTCCGACTCAGATGCTAGGATTCGGACCTACGTCCTTCGAAGCTGTGCCCAAACACACTACCAATTGATCCATCATCGCATCACTCAAAAAGTACTGGATACGTTTCTATTAAATATTTCTATTTTTATTACTATTGAGACACTTGGATCTCATTTATTAAAATTATCACGATGGCTTAATTTCATATAAAGTTATTAAGCTACGATTTTTATAGCAATATGTATGCTGGGATGTGTGTTTTCCTATTCCCCGCGACCTCAGGAACCAAATAAATAAGAAAAGAACCGAGTGACTAAGAAGTAAAACTATTTTTTTTTATCTAAACCTATCCAGTAGTTTTTGAGCGATGTACGCAAAACGGCAAGCAGACCTTTGTCTATTTATTTCAGTATAATCGGTGTGTTGCTATGTTTTTTTTTTTTCTCTATACATAAAATATATTATTAAGATAAGAAACGACCCAGATGACGTCGCGTGCATCAGTCAGTATCTTCTAATAAACTAACGAAGGTAATAAATATATTAGTTCGGAAAATACAAGTATATTTTATTATATCCAGCTTAGAATTTGAGACGAACTCGGCAAAGATGGATTAATATGTGGATCAGATATAGATTAGCGGATTTACGCATTGTTGTCGGTTATATAAAGGTTATATGTATAAGGAGCCTAATCCGTGTAAGCTCTAACAAAAACAGTAATGTAGTATAACAACATAAATTAATGAACTAAAAGTAAATTCGAATGAATAGAGTCGAAACATTTTTTATTAAATAACTAGCAGGCCTGGCGGACATTGTCTTGCCCTGATAATAAAAAATATATACTCCTGATCATTAAATGCTTAAGGTTATTTATGTATTTAATTTGATAAGGATTAATACTGTATCCGTCTAAATAGCCTTCGAATAACTTAACTGCATGTGACCATTTTTTTTAGAAAATAGATAGGTATAGTAAGCTATCCTTAAAAGATAAGTATATGCTATCGCAGACTTTTATGTAGATCTATAAAAGAGGAATATCTGACTATGCATTGTATTGTTATATCTCAAAACATTTAGGCAGCGTTTTTGATGAAAACTCCCAGGCGGCTTGACTTTTTCCAACAATTATTGTTATATTTCAACCAATTTACACAAAACCTTGATAAATTATATACCTAAACCTTCCTCATGTATTACTCTATCTATTGATGAATACCGCATTACAATCCGTTCAGTAGTATTTGAATTTATCGCCAACAGACAGAAAGACGCGGCCGACGACTTTGTTTTATAATATGTAATGATACGTCAAACAACTTATAGACTTTTTACGTGACTACCCGAACATAAAACCAGTGTTTTTACGAATATTTAGAGTATATACATATATAGTAAGCTTTAGGGATTGTTTGTTCTAACGCGCAAATCGCAAAAATTGAATATCAAATTAAAAAAAATGTTTTCACATTTCATAATACATCCATTGAAATTTATGTGAAATAAATTACAAGGCTATCTAATATCTCACTACGATACTTATACATGGGACAATTACTGTATAAATTGTAGGTTGAAAGTATAAGTAAGCGTCAATGAAGTAAATGCGCAGACTGGCCACGTGACGCGATAGAAATATTGGGGATCGAGGGCAGAAAAAATTAAATACGAGCAAAAACTGGGTTCGATCCCCCGGAGTGGAGCCCTCGAGCACGTTGCCAGCGCGATACAGTGACATTGAATATTTCAACCACTAGCTGAATAACATCATAACACAGATCACTGTAGAACAATGTAGGTACACATATAGTGGAAGTGTTTTATATTTTCCTTACTCGAACTGAGCTAACCTAGTTAAGCGCTGCCCTTAGTAATCCGGTGATACTGATAATGGCTCATTTGGTAGCGTGTTCGGACACCCGTCTATCGAAATAAGTTCGAATCGATGCCACTGAATCGGAGCTATCAATGAAGGAAAACATCGTGATGAAACCATAGCATGTGGTAGGGCTTTTCTAAATCCGCCAGACCTAGCTACCACCCTCAAACTGAAAAAGTGTCACCAAGCATCTATATATGTATTCTGGCAGCTGCTGTACTTAAGAGTCAGTCTCCCTTTAGATTTAGCATGTTTACCTTCCTGGAACACATAATCATTTAAGATCATATGACATTGTAGCCAACCTGTCATATATTTAAAAAAATAATAGAAAAAATATAAACAAAATAAATGTTTTATAATTGGAATTTTAATTGCAATTTACTTTTTTTTGTCTTGAGCGATTACAAAATCCGTATTCAGAATATATTTTTATTATACCGATACATTTTATTACAACCAAATCACAATTCTTTTATTATCCGTTGTATTTGATGTTATACGAAAAGATATTCTAAATGAAACTGTATCCATGAGTACTCCGTAGGACTAATTCTGGGCTCATTGTCGTTCCAAATGAAGGACCGGCCCGTTCTGATTGACGGTGCAATGGTATGAATTGTGACAATCCATTACGCCTAATGGATGTTTCGTTTCTCGCTTATTTTACGGTCAAAATTGTCCCTCAGAAATGATATACGATTTCTAATAAATCTTTACTAACGGATAATAAATAAATATATGAGACACATTCGTTGGTTTCTACTTAATATATGATAAAAGTTGTGTATACAAATGAGAGTCGATCAACCAATTCAGATTTAATATTTTAATAGTTGTGTTCTAGGGTTAATGCTACCATCTTACTTCTTAGGCCACATACATCACATTTAATATCAGTTGAAATTGTAAATACACACTAAGAGAGACCTGTGAAATATAAAAAAGTTTTAAAAATATTACTCGTATTGATAATATAATTCATTAATTATAGGTAATACTAACTACCACCCGCGGCTTCGTCTCTTTCGTTTGTTATCTTAACAATATATTTTATGTACATAGGAAAAAAACCATAAGCACCACACCGTTTGCCCCACTTTTCACAGCAAGAAAATATAGGTGGTAGAGCTACGCTGAAGCTATTACTGGTTTCAGCATGAATGGGTCGGCTCGCCCGGGGTAGTACCACCCTCTCATAGAAAACCGACGTGAAGTAACAGTGGTTGCACTGTTGCGTTTCATTCGGTCAGTGAGAGCGCCGGAGGCCCACATTTTTAAAAGGCCGGCAACGCACTTGCGACTCTTCTGGTGTTGCTAGTGTCTATGGACGGCGGTGTTCACTTACCATCAGGTGATCCACCTGTTCGTTTGCCCCCTATAATATATAAAAAAAAAAAAAAAAAAAAATACATCGCTGAAAGCGTGGTGCTTATAAAATCGTAGTTTCTTCAAAATGTTATAACATTATATTAAACTAGCTTTTGACCGCTACTTGGTCGGCGCTAATGGAGATTTTCTTACCCTTTTCCTTTCCATTTTGCACTAAAGCTACGTACGGAATTCGAGGAATATAATTAATCTGACAAACAATTTTGAAACGAATCAAATAATTTGATGTAATAAACCGGTTTAATTCATTTTTGAGATACATGTACTATTTACAATGTAATAGCTTTTGCTCGCGGCTTCGCTCGCATTAATGTAGATTTGATCTAACCTACGGGAACAGAATGATTTTCTGGACAAAAGTTACCGGATGTCCTTTTTTACACCCTTAATAATATGCATGCAAAATTTCCTGACGATCGATTGAATAGTTACGATATGAAAAAGTAATAAACAAACAAACTGACATTCGCGTCTATAATATTAGGTATGGTTAGGATGAAGCTTTTGTCATATTTTTTTTAATAAGGACCACGTGTGTAGAAATAAATGAAAAATTTGATTGAAACCTATTTTGTATATTTTGCGTGATAAACGGCCAACCACAACGATTAATGATTATTAACCATTATTCTCTATGTATCGGCATGTTTGTACTATAAAAATAATCCGTTCTCTTCAACATTTTTTTTTTGGACCGACTACACTGTTGACCTGTCAAGGCGTCTACAGTTTCACCGGACTACTAAGGGATAATTGTTAAATTGTTCTAATGTTGGACCAAGGTAAAGGTAACTCACTAAATGTACGTTGTAAACGTGCACAATGACATGTGCCCCACTATATGAGATACCATGAAGGGGTGAGGATTTAGTAGTATCAAAATCAATATTTTTAAAATAAATAATATACGTATATATTTCGAATCGTCCAACCTGAATGCACTTTTATTTATTGTTATACGCTATAGAGTTAAGAATATTGCGGCCCGGCGTTGTTATTTATTTCCACCGGGAGCGAGACACAATAGAAGATAAATGAACTCTGATATATAGACTTTTACCGTTAGCGTTTTAAGAAATCTTCTTACTGGTATTCTATTTTATGAAATACTAATAGCAGCCGCTCGCAACTTTGTCTGCGTCTATATCTTCATAATGGATTATATTTGTCCGGATCCGTATTTTTTCCTATAATAAAAGAACGTTAAAATAAAATTACTGTATATAACATCAGCTATCTGCCAGTGAAAGTCCTGTCAAACCGTCCAACCGTTTCGGAGATTAGACGGAACAAACAGACAACACAGATGAAATTAAAAAAAATTACGTTCATGTTGTAATTACAATATATTACTACTACCTACTACCATATAGATACTACATTATAAATAGTCATTTCAATCATATTTATTCGTACAATTGACAATACTCGGCCGGTGTTATTATAACGTGTGAACAAGTAAGCATTATACAACAAAAAATATATTGGACAGGGAGACTGCTTCGCAAGTGCAGCTGCCGAAACACGCCAACGCGCTGTTAAGAGATAATTTGGTGCTATTTTCATTGTTAGCACTAACGTGCGAAGCTGTGGCAAGTAGATAGTATACAATGGAAATTATTCTCCAAATTAAAATGTACGATACCATATATAGACACGAGCCTTTAAAAAACAGAGCAAACTACATTAGCAAATGAGAATGCTCAAGACAACCTCGTTAAGTTGTACAAATAAGACGGTACACCGATACGTTGAGTGTACAAAGACACAGACAGGCTCTATCGAAAGTGTTAGCACTAATAGCAGTGACAGTAAATAAATGATTCTTTATAACTCTGTAACAACATTCAAACATCAAAGACTCCTTACGCTTGTTATATAAATCAACTAAAAGTATAGACTTGTACAAAGAACAAACTTAGAAAATTGGTATTCATAATAAAATATAATAAAGTTCACAAGTCTATATTTACTGACAGCCAATGAGAGTCACTTATCTGCTTTGAAACGTTCATATATAATATTTGTGAACGTATCACGGCGTTTTTATTGAATAAAGTTTATGGAGATGTTATCCCCGATTTATAAAGTTAAGACATTTACATACATATTAAATAATGAACGAAATTTTTTTATTGTAAAAGTTCAACCAAAAAGTTCGGTATTATACACAGTAATGTTTTATATTTGATTTCACTCGTAGTGGCATAAACAAATTATTAATTATAATTAATCTATTTAGTGAATTAAAATAACCTGTGCCTACGTAAAGTCCCAAATAACTAAACAACTTATAATAACTTTTTTAGGAACTTTAAAAAACTTTAAAACTAACTGCACAAAAAATTCAACCTCCTTACAGATTCCTAAATTCTGAAAATTTATTACCAGATATTTTAAATAGCTATATAGAGTTTTTGGTGGTTTTTTGGCGGGATGTTAGTCTGTCATGTAGTGCATTTTATATTTTATTCAGAATCTTATGCTATTAGGCTCTATATTTTTTTAATTTTGGTGGCGTTTTACGTAATATAGTTTGGTTATTGTGCACAAGTGAAGTGTATAGGAAATAATACCACGTAGCATGTATTCTGAGATGCCACCAAAACTCCATGGAAAGTTCTAACAAGGGATCCACCATCTTGTTACCACATTAAAATTATCACAAGACACTTACTTGGCAAAATCTTGATATTTGACACTGGCTAATGCACAAACCGTGCCGGAGCCAAAAAATAAAGAAGAAGAAGAGCTTTTGACATGATCTTGGAATGTCATGTAAGAGATTTTATATTTTATTCATAATTTTATGTTATTTGGCTCTATATTTTTTAATATTGGTAGCGTTTTACGTAATATATTTTGGTTATTGTGCACAAGTGAAGTGGATGGTAAAAAATGGCACAGGGCATGGATTCTGACTTGCCACAGAAACTCTCTGGAGATGGTAGGTGGTAGAGCTACGCTAAAGCTATTACTGGTTTCAGCATCACTGGGTCGGCTCGCCCGGGGTAGTACCACCCTCTCACAGAAAACCGACGTGAAGTAACAGTGGTTGCACTGTTGCGTTTCTTTCGGCCAGTGAGAGTGCTGGAGGCCCACATATTTAAAAAGCCGGCAACGCACTTGCGACTCCCCTGGTGTTGCTAGTGTCTATGGACGGCGGTGATCACTTACCATCAGGTAACCCACCTGTTCGTTTGCCCCCTATAATATAAAAAAAAAGTTCTAACAAGATGGCCGCCACCTTGTTAGTACATTGAAATGATCGCAAGAAACTTGAAATGCCTACTCGACAATGGCAGTGATCTACATGTATATGTTCGTCACATTTGAAATGGAAACCGTTAGACGCATGAAAAAAATAACTGATGTGTTATTAGTTAAACAAAAAATTTGACTGCACTTCAATTCATATGAACTCATGTTTGAGTTTTTTCAATGAGCCCTCGTCCAAACGTTTTATAAAAAAAGTGTCATGACTATTAAAAAAAGTCGAATTACTTGTTTATTCTTTTTTCGCATTATTATCTATTAAAAATCTAATAGACAATATTTTTTCTTTCTTTTCGTCTCGAATTATTTTTGAAACAGTACCTATTTTGGAAAATATGTATAACGTTTTATTAGCGAGTAGTATGTTTATTTATGAGTACAATCATTCATTTGTATTTATTTTACACCGGCAGCTTTAAGCGAAATAAATTGTTGTTTTGCTACAGATCACAGATTACACGTGTGTAACGAACCCGTCTGCACAGTCGTAATGTTGACAGCTGATAGATAGATCGACGAACGCTTCCTGTTTGCACACTGACCTAGTCTCGCGTCAGAACCGCAAACTTTGCAACTAGCTTCATTATTCATAATACAGACTTCGAAGATAAAAGTTACGAAGACAAATAGGAAAAAACCACGATCGTATAATAACATTAGACATATAATAACATTGCTTGATTTTATATTTAAATGAATAATATCAGGAGACGTTCTTTTATTACGTGTGTGTTTTTTACCTTAACCCCTCTTCACTTCGTAATCTATGATATAAAAATGAATCGCTGAATGTGTTGCTAAGCGCAAATCTCGAAAACAGCTGAACCGATTTCACTAATTCTTTTTTTAGATTATTCCTTGAAGTACGAGGATGGATCTTACGGAGAGAAAAATTAAAAAAAAATGCCTGAAAAAGTCTAAAAAAAAATCACTTTTCTATATTCCCATACAATGGATTCGTAATAATACTTAAAAGTCAATTTGAACTTTAAAACTATACCATAAAGTTTAAGTACCAGTGGAGAGGTTCCGGGAAGGCAAAACAATTGAGTGACGTTAGTATCGTATAAATATTAATATCAATTTTTATACGATGGTCTCGAATAGCAGAATATGTATTTAAAAAAATATTTAATGAATCGACTGTTAGGCGGTACGAAGTTCGCCGAGTCAGCTAGTATTTAATAAAATTATGTGGAACCTTCGTTTTGTACTTTATAATTTTTAAACAAATAAATTTCTTTAATATACTCTTGTATTTCGATCCGTGCCACTAAATACTTACGTCTTAATATTTATAACGTCTCTGGGAATATTTAGTGCATGAGTATTTTATCTGTTTCTCTTTTATCTAAGAAGGTTTATTCCGTAAATTAAAAAGTTAATGTGATATTTTGATTAACCCCTTCCTTTTAACGTTATATGGAGACATTTTACTGAACACTTTTTTTTTACAATGCAAAGCTACAATGTTGGCTTGTTAGGGCCGCTAAAATTTCACCGGACTACAATTTTACTGAACATGAATGTATAGACCATAGCTTACATAATGAATAAATCTCTCTAGAAATATAGACCGGCTTAATATTTTGTTAATAATGTCTATAGGCCGTCGCTTTCTCGGTTCTGCTGAGTCATCTTAGTTAGTCTTATATGTTTTTTTTTTTTTTTAAATATAATCGCATATACTTAAGTAACATTTCATGGGCATATAATATTACAACAGCAACCCTAACGAGTCAAGATTAAGAAACAAGGCGCAGGTATCATGACTTGCCAGCTCACACCTTATTATGTAACGAAATATCTCAACTCTTTACTATAATATATACATAATATCATCATGTCTATAAAGTTACTAAATTCTCTGTTTATTTATTATGAACAATTTTAATTACCTATTAAATTTCAATTTATCGCCGTTTTCCATTACTATTTCATGAATTAAAATTAATAACCAGGCTTTTTTAGTTTCAAATTTCAAATTATTTACTTTTTCGCTGTAAAACACTTAACCTGCTTTAATACGTATATTACATTAAAAAAAAATGTCTTAAAACATATACAAATTACCAATTACTATTCTGAAACGATGATGGTTGAGTAGTTAACGAGTTCGTATATCGCGTCGATGAATTTACGTTGGAATCCTTGCGAATGAACTGGAGCATTTGGACCTAGAGATTTTCCTAAACTCCCATAGATAACTACCACATTCAAGTTGCAAATATGTCGCCAAGCAGATGTACTTGAGAACAATGTACCTTCCTAGGTTTAGCATGTTCACCGAATTGAATCATATTGTCATTTAACATTAGGTGAAATAGTGGTCAAACACTAAAGCATTTTACGTGTAAAAAAAATTATTATTACACTCTATAACCATATTCGATAGTTAAGTGAAAAAGGAATAAAATACAGCCAATTCTCAAAAACATTCTCAAAATTCGCATGGCTAGCTACCACTCTCAAGTTGAAAATCTGACGCCAAGCACCTGTTGGTGTATTCCATCAGTTGCGTTCGAGAGCCAGTCTTCCTCTAGGCTTAGCGTGACTACCATCTCAGACCACATCATCATTTAATATAAGATTAGATTGTGATCAAACGCTAACCTATAAAGTAACTACATAAAAAAACAACAGTAGAATCATGTGTGACATAAAAGTAAACCGAACGTACCAAACTAAGGATAGGTATTATCTGAAACCATTTTCACCGCGTCAAGTGAACGTAAAAGTCAAATGTCTCCTGAAATACAGCAATGACCGCAAGATATTCTAGCGATATCTCACACGTTCGCATTGTAAGAAGTGGGTGAGAGGCAAACGGCGGCGTAAATTACAACAGCACAGATGTTCGGGATAGGTGACGAATAACGATATATATATATGAGAGGTTCGCATCCTCGAGTTGCGGGCTAATTCATTCTCGGCGTACTCGAGTGCTTCGGTATTGTCAGTTGCGTGATAAAAATGTCTTCTGTATTTTGTTTTACGAGATATTCGACAAGTATTCATGGAAAAAGTAAAATCCATGCGTGAATAACACTCAATAATACTGGCATGAGAGCTAATTTAACTCTGGATAAAATATTAGCAAAAAATGAAAAATTGTTCTGTCCGTTTTTTTTTTTTTTATATTATAGGGGGTAAACGAACACGTGGGTCACCTGATGATAAGTGATCACCGCCGTCCATAGACACTAGCAACACCAGGGGAGTCGCAAGTACGTTGCCGGCCTTTTAAATATGTGGGCCTCCGGCGCTCTCACTGATCGAACGAAACGCAACAGTGCAACCACTGTTACTTCACGTCGGTTTTCTATGAGAGGGTGGTACTACCCCGGGCGAGCCGACCCATTCATGCTGAAACCAGTAATCGCTTCAACGTAACTCTACCACCTACACCCGTGATGCTTCTGAAAAGATTACGTGTCTGCATATAAATCGATTTTTGGTAATAGACGTTTCAGCTGAAGAATTAAATCTAATCTACAATTTAAATGACTAAGTACAAATCGGACATAAATCGTTTCTTCAAGAAACGAGCCTACTCCTTCCTCAAAGGCCGGCAACGCATCTGTGATACCTCTGGTGTCGCAGGTGTCCATGGGCGGCGGTGATTACTTACCATCAGGTAACCCGTCTGTTCGTTTGCCTCCAATCTCATAAAAAAAAAAAAAAAAAAAAAATTCTTGCTATAGTCATATTTCGTTTCCCTTCACCAGAATATATCGATTAAAAATTTCGTCAACTCTAGCGAAAACTAAATATCTAAATGTTATATAAAAGTACTTTTTCCATATATAACACAAGCAACAAGCAGCTCATTATATGAAACATTTCGATCGAACGTTTTATAAGCACTGATATCATTTTAATCAACCTCCAAACAAGAGGCTCTAAATTAAATGAACTTTTCGAAATTATTTCTCGCCGCCAACCGAAACATTTAGACCGGGTGTGTTACTATGGTGATAAATTTAAGGCATATTCGTCTCCTTTACGGTGGAATAAAGTTAATTAACAATAGCTCCACTTACTGCACCGAATACGCGACACCACATACAAAGAGGCCGCGAGTTAATACTGATAGATATAGTCACATTACAAGCTAACAAATATAGACATATATCTTCTAAATTATAAGTTTCATCTTTATGGTTTCATCTTTATGGATTCATTACGCGATATCAATGATATGTAATTACACTAGTATTGTTTTTAACTTTTCAAAGATTCATACAATTATTATTATTTTATTTTTGTTATATTATAGGGGGTAAACGAACAGGTGGGTCACCTGATGGTAAGTGATCACCGCCGTCCATAGACACTAGCAACACCAGGGGAGTCGCAAGTGCGTTGCCGGCCTTTTAAATATGTGAGCCTCCAGCGCTCTCAATGACCGAACGAAACGCAACAGTGCAAGCACTGTTACTTCACGTCGGTTTTCTGTGAGAGGGTGGTAGTACCCCGGGCGAGATGACCTATTCATGCTGAAACCAGTAATAGCTTCAGCGTAGCTCTACCACCTACCTATAAAACTTATGAAATTAACGACACGAGTTAAAAGTAATTTAATATCAGTTTTATTAGTAAGTTCTATCCGCAACCTGGAAGCGACGATTTAGATATAATAGCTGGGGTACAGTCGTACTACTTGGAAGAAGTCAATGTAGGGCAATGGTCTAACACAGATACAAGATATATAATAGAATTGTGGTAATGTGTTGATCAATACTTGGGCTTCTAAACAATGATAAGAGGAAAATTCTAACTAATATCATAAATGTGAAATTGTATTTGTTTAGTAAAGCAAAAGCAAAAGCTAGTCTTTTATATTTAGATAAAACTTTCTATTCCAACTTTAGGTAGTTGTCATCCCTCAGAAATAATTAAACTTTATGTTCTTCGAAATATGTACATCAAAAATTTATCGCTCATTTATTTTATGCATATATAAAAAAAACGTATCCTTACCCATGAGAAAGCTGTACAAAGTCTGACGCCCTAAATATTTACCGTTGACTCTTTTTGTGACGCAACGCTGTAATAAGAAAGCGTATTCCGGAGATTGATTTTACCTTGAGTGAAAAAGTTTTAGTATAAGATTCCCACAGTTTAAATAACTACATAGATAATATAGAATATAAAGAAATAGACATATATAATTTTATCGTATTTCTTATCTTTTAGTCATAAATGATAATAATATAACAGAAAACTTTTATAAATATTTTACAATATCAATACGAGATAAAAAATGTAATGGTAAAAAATTGGCTTACGAAATGTTCAGTTTGCAGGATTCATATCAAAGTTTAAAAAAAATATTATAAAAATCTTATATATAGCGCATCGCATTCCATCCGACGTATCGTTTAGTTTATTTATCGCCCTTGTCACGTGTGCTGTTGAATTTCACGTGGTCTGAACTGAGAGTGAGGCTGACTGCGACACGACAGACGAGATTTCATGGTATTATCCCGCCACCTTCCACCGCAGCGTGCATGTTTTACCTAGTTTGTTTGTATTGTAACTCTTTTTTAAACTCCATACATTCTGTAGTTTAGCATATTCACACATATCTACTTCAACGGTAAAATCAGACTGGACAAATGTTTTGGCCTTAATTTTTCCCAGTTTATAGAAAAATATACCAAGTACTCCTGATGGTAGTAAGCTTACTAGAGGCTAGTAGAGTGAGGCTACGGTGATAATCTAAACTATATGTAAATAGTCAGGGTCGAACCTCGGCATGTACCATCGAATTTCCCGGAATTCGCGTACAGATTCCAATTCAAAAGGAAGGATGAAGGATAACATCGTGAGAAAACCTGAACCTAAAAAGTGTACTTGTAGTACAGTATGTGGGAAAATATAGAACTGCCGATTGCCGATGCAAATACTCCCGCACTCTAGAGCCCACGGAGCCTCCCAGCTGCGTCCTTCTGCGAGCAACCGGGTCATACCGCAAACTATCGCAGATGTCCCCGCGCGCCCCGCTCGACCCGTCCCCGCCGCGACAGATGAGCGACCCCGTCCAGGGCACATGTCCCGCCGTTCCGGACGCAACCGTCACCGCTTCTGCCCATACAAAGCCAGGCTTTTAGGCTTTCCCTGTCCTGCCGGGTACCTCCAGTGCACCGGTAGCACTAAGCAATAAAACTTTTACAATCTACAAAAAAAAAACAAAGAAATACAGATAATATTGTTATATAAGCACTGTGAAAGAAAAACTTTGTCCCCATTGCTATAGTTGAATCTTCGGCTATTATTATTAAGAATTTAATTGAATTTCTGATAGCAATCTTATTTTATTTCACATCAATATTTATTTCAGCTAAATTTTATAGCGTACGTACAGAAAGATCTAGGAAATTGTCGATATAATTAAATTATGTTATAATATATTTTGCAACAAGGACAAATTTGCTAATGGATATAATATGAATTATCTCGTACATATATATGTCCAATGAAGGAAGATTAACCACTACTAATGGTTCATGTAAAAATTATATTTGATTGGTATAGAGATACTACAATTTACCCTCACGATATGTTTAATAATTCAAGTTTTAAAATAAATTCGTAACATTTTCAAAAATTTTATGGATGTGCTACACTAAGTTTAATATTTCTACCAGGAATATTTAAAATCAACCGTGTACTCAATTCAGACTTCTGCTACAAACTTATGGGTTACATTTTTTATAATCAAAGTCTAGGCTCATTCGTTCTTATTCTCAAAACTAACTGTATAATTAAATAAAATATACAATTTTAGTACTTTAGTTCCAGTGTTTAGTATTTTAGTGCGTTCAAATGACGCAACGTGTAACGTGTATTTAAATTTTAATATAAGCCAAAGCTTTCGACAAGAGAAAGAATTATAATCATTCTAAAACTAAACTTGAAAAAAGATACTTTCAAATTCTACCTTCATTCTTTTTATAAAATAATAGATGTTACAATAATCCAGATAAAATATTATACCTACAACAAAGAATAGCCTTTCTACTATAAGGAGCCTTCTTAAGAATAACTTAAAAAGTTTAATTTTAGGCAACTACTTCGCAGGGACTTTTATATGTCTTTTAAGCAAAATATTACGAAACTTTTTCTTGACAATGGCTAAATGTATTTGTGCACTTATCTAGTGTTATCTTTTTGGTAGACTAACTATTTAAACCCCAAACTGTGCACCTGACTGTTAATTTAAAAATATAGTGTGCAGTTCGGTAGATTACTTGTCGTCTATAAACGATAGGTCAAAAAAGAACTTGTGATATATATAATTTAGTTTGGTTACTACAGTATTGCGTCAAGTCGATATTTGCGAAGACTAAAAAAGTTTGAGCCTAGAATGAAAGTTGAAACATTTGCATAATATTATTAAGATTTGTATACGATACCAATAAAGTCTTACACTCACAAAATGCTTGGATCCAAATTCTACATAAAGTGCTTCAATTAAAAACAACAAATAATTATATGTGGCAAAATAATTATATGTGGCCAAAATAACACGAATAATAATATCATTCTATAAATATTCCCATATTACATTAGCAATAGGTATAATAGCCACACCAGCTCACGACGTTTGGTGATTACAGAAAGCCTAGAAGTTTATAACTGTGATTTTAGAACATGCTAAACAATATGAACACTTTTCATACTTTTTACATTTCCTCACAATATTTCCTTCAATGTTCCAAATAAAAGCACTGGTGGCGCATTATTAGTAAGCTATACCATTGAGGAAAGAGGTCATGGGTTCGGATTCTCATACGTGACGGACTTTTGTGTAATGAGCGTCATAATTGACAGCTTTGTCTCTCTCTCTCTCTGGATGACAATATTTATATATGACATACATTTATAATATATGTATGTAGGAGTCTAGGTTATGTGGAAGAGATTATCAGTGAAACTCAGTGTGTTTAATAATAGACTGTATTTATTCTAACTCCATGTTGGTATATATAGTGACAAAGCATATTTCATTTGTTAGAAATTACATATTCGATATATAATAACTTAAAAGCTTGCAGTCAGTCTGCGTTAGGATGACATTCTAGTTAGAGAGTTACATGTATATCAGTTCTTTTTTATTCTCAATCTTCAAATTTAACGTGGAATTAAAAGGTCATATGTGTAACTAACAGAAAAAGCTAAGAGTAATGCTTAGAGTCCAAACCCGGAGACAATCGATTAACACTTAGTCAAACCATGCGGTAACCATGATTTTAGTAATATAAAATACAAAAATTATGCAATAATTATATAATAATACGAGATTGATTACTTCTACTTTATTGTACAACACTATTACCCCAAGGCGCATCAATCATACAATATTATGCTAAATACAGCACTTACATGGAGTGAAAACTAAATCTTAATTGATGATTCGAACGCAATATCTCCGTCTCTGTCACACATAACATCGTAATAACTATGTCAAGCGAGACCCACAACATGTGACATTAATTTTCATTCCAGTTCTGGCATGTTTCGCTGTCATGTTATAATGAAGAGGCATTTGTTATTCAAATATTTACATACTGTAATAATGTTTTAGAATCATTTAAAACGAATTTAATACTCCTAGAGAATTTGAAATAATAGTTTTAATTTTGTTTACAGTTTATTTAATGAATATAGTACAAACTTATTTGTGTCATTTATTAATTTGCTTTCTTATGAGACTGTTTTTTCCCTAAATCCCAATTTTTTTATAAAACACTGATTTTTGTTCGCGGTTCCGCACGATTATTATTAATACAATTGGTTCACCTTTGTGAAACACAAACTCACATTCGTATTTATAATTAGTTAGAAGTAGAATGTCATTAGATTTGTTCCATGATGGAGTATCTGAGATATCCGGCATAAATTTGACATAGTTGACTTTCACTTTGTAACCTTTTGGGATCACCCAGTAGAAGAGGTTCGCAAGCTGACATAATAACGGTAACATTAGCCGCCATTGTCGTTGGGTTGCATTTTGCATAACATCAGGTTCAGTGCATGTAATTTGTGTTCGGAAGAAAAATAACACCGATTATATATTTCTGTTAATTTTTTTAAGTAAACGTCTTCAGGCACATTGAACAGTGAACGTAATTGAACCATCACGCTCGGATCGGTGACACCGAATCGGGTTAACTCGTGTCCAATCAACACCAAGAGCGCTCGGGCCGGTGACGCACTGGGTCGTGTATACTCGGCTCCCCGCGTCATTAATCACTAGTCCGGTGAAACTGTAGAGTAACTGCCAGATCAACAGTGTAGATGGTTCGAGAAAAAAAAATCATCAACCATATTTACTGTCTAAAAAAGAGTGAATCATTCCAATAATTACATTTTTATTATTATGCATTATAATCATAAAATAATATATAATGTATGTTTTGTGTATAGTCAGTGTAGTATTTCAAGTGTATATATACTATGTGTATATATACTGTGCGTATTTAAATATTACTATTATCTATTTACATATAAATCTGTATGAACTTTAATGTGCATGTATTTATTTATGTTTTCACTTCTATCATGTGGTAACAAGAACACCACACTTTTTGGTTATGTATAGTCATCATTAGGTGTTTAAATCATTCAAGTGACAGTTTAAGTTAGAAATTACATCTAACGCAAATCAAAATTACGAACACCTTGTACTAAATAATGGAGGTGTTGTAAATGAGGTACGAATACTTCTAGTAATATGATTTGAAAGCGTACTTTAAATTAGAATAGAATCACATTTTCTTAACATAAATTTTATCAATTTAATCCCCCGAACCGCCTGTCGTCGCTTCACGGCAATCTTGAACTACACGGGATATTGTCAACAAACTTTCGAACCGGAGCGACGCCGCCTCCGAAACCTTAAAGTTCCTGCGGCGTTGTTCTAAAAGCCACCCCATATAATATAACCCATCAAACTGAACGAAAAATATCTCACGAGGACACAAAAAGTTCAATCGACAGCGCATTTATAAGGGTTCTTTGATGTGAACCGTTTTAGATATATTTTAATAAGCAGATTGAATAAGTACAAATTTATATATAAACAATATTAAAATGGTTTTTAACATGGATAACGAAATATAAAAATACTGATGTTAGTCATTACAATTTCTCTTTTTTTATGTTTGAAACATCTTATAATAAGTGAAATAAGCTCCTTTTCGTACTATTCCTGTCGTAGTGTTTTTGTTTTCACATAGCATATTTTCAGACCTACAGTTTGTATGGTTTTCGCTCAACTCCTAAGTGTTGTAATTTCATATTGATAAATTATGCATATAGACCGTAAAAACCAAAAATATGTTTTTTTTTAATACGACTGATAGTTTCACAGATAAGTGCCTCCAAACAAACAAAACAGTATTCTCCTGATCTATAACTAATAACGAATGTGACAAAGCCTAACGAAGGATATCCAGTAACCTTTGCATGAGATGTAACTAACATAAAATATAAACATATATAAACGAATAAATAATAAATACAAAGCATTTGCTTAAAATATAAGTAATATCTCTGAATAAAAGACGTTGTTACTGTAGAAATCCGACGTATAAAGCCTGCAGCCATATTATCCATTATGTAATGTGCAAAATATTAACAGGTAATAATAATATTAACGTCGACGTTATTGGAGATAAATAAATATAATGTAACACATATTTGTAATGCTCTATGATTTCAGTTTATATAGTCTGTGGTAAACAAGATATATAATATGCTCTGTGGTAATAATTCTCTTTTCTGACTACGCCTTCACCGATCTACAGTTCTGTGACATTTCTTATTCTCTTATGGTTTATAATTATACGTCTTTCATTGAATTAGAAAATTACAGTCGACTAGGAATAATTCAACTACCGCTTCTGTGAACATAATTATTTTCGTGCATTGTTGCACAAATATATTACGCAAAAGCTATTGCTAATTTGAATCAAACAAATATATTTGTTATAGGCCCTTTATATGTATGCATACAGAATACAATTCGTATTATAGTTTAAAGATTAACAAGTGTGTATTCAATGAACAAGGTATTTATGAGGTGTATTTGATATATAGATTATATGCATTATTATGTGTATGTTGATGTATGTTGACCACAGACAATATTCACACAATGCCCTTTGTTATAACTAATTTTTACATCAAATTCAATTCTTTGAAAATGTGTTAATGTTACACGATTTAAGTATATTATATGTAAATATTTATTGCAAGTATTTTTTGTATACAATATTTGTTATTTAAACAATGCTACCAAATTGCTAGCCACAAAGGACTACGTTTCTATGCACAATTATAGTGACGAAATTATTGTATTCGATTACTAGTTAGTGTTTTGCCGGGTTTCAATTTTTATTTCGCTTTATTACGTAAAAGCGATGGTTTTAATTCTAACCTAAAAGTTAGATTAATGGTACACTGACAATTTATTTAAATATTGTCACAGAATATACTAGAATTGATTACGTGGCCATTGAATTTAATTTTAACCTCATAACTTATTCTATATATTATATTATGTAACAAAAAACAATATACTGGAACCAAAAAATACATATTATTATATGTTAATAAAAAGAATCATGCAAATTAGTTCATTTTATTTTCAGTTATAAGCACGGTAAAGGACGGAGAGAAATTTACATTATTTTATACTTTATAGCTTACCGTTTGACCACAATCTCATCTAATGTTAAACGATTATGTGGTATAAGATGGTAGTCACGCTAAACCTAGAGGGAAACTGGCTCTCAAGTGCAGCTGCCGGAACACACCAATAGGTATTTAGGCGACAAATTTTCAACTTTGAGGGTGGTAGCTAGTCAGGCGGACTTAAAAAAAATCCCTACCATCATGCTATGGTTTTATCACGATATTTTCCTTCACCGAAAGCTCCGACTCAATTGCTAGGATTCATACCTTCGTCCTTCGGCGCTGTGTCCAAACACACTACCAACTGAGCCATCAACGCTTCAAAATATTTAATTATATATAAATATAAATTATAAATATTAGCATTTATAATATTTAAGGAGGACAATACACATGGTACACTCTATTTCAATATCTTTCACCTTTCTTTATCACCTATTAAATTATTGACGATATTTAACATTGTTAATTGAGGTTACGATTTTTTATAATGAACGCCCTTGACCCATGAACGGAGGTCACGAACGCTTAGACTGTAAACTATGAACGGCTCAAGGACTGCCCGA
Organism: Antheraea assamensis; assembly: GCA_035772565.1. NCBI lineage: Eukaryota > Metazoa > Arthropoda > Insecta > Lepidoptera > Saturniidae > Antheraea > Antheraea assamensis. The sequence continues at coordinate 3,446,769 of JAQQSE010000062.1, read as the reverse complement.
AGTAACAAAATTTTCGCTGAGATTGATTTCTTCAGGGACTTACTACTCTGGCCGCCATCTTTCTCGATACATTTTAATTTTATTACTTACTTTTTACAACGTTTTTTAAACGGTGCTTATTAGATTTATTTTTCATGATGCATATCGTTACATATTGCCGAATGTAAAAGGTACTTACTGCTCGGTCATACTTTGAACTTAAATAATGTTAGTCTAATAAAACAATTACATATGGTTACTTCAAATATCCAAAGTAATATTACAAATGCGAATATGAGTTTGTTTGATTATTACACTTTAATAACTAAATCGATCATTATGAAATTTTGCATAAATATTTTCATCAGTATAGAGATTGACATTATCACTATCATCCTTATATCATATCTCTCTCTACTAGACATTATAATGTAATAAGTATAAATAATAAAGATTATACATCATATATAAACTATAACACAAACAACACACACATCAACACACACACCTACGCACGCACACACACAACATACATGCGCGCACGTGTACGCGTTAAGTTAATTATTGCACAATATTGTAGTTTCCTTGTTAGAACTTTCCATGGAGTTTTGGTGGCATCTCAGAATGCATGCTCCGTGGTATTATTTCCCATCTACTTCACTTGTGCATAATAACCGAACTATATTACGTAAAACACCACCAATATTACAAAATATAGAGTCTAATAACACAAGATTATGAATAAAATATAAAAACCACTACATGACAGACTAAGATCCCGCCAAAAACCATAATAAAGGTTATACATCATATTTCTTCATACCATAGACTACCACAAAACCGTACCATAGAGTAATATAAACATGTGTTAACCACTGGACTGTCCTAAACTATAAAGGTTTAAGTTCCATACAAACGAATGTAGACCCCATGAGGCTCAGGTCAACAAATTATGGTAGCATAAGCTTAAAAAATACTTGATTCCTTACAAAACGTTGAAAAATAAAAAATTATGTATTGTAAAATTATAATTTTTGTACAAGATGTATTTTTAAATGATTTTTTTATTTGTATGAACTTTATTTACTAACCTATAAAACTTACAATAGAAAATGTCGTAAAAAAAAATTAAAAACATAATCTGCCATTTTGAGATCTGGGTCTTAAAAAATCAGCCGAGGGGTCAACCTCCAATATAGGTACTATCACTGGAGGAGTTTCTTACCTACCCATGACGTATGCGAAGATCACTTAAGACGGCTCCGAGGAGTTCATCGTAGGCATAGAATTATGAAACGGCTTACACTTCAGCTGGCAGCTTTGTTACTCTATGATCGTAGGTGTCCATCCTGATCGGTAGTATTTTATCTTTGAACCAGTGTAGTGCCATTGTATTGACGTTGCCCCACGCTGTTAGGTATACTGCTGTAAGAATTTTAACCCCCACGAGCTACCACCTGCCTCCCGTGCGAAGTCCATATCATACCTATATTCATTCTAAATTTACTCTCTCTACTATCTCTCTCATGATACGTTACTATTAATAGAATACAATAATAATAATAGGTCAAATTTATATTGACCCGAACGAAGCCGCGAGCAAAATTCCGCGAACGACTTTTTATTATCTGCTTGTTAAAATCAAATGTTAATTTTGAAAGTTCTATCCCCGCGTGTTAAAACCAAAGTAATTTATCTATACCCAGATTGCAGTTACTCGCAAAATGTCCGCCTTTGTGAACTCCCTGTTAATTTGAACGTAATTAAAATTCCCCATCGAGTCTCTGCGAAACTCGCATCCGCCACACGTTCGCATCCACATCCACGTTCCTCTCTACACATCAGTTGAATAATTAATGGGCTAAGTTATTTATTAGCGATGTCACGCGTTCTTTATATTCTATAGATAACTACAATATACAAGGAACATCCTCGAAGTCATCATTCGCGTCGAAGATGTGTCGAAAGTGTTATAAAGATTTTTGTTATTACAGTTTTATCATCTCCGAAGCGGATTTCGATTGACTGTTAATACATATTTATTAATTTATATAAATATCTACGCAATTTAACAAACTGTCATTCCACTATTACGATAAAATATATTGATTGTAAACATTGACAACTATCCAAGATATTCCTAAATGTAGTGGTTACAACAGATTTTTTTTCTGAGTTACCTATAGGATATTTGGTCACTGCCTTAATCGATCTAATTTCCAATACCCAAATGAGCCGGAAGTTTCCGTGTAGGAAAACATCATGAACACACCATAGAACATTGGTAGGGCTCTCTCTAATCGCCCCATTGATAGGTGTCATCATCGAATTCCAGCAGCTTCACCTGAAAACAAGTCTCCTGTAGTTTTACGCCTTATCATCATTTAACACCATGTGACATATCAATCACCATGTCGTGCATGAAACTATAGCATGGTGGTAGGACTTTCTAAGTGCGCATGGCTAGTTAGTCACCACTCTCGAGTTGAAAATCTGTCGCCAAGTACCTGTTGGTCTGTTCCGGCAGCTGCACTTGTGAGCCACTCTTCCTCTATGATTAGCGGTAGCGTGTCTACCATCTTATACCATATCATCATTTAAGATCAGATGAGATTGTGGTCAAAGGCTAAACGTTAAAATTTACCAAGTATTAAAAAGCACTTAAATTATGCAGTATACATTATCATCATTTTCACCCATAAAATTTAGCCAAACAATTGTATTGCCGGTTACCGATGTAATTTTAGCATCATAAAACACATTTTATGGTGATACATTTATTTTATGACACCAGAGTGATCCGTTTATAAATCGCGATGAACGGTTAAAGATTGACAATGGCCGTTGTGCCTCGTATCTGCGGATATAAAATATAATCCGGGCTGTGTTTTTGTTATGCAGCTTATTTAATTATATTCATTCTATAATTGTAATCATTCCAAAATTACTGAATGGAGCAGAGAGGTAAATTTAAAGGAATTTTGAGGAAAACCGTTTGGATTTTACCATTTGTTAGTTTTGGCACCAAAGCCAGGCAAAATTTTACTAAAATAATAAGATGCAGTTATATTCTATTTTAATTTATATATTGTCCACATTGTATAATACACTGAGGATGTTTTCGTCCCAATGATCGTAGTTCCTGCATTACTGCTTCGCTCTGGAACAACCATAATAAACTGCAATAGTAAATAATAACCTGCTTTTGCTGTATACTCTCATTATTTTGTTGACTTAAATAATTCTTCAAATAAAAGACCTGGTATTAAGACAACAGTAAGCTCAAAGCACGATGAGTAACAATTATTCTTTTACAATGTATACAGACAGAAAACTTTAGTAGAAGAATACGCTCAAAGTAAAACGCAAGGCAACTGTAGAGGCCTTGTCAGGTCAACAGTCTAGTAGTCAGTTCGGAAAAAAAAAAACAAAAAAGAAATCAACGTACAACTATTAAAGTTCTGTGTATAATTTCAACAAAAATATTGTTACAATGAACTATCGCCATACTATAGGTAAAAAATATTAGTTAATTTCGAGTTAAACAGAGACCATTTAATTAGAATTACTTTATACATTATGCTATAGAATTGTAAAATAATAAAAAACTACTAATAATTCACTGATAACAATTCTCAAAGAAATAGAAATCATTTCTTTTCGTATTCGCACAGGTATGGGACTTGCATTATTGGATTAGGTCGACGTTATGAAGTTGTGTGCCGTACATATGAATAAAGTAAGGAAAATCGATAATAAATTGCACCTCCCATCTTCTTTCTAAACTAGTAGCCTTTAATTTACTAAAAGTGATAAATCTCATTTATACGGGTTAAAATATTCGCAGTATTCATGTATACAAATTTTGTAAATAAATTCGCTACAAATTATTCCGTGTTCTTTATAATTCAAAAGCCCTTTACTTTGGTATCGTCATTAAATGAAATAATAATTGTTCACTTGTTTATGATAAAGAGATATAAAGCAGCTAGTACGATAAATACAATAAAATAGAACAATATACACTAGCAGTAAAGTATGGTAATACTAACTGCCCGCCCCGGCTTCGCACGTTACTGAACTAGTCATTATGAATTCTACCTTGTTAGAGGTACAGAAAACAGCATAGAGTACCTTTCATCTAGCAAAAATGTAAGGTTCCCGAGGGTTAGGTCAAATCCTACAGTGTTGCGAGCGAAGCCGCGAGCAAACCCTGATTTATAATAATCGAATAGGTTAGATTTACTATTACCAAATTTATTACAGAACAAAGAAAAAACTCATAATTACATAACAAAATGTCAAATGTAACAAAACGTGGAACAAATGAAGACCGTTCATATTATTTTATAAACGTGAGAGGAAATAATTTCAAATTCTAACAAAATTAAGTCTGTCTCATGTCCCAGTGGATCCGCAATTTCCATACCAACAATATTTCCACCATTAAAATGACCGTCCACTTCGGCCACCTGTCCAAGTTTGAAATTCTAATTAATATACATGTGCTATAGTGAAAAGTTAAAGTCAGTTGATTTACATAATATGGGTATACTGCGTGAACAATAAGGCTTATATAAAGTTTCTAGGGAGGCGTTACTGACCCCAACTTGCTCAAAGACTCTGTGAGCATAAAGTGCACACTGTAGACTCAATCAACAATTTAATATGTTTCATTGTTTATCATAAAATGTATTTAAGTAACTTCTGTAATATATAATAATATTTTCATTTCATTGAATTACTTTTTACTTAACACATTACGCATTACATAGAAAAAACTTAGACGAGTAACGTTCTGTGATGTAATTTTTAGAATGAAATATTTGTAATTTTTTAATCATTTTTTGTTATACATTATTGTCATAGAATTATGAAACGGCTGACACTTCAAGACCCCTCGCAGCTTTGTTATTCTATGATTATTGTTCTCGCATAAAAACATTTGAACATCACCAATAAATAACAGTTTAAAATAATAACGTTACACATACTACTTCAATCATTATATTGAATTCAGTCTATACAACACAATACTAGATCGCGACCACTATATACTAGGTCAGCGGCTCTGAACCTTTTGTACGACGCACTAACATACTCTTTACAAATACGCTACACTCTTACATACTTACTTGCAATTTTTTCAATAGTACAAAATGAACTAAAGTGACAGTTACTAACTCTCGCGACATACTACATGAAAGATGCTTACGACACACCAATGTGCCGCGACACAGTGTTTGAGAACCGCTGTACTAGGTGCGTACAGCCATCTTAGCGGTACTCATGGACATAACAGGTTCCACGGTCCACCACAGTACATATAGGAACCAAGCGGGGTATTTGGTATATGGACCCGACTGGGTCGCGACGACCTTACACTTGTCGAAAAATCCCGTGACAATGTCCATGTCCTACTTCTGTGGTTTAGTATAATCGAACGATAACACAATTTCCAAATTAAACGTATTTTTATTATCATTTATAGGTTTGACCACTCTCTCTATGACTCTCTCTTGATGTTAAATGACAATGTGGTTCAAGATGGCAAGCAAGCTAGACCTAGAGGGAGGCTAAGGTCTTAAGTGCCAGCTACTGGAACACACCCAAAGGTGCTTGGCAACAAATTTCCAACATAAGTATGGCAGCTAGGCAGCTGGTCTTAGAAAAAGTTCTACTGCCTTACGAATACTATTTTAATAAACAATCAAACTTTTTCAACGCGACACTTGACTTGTAAGTGAAATAAAATAAACAGCGTAATGGGAAACTTTTCTTTTAATATCCAACTTCAGTAGAATAAATTGGAATGACGAACGAACATTATTCCGACACAATTCCTTAGACATAAAGGCTAAGGAGGAACTTAATTAAATCGCGTAAGCAAACTTACTTTGAGTTTTTAGAGAACGTCTTTTTCGTTCGAGGACATTATCTATTCATCACACGGATGGTTCGAAAACGGCTACTTTATTACTTATGTACGTTTCAACGCAAGTTCCTTCCTTGTAATATCGAGCGTCATTTTTCTTCCGTTCCATTAGTGGTCATCGGTCAGTCGAGACGGATTTGCGGTCTCGGCAAACATAAATAAACTAATGGCCTCCATGAGTGACAAAGAACATCCCATAAGAACTGAAAGCTTGGTAATCAATATTTGATGGTATGAACTAAATATATATATATATACTGCCAAGTGTTCATGATTTCGTTTACGTGAAAATTGTTTTACGCTTGCATAATTTTATCAGATTTTTTTATTTTATATTATAGGGGGCAAACGAACAGGTGGGTCACCTGATGGTAAGTGATCACCGCCGTCCATAGACACTAGAAGCACCAGGGGAGACGCAAGAGCGTTGCCAGCCTCCGGCGCTCTCACTGACCGTACGAAACGCAACAGTGCAAACACTGTTACTTCACGACGGCTTTCTGTGAGAGGGTGGTACGGGCGAGCCGACCCATTCATTCTGAAACCAGTAATAGTTTCAGCGTAGCTCTACCACCTAGTAAATAATCGCGGTTGTCTATTTTTTAATCAACTACTACTAATTCCCTATAAATCTTTTACCGATTTTAAGTTACCTCTGTTCAATTTTATCATAACTACGTAACCTGTAACAAGTTCCATGCTATGTGGTACCAACGGTGGTACACGTTAAACTTGATCTTTCGGACACGTGTACCACATACTTGTGATCTGATATACACTACTTAGTTACTTACATTTACACGATGTGATAATTACTGAAAACGAAAGAATTGCTTAGTTTTTTTTATATTATAGGGGGCAAACGAACAAGTGGGTCACCTGATGGTAAGTGATCACCGCCGTCCATAGACACTAGCAACACCAGGGGAGTTACAAGTGCGTTGCCAGCCTTTTAAATATGTGGGCCTCCGGCGCTCTCACTGGCCGAACGAAACGCAACAGTGCAACCACTGTTACTTCACGTCGGTTTCCTGTGAGAAGGTGGTACTACCCTGGGCGAGCCGACCCATTCTTGCTGAAGTCAGCATTCATGCTGCTTATCTATTATTATGTATCAAAATATCAAATGGCCTGAACGACATGTGGGGCAAAAATGTCTATTCACGGAACGTGTTAAATAGCGGTGTAATAGATATGTTCTCATGTCTAATAAGTCCTCTATCTGCGACTAACATTATCGTCAGAATCGCCCAAGTTTTCGACTCTGACAAACAAAATAAATTTAAAATTTAGTTGTGTATAGATTGTATTTGTTCAGAAGAAATTTAATACTAAAATTTAAGGCTTCTAATTCTAACATTTACCAGTGGTCATGATGCTCCAGCGAATTGACCGGCGGAATACAATACGATATACGCAAATTCGAACCCCGGCATATACCAACGAATCTTTAGGAATTTGCTTACAATTACTAATTTAAATTGGCAACACTATCAGGTGACGGTGAAGAAAAATATCCTGAGGAAACTTAAACCTGACTAATGTTCTTTTAGCATCACCTTATGTGGGAAAATACAGAACTGTTCTTACTTTGTCGGAGTTTGAAATCGTCAATATGTAATGGGCTGCTATAGTGCTTATGCCCATACCTTCCTTCGGGAAGAGGCCTATGGCCCTGTAGTGGGTTTCTTACAGGCTGATATAATAATGATAATGATTGACATTCATAAACCTACAGTAATAAAATAATTGTAGTATTAGTAATGAGATAGTATCAATTGAAGTAATATATAATTGAAATATGATTCGAGATTTATAACTGGTTTTATGAATTAGAATTACGAACGTACCGTTTACGGCTTTACGGAAATCCACCGCAAAGCAAAAAATGTGAGCGAAAACAATGGATTATTGTTAGACATTGATTAATGTTGATTGGAAATTTCAATATGAAGCCGTCCTCTCGGAAACAGAATTTACAAAATGAATGATAACTTTTTTATATTCAGATATTCCTAAATCATGGTTTATTACATTTTGCTATACTGTATTTCTGGACGTTTATTTTTGTATACTCGTTTTTTATTTCCTATTCTTTAATTACCCATCTATGTATGATATATATAGTATGGTTGGCTAACTCATCAAACAGAGCCGAAACTAAAATTATAAAATTTGGACACTTAGTTTCTTTTTGTAGACGTAAAAACTTATTAAGAAGCGATGTTTTGAAATTCAATCCCTAAGGGGATAGAAAAGGTGGCATAGACTGTATAGGCCATATGGGGGCAAAAAAATCTTCTCCTATTGACTTGAACGTTAGCACAATAACTTTCTAATATAAATAAATAAATACCTATTTCAGCATTTGCCAAATTTCAGTGTGTAAAACAGAGGATCAAATTTTTTATTGATATTTTTAAGTGGATACTTGATTTCTTATGGCCTTAATGTTGAGTGCAAATAACCACTTGATTTTTTTATTTATGGTTATCCCTTAAGGATACATAATATTATCAGCCACAAACGCGTGCGGAGTCACAAGCAGAAGTTGGTCTATAAATAGATCTACAAAAACTAAAAGTGTCTATTGTCAGCCCGATTCAAATCTACATGTTACTCTGCTTTTCCATAAGGGTAACTAATGATAAAATCACAATTAAAACAATTTGTCTCCTCATCTCATCACACGATAGAAATGAAAACGTGTGGCAGATAATAATTGGAACCGAATAAACACGATTCAGTGCGTCACCGCCCCAGGCGCGTTTGATGTTTAGTCGAGTCGAATAAACCATATTTAGACCGACCGACTTGATCGTGACGGTTCACTTTCTTTCACTATTCATAAGAAGTTTTCACTTCAATAAAAATCATCTCATGAATAATCCAAATGAAACAGGTAGTTCTCCTGAACTGACATAACCATTTTTACATAAACGAAAACACTGGCACAAGTTAGTATATTATGAAACTGAACACCTTTTATTTTCAACCCACAACATTTTTAATAACGAGATATAACATTTCAGTATAACCTAAAACCTAAATGGGTTTAAACATTTTAAATTGTCTCATATATCTTACTTTACAAAAATGCCTATGGCGAACTATCAATCAACAACTAAATACTTATGTAAGGAGTAATCAAAAAGTAAAGTAATCAAAGTTAATATGTATGTAATCCTAGTACTATAAGTGTGAGAATATGTACGACTGAATTGTTTATTCATCAATCATACTCAAACAATTGAAAGAATTATAATAAAATTTGGGGTAAATGACAATTATATCATGAAATAAGATAAAATAGGTTAATATAGTCCAACGAATACATCTAGTAGTAATATAAATTAATCAAATCGAATCACTAAAAAGCGACGAATTAAAAACATTCTAGAACAACTTCAATTTTGAACTACACAAATTGATCCTTTACTCAAACAAGCCTAATTCAACAGTTTCCCTCGTTGAAAAACGTAAAATAAGACTTCGAGTTTCTCTCAGAGTACATTTCTAACTTGCCCGTTGTTTGCATTTCGTCCGTTCAATATTAACGAATAATATTATAGGTACTATGAATTATCGTTCAATAAAGCTGACAGAGAGATATAAAATCTTTTAATTAGGTCATCGTATTTGAATAAATGAAACATTGCAGAAGTAGGCAGTTCCTAAAACGAATTTATATATTAACAGGCGATATTTTTTTTTCGAACTGACTACACTTTTGACCTGGGAAAGCCACTACAGTTTCACCAGACTTCAATTATTAGGCGAAGATAAAACAGTTCAGTAACTTTTTCTTCACTGTTTGTCAGCCGATTTTCTGCTTTTTTTTGTTATGTAACTGCTGACGAGCTTTAGTATTACCAATAAGAAATTTGAAAACAGTTTTCTTTTGTTACCATTAATGAGTTTCGTCATACTTCACGATCCTTACGTTTACTAATCTACAACATTTGTTCACTGTTCGGTAGAACAAATAATATTCAAAATTAAAAAAAAAAATCATTAATTGCAGATTTTCGACCAACGAACTAACTTCAGTAATAGTAAAATCATACGTCAATTTTCTTAAGAAAAAGAATATGCTTCACATATAATATTAAAATACCACGGTGCATATAGCATTACTATGACACAATAACTGCTTCACCTTCGTTATAAGATCAACCAATTGAAAGTTATTAAAAATGTCTTCATGACTGATATTTTTTTTTTTTTTTTATGTTATAAGGGGCAACCGAACAGGTGGGTCACCTGATGGTAAGTGATCACCGCCGTCCATAGACACAAGCAACATCAGGGGAGTCGCAAGTGCGTTGCCGGCCTTTTAAATAAGTGGGCCTCCGGCGCTTCACTGACCGAACGAAACGCAACAGTGCAACCACTGTTACTTCACGTCGGTTTTCTGTGAGAGGGTGGTACTACCCCGGACGAGCCGACCCATTCATGCTGTAACCAGTAATAGCTTCAGCGTAGCTCTACCACCTACAGAAGAACTACTGATACTGATATAGAATATATAAGTGAAGTTACCCAAGTCATTACCTGTAGTCCGGTGGAACTGTAGAGGCCCTGCCAGGCCAACAGTTCGAAAAAAAAAAAAAAACAAGTCATTACATTATAGCTATTGTACTTTATTGTCAACAGAATGCACAACATCATCGTCATCGAGCGGCGTGGTGAACGGTATTGCAACGGTATCGGTGGCTTTAACAGGATTGGAGTCGAAGCCACCGCTCTCAGTGAAGAAAGTTCGACCGAAACCAGCTTCCCCCAACCGCCAAGGACCGCAGCAGTGTCAAGTAATACGAAATATTTTATATCCTGGCTTAAATTAAAAGATAACTATTATGAATTCTTCACCATATCTCCTTTTACTACACTTTTTATGCAACTATCATGGACATTTATTCAATATAAATGAGACACTTACACTAATAAAAAATCGATTTTTTTTTTTCGATTTTGTACTAAAGTTACTTACAGAATACAAGGAATATCATTAGGCTAACAGACATTTTTGAGAGGAATCACATTGTCCTTAATATTAAAGCGTTTTAATCCATTTTTCAAATACATGTATGATATAGTAGCCGTTACCCATGGAAACTGGATTTTTTTCTGGATCAAAAGGTACTTGTGTCCTGTTCTATACCCGTGACAACGTGTATACAGAATTTCATTATGATCGAATTGAATAGTTAAGGCGTGAGAGTGTAACAAATAAGTAAACAAAACTAGTTAAGATTAGGAAAAGTACCTACGTGGAAAAATATACTTCAATAATATTCGTCAACCCCCAATGTCTACTGATGTCGTCTGTACACTTTTTACTTTATTTAAATTTTTACCTTTGTACACGAATTTACTGACGTGTCGTTCTATTGCTGAAATTAAATAATCAGTTCCATACCACGTTCATAAAATTACCCCAAGTAAGTGCCGGGGGTTACCGTAACAAAATGTATTTCTACTCTCGCTGGCGTCATATTTCAAAACACACGAATGATTTCAACAGTCATCAGTCGTGTTAACTTCTCTTTATAAATTTGACAACAATTTTACTTCGAATTAATATTATAAGAAATTCGTATCTAAAAATATAATATTTGGGTAAGGCACAATGTGACTCGATATTTTGTGAAGGCAAAATTAGGGCACGTCTCGTCGGACGTCGATGTTCCGGTCAGTTTCCGGCACATATCGACCGATCCACAGTGTCTTTATTCATCTTAAAGATATACCGAAAGAACGAACATTCGTATATAATAAACAATCAAAATTCTCAAGAACAATATTATATCAAGGAAAAAAAAATAACGTACCTTTTTCATTCTTCAAGTACAGTTTAGATGTATTGCCGCTTGGGAGTAGATAAAAGTGGGACTCTTTAGAACGCAAGTGCTTTAGTAAAAATTCAAACATGTTATAATAAGACCAGATTTTGTGAAATCATAATTCATTTGTCGCGTTATGAGAAATCTTTGAAAATTAATTTTTGACTATAAACGCAGGTCACGCGCGTCGATGTCTCACACACACACTATGAAGTAGTTTAAAACGGAAGTTACGCTGGCCGATGCAAGACATTATGAAGTTAATAAATGAAATAAACAGTTTATTTTGGTAAACATTATATAAAAAAAATTGCGTATATAATTTATTATAACTTGTATTAAAAGCATTATCTTTCAAACTTTCGATGCCTTTCCAAACGATTAAAATGTGTCAATATTTTTTTATATTTCACTCCAAAATAGTACTATTTATCACGTAGGTATATGTATATACAAACTCTTTTCTTAAATTTATTTTACAAATAGATCTATTTTTTAATTACTTTTACGATATCTTTTGACACCGTACACGAAGTGAATTGCAAAGGGGAATCCACTGTACCTAAAGATACCACACACTGCAAGATATGTCATCACAGTATGCCAAGATATGAATATAATATTACGAAATATATAATTAAAACATTTACATAGTAAACGACAAATTAAGTGAACAGTGTATAAATACTTTGTAATAAAATACGCTTAAGTTAGTCAAAATGAATACTATTAATCCTTCGTTAATGATGAATTATTGAATTTTTATTTTCCTTTCGACACCTTTAATTTCGCTATATTGAGTTTACACACTATAATAAAAACCACTGTAAAACCATACATATAATATGTACCTCAAAGAAGTAAATTTATATGCACCGGAATATTGTTACAATAACATACTAAATATAAGACACTACCGTATTAGAAATTCTTAGAAAATCTCATATCAACGCACGACGTTCAAAGGTTTCATTAGATTTCCGCAAACAAGAATTTCTTCTTATATAAATTTCCAACATATTATTAGAATATTCGATATTGCAACAAGTAAAAGAATCTGTATTTGAAGTTTGTCTGGTACTTTGTTCGATACTTATAATAATCTTCAAGGTAAGTTAAAATATATCTGTGTATTTTGTTATTGAAAAGTGCGGATCGTTTTCACGCAGTTAAGTAGGTAACGGGTTGGTAAATATTTACCGATGAAGGTTCTTGTAAACGCGCTTAATTGGCACTTACAACGCTTCGCCGTTAACTAATCAGAAAACTACACTCGGTCGGATCTCAATTTCAAATTTTTGATCAAACATGGCTCCAGTATTATTACGCTGTAGGATTTTAACCAATTACAAAAATCGTATTATTTGTGCATAAGCTTTTCTATATTTACTTTTAAATTTAAACTCAATAAGATTGGTCAATAGAACTAGTTTTTAGAGAAAATATAACGAAGTGTAATATAATTAAACTCAACCTCGAGTCCTAGTTCAGATCAACCATTTATTCATGCTGTCCTAACTAATATTATATTTTAATTATGTATTCAAGATGTACTAGATTTAAAATTATTTAGTTTTAAAACAATTTCAGAAAAAAGGTGCGGACCATGAGTCTGCAGGAAAAATAACTAGACTATAAAAAAAAAACATATCCGAAATGCTAATGTGAATTTGTCTGTGTGTTTGTTACGCTTTCATTTTTTTTCGAACTGACTACACTGTTGGCTTCTTAAGGCCGCTACAGTTTCACCAGACTAGATACGCTTTAATGCGTTAACTACTCAATCGATCATTATGACATTTTGCACACACGTTTTCAAGGATACAGAAAATGATACAGGGTACGTTTTATTGAGGAATAGGTCAAATCTACATTGACGTGGAGAGATTCGGACAGAAACTATTAAAAAATCAATTTCTTTAAAGCCCAACTTACAATTTTAAACAATACTTATTTCAAATTATTTTATTTACATAATTTGCTCTCATGAACATTATTGAGTTACACGGGAATAGGTATTTCGTCCGGATTTATTTGTAAGCTTTACCTTTTTTATAATTGTAAGTATGTCACAACTACTCAACTTAACTACTACATCTTAAATTTTATCACTACCGCTTGTTTAAGAAAGGCATAATGATGCGCAGCTTTGATAATAGTCCAATAAGTCTGCTATTTCCTTGTAAAAATCTCGTCGGAAGCAGTGAACCGTTTCGGTGATTAGCCGCATCAATGCACAGATTTATTTGTATTTATAGATTGATATATCTTAGATGTACATTAGACAAATGTTTCTTATTTTTTTCATTTACTTCAACAAAAACTACTAGATAGACTTTCATCATTTTTGTTATTTTATTTCTTAGAGACTTGGTTCTTATCTAGAAAAAAATGTATCACGATAGCTTCATTTAATATAAATTAATTACATTTAAAAAAATCTACGATTTTAAAAATATTATGCTTTCAGTGATGTGTGTTTATGTTTTATTATCTGTACATAAAATATGTTGCTAAGTTAATAAACAAGTATAACCATAATATATAAGTATAGAGATCCATGTACTATAACGTATATGCATACATATGTATACATGTATGTTATATAACGTATATAACGTACAGATTGATTGGACATAACAAAAAAATGGTCACAGATAAGCATAAAGAATCGTGTACTAGTATATAACATACAGATAGATTGAACATAACAAAAAAAAATGGTCACAGATAAGCATAAAGAACCGTGTACTAGTATATAACATACAGATAGATTGAACATAACAAAAAAAATGGTCACAGATAAGCATAAAGAACCGTGTACTAGTATATAACATACAGATAGATTGAACATAACAAAAAAAATGGTCAGGGATAAGCATAGAGAACCGTGTAATGTAAGACAAATACTAAAAGGCTGTGAGTGTTTCATTTCCTTCTTTTATCGAGTTACGCAACCCCAAATACAAACGATCCTTTTCGTAATAAATTTTCTATTCAATACAGATATATCTTTTGACATTTGACCAATATTTTCGAATATACGCACCAATGTGTGTACGGTAAACAAATTGCTTTATGTGATGACCTACATTTATATCATACGAAGCAATTTGTTCCGTAGGCTTAGCTTGATATCAAATAGTTTTAATAAATATATAGTTATAAATTCATCAACAGATTAATTAAATAAAGTAATTATTGCTTAATTAATCAGTCTCAAAAGTTATAAACTGCGAAATATTATACTGTTTTGGATAAATGAATATTACAAAATATTAGTCGTGTATATAACTTAATGGATATTATTTTATGTCAGTGGATAGTAATAATCTAAACAAGAAAATATAAAGCAATTCATTACTTTTTCTCTCCTCTACTTGTGAATCGATTTTCATTTTTTTTTGTTTAGTAACTATTGACGAACTTATTTAAGAACTTATCAATAAAAATAGTTAGAAATAGTTTTTCTATATCATCAATAATATATGACAATTATAGGTAAAATATTTGATAAATAAAAACCTCAATGTTGGAACTTAAACAAATAATAAATTATAATCGAATTTTGACCACTAGACGGCCACTAGTACATTTAATTATACGTTTTGCTCAGTCAAAAAAAATCAAATTCGTCTACGCCATATTATGACTAAAAGAAAATCTTATGTAATCGTAATTTCTAATCCAAAATAAAATACGTTTCCAAATCTATATATAAACATAGAATACCTATTTTATTTTTTTATGTAAAGAATTAAATAGTCGAAAAAAATTGCTAAAGTAACCAAAACTTTGAAACTGTAGCTAGGGTAGAAAATGTGTTTGTAGGTCACTCGAACATCAACAAAGGAGGGGTTAGCGAAAGGGATGTATTCTTAGCCGTAGAGATCGAGGGTGCTGCGTCACCCCGGCACAACCCTTGTTTTTCACGGAAACATTCACACATTTTCTTGAATAATTTTCGCACAATTTAAACATAAAACTACCGTCGTTAACCTTTTGAATTCCTTTAAAAAACGTCCACTTTATCCAACTTTTGTATGTATACCAATATCTATAATTTTTCAATCAGAAAAAAGTACCTACTGTTACCGAAAGATTATACTCAAAGCATTACCGCGAGCGAAACCGCAAGTAGATGTTAATAGGACATATAACTTCACCCTTGACCGACGACTATCGAAAAGAAAATGTTTGTCTGTAAAGTCAGTTTTTGGACGATAATTTTAAGTGATAGCGTCATAAGAAAACATTGATGAAAAATTGCATACTTTTATGAATTGAATTGAATTATTATCACAGAAATACCAATGGAGTTGAAGAGAGATAGATACCTCACAAGAAGAACGCTTAGGCCAATCGCACCTCTGTATCGCTTATTCCGCGCTCTAGCTTGCACGCTCGGCCCAGGCGGAACGTGACAATGAGTCATTATTTTTCGTGCGTGCAGCCACCGCTCACCGATTTATAAGACGTTATCACGTGAATTTTTTTTTATCTTTTTTTGTCGAGGGCTTTATTCAAAAAGAGCATACCACCCTCATCCACACAGCATACAACTATCAAACAAACATCTTACTAAAGAAAAGAAAAGCAAAAAAAAAGAATTAAAAAAAAGAAACTTCCTATCACTTTTTTATCCTTACACCGACATCTGCCAAATTATAAATTAATTTGGCTTCTTCCGATGCTGGGCGTGACAATGCTACGTTACAAATGCCTATATCATAATTATCATAAAATATCTGTGTTTTTTGACGAAAAAAATTTGTTTACTATAAAACCAAATCTTATTAGTAAATCTACATTTCTTCTACATAACTTATCCAAGTTTATATTCCAATTCAGGTTATACAAGTTTATTATAAAACTAACTGTAAGCTTCCGATTAACAATTAAATTTTATGTACATTTTATTACATTATTTTAAAGACCTAATCTGACCTGAGACAACACTAAACTAGTAACCCAGGCCAACGTCAAAGATTGGAACAGATATCGCTAATTGGACCATTGAGCTCTGATGGTTGGTGCCAATTAAAGCTTATTGATGTCGTTCGTTGTAGACTTTCGGGTCAACCCTCGTCTCGTTTTAACCCCATCCAGCCTCCCTAGCTAATAATTAATCAAGCAATTACGAAGATACCCAGAATAGGGATATTTTCGTACCTTTATAATTCGATCGAGACGCGGGACCGTCCTCTCTGGGTTCAGCTAAGTTCTTCCATGGAAGGGTTAATTACATTCGCGACTAACGTAAAAAAAAAAACAATAAGAAAACCAATTATTAACATGTAAGTTCAATTATTAATAAGAATAGTGTAAATATATAAATAAATGTATAAAAATAACAATTTTTTATGATGATTATGATTCCGACCGATTTCGGCCATGGCGACCATTTTTTTATATACTTTATAAGGTTAGCGTTTGACCACAATGTCATCTGATGTTAAATGATGATGTGGTCTAAGATGGTAGTCACGCTAAGCCTAGAGGGAGACTGGCTCTTAAGTGCAGCTGCCGGAACACACGAACAGGTGCTTGGGGACAGATTTTCAACTTGAGGGTGGTAGCTAGCCAGGCGGACTTACAAAAGGCCCTATCACCATGGTTTCGCTATGGTATCACCACGATGTTTTCCGTCAATGAAAGCTCCAACTCAGCTGCTAGGATTCGAACCTACGTCCTTCGACGCTGTGTTCGAACACACTACCAATAGAGCCATCATCGCTTCGATTGTGAAGATTCCACTAAACCTTGTTTTCTCTAAAGTAAAAAGACCATATGAAATTTAAATCAGTGACACAGTGAACACATTTATTCCATTGTTTTGAGTTTTTATTTCTGGCGGCAGTTCTTATGACTGCCTCATCTGTGTTTTTTATATTATATTGTACAAATATATTACTCAAAGGTGATCCTAAGCATCGTTATCGGAAATATTAATTCTAGACGAACAAGAAGCATAAAAAGGTCAAGTCCGTTGTGGTATTATAGAGTAGGACCGACCGGTTTTCATACTGCGAGAGTCCGCTGAGTCGTTAACACGTTCAATTTAATTACAATCCCCCGGGATACCGTCCATTCTTCCGTCAATCTCTTGAAACGCCCTCCCAGCCGACTCCGATTTCATCGGAGCAAATTATGATAGATTCTTATTTCATTTAAACAATCCGTGACTCGAAAACTGGAAGCCCCGAACGCGCTGCGAATGCCTAATGCTATTTAACTTCTTACAACTTTATTGTTTACGATGTACTTGGGCCGTTGTTTGTCCGCAATGCTCCGGATCTACGGGGCTTCCGAATAATTCTAAAAGAGTTTTGCCATTCGTGTCTCGAAGTGTAACTTCAGCGACGTTTTACATAAATTAATGTTAAGCGACATTTTATTAAAATTGACAGTAATATTCGAGTAACGAAGCAATTTCTCGTAAGAATTATAAAGGAATGTTGTTTATGTTATTGTAAATCCCGTCTGAAAATATAAGAGTTTGTATTACATAAATAAACTAACAAGGTCTAGGGTTACGCGCACGTTGTTATTGTTTTTTGCTATCATTATTTGTTATCATTGCTATTTATTGTAAACTAGCAGGCCCGGCGGACGTTGTCTTGCTCTAATAATATAAAGTATACAATTATATGCATATACACATATACAAACATATATATGCATATACACAGTAAAACAATGGGATAAAAAGTATAGCGCAACCGAGCTTATTAAGAACTAGCTGACGCCCGCATATTTAGTTTTGCATTATATAAAAAAAACGGTTTAGATTCAATGTAATCCATATATAAGTCGCATAGAAATTATCAACGAAAAATTCTGCATCGAATTGTCATAATAAAATACAATGCTGTTTCCATTAGGTTAAAATATTTTAACAATCAATATAACTATTATTATATTAAGGACATAACTGAAGTGAATACTCTTCTTCTTTATTGTTTTGGCTCCGTCACGGTTTGTGCACTAGCCAGCGTCAAGTAACAAGATTTTGCCAAGTGTCTTGCGATAATTATAATGTTTTAACAAGATGGTGGTTTCCTTGTTGGAACTTTCCATCGAGTTTTGGTGGCATCTCAGAATGCATGCTACGTGGTATTATTTCCCATCCACTTCACTTGCATATAATAACCGAACTATATTACGTAAAACACCACCAATATTACAAAATATAGAGTCTAATAACACAAGATCATGAATAAAATATAAAAACCACTACATGACAGACTAAGATCCCGCCAAAAACTCTAAGTGAATACTCAGAGATAGAGAATATGTTTACTATATAATTTTAATCGATTTAACATATCCATAACAATACGCCTAATGACCACTAAATACTTATGATTGGATTGTACCGAAACACACATTCGCATGCGATTACACACAAACGTAGTGTTAAGTGAACCGGGCTCAAACCGCGGTCGGATTCAAAGCTACTAGCGGCGAGCCTCGCCGGCGGCGTCGGGCGGCTGTCACTTCGAGATAAGCTTGCCCACACACGTAATGTAACACGTTTATTACGAAACCACGCCTCAAGAACACCAGTTAGGCGGGTCGTAACTTTTGAGGGATTACGTCCTAGGCGGCGACGAGCTTAAAGCCAGAGTCGATACTAAAATAACTAGAGAAACGTGCTTTTGTAACAAACGTTATTATGAACTTTAATAGTACATTAATAATAAGTTTATTCATACAATATTCTTTTTATACATCTTACTTACATTTAGAGTATCTTTGTCGTTAAATATACTAAAACTATGTCATGCTCTACACGTAAAATATAATGGTTGTTAATTTCGGATTCGTATTTTGCAATCAGTCGACTAGAAGGTTTACACTTATAATAAAATAAAATATAGGTAGGTAATGTAGGTGGTAGAGCTACGCTTAAGCTATTACTGGTTTCAGCACGAATGAGTCGGTTCGCCCGAGGTAGTACCACCCTCTCACAGAAAACCGACGTGAAGTAACAGTGCTTGCACTGTTGCGTTTCGTTCGGTCAGTGAGAGCGCCTGAGGCCCACATATTTAAAAGGCCGGCAACGCACTTGCGACTCCCCTGGTTTTGCTAGTGTCTATGGACGGCGGTGATCACTTACCATCGGTGACCCACCTGTTCGTTTGCCCCCTATAATATACTAAGATTTGCAAATTTTTATGCGTTTACTTTCAATCGCCTTTTTTCGAATCAGTGACATAGAACGTCCGTTTTTGAATATCAGTTTCTAAATATAAAAATAATAGAATAGAAAGAAGTTTTTAACACAGAATAAGAAGATTTGTATATATTTTTATTAAGATAATAAATTACGCAAATGAAGTCGCGGGTGTTAACTATATATGATATAATAATTTTATAAACTGACACGGCATTTACGAGCGATGTAGGAGTTACTTTATATATTTGCTGGTGTCCGTCCATTTAATGGGCGTAATTACTTTTACTATTATTGGTCATCCCACATCCATTGATCGAATTGGATAATAATACATTATTTATTGTCATTATTGTCATAATTGTCATTATTAATAAGGGTTTTTTTTTACATAATTAGAATACACATAATATGGTAGATTAGAAGATAGGATCGTAAAGTGTCACGAATAGAGGCATATAAATAAAAGTTTGGACTTTAGGATTTTTATAATTACTATTGTAATAAATAATCGAGTTGTTGATACGCTCCAGTTAAGGAGGAAAGATTTTATTTTTTGTTTGTAATAGATAAATTGAATAAATACTTAATCGATGTTACCGTAAAGAAAAGCTAGTAACAGTAGATCGGAAAACACTCAGTGAAATTGGATTTCACGGGCATGGAGAGTAAATAAGAAATATTTTGTAAAGATACCAGATAGAGTATTGTCATATGCTTTATTTTATGCAAAAGTATAAAATATATTTACCGAAAGTAAAATAGGATAGGTTGTTATAAATTATGATTGGCAACTCTAGCTGCGACGCCACTTGTGGCGATTTATGGCAAAATTGATAAGCAAAAAATGGCATAACATTTTTACAAAATATCGTCTTAAACTTTTTCAAACTATGACAAAGTTAACGCCCAGTATCTCGAGAAATATCAATCGTAGCAATTCGGTTTTACCTTTTGCTTACCTTTTAGTCGGAAATTAAATTTCCTTCAAGTTTGGCAGTAACATTTTTCCTGTAGGTATATTTACGACATAACGCCAACAAAACGAGAACTTCACATAAAAATTAGCTTTAGTACCTGTACAATCTCAGAGGTATGTATAACAGTCACACCGTACAGGCACTTTTATAAAGCGTTTAATTCTAAGTAAATTGCGATTTTAGTGCGTTGTGTTAGCATAAAATGCCGTTGAGGTATAGGTATTTAAAGAAATACTATATTTTAATATGGGAACTATCTTTGATGCTTAGGATAAATACTTAATGTTAGGTTAAAATGAAGGCTTCAATATGTCGGGGATTTTTTCTCTGACAAATTTTTACAAAATTTTCGGATCGATGCAAAAATTGTCAAAAAGAGAACCGAAAAAATATACAATGCGGATGACACAACTGAAAATAATAACTCATTAGAGGCTGATCGGAATTGACCTTAGATGAATGGATCAGCGGCATTTTAGAAGGTGGTAGAGCTACGCTGAAGCTATTACTGGTTTCAGCATGAATGGGTCGGCTCGCCCGGGGTAGTACCACCCTCTCACAGAAAACCGACGTGAAGTAACAGTGATTGCACTGTTGCGTTTCGTTCGGTCAGTGAGAGCGCCGGAATCGCACATATATTAAAAGGCCGGCAACGCACTTGCGACTCCCTTGTTGTTGCTAGTGTCTATGGACGGCGGTGATCACTTACCATCAGGTGACCCACCTGTTCGTTTGCCCCCTATAATATAAAATATATATATATAATATATCTTCACTAATATTTATTATAAATGCAAATGTGATTTTGTTTGTTACGCTTTCACGTCTTAAATCCTCAATTGATGACCAAGAAACGTTATGTACTCGGTGACCGAAGTTAAGAAAAATATATAGGTCAAATCTACATTTAACGGGAAAAACCACGGACAGGAGCTAGTGCAGTAATCAAAATTAAACAATTTCATAACCATCAATAAACTGAAACTTGAAACAGCTCTTAACAAACTTAATAAGCGAGAGATCCTTTTAAACTAATTGAACCACCACTACACTATAAAGTATAGAAACCATCAATAGATTGCAAATATTTCTACGAGTTAGACCCAGTGGCACATATAACGTGGCCATTTATAAGGACCTGTCTCATAGGTACCCGTTGGATACTCGCCAAATCTTCCGTTAGGTTCCACAAGATACGTTTCTATATATTGGGTCTTTCTGGGAAATACTCACGCAAAAAAGTGAGTTGTGTCGCATTACAACCACAATTACCTTTTCTAGCGTTATTGCAAGCGTTACTACATTATTTATTAATGTAGTTTTGATATTCCCTCGGGAATAGTACATTTTTTCTTGGTAAAATATACCCTATACCCTCTTCTGTGTCCCTGGCAACAAAAGTACAAAAGTATCAGTTTAGTAGTTACGGCGTGAAATCATAACAGACAAGTAAACATACTCATTCTCACATTATTAGCCACGATTAAAACAATAAGTACTTACTCTACAATTTCACTCCATAGACATAAAAACCTCTTAGCAATACCGAGCGTACGCTGAATGAGCGTACGCTGAACGGTAAAAACACAATAGAAAAAAGTGACAAAGAAATCTAGATTATACTAGTCACGACAACGCCGAGAATGCTTTATACGTCTAAGTTGGATTGACGCCAAATCAGTAGATGCTGTTCAAGTAATCCACACTCGATCGCATATAAAAGTAAATTGAAGCTATATTCAGTTACATGCGGTAACATTACAAAGGGGTCTATGTAATCTGTGGCTTAACACATGCAAATACATTGTTACATAATGCAGTATAATAGATTTGCACATACATATAATTAAAAAGTATATCTTTATATGATAAAATAATTAATCATAACCGTGTGTGTGCCTGACGTATCATTCATTAGTATTGAACAAATATCTAGAGGATGAATTTTCAAAACTACTTTTTTATTGCTCACTTATGGGATATACATGTCCTGGAAATATTTTATGTCCTCAGACCTACCAGGTTAAGTTATAATTATCGCTATATCATTCATTTTTATATCGAGGCATAATAAAATGAAAATTTTACATGTCTATTTTTTAGAATACAAATCACTTAAATTACTATGTAATTTTAATTTATGTCAGACTGAAATTTAGAAAGGTAAATACTTCCGAAAAATCGTTACATTTTTCTATAGGCGTTAAATAATACCAATTAATAAACAACTTAAAAAATAAAAGACAAACTTTTAATCCAGATAATACACATATCTAGTTCTTGTAAAATATTAAAACTACAAAGACACGCGGACAAGCTGGTCTATAATAAATGCAATAAAAGAAAGTCATACTAATACTTACATAACTTCCAATTTCAACAAGCACTAGGGTATTTATTTTTCAATTTTATTGTTGTTCGCATAAATGTATTCGGAATTAGCAATATAATGGAAGAGAGACATGATTGCAATTTGATACGAGTCACTACCCTTGCTCTTGGCGCGTTGCATGAGCATTATATAATAACATCAAAAAACATTACTAGGACTAGGGTTATCACGTTTACGATGGAATAACGAAAAGTGTGATACTTCCTGCTTAAGTCTATTTGGCTTTGAATTTCTTTTATTGTTCTATGTGTAATTGTAAGAATTGTATGAAGGAAAATAGTTGAAAAAATTGTCTTGAAATTTATCACATATATGAAGTGAGTTAGTGTGATATATGACTAAGATGATACTACCTTTTGTAGGTGGTAGAGCTATTACTGGTTTCAGCATGAATGGGTCGGCTCGCCCGGGGTAGTACCACCCTCTCACAGAAAATCGACGTGAAGTAACAGTGCTTGCTGGTGTTGCTAGTGTCTATGGACGGCGGTGATCACTTACCATCAGGTGACCCACCTGTTCGTTTGCCCCCTATAATATAAAAAAAAAAAAAAAAAAAAAAAAAATCTTAAAAAATATACACAAAATTGACAGCTTCAGTTGTAGAGTTGTCATTTTATTTAAATACATGGTCGTATTGTAAGGGAAGATTTCATCTTATTTTCTTCATTAGTATACCCTTGCGAAGCATCAGCGAACAGCTAGGATTATAATAACTTATATTCTAACGTAGGGCCCTATCTCATTAGAACGCCATGGCAGTGCCACCGGCCGCGGTCTTGGATGTTAACTCTTCGACGTCAATTTTGAAATTGACAGTCCTGGTGTTTGTTTTGGTGTTTCTCGCTTGGTAGCTCAAGACATCAATTGCGGCGCGATCAGTGGCTACGCCATAGCGTACTAATAATATAGGGTTCTTACTGGAAAAAAAGTCAACCTTTGAGTTGAGTATCTATCAAGATTCTATAGAAAGCTTACTCTCGGAAATCACAAGAAATACATTTTAGTTTATATATTCTATTTTTTTTTAATATGTAATCATCGTCGATATGTCGAAGATGGATAGGAAATGGATGGGACGTCCGGTTGTCAGAAAATGTCTTTACATAAGGAAAATCAACTATTCATTTGGTTCAGCTTTGGGTGTGTTTAGGATTATCCGACCGTGATTGATGCCAGTGTATAAAAAGGTGTCAAAGATCATAAATAGGTAAAGATCATAAAGTATAAAAATATCGCAGATTTGATTTAATATTCGTTTTTGATGTGAAACATCTATAGCGGCGGGTCAGACCGACTAATTGGCATGGCGACGCGTCGCCACGCTATATGATAGTATGTATGTAGTACGACACATTTTTAAATTTTTATATTTAATTAATATAACTGTTTATTGGATAAACAGTTTCTTGAAATCTTAATATTTAATTTTTGATTAGGCCATATTTATTGCATGTCGCAAGCTATCCCAATATGCATAGGTGGTAGAGAGCTACGCTGAAGCTATTACTGGTTTCAGCATGAATGGGTCGGCTCGCCCGGGGTAGTACCACCCTTTCAAAGAAAACCTACGTGAAGTAACAGTGGTTGCTCTGTTGCGTTTCGTTCGGTCAGTGAGAGCGCCAGAGGCCCACATATTTAAAAGGCCGGCAACGCACTTGCGACTCCCCTGGTGTTGCTAGTGTCTATGGACGGCGGTGATCACTTACCATCGGGTGACCCACCTGTTCGATTGCCCCCTATAATATAAAAATATATATATATTTTACCTGTACCAAATAATTTCGTTGTTTCACATCTGTCAGGCGTCCCGCGACGGCTCATTATAATTTAATAATGTTGTTATCCCTCTCACTCATTTTGACGTTAGGTATAATTTCCAAATCAGTGACCTATCAAGATGGAAGCATTATTAATCTAAGACAAAATTGAATGGACTACCTATTATTTAACTTATATTTGTATCATACTAATACGAATCGAAGTACATTATTATCGTTCTAATATTGGAATCATTGGCTCAGTTAATAATATCTTTACTTATTCATCACTGTACGTACCAAGTTATGATTTCTTGACATGGGGCCTCTATTGTAGACACACAGGCACAATAGATTCTGTCAGAATTGTCTTCATGAGTTTTGAACATAAAACTGTAGATAATTTTTCGGAATTCCCGTACATTTACTAATTTAAATTGATAAACCTATCGGCTGACAGTGAATGAAGACGTCATTAGGAAATTTGAACCTGGGAAATGTTCTTGTAATAACAACTTATGTGGAAAAATTATATAAAAATGTTGATTTATCTGAATTTGAAATCGCCAATACCTCGTGGGTTGGCGTGGTGATTATGCCCTTACTTTTCTTTGGGAAAAGGCTTGTTTGTGGCCCTGTAGTGGGTCTCCTACAGGCTGATGATAATGATGACCACTGCATTTTACAACAGTTGTACTAAGACCCTCAGTTATTAACGAAACATTGTCAGTCTGACGGTAATGCAAATATACACATCGACGTTTTAAAGCAACAAACTTGAAGAGACGGTTTCGAAAGAGAACACGTGAGGAAGCCGATTTTACTCGACAAACTCACATTAAACTCGACCGATTGTCCGTATCACCGTAAAAAGGTCTGTTTTATTACTCGATGAAAAAAACGCGCATCTACGGTTGGTTTAACATAGGAAATTTGTCGTACCCCTGCAAAAAATGTATCGTTATACGGTAAAAAATCGTTCGATTGCTTTTATGAAGGTAAAACTGCCCGCATACCCTTTCTGAGTGAAACGGCCGTCGCCCCTCAATAGAAACCTAACCTAAACTGCCTATCGATCAGGGTTTTGAATGACTGGATATGTATACCTAAACCATGAAATAAGACCATCTTAAAACGAAGCGAATATTCTTGAACCTATTTAAGTCCGCTTCACTTTTCTACATAACAACAATAAGTAAACAAACAATAAATGATAATATGCAGCCCTAACTAATCTTTTTGACCTTTCTGAATATACATTCGTAAAACATAAATGTAGGTATAAATAGGTATTATAACGTTATATGTATCGAAACAACCTAAGGATAAGTAAATACCAATTTTAGAAATTCTGTAGCAGTCATCATCTTACACTTATCCCACCTAAGTAGGGTCGGCACAACATGTTTTCCTTTTCCGCCCTCCCCCGTCAGATGTCATCTCAGTATTCACACCCTCTTAAACACATATTATTTTTCACACAATCCATGCTACACCTTTTCGGTCTTCCTCTACTCCATTATCCATCCACTTTGAAACTCAAAACTTTTCTTGTTAGATGACTTTCATTTCTTTTCATAATCCGTTTGCATATGCCCGTACCATGTTAAACTATTACTCCTCAACTTCTCTGTCATTAGTGCTATTTTCAAACTTCCTCTGATATACTCATTCTTAATCTTATCCATTCTGGTTATACCTACACATCCATCTTAACATTCGCTACTCTGCCACAAGTAATGTTTTCTCATCCGTCTCTTTCGTAGCCCAGCAATCGGATTCATACAAAACGACTGGTCTTATTTTAGTTTTATACAACTTCTCCCTCGAGTTTCAAAAGCATACGTGGGTCACAAATTACCTCAGAGACCTTTCACCAATTAATCCAGCCTACATTTAACCTATTCCTCACCTCCTTGTCTATTCCACCTGTCGTTTTAGGATCAATTAATCGAGGTCCGGTAAATTAGAGTAGGATGAAAAGAATACACCGTTTAAGGTTATATAATAAAAACTGGATGGACCCCCGAAGTCGCAGAACAATATTTTACCTTATTTTGCTAGGGATGATACAATCATGCCGCAAACCCGAATTTAAAGACATATTCAGAGCGGTCCAAAAAGATCAACGAAGACAGTAACTAAGATAAGATTACAAAAGTCACTCGAATTATAAAGTAATTAATGACATACATAATGCAATCCAATTCGAAGACTGATAAGAAATTGATGATGTGCATCAGTTAATGATGGAGTCTGCCAAGAATAGCATTGAAAGAGAGTCGTTGATGAGTATTATGAACGTTAATTGCCAAGACATCGGTATTTGTCACAGCATTTTGGCAGAACCCTGTTCGGAAGAAGCAAAGATGTTGTATGACTTTGTAATAATATCTCATCAACGACTCTCCTGTTGAAGCTCGAAAGAATGGGGAACAATGGGGCCGATATATTCAATAGAATAAAAGCTTCTAAATATAAGATCAAATAAAAAAAAGGATAAATAAACACTAGTGAAGTTAGGGCGAAGTACTAAAAGCAGTTGATATATATAAAACAAGAAAATAAACCAATATAAAAAAGTCACCGTCGAGCTCTTCGATTAGCTCGTAAAAAGATAAATAATCTAAACTATGGTCAACTGGACACCATCATATTGTCGCATAATTACCTATTATAAATCATACTTTTGTAGAATATAAAAGGGTCGCATAAAAATAACCGTTTTTTTTTTATAATTTATGTATTTTAAATACTCACTACCCTCGAAACAAAGTGAAATCAATTAGGGTGCTCTAAAAAACCGCTCACAAAGCCACAGACAATTTTCCTACTGTGAAAACAACGAAAAAAAAAGGAGACAGATCTTCACGGCCGACAATACACTATGGCTACAAAGGTTTTTTCCAATGGAAACATAAAAGAATATCGAGGAACGAATTCCTCGGATTATTTGGCAACGACTGACCTATAACTGAGTATTTTTTGTGTCGAAACACCACATTTAGCAACGTAAACACGTTTCGGAACAAAGAAAGATTCGCCCGGCTCTAGAGAGATCTTTGAGGTATCATTTTTAGTTTTTCGAACGAGAAAAAGATAACTGATAACTTTACCTACGTTTCCTTTATACATATATTTTTGTTTTACTATTTTCGTTATTTGAAAAATTATTGAATAAACTAGCTAACTAGCTTACCCGCCTTGATTATGCACGAAAAAAATTAGATCAAATCTTCCTTTTACATTACGACCATATAATGAAAGACAATGACCACTGAACAATTGCACGTGAGAAATCTATGAATATCTTTAAGGATCTGTGTTCTGTCTCACTCACTCACTTTCTTTTTTATGGGGAGATATTTTAACCTAAAAATTTTCACATTATTCAAACATTTTCTTTCAGTCCCTTTAGACTTAGCGTGTTTACTACTGTGGTCAAACTCTAAAATCTACAAAGTATTAAAAAACATTACTGAGAAACTTCCATGCTGCCTCTCAAACGCAGTTGCCAGAACACATTGATACATGCTTAGTGATAACAGCACTTGTTAACGGCAATATATATTTATGAGACCAGTACACCATGCTCATATATTCTTTTTTATACAATACCAGAGTAAAGTGCCGGCACTGTGATTGATGGTGAGCCCAATATAATTGTAGAACAACGGTAACCTTTGAAAGATAAGCATTCTATCACACTCACTCATTATTAGCCAGCTTGCGATTCTCTCGGCCTCTAAATATTTTTTAATTCTTTAGTGATCTTAGCGTTTCACCAGATGTTAAATGACAATCTATTTCAAGATGGTACCAGAGGACTATCTACCCACACACAATAGCTATAATAATTTATCTTAAAACTTGGCTTTCCACCACCCACTATATCACCATCATCTTATCCTTATCCCACCTAAGTACGTTCGGCACAACATGTTTTCCTTTTCCACTCTCTCCTGTCACATGTCATCGCAGCATTCACATCTTTTATACACATAACAAATTTTCACACAATCCATCTACACGTTTTTGGATCTTCCTCTACTTCTATATCCACCCACTTTCAAACTCAAAACTCCCACTCTATGTCTATGTCATATACAACTGTTTTATTGATATTAAAGTCCATATTTACCACGGTACGTTTGTACTCGCGACTTGAACTTGACTTGAAGTGTTTAACATTTTAACATATATTGAACAGGACATCCTTTTATAAAGCCGGGGATGTGCAGTTTTTTATCTAATATATTTATATAGAATATATGGTACCGTCGGTTTTGAATAAACGATATATTCGTTGCTTTCTTTCACTGTCCCTATTCTGCCGAGCTGCGAGTCTCTCGGCTACCACAATAGATTCGCTAATCCCGAAACTTAAAATATGTGAATCAGTACACTCACAGATATTCTATAACGTTGTCCCTACATCGTCATTTCTAACTTACCGACAGCCCTCTCGTTAAACGAGCCGAAACCTTTATAACTGATGAATCCGAAAAACGTGACCTGTTTACCATCCACGCATAATACCCAAAGGCGTACAGTCGAACATTCAACGAATAAATTACTTATAATCATTACTATTGAGAGAGATCTCCTTATGATGCAGCTCACGACGTCGCGGTACGGACCCGAATGTTTTTGATTTGGTATATTCAAATAATGGATTAAGGTATTATTTCCTTAGGTTAACTATTTCATTGTAGTGAATTCACAACAATTGATTTTACTTTTTCAGCAGTATTAAGGATATTTTACTCAAGTTAGTTCAACCGTATTATAACCTTACTAGCTGTACCTCGCGATTTCACTCGCCTTTAATTATTCCCTCTAGCGATACCAACGATCCAACTCTCCACCCATCATTTTTTATCGTTCACGCTTAGCGTACTTTCTGACCTATATGTCATTTATAACTGTTCCATTCCTAACAGTTAAGGCTAATTGATTTTTCATGAATACATTTTTTATGAATAGGTTGATTGCATAAAAAAATCATCGTTTTTTTTTTACTTAGGGTTACAATTACGCATAAAATGCAATGTATATAGTTTTAGACGCAATTTTGACGCAAATTGATCCATGAAATCTTCACAGTCCTAACTGTTAAAATATTTTTTTTCTCACCCTTCAAATTTTACCACCCTGGACACTAACCCCGAATGCCCCTAGGGTAAATCCAGCGCATGTCAATACTCCTTAATCGTCTGAGAATGTGACACAAACACATGCAGTTTGACATGAGATCCAAATAGAACCAGCTTTAATTAAATTACAATGTACATATATATACGTTTCACGGTTTGTCTTAATTAGACATAATATGAACAGTTGACGATAACTTATTAATTCATTTTTAATTTCCGCGAACGGAATACGATTTAATTTCAAATGTGGAGTTGTTAATATTACGTCGATCGTATGTTATCTCTGCGTGGGTACTCTAATAAATAAATTCACAATGTAAATATTTTTTTCTATTGAAAAACAGAATCTATAAACAAAGAGCGCGCTCATCCCGTTTTCAATTCAATTCAGCCAAAAGGAAAGCCGACCTGATCAGACAGAGAGAAACAGATTACGTTAAAGGGTATTATGTTAAAACGCAAACTATTTTTTATATAAAAATCTTTCGTATCTATATTATTCATACTTAACAGTATACAGCTCAAGATATCGTATAGTTTTTTTTAATTATTATTTGAACGCACTAATCTTTGAAACTATCAGATATATTTAAAAAAATCTTTACACATTTTTAGTAAATATAAAGAGGAATGTTGTAAACTAACTAGCATTACACTATAATTATTATTTTAGTAATCCGGTGAAACTGTAGAGGCCCTGCCAGGCCAACAGTGTAGGTCAGTTCGAATAGAAAAAAAATTTCTTAAGGTCGGAAAAATTAACATAAAAATGTAAATGGCGCGGGCAGGATAGCGCGATAGAAACTGTGGGGCATAGCTATTATAAAATATAAACTGATATTCATGAATTATATTCTATTTCCTAAGCCCTAACAAGTCATATCAATGCTAAACCACTCTACGTGTGCCAGTTCAACAGAATAATATTTTATACAAGTCTTAAAGATACAATATTCAGAGTTTTGAAATGTATAATTATATGTACCTAACAACCATCAATAAATAAATCGTCCGTGACAAAGCAAAAAAAAACAAAATAAATCCAAAAATAAAATAAAACACGAAAATAGAACTGCTCTCGAAAAATTTGGTACGTGATGAGATTATGCAAAAAATAAATCGTTTCAATTTAATTTTCTGCTTTAACGTGATAAGTATTCATTATAAAAAGTGTGTCAGCTCGTTAAAATATCTTCTCAGTGAAAGAGCTCAAGCTAGGGAACACATCAAAAAGATTAAGTCATCGAAAAATTCGATGCGTGCGCTTTGGCGACGCTCGAGGCTTAACCTGAAGCCGTCTGTGAATCTAAACAGGCACGGAATCAGGGGGTCGCCGATTATTGCCCACACAAAAAGGTGGTATCGTTCTATTTTTAATATTAAAAATTAAAATTATGTTAAGGCTGTACACACTAGTTATTTAATTAAAAACGAATATTTACATTTTACCTAAATAAATATACGGCAAAAGATTTTTTTTTAATTTTCAGCCCCAGTATTGTGTGTTGGCGTTTTTTTTATATTCTATGCTATCGAAATGCTTAATTCATAATATTTCTGTCATCTGTAATCTATGCATATAAAAATTTATTGTTGTGAAGTAGCAAGCAACGTTCATCCGATATTAAGTGGTCACTGTAGCCGATATCTATTTATAACCAACTTCAAAAGTTTCGTAGTCATACCTGAAACCAGTTATAATATTGATACTCTCGAGGACTGAGTTAGAGCATCTCGTATGGAATTGCGTATTGCCCACCATACCGCCTGTACCGAACATTGGTGGTTTGAAAGAGAGTTGTGTACGACCTTGATTCTTATGTAGCCGAACCTTAGCTAGACTTTACCATTTTCCGTCATCCAACCAAAGCGCAACAAACATAATTTTATTTGACGGTATCTGTTTTCTAAATAAGTATATGAATATTTTACTTATTAGTTATTACGCTAAATAGGAATTTGGAAAGGTTGGAATATCTGACCCACACCTTAATTCCTTACCTGCTTTGATCTGATCCCTTTACCGCCTCTAACTTCCCGCCGACTACGTGTCGCTAAAAAATGGCTTTGAAGGTTTTGGTAGGGTTCGAAACTCTGAATATGACGGCTTATGATTGCTCCAGGTTTATTTGAGGCTTTGTTGTTTTTATTAAAACGGGAAAGAAATAAAGCTGTGGATTAAAGTAAGCCCTACAAAATGTAATAATGTAACTCAATGTGGTCGCTTATAATCACAATCTATTTTTGAATCGCTAAATTGAGTAATACAGGTACATTATACAAAAGGTAGATGATATCAATAAATATTTATATAAATGTGGTAGGTAACGAACGAAATGATCATACTAGCTGTCATCCGGTACTTTAAATTTTACCGTAATAATAGGTACAAACTTTTTCTTCGCATATCTGTATTCTTCTAATATCGTAAATCGTGAACTATGACGAACGGTTTAAAAATAAAGGAAAAGAAAATTAATTCAATTTTTTTTCTTGATAACGCTAAAGCTCGTCAATGTCTACTAAACAAAAAAAGTAAAGAAAGTCGGTTGAGGAACAGAGAAAGAAGATTTTTATTTTATTCTACATTATTTAAATGAGTAACGATTGAGAATGTATTTAATTGTTTTGTCTCTGCCTAGTTTTATAAGATGGACTATTGTATCATAATTGAACATAATCAATGTCGAAAATACATTATTCAGTTTATGCCCTAGAAGGCGCTTTTGAACGTCACAACTATCAACGGTTCGGAAATCAGTCCAGTCATTGAGAAGAACCGGCTAAATACTCGATCTGGCCTTATAATTTAACGTACATATTTTTGTAATACATTAAGCTTACACTAGTTTTTAATGGATGCACAGAGAGTAATGTCAGTTCCAGACATCACTGTCGTTCACATATTATTACACCCTATAATAACCATTTTACATCAAAACCGCCTTGCCGTGGTGCTTGAATTTACAATTCGGTAAATTGGTTATATTCTGTTGGACCGTATTGTAAAACCTACACTATTACCTAAATAAACTGTTATTGCTCTTAGGGAGTCTGAAACACGGGATGGCAAGTTGGTTACAGTTTCTAGTAATTCAATCACGCCGTTCTTTTACAAAATCAGCTTTTCTAAGTTGTTTTGGACATATAGAGAATGTATTGGGAGGAAGGTATATATAGTATTATAGTTAAGATACCGAATCTTAGCCTTTAATGATTCGCGATTCACAATCATTATCAATAAATCCCCAATAACTACTATATAGTTTGATGTTATATTTAATGTTCAACATGGCTTCGAATTACGCTTGATATACAATTAGGGACTCGATACTAAACTGAATGACATAAGGCCTTACTAACGAACAAGCTTATATCGGTGGATCCAAAGGCATGAAGTACCGCATCTTACACATCACAGATGAGAACTAAGAAAATATATGTGTTTTTTAATTAAGTATATATATATATTTGAACAGCCTATTGTTATAGATAGAAAACATCATATGGCATATTCTTTAGTAATGCCGTTTTGTTACTATGTTTTAAAGTACATACTTGTACTACAAAAGCTTGTACCTTGTGCTAACTGAACGAGAGTATCAACAAAATACTCATACAGGTTTGTTATACGAGTACATATTGCAGTTAAAACATGGGAGAGATAGTAATCTCCTAGAAGTTCGAATATTAATTGAAATATAAAAATGTACCATAGTGTAGCATGAAATATAGTCTAATTACTCATACAGAAAGCTATAAACGTACGGTTAGCTTATGCTTTGCCGCAAATTGCCTGTAGTAACAACTTTTGCGCCAAATACGCTAGTAAAAATAAATAAAAATGGACGGCGGAAGATAATGCGCGGCTCGACCCCGATTTTTATATGCACATTACGATCTAGGTCAGGGGCTGTCTGTTAGGGTTGTCATTTAAATAATTCATTTGTGAAACAGAATAAACAAAATTGAGCTAACATTTGAAACATTTTTGAATGCCGTCAAAATTATTATTCAACGGAACGATATAATATTTTGTATGAATTTAGTCTGCTTTAGTTAAACGTTGTGTTTTATTGGTGTGCTTATTATATTAGTTCGAATATATATATATACTAAAATAAAATATCTATGTAAGAAATCTACTATAAAACTTCTTTAAAATATGCGTCGGTTCTGTATAACAATTAAATACACCTATATACCTGTTTGTAGATCTTTTCTTACATACCTTATTGTTCACCGGTTAGATTTTGCTATCATTCATTGTTTACATAGTAAGTAGGTAATATAAAAAACCTAACCCACGCTGTAAATACGAATGTGAGTATTTATTTTTTACACTTACAGGTCTTAAAAACTCATCCGATTATAATGAATTTTTTTATACACATTGTCTGGGGTACAAAGAAGTACATAGGGTATCTTTCATTCTGAAAAACAAAACTGTTTCCGAGGGATAAATGACTTTAACCTCTGGCCAGTCCTAAAACATAAAGGTTTATGTTCCATACAAACGAACGTAGACCTCATGAGGCACAGGTCAATAGATTGTTGGCAGTAAAAGCTTAAAAAATACCTGATTTATTACAAAACTTTGAAATATAACAAATGATGTATTGTAAAATTATAATATTTATGTAATATATATATTTTTAAATAATCTTTCATTTGTACGAACTTTTTTTACAAGCGTACCGATATCGTGTAATAGAGAAAAAAATTAAAAAGATAATCTGACATTTTGAGATCTGGTTCTTAGAAATCAACAACACGTGCGAAAAAAACTACTTTTATTACCATAAAAATGAAGAACTTACAGATATGAGATCGTTCCCTTTAATTAGGTATATATGCAAGTGATCTTGTAAATTGAATAACAAAAAAGAACTGTATTCAAATAATTAAAACTAACCCTATTTGCAAAATACCTAGGAATTAGCTCGTGTAGCAGTTGCGCGGAACGATACGACGAATGCAGCACACTAAGAACCAGATTATGTTTGTTTGTCAGTGTTTTAATTTAATATTCACAGCCAGTGAGTGCTCCGGGGTAGATTATGACGCAATGGAGTTATAAATTATACAACAAATCCCGTTAACTTCGTCCCAAGTTAAATAATATATAATTTTTGTGAGTTGTCAAAATTGCAGTTTTGTCTAGCACAAATACTTCACTAGCTGCACTATTACAATTTGTCGGAAAGAATATTTTAGTTACAGTAAAAGGGATATTACATATAACGACTTTTATGACGATTATACTAGCTTTTACGCGCAGCTTCCCATACGTTAAAATAAATAATATAAATGACCGATCCCTCGGGAACTGTACTGTTTTCTAACTGAAAAATAAATAATGACTGTAAATACATCACCTCATAACGGCTGCATCTGTTTGGCTTTTTCTATTGTGTTTGTAATTGTCAGTAGGTACAAGGTTTGTATAAAAGAAAATGTTTGTAAAATCGTACAGAAAAGTGAAAAATGTAGGTAAAAATATCTCCATAAAAAAGTAAGTGAGTGACTGAGGCAGAAGACAGTCAGGGGTTTAATTAAAACAAAATTTTCCTGAAAAACATTAACATAATTGACAGATTGACGTTCAAAATCAAAATATTTTATTCAGTTTAAGCCCTGAGAAGGCGCTTATGAACGTCAAAGTTAGCACCGGTTCAAAAAACAACAGAATCTTCGACAAGAATCGGCAAGAAACTCGATCTGGGTTTTCTTTTCTTCAAACATATCTAATGTAACACATATTTTTAGGAATATATATAGTTATAGACTTAGATAGATATATACATTCGTTTTTGGTGGATGCACAGAGAGGGGTGTTATTTCCAGTACTTCAGTTACGAATGTATTTTATTATATGCTCGTACTATAAAAAGATTTTATCTCGTTTTGTTTGTTAATATACCCGCGCGAACCCGAAGCAGGCAACTAGTTAATAATTACTTTTAATTAAAACGAACTTTTATAGCCTTCTTTGTTTTTGGTAGAAAATAATTATATATAAAATGTAGTTTTTGAAGTTATACTTCTTTTGGCGCGTTAGGGAAAAATTATGAGAGTAAATTTTTACGATGCGCGCGCATACCGTTACGAAAAACCGACACCCTGAAGTTAGCTATAGTCAACATTTTATTCAAAAAAAGTATGTATGTATTAAATACCTTTTTGCTATTGTTAGTGACGTTTTATTACAAACGTAGAATAAGGCGAAAGATTCAAGATTTTTGTGTTGTTATGCCAAAGAAATATAACTTCTAATGCGTGTACATAAGTACATACTACTTTTATTTCCGGCCTCACATACCCTGTTGGCACTTTGGCCTCTACGGATTCACCGGTATAAAATCTAATCAAATAAACCTAGATATAAAATCTTGCATTTCCAGTTTAGTAGCGTAAAAGCTTTAAATGTTGTAACCGACGAGTTCATAAAAACAAAACGAATTTAGTTTCCAAATAATGACACATTACTAGGCCAGTGTTGTTTATTCACTGATGTGGTTACAAACTAATCAGATTTATTTAAGAAATCTCAAACAGATCGTAAACAACTTTTGATGTTTCAATTACATTGGAACCACATTAATCGAGTGTTTGACTTTGCCAATAAAACTACATCCCCGGCCATCAACGTAGATTGGTACTAAAGATATCTCGAACAGCTTTGCATGGATCCATTAAACATTCTTATATATTGCCTTTAGATAGTATATTTTAATGTAAATTTGAAATAGTTATTAGTTTTTTTTTTTTACTTTACGCAATTTCTATGGAGTAATTATTTTTGACTCCTTACTTTATTACAATAAAATTACAGAATTTCATACAAACTTGTAGGTGGTAGAGCTACGCTGAAGTTATTACTGGTTTCAGAATGAATGGGTCGGCTCGCCCGGGGTAGTACCACCCTCTCACAGAAAACCGACGTGAAGTAACAATGGTTGCACTGTTGCGTTACGTTCGGTTAGTGAGAGCGCCGTGTGGAGGGAGAAAACCTCCTTAAAAAGTTACCGTGGGAGAAAACCACGTAAAAAAGTTACGGAGGGTAGTGCCTTCGGGCGGCGGGAGGGAGGAAACCTCGGTAAAAAGTCACCGTGGGAGAAAACCACGTTAAAAAGTTACAGACGGGTGTGCCTACGGGCGGTGGGAGGGAGGAAACCTCGGTAAAAAGTCACCGTGGGAGAAAACCACGTTAAAAAGTTACGGGTGTTGAGGAGACAACCTCATTAAAAAACAGACGTGAGGCCTTCGGGCGGAGGGAGGTAGAAAACCTCGTTAAAAAGTTACCGTGGGAGGAAACCACATTAAAAAGTGACAGAGGGACGGCCTTTGGGCGGAGGGAGAGGGAGAAAACCTCAAGAAAAAGTTACCGTGGGAGGAAACCACGTTAAAAAGTGACAGAGGGGAGGCCTTCGGGCGGAGGAAGAGGGAGAAAAACCTCATTAAAAAGTTCCTGTGGGAGGAAACCACATTAAAAAGTGACAGAGGGACGGCCTTTGGGCGGAGGGAGAGGGAGAAAACCTCAAGAAAAAGTTACCGTGGGAGGAAACCACGTTAAAAAGTGACAGAGGGGAGGCCTTCGGGCGGAGGAAGAGGGAGAAAAACCTCATTAAAAAGTTCCTGTGGGAGGAAACCACATTAAAAAGTGACAGAGGGGTGGCCTTCGGGCGGAGGGAGAGGGAGAAAACCTCGGTAAAAAGTCACCGTGGTAGAAAACC
Source organism: Antheraea assamensis (assembly GCA_035772565.1). NCBI lineage: Eukaryota > Metazoa > Arthropoda > Insecta > Lepidoptera > Saturniidae > Antheraea > Antheraea assamensis. The sequence continues at coordinate 3,408,809 of JAQQSE010000062.1, read as the reverse complement.
ACGTAAAAAAGTTACAGGTGGTGGTGGTTGGAGGGGGTGACCCCTCGACTGCCAAACCGGACCAAGGAGGGAAGGGGCTGGGGACCTGACTTTCCATTGCACGTTGGGTCGGTAGACGGGTAGGCAGCTTGACCGGGCTGTCGTCGCGGTCAGGGCGTTCGCGCTGGGCCTTGTCGCCGGGGTGGCATGGTGCTTGCTTGTTCGATCCCGTGCCACTCCATAGCGCGGCAGACGGTATCTTGTGGGTTTTTTTAGTCAGTAAGAGTCTGACACCCCACAGCTCCCCAGGGCTGTGGGTGTCCAATGAAGGATTTCTTCCCACATTAAAAAAAAAAAAAAAAAAAAAGTGAGAGCGCCGTACATATTTAAAAGGCCGGCAACGCACTTGCGACTCCCCTGGTGTTGCTAGTGTCTATGGACAGCGGTGATCACTTACCATCAGGTGACCCACCTGTTCGTTTGCCCCTATAATAATATAAAAAAAAAACTTTCATCTTTTTTTCAGCTCTGAAATTGAATTTCCAAAAATCCTTTCATAGTGCTCGCGTACAGTGTAATAGGGTATGCACGTGCAAATTGTAACGGTCCTAGACTTAGTTTAGGCTATGTGTTGATATATCAGTCAGTTATTGTATTATATTATTATAAAATAAAAAAAACTTAAAAATTCTTTATAATTTAATGTATGTTCGTAAAAACTTTGAAAGGCTGGAGTTCGTAAAACACAAGCGTGTTCTAAAGACTAGAAACTGTGACAAACTTGTCGTTCCATGTTTTAAACTCAGTAAAACCAGTAACAGTTTTTTAGGTAATAGTGTTAGGTTTTATAGCAAAGTCCCAAAACATATTACCGATTTGTCAGACTATTAGTTTAAGTGCCATGTTAAGCGGATTTTTGTGTCAAAGGGCTATTATAGAGTGGATCAATATGTGAACGATGGTGATGTCTGGAATTAACTCCTTTCTATGCTTCCACTAAAATCGATTGTAACGTATAACGTATTTTAAATATATAAGTGTATGTTAAAAATCTAAACCCGATCGAGTTTCTTGCCGATTCTTCTCGATGACTGGGTTGTTTTCCGAACCGGTGGTAGCTTTGACGTTCATAAGCGCCTACTTTGGGCCTAAACTGAATAAAGTATTAGTATACTAGTCTTTAGATCATGCCTGTGTTTAATCTATGCAACATTATTTTATTAAAAAGTATACAGTGCAGATAAGCTTTATCCTCATAACTTCATTGTGTTCTGTCATATTGACAAAATAATTTTCTTAAAAGATAATTTAAACTTTAAAGGTTTACATAATCTTTATTTACTATATCAATATTTGGGCGGTGATAAATCCACAAACAGTTCCATTTGCTCTTCGAAGCAGATACGTCCACAAATTTAATACCTTAATGCCACCGGTTTTGAAATGGTGAAAATAATCAAAATGTGAATGTATTAACATAACATCCGTAACGTTACGTAATGCAAATAACGTGTCATTTACGTTACAAACTTTTTCCCTGTGTCCCTAGCAGATTCACTTTAAAAATTATGAAATTGACCTATTTACTCAATTGAAGTCTATTTACAAACTTGAACTTTGTTATTACCCTTAACATGTTATTATTTTATATATAATATGTATTTTATATGTAATTTTTCAATATCAATTTTCATAGTACGTAGTAGTATTGTTCCAGTGAACAAAAGCCATACAATTTGATTCCTAGAATATGAGACTTTTCTCTTCATACATTTGTTATTTCAATTTCATTATTTCTTCAAAAGAATAACGAACGGTGTTTATTGTATTCGTTATTTTATGTTCCACATCCACTTCTGGTGTACTTTTCCATCTACCGATTGGAGATAGAAAGACAATAGACGAATGTACTGGTTTTTAATAACCGAATGGAAAGATTTAATAAAACATAAGTACCTGTAACGTTGTTTTTTTTATACTCGCGTCATACCTTAAAACAAGGACTATATAATTCAAGAAAACGGGCAAAAGAATATAAAAGCAATGATCAGTGACCGTCGTTATGCCAACACGGGCATTACCTAATCTCAAAACGGGTGCGTGGAAAATGGAAATGGTTCTTATTACGCTAACGAAATTCATTTTGTAAAAATAGAGAAGAAAATTCTATTATTGATAGAAGTAAAATATGAAAGTAACCTATGTATAATGAATATACAGTTATTTCCAGTTCAATCACGTTATAATTACTGAACATATCGGGATAGGACTCCTACCGTTCGACGCGGATTTTTCTCTTAGTTGGTTATTGGCGGTTTATCTTTTGGATTCGAATGACCCTTTCTCATTTTATTGGCCAACGAAGCGAGCTAGACTCGACTAGTTTTATAATGAAATCATCTCGATATTCAACACTAGCATAAGTTATGCTATATACATATATTTAAATACCAATATTAGTTAAAAGCAAAAGTTTTTTAACTCTTCAGAATTGTATGCATTTTTTTTTTTATTTTAACCGATTTCTTATATCCTATATAGTATAAAAAAAAATACGACAAGAAAAATGAAATAAAGAAAATAAATAAATATGAATCAGTCAAAGAGATATAGATATATAGGAGATGTAGGAGAGATATATCATCATTAGCCTGTATCTGCAGTACTGCAGGGTCATAGGGCTCTTCCTGAAGGAAGGCATTGGCATAATCACCACACCGGTCCACGGCGTATTGACAATTTCAAACTTTGACAAATTCAAAATTCTACATTTTTCCCACATACGGAGGTACTGCAAGAACATTTCTCAGGTTCTGGTTTCCACACGATGTGTTCCTTCACTCCCAGCTGATCGTGTTACGAATTTAAAGCAGTAAGTGTACGTGAAATCCGAAAAATTCCTTGGTACATACCGGGGTTCGAACCTGCGGATATCGGATTGATATTCCAATGGTCAAACCAGTAGACCACAACAACTTTAACTTTAGATAGAAGAGATATAATATAGATTTTCATTGTTTATTGTTTTTAACGTTTACCTATGATCTAACTTCTTGTTAAATGACGACGTGGTCCAAGACGGTAACGCACTAAGCTCAGAAGGCCCCAAAATGGTATATAAGTTTCGCGATGAATATAAAATAATACTATAAAAACAAAGCAAACTGTTAATTGCTAATGGCTCGATATAAAATATATCAAAATCTAACCCCTACAATATAAGTACATGACTGAAATCCCATAGGAGGCACCCGTCAAAACAACCTTTGTCCTTTCCCACGACCCTCGGTGTCCGATAATATCTACGAGGCAATACAATTTAATGCAATATACGTTTTATGTTTTATTGGACCTTATCTAAATATCATTACAACGACGTGTATTGGATTTTCTTGCCAGGTATATTGTTGCATTGATATAGTATTTTAAAAGGGTATCATTCTATACCTTAGATTACCAAGTTTTGCAAAAATAAATGTATGAAACACATTCATTTTCTATCAATACATTTATCATTAGCAATTTTCCGGGGCTTCGGACACGCTTTTTATGCATTAATTGTTTTCATCGCTTTATTTTATATCTGTATATATACACATATATATAAGAATAACAACTGACTTACTCACTAACGAAAAATGATGGGGCCTTCATATAAATTGTCATCCTTTTTGTCACCAACTTACAGATACCAAATACACATATACATTCGTGAAACATGCATGGTCACACATGCATTTTTCAGGAATTCATATATGTGTATGAAATGGATAAATAGCTTAGCTAGCTTAGTTAGGTCGGGAAATTCGGCGACAGCTCAAGCCGAGGTGCACCGAGTGCCCTTGAGGTGATTGCCTAAAACAAATCGGGTGAGTGCCCTAAGCGCTCCCCTTAGTAGTCCGGTGAAACTGTGAAGGCCTTATTGGCTGGCAGTGTAAGTCAGTTAGAAAAAAAAAATGTCACCAACTTAGGGATAAAATTTCCAAAAATCATGCTTTATTGCTTACCTATAGGACTTATAATAGACTATAAGTCTGAGAGGAGACCGTTTGTAATTTATTATAACCAGTTACTCTTTCATACAATTAGATATTTATTATTATATTTAGATAACTACGAATTAATATATGGTGATGATAAAATCATAAATGGTCTAATCCGCGACATATGGCTCACAGATGACACATGGATTTGACACATCCATTTATTTAGAACATTCGAAATAGTTTTCAGCTCTTCACAGCCAAGAGGAGTTGATCCGACCCCATATTCATAGTAAACCTTCATATGAGAGCTTATTGGAATAGGTGGTTTTTTATGTATTCGTAAGATGTGTCAAATTCGTTAAATATCAGAAGTGGTACATAACTGGAATATTCTCAGTATATATCTCAGACATTGGTTCACAGACACGTGTAGTCTTTAGTTTTTAACGAATCTTATTTCGCATTTAAATACACTAAACCTAGACGAGTACTAACTCTCAAGTGCAGCTGCCGGAACACGCCTATAAGTGCTTGGCGACAGATTTCAATACACTATTTCAGAGATGGTGAGGTGCTTGTTCTTAATATTTGCGTAGTTTACACACATAGGCCTTCTTTTACTGCAACATTGGTAAGATGATTGGTTCTACATAGTAAATAGATGAGAGGAATATCGGGAATTAATCAGCAAAATCATCGATTTTTTCCATTAAACAAAAGCAAAAAACTTTTTTACTAATTTGTTACGAAGCATTTCACAACGTCCTAAACTACTATAAAAATCAGTGACGACAGGAAACCGCCCTGTATAAACACTGTAATAAATCCTTTTAATATTTGGGTTACAGTTAGAAATATGTTAACAAAAAAAGTTGTTGAGACAAAATTTTGAAATATTCAAACATGACTAAAGTAACGTGGCAGACAATGGCGTACAGGGTCGACCTCACACACTCTTTGTTATACCGGTCTTCATACATTATGCATAGCATAAAAGGTGCTTTAGTTTTTATTGAAGAATAGAATACGGTCTATTACTTTAGAATTTTACGCGTTAGCTAAACATGAATTTTGATATTGCTTTGAGCACTCGAGCGAAAATCACCCAATGAGAAATAATTTTAGGTAGATTATATAATTCAATACCTTTAACATCATCTTCTTACCCTTATAACACCTAAGCAGGGTCGGCACAACATGTTTTCCTTTTCCATTCTCCCCTGTTAGACGTCAATTCAGTATTTACATCTTTAATACACATATCATTTTTTACACAATCTATTCATATCTTCATTCGGTCTTCCTCTATTTCTATATCCATCCACCTTCATACTTAAAACTTTTCTAGTTACATGGCTTTCATCTCTCCTCATAACATGCCCATACCATGCTAACCTATTACTCCTCGATTTCTCTCCGTCACTGGTGCTATTTGCAAACTTATACTTATATACTCATTCTTAATCTTATCGATTCTAGTTTTACCACATATCCATCTTAACATTCGCATCTCTGCCACGTGTAGTTTTCTCTCATCCGTCTCTTTCGTAGCCCAGCACTCAGATGAATACAACACCACTGGTCTTATTATAATAGTTTTACTTCTCATACTTGTCAGGTTGCGATATATGATTTGGTTGAATTTTTACGATCGGCCGCGCGCTCCATACATCAACCCCCTCTGGGATCAAAACGTAATGTTCTATGTATTATTAATGTTAGTGTCGATTCAAATGTCCTATATTCAAATCCTTACATTTTTAAGTATTACGATAACTTTATTGTTTCGTGAAACCACTCGAATTATTTTTCAAAATTCTTATTAATTTAATGTTTGTTTTATATGAATTACGACGACTTATTAGACGTTAATAAATATAATAATTTGGGAAATCTAAAAGTTATCGATAACTTATACATATTTAAAAAGTAACCTCAATAACTTTATGAATTGTCATTATAATTATATGAAAAACCGCGAGAACCCTTTGGGGGTGGGTGTTTTTCTGAGTACGCTTGGCTAGCTACCACACTCAAGTTGAAAATCTGTCGCCATGCACCTGTTGGTGCGTTTCGGCAGCTATACTTGAGAGCCAGCCCCTTCTAGGTTTAGCGTGACTACCATCTTAGACCACATCGTCATTCTACATCAAATGATATTATGGGTAAAACGCTTACATATAAATAATTAAAAAAAAATCCTAACTAAGACTGTCAAGAGTACAGCAAAGAGAATAACTTTCATGCAGAAGCAAGTGTTGTCCCCGAGGGACAGGGTAAAACTACCTTAAAACGAGCGAAGACGTGGACAAAAACTAGTACGAGTATATTATATTATCTCAAATCTAACTTACTGTTCTCAGCTTATAGTTTAATTATATGGCTTATCTCTAGTAGATACAAAACTACACTATCAATACATAAGCCTTGGAGAGCCGGCGATCTATAATAAAGACAATGTAAGGAGACGAAAGGCTCCTAATTAGACGAGAAACAAACACGGATTAGGGTCGACACTCGCCTCCGGAGGTACATATACCTTATTTTGTAACGTTAATACAACGTACGGGTGAATATTGAGGTGCCCTCGTTTTAATATAATTTCCTCCAGTATCCCCTTAGAAGAAATTGAATGTGAAAAAAAAGCATATTTTTGTATCTCAAAATTGTATTTTAAACAAATTTTCCCGTTATACCATTCTGTAAATTTTTTAGTAACTGACCGTTTCTAAAGTTTATACTTATTTAAGTTATTTTAAAAGGTTTCGAAGATATTTCTACCGTTAAGAAATATTAAGACAATGACATGGACCTTTTCGATTAATTTTTCAATCATGTCATGTTTTAAAAAAACTTATTACTCTCTCATGCCTTACCTACTTAACCAATCATCATGACATTTTGCATACACGTTATCCGGGGTACAGAAAAAGATAAAAAATAATTATTACCCGAGAGATAGGTGAAACCTATATTACGAGAATGAAGCCGCGAGCAAAAACAAGTATAAAATAAATCTAATTTTTTTAAATGCCAAAGGCAGCAAACAAGCGTCGACTCATCTGATGTTAAATGGTTACCGTCGCCTATGTACAACTGCAACATCAGGGGCATCACTGCTCTTTTGCCGACATAGAAGAGCGTGCTTCAATCCCTTTTTGAAGAAACCTCATAATTCCTTTAATCTCAGGGAATTAAAAACTTTTCCCGTTATATATGAATAATTTTTAATTATAGTAACTACTTAAATATATTCAATGTATATACATTTAAATATTTAACATAGATAATTTTTATAAATTACTTTCTTCTATTTCAGGTATGCAACAAAATATTCGGAAACGCGTCTGCACTAGCCAAACATAAACTAACGCATAGCGACGAGCGGAAATATGTATGCATAACGTGCGCAAAAGCATTCAAAAGACAGGATCATCTGTAAGTTATTTGTTAAGTATTATACCACAATAACCTTTTACTTCGCTTGTCGACGAGCAATGGTTACCACTTTTCCTTGATATCTATCCTTGTTACATACGTCACCGCTTCGTTATGACTTCTCACAAGGCAACTTAGGTCGCAAAAAATATATAGCTACTTGTTAACCGCTATTTAGTTCTTTTGAAAATGGTTTAATTATTTCACAGAAGCTATGTATTTAATCTCAATTAATTCTGGACGATCTTTTATTTTTTTTATTCTAAGTTTACGTTACTTTATACAATTCTATAAATACTGCTCAGTCCTCTATGGAAACGCGTAGTCAAATATAGCCTACAGAATACTCTGAAAAGTTCGCTATCTATCGACAAATGACTCGTCAAAACCGATCCATTCGTTTGGAAGATTATCTCGGACAAAAAACAGGTACTCCGATTTTACATTTTTGTATAGAGTATTTTGTGACCCAAAAATGCCATTGAAACTCAAGGGGAAGGTGTATAAAAGTATAATAAGACCAGTCGTGTTATATGGATCCGAGTGCTGAGCTACGAGAGAGACGGACGAAATAAGATTACATGGAGCAGGGATACGTATGTTAAGATTGATGTGTGGTATAACCAGAATTGATAAGATTAAGAATGAGTATATCAGAGGAAGTTTGAAAATAGCACCAGTTACAGAGCAGGTGAGGAATAATAGATTAGCATGGTACGAGAACATTATGAGAAGATAAGAAACTCATGTAACAAGAAACGTTTTGAGTTTGAAAGTGGACGGATATAGGGGTGAAGGAAGACCGAAAAAGTTGTGAATGGATTGTGTGAAAAATGGCATGTGTATAAAAGGTGTAAATACTAAGCTGACATCTGACAGGGAAGAGTGGAAAGGGGAAGCATGTTGTTCCGACCCTACTTAAGTGGGATAAGAGTAAGAAGATGATGATGATGATGATCATGGATGTATATATAGATTGCACGTTATAAATACAGCACAGTTTATGAAAAGTTAATCCATTACAATGCTACCGTTATATTAACTATAATCAATCCATGTAGCGCGTTAATATGTGTAATTGTATATAAAACGTATAAGTTAGAAGGTTCTAGCTATATTTGTCACTAATGAATCGTACAATAGTCAAGACACACTACAATCAGTATATCTAAAAATTGACTCCAATACTATTTTGCCCGATCACCGTGTTACTATGAAAGTTTATAAACCAAACTGTTAATTTGTTTCATGAAAAAGTTTTTTTTTGTACATTTTATTGTAACTTGCCACTAGGTGAGACTAAACTATTTATTGTAATTTTAGTTTGTAAATTTACAGTTGTAATTTTACAATGTAACAGGAGCGAAATCGCGAACAATCATTAATATTAAATATACTAACTATCCATACCATACTGTTAATCAAGTTCTTAATATTCAAAGCATAAAAATTAAAATTATATATCATGCACTCACGCAACTCATGAGTACTGGAATCATGAATATTACAATGTCCCATCAGTTATTATTTACCATCTAAACACATGTTACGAACGCTAGGTGTCGCTTTAATCGCGTAGCTTACAACCCGATATGAATATTAATAGAGTTAGATCATGGCCATTATGCCATTTGGCCGGACTACATAACTAACGCACTAACTAGCCGAACGTTCCGACGACCCAGTTTGGTCGACCGCTAATAAAATGGGGATTTAAGTCGTACTGTTTGGGTTATAAATACCGAATAAATCTTAATTTAGCTGTAGTAATTCGACTTACTCGTATGCTATAAAAAGTTTGTAACAATTTAATTATACTTTTTGAGTAAAAATATTTGGTATCTTCAATATTTTTAGGCCATCTCCTTCATAATTACAAGAAGCGTTTTTGACAAATACATGTAATAATACTTCGTGTAGGTTCGATTGCCGTCAAGACCTGATAGGTTGGTTGAAGCATGACACATGGCCGTCTTCAAACTCAATATACTATTATGATATGGCGTAATAATATGTCTATTATTTTATTGCTAATTGATCATAAAGTTTAAAATTAAATTGCATTAATTGGCAATTTGAGAATTGTAATAACCATGTTATTATTTTATGTTGCAATTGTGCTAGTGAATTTTTTTCTTACTGTCTTTTACATAATGTAAACGACTATTTTCTCTCATCTCTTCCAATTTCTACTCAGTAATTGGAAAGGAATATATTGTAAATAAATATACCGGCAAAAGTATAGTAAATATACACAATAATAACAAAAAAATTCTTTTATAAATTCCAATTATGAACATGAAAGCTGTCATTTTCGATATTTTTCCAAGTCGTCGCCATCTTCTATGACACTTACACTGATACTGAAAGACAGCCAACACTTTGAGATAAACAATTTTATTAACCATAAATATTTTATTTTTAGACTCTTTCTATCGATTCTTAAGTCTTGTAATGAATATACGTGTGTATGAATGTATGAATTAAACGATATAGTCAGAATATAAAAAGTATTAAAAAAAAAACAAACAACAATGGGGTTGAATCAGTATTTACAGACAAACTTGACGTCTTTATCATCTTATTATAAAAACATATATATGTGTATAAATAGTGTTAGAAATTAAACTAGTAAACATCCAACAAATAATCAATACATCAATGAAGTCTTAGAGAAATCGAGTGTGAAAAAACACGTAAAATAATATAAAATCCAACATAGTAACCCTAAAGACTACTACGTTGATATAATGAGCAAAGATTTATACAAGCCCCAAACATACCTAGGTAAATGAACCTTGGGAACTGAATCTATAGAAAGATAAATAGATCCATTATCTACTGCCTTAGACACGGCTTAAAAAGTCATTAGTTACTAATAAGGTAACAGAACTATAACGCTTTGTAAGCTATTTAATACCAATACTATCTATATGTATAATCCATCATCAGTCCTATCTTAAACAATTCATTCGGTTTTACAATAAAGGGGTTTCCGAGTATCCAGTTTCAGGTTAGAAATTCTCAGTAGATTTATCATAAGATGGCATGGCATAGTAAACGTCTTCGACTTTTCGTCGACGAATGCGTTGAATTTTTTTGGGTTGTCCACATTTTGTGATCAACCAGCGCATGACAGGAACAACTACCGAATGTAATAACCTCGTCAATCTTTTTAACCGCTCTAACATCTGGATAGATGATCATGAAAATTTCTTTACTTTTACCATTTACTTGTGTAGTCAAATCACTTTGGTCAAGGAAGCATGGAAAATCAAAAGGCGCACTTATACAACGCAAGTCATAGTTAGATTTAATTAAAAATATTGTTTCAGCAACGGGCATATGCTGACACATCGTAACAAGAAGCCATATGAGTGCAAAGCAGATGGCTGCGGTAAGTCCTACTGCGATGCTCGTTCACTACGGCGGCACACAGAAAACCACCATCAACCTCCACCTGACACAGGTAAGTTCCGAAAGTTATAATGAAAAAAAACAACATTCATCATAAAGATTTCTAGAAAGTAATCTAGTAAAAAGGTTATACATGTTTGGAATAACAAGGGATGTTGGAACAAATTTCGTGTTATCCTGGATGCCACTAAAATTTCCGTGCGTTGAGTAAAGTTTCTATTAAGAACGCCATTTCTTACACCAGAATATACGTGTACGAATAGTTCTAAATAAGAGGTGATTGCTAGCTCTATAAATAAGTAATTTATTTTATTTCAAGGTACAAGCAGTAGTAGCGAACGGGACTCGAAGTCACAGCGTCTCGGCTCCCCGACATCACCACCGCGCAACCTTCCACCGCATTCCGATGTAAGATTAACAAAATCTTTTTTTTTCTTTTATACTAACTGTGCCCTGCGGTTCCACGCGCATTTGACACTCGACAGCGCGTGCCACGACTTTCAACCCCCTAGCAGGATTACTTCGTACCGTATATTATTCCACTAATGATGTTGTATAGCTTTATAAAAAAATGAATAAATAGCCTAATAAAATAAACTTAATCAATACATGAACAACGCGCGTGGAGCATTGGACATAGCTAGTACCATATAAAAGTGCTTCTACAACGAATAACTCAGCCATTAACTTTTTAGAAACTTTTTATTACGATGTTTGTGAATTATATAAATGTCAGTAAATCCTTTTTTATATAAAAAACTATTTATTTTATAACCGGCTATGGTAATATAATTCGAAACAAAATTATCAACAACAGATCCAATTAAAATCTGAACGTAACTCATATGTATGAGTTAAGCGTAAATTAAAATTCTCTTTAGCATACAATAATTCAGGATTTCACAGTTGTAGCGTACATGGGTCCTCATTAATCTAGCTTTTTATACCTAAGCATTGCTGGCGGACTTCCAGCTGGCCGCGCATGTTAAATTCAGATCCCACGAGTGCGCCCTTATTAATTAACCAATTAGCCCCAATCCCGTTGTGTGTGCTGTTTTAATTTCGTCCGTTAACGGTTTGTAGGAGAAGTCGGTCGATGAGTACGGCCGTGTTTATACCAATACATTTTAATCAATCGGCCGCGGATGTTGTTTGTCGGAATTGGAAAGGGATGTTCCCTTTTGAAGTTGCCAAATTGGGGTACAAATCGTTTTCTTTGTTTTTTTATTTAATTATTATTGGTTTAGACAACCAAATTGTCATTATTTGTTTGAAGAAATTAAAATTGGCTTGACAGTCTCGTGGCGCCGTGTTTTAATAGCGCATCAATATTTTTTTTGTGATAAGAATAATTTTACTTCTTTATTAAATTTTATCATCATAGTATAAGTAATCAATACATAAATTAACTGATATTAGTGCTAGTACATTATCATAATGTTTATAAATAAGTAAAAGCCATACAGGGAACACTTAATATCAGGTTTACAACAACAATAGAAGCCTATACGATACTTTGTTAGTACTAAATAACCTTCTATCATCTAGCAAATATCTAAACGAGAAAATAAACAGTTACTGAAAAAAAAAGAAATCATTGTAACAGATTCCGGATAACGCTTCGATTCACGTAGATTTGAATTTTGTTCTTTATGCGCAAGAATCTTTTCCGAGTACCGTAACATCGAGCGCGGGTGTAGCGATGATAGAGACCGGGGCCGACTGGCGGCCTGTCCGTTCTTTTATGCAATGCCTTGCAATGAGCCGAAGCTTACGGTGAAGAAAGATGTCGCGATAAAATTTACGTATAGCTTTTTATAAAATTGCCTGACTAGCTACTAACTTAGCCTATCGCCAAACAGCTATAGGTGTATTCCCACAGCTACACATTAGAGCTAGTCCTCCTATAGGTATAGTTGTTTACGATCTTACACCACATTATGATGATGAGATTGTGGAAAAACGCCAAAAAGCTAAAAAGCATAAAAATATAATTAAAAAATGTTTTCTTTTACTATCAAATCATTAAAATGGCAAATTTAAAATACCTTAAAATCGAAGGAGACACACTACAGTACCGAGTAAGTTGTAGTCTATAAATCAAGTTATTTTACAGTCGAGCAACGGGTCGGAGAAGTCGACCAGCGCAAACACTAGCGACTCCAGTCCACCGGGGACTCCCCCGACGCCTGTCACGCCACCGGCACGACCCAAGTCGACCAAAACTAGTAACAGCCGGTCCAAATCTTCAAATTCGGTAAGCTTCGTTTTTTATAACATAAGTTAACTCTACAATATTGTTTAAATTAACCAAATTATAACTATAAATATCAAGTAAATTAGAAACAATCCTGCCATTTCAGAGCTAACTCAACGTGCACTGCATAAACCGTTTTATAAAGATATGAACGCAGATAAAATCATAGGTAGCTGTTAGTAGGTTATATAACGGGTTTTTGAAAACCGTCTCCTATTATTTAGCGGCATTTGTCCGTTATTGATATCAATATATATCTGTATTTTGTTCAAAAAATCTCAAATAGACACACCTTTGAATAAGCTACTAAAACGCTAGATCGAGCAATATGGCGTGTTTTTTTGTTTTTTTTAACTACACTGTTGGCCTGACAAGGCCGCTACAGTTCCACCGGACTACTAAGGTTAGCGCTTAAGGCACTCACCCGATAGCAATATGGCGTCTAATTGTATTGAGTGATATCACATACCAGTAAATAAATGACAAAACCAAACACGAGACACAAACCAATAAATCGTTTTATTGTTGATTCTCATTTATCTTCTCTTCTTCTATATACTTTTAGAATTATTTAATCAAGATAATTAGTTACAAAAGAACAAACATCAACAAAAATACCCGAAAAGCGAAGAATAATCATAATTATGTCAGCTGTTTAATTAGGCCAATCAAATTTGTACTTCGTTTGCAATTAATGGCCTTGTGTCAAATTAAGGACTTCATACTCATTATCGTTTTATTATTATAGCAATAAGTGCACACAATATTAAAGGTATTTAAATGTTCTATTCATTTATATCTATCCATTTTATTCATAATCTCTTGGAGGATAATTTAGAAAACGTTTTATACCGGTGTTCTGATTTCGTTAGCTATCTAATATGGCGTTTTAAACTCATTTTCAGTTTTATAAAAGTACACATCTTTTAATACTGGAGCATCTCTTATAACTGAAATATTTTAGCACTAAAATACGAGCTAAATCCAGATGAAACGAAATACTCTTGGCATAATTCTCTTTTGACTTTCCACCATCTCGTTATTCTATTTTATATAAAACTTTATACGGCATAAAATTATTGTTCTTAATTGCTGCTATTACAATATTTCTTTGTTAATGCGAATGAAAGAAATTTTCTTTTTATATTGGGCTCATATGTTTTCTTTTAACTTTGAATCAAATTTAATCGTTGAATCAAACGGCATATTAAACTCGTAAACTCATTTGATGTACGTATTTTTTTTTATAAATGTTTCCACATAAACATCGAATTAAGTTAAAGGTCTGTTTATAATTGAAACATCTTGTCAAAATTTCATTTAGACGATTCAAAAAAATTCAAAAACAGTGTCTCTTTTTTCAAATTTAGAGGTTACAATCTCAACATACAAATGCAGAGAGAACACGATTTAACGTTATTTGATTTTACTAAAAACTGCAGTAATAAGTTGAAATTACTTGGCTTTGGTTAGTTTACCTTAAAATAATATAGATTTTTCTTCTCTCCACTAACGATAACTCTCGATAAGGCCATAAAATGCGCAGTCCCTTATGTGTCGTTATATAGATGTATTGTACTGTATGCCACTATATTGACGTGATGAATGATATTAATCAACTATACTCACCATAATACATACACTACTTCGAGGTAGTCGTATTTGAAGTAATCCAAACAGATAATATAATGTAATTTAAAAAAAAACAGAGAAAACAAATAAATATAATTTCGTATATGTACGAGTATAGAAATCATGATCGAAACGCACCAGTGCGATGTAAAATTGAGCTATCCATATCTGAATTAATATTCAAACGTAACCCGTAGTAATCAAGATATCAAACACCAAGTACTTCGAATAGGTAAACTTTCAATAGTGCTACACAGTTCGCGTTGTAAAACAATAACCTAATACTACGCTTCGTAGCAAGTAAACATTGTAGTTACGTAGCAGACGTAGCAGCTAGCGTAGCAGTTACTACTCGCGCGTCGGACTTTCACGAACAACTCGGCTTACGTTGTTTGACTCTTGTTAGTCTAAAGATAGCTGATAACTCAGGTTCACTAAACAAGCATATTTTAGTTATATACGTAGAGCGGATATCTGTTTTATCGATGAAAAGGAACGTGGCTTTACTTAATTAAAATATTCATAGTAACAAACAGTTAACTAAAAAACAACTAATGCCCGGTTTCTGAAGCTGTTTGTGGTTTTTAAGTGTAGTTTATCTGTTCAATAGCACTATCGGTTCGATAACTTGTCAAATTGGGTTTCTGAACACACAATTATACGAGAAATGTCAGTTAACCTTGGTTCAACTTAACTGGCCAAGATTGGGCGTTTATCTATTCGATAAGTTGAATTTGACGTTTCATCTGCCAAAACTGACCTGAAACCCTTTCTTTGTGTCGGTATACTAATTTTAACACAAATGTTGTTTAAATTATTGTTTATTATTTTCCATAATATGAATAAGGATCCGAAAATTCATCGTAATTCAGTATAAAAATACTGTAGATAATTTCTAATCTCTGTACTTCAAAATCATTTTATGTTTATTTTTTGTCAACACAAATTCTTTAGCAACTATATAATAATTTAATATTGTTTTCGTGCTTTATTATCGTACACATATTTTTTATCTATTTATAAAATACATACAAATAATGATTTCAACAGGATTGCTGAGTATAAAATCTAACTGAATCAACAAAAATTATACTACTATGCATGATAATAATACCATTCAAGCAATAACAAAACCAAAGTTTTTAAAAGGTTCGTCATTTTGGGGATGAGGGGTCAATTTTCAGTCTTTGAGAAACAGCTTTGTAACAAATCAGCATACAAACTTTATAACTAAAATTAAAACAAGGCCACGAATCTAAATTGACAAAAAAACTGTTACAATAGAACAATAATTAATGACGAATTGAAATGATAAAATCAATTTTATACATCATTTTGTAAAAAGAGTCATCTAGTGAACATAAAAGAAGTAGTTATTGGTTTGATAGTTATTTGACGTCTCGTTGTGTATTCAGAAACGCATTGACAGTTAAACGCCGCTTGTCTTATGGATAACTTTATTGAATCAATAGCTATTGATAGTTTAACTGACGGCTTCAGAAACCGGGCATTAGTAAACTAAACAGGGCTGTAGATAGTAAAAGAAAACAATGACATTATAATTTATTTTTCGATTGTGTACCTATATTATATCAACATCATCATCTTACCCTTATCTCATCTAAGTAGGTACACAACGTGTTTTCCTTTTCCACTCCCCCCTATCAGATGTTATCTCAGTAATTACACTTTTTATACACATATCATTTTACACACAATCCAACCACACTTTTTTCGGTCATCCTCTACTCCTATATCCATCCACTTTTAAACTCAAAACTTTGCTTGTTACATGACTTGCATCTCTTCTCATAATATGCCCGCCCGTACCATGCTAACCTATTATTTCTCAACTTCACTATCACTGGCGCTATTTTCAATCTTCCTCTGATATACTCATTCTTAACCTTATCCATTCTTGTTACACCGCACATTCACCTTAAAAATCGCATTTTTGTCACATATAATCCTATCTCTTCCGTCTCTTTCGTAGCGCAGCACTTGGATCCATATAACGCGGCTGGTCTTATTATACTTTTATACACCTTCTCCTTGAGTTTCAACGGCATTCGTGGGTCACAAACCACTCCAGAAACCTTTCGCCAATTCATCCATCCCGCATTTATCCTATTCCTCACGTCCTTGTCTATTCCACCGTCGTTTTGGATCAATGAGCTGAGGTACTGAAAATTGGAGCAGGCTGGTGAGAATATACCGTTTAAGGTAATATGACAAAAACTGGATGGACCCCCGAAGTGAAAGAACAAATGTTCAGTTTTCATCCTACTAATTTTTAAACCTTATTACCTATATTATATACAAAACGAACATTATAATTTTTGTTTACATGTTTAAAATATATTTTTAGTAATTAGATAAAAAATGAATAATTCAGGCTTTTTATCACGTGAACAGAAACACCAATCATAGCTCGTGACGTCATAGCTTTCTAAACATTGCTCTAACATTAACACCTTACACTTTGGTATTTTTTTTACCGAAGATAATATTAATGTTTAAATTGGTTTGACTTAAATCCAACGCCATGGTAGACATGAATATTTTAGCGGTAATATTTTAAATATAATACGAAAATAAAATTATATATGTTTTTGTAGATACAAACAAAAAATATTAACAGATAAGTGATAAAAATATCTAAATTCTTATTTATCAGTCCAGTAAAACAGAATGCAAATGAGAATCCGAAATATTATATTCAGGGAAGGATATTTATTGATAACTTCTAGTCACACGTGATGTAACTCTAATTCGAAAAAAAATTGAATACTTACCAAATTCTATCAAAGTAGTAGTTCATCGTGGATTGAATGAAATAGTTTATTATAAATGTGTACATATTCATCATTTCTACACTCTATCATTTTATTTATATAAATAGGTAATACTAATTAGAAATAAGATACTTTGTAAAATTAATTACACATAGATGCAGAGAGGATAAACTTGAATATAACAGATTATTATGAGAAGGATCCACATGCGGGAATATTAATACCCGTCTATAACATAACATGCCGGAGCGAGCGTGAGAAAGGGGTTCTGCGAATTCTTATGTTAATACCAATACAGCGCGGATTGAGTACAGTGCGAAACGTCCAGTGAATTAAATCGGCCATTCATCAGCCTTTGTGGGGATTTAATAATTCAAGTGTTGCGGCAGAGATAGCCCCCTACTACTGTCACTCGATTACACGAAACAGAGTTAGTCTCAACGATGTGAATTTTAGGTTTTTAAATATTTTTAATGATGATGAATCTTCCTGTGTAATGTTTAAGAATACCCAAAGTATTCCCTAACAAACTTTTTTATAATATATTTTGCGTACATTTTTATATATACCTCTTTTCAGAAAAGTAGTTGAATGTATATACGCAGTAATTATATAAGTTGTCTATTTTTTTTCTATTTATTTATATACTAGTAACTGTCTACGGCTTCGTCCACATAAAATTACAAAATAAAAATGTAGTCTATTTCGCTGTTTGTCAATAAACGAATTTTTAAAATAGACTTCTGGAGATTGTCTCTTCCAAACGAACTTTACCTCTTTATTGTAATCATGTAGATGTCATTGGTACAGATTAATCAAAATGAACTGCTTAGGTTGTTTTTTACTATAATACACTAGTGTATACCCTACAGTTTCACTTGTGGTAATTTTGCATTATACATATTCTTACGATATGATACTTAGCTTACCTAAGCATTGACATTTGGTCCCTCTTCTTGGTCGCTTTGATTACCATTTAAAGAAAGTTTAAAGATCTCCGATCCCTAAAAACGTGGTGTGAGATTATATAGCATAGAAACTTTATTCAATAAACGTGCTATCCAATGCACAAATATTTATAATTCTTGAAATTCTCAGATTAGCGCAATCAAGTATGCAAAATGTCCAGTAGGGTATCCGTTATTTACCAAGTCGGCTTTTTGACTTGAGTATCGTTCAAGTCGTTAGTTTATAGTCTAAAAACATGCCACTCATATCAAAATTTCTCCATCCCAAGGGTTCATAGTAGATGGGGAATTATTAATATTTAGTAAGTTATTCAATAAAAATAAGCAAGATTAATTTCTAAAAAGTAAAAAAACTCCATGATAATCAATGGGAAAAGTATCGTCATTTAGGCACGGTTAAACGGAATCGGAAAAAAATGTTTTTTTTTCATAAATATTTTTAGGCTATTGACTAACGATTCGAACGAGACCCGAGTCAAAAAAGCCAACTTGATAAATAACGGACACCCTACTGTCCAGGTATATAATATAAATAGTGAACAAATCAACAGAACTTCACTATTATATTCCTTAATAATATTACAAATGCGAATGTGAGTTTTTTAGTTTATTTGCTTGTTACGCTTCTACGCTTTAACTGCTTAACCGATTATCACGAAATTTTGCATACATATTCCTAGAAATACACAAAAAATTATGTACAGTACCTTTCATCCAGTAAAAAAGTAATCTCCCAGAGGAAAGGTCGAATCCTCATTGACGTGAGCGAAGCCGCGATCAAAAGCTAGTTACACAAAAACTGACAAATAATCGAACATATAAATAAAATGTATCTTAACCTATACAACAAAGTATTGTTAATTCGTAAGACCATGGTAAGGGATTCGAAAGTCGCGGTTCGCGATTCAGCAACGTGGGATCCGAGCTCTCCACCTGTTCATTGGCGCCCCATAAGTAACACGGATTCAATTAAACATTGAAGGGGTCGTAGATCGTGATTCGCACACATATTCCGAGCAAACTAGAATTTGGACAATGCTCTTAGACGTAAAACGTTTAGTTATTAAACTAAATACAAACAAGTTGTATGTATACCATCATATATATGCATTTCAACTTACTCTTTCAATATACGAATAGTTGATTATAGTTTGTACAGAGTAAAAAATTAAAAGGTAACAAATTTAGAGATAAATATAAAGTATAATTACAAAATAACAATGAAAAACCTCGTGATAGACAGGTGCGATCCACGCCCATGACTATTTTTTGTCTGCTCTAAATATATTTACAAAATGTTAGAATTCTGTCGTTTTCTACGCATCACTTTTATTTTCTAACTAACATACCCTGTTAACCCTAGCGCCTCTACAGATTCAACGGACTATACTAAGGGGAGCGCTTATGGCACTCACCAACACGCATCACACCAAAAACTGTTAGATAGATTGCGGTCAAATTTCCTAAATTTTACTTCTTAGATATATGGTCCTTATCTCATAAAGGAATTATCACGATGTCTTCATTTCATACAATACAGTTATTAAAAGTATCTAAAAAACTATGATTTTTATAAGAACTACGAATTTAATAATGTGTGTTTTCTTGTCGTCGAGAAGTGAGGTAAGCTTTTTGCGTGGTGTTCGTGTTATTTCCTCTGTCATAAAATATATTGTTAAGATAGTAAAGGATGCAGGCGACGTCGCAGGTATTAGTTCGAATAGGTGGTAGAGCTACGCTGAAGCTATTACTGGTTTCAAAACGAATGGGTCGGCTCGCCCGGGGTAGTACGACCCTCTCACAGAAAACCGACGTGAAGTAACAGTGCTTGCACTGTTGCGTTTCGTTCGGTCAGTGAGAGCGCCGGAGGCCCACATATATTAAAAGGCCGGCAACGCACTTGCGACTCCCCTGGTGTTGCTAGTGTCTATGGACGGCGGTGATCACTTACCATCAGGTGACCCACCTGTTCGTTTGCCCCTA
Organism: Antheraea assamensis; assembly: GCA_035772565.1. Taxonomy (NCBI): domain Eukaryota; kingdom Metazoa; phylum Arthropoda; class Insecta; order Lepidoptera; family Saturniidae; genus Antheraea; species Antheraea assamensis. The sequence continues at coordinate 3,388,354 of JAQQSE010000062.1, read as the reverse complement.
TAATATAAAAAAAAAAAAAGTTAGTAATAAATGGTTGTCAGTTTTATGAGTAGGTATTAAATATTTATACTGTTACCGTAAGAAAAAGGCGTATCTAACCCAAATACTTTAACCACAGTACGTGTAATTCGTTTTCAGATTAAATGTAATTCGAGAAGAGAGACTCATACATAACTCAAAATGCTGGACGCCCTCCTCTTAGTCCTCTATATTTGGACGTTATTATATTTTATATATCCATATATATCCTAGTGTTATCTTGGCGAATATTAACCAACGTTGAACAGAAACTATTGTACTACAAAATAATCCCAAGAAGTGTTGATGTGAGGCGCAGGCGGCCGATTGTAAAAATTTAGCCAAATCATACATCACAACATGACAAACATATTGTATCGACATTATTTAGGTGGAATAAGGGTAAGGAGATGATGATGATTCTGCTGTTTTTTTTATTTAATATTGTAAATGCAGTATGTAATTTAATTTACGTCACGTCTTATCAAACAATAAAATGATTGTAACCATATGGTTACATATGTAGCAAGTAAACGAATCATACAATGTAATTGGTCACGGAACAATTATACACAGACCTGCAAAAGGGACAGACACCATTTGAATATCTTTTTAATTATCACGGCCATGGGGATCTCTAATAAATGGTCAGAGGCGACGCATGCATCGGCTAGCTTTATTAAAAGCATTCACTTTGATCTGATCCATGATTCGACGTCGCCTGCATGCATCAATAAAGGCCCGACATACGCCGTCACATAATTACAGCGGTCCCCCTACAACCGTTTTGTTTCATTCATAGCATATTGGCTTCGGTATGCCTTTGAGTAAATACGCTTTGAACCACTTCATTATTTACCCGGCGTTTTGGAATTTCCGTTGCTTTTATGACAGCCGCGTATTGGCTCATTAATATAGTATTTTATGTTCGCAACTATATTAGAAGGGTAAGTAATATCAGTCGAAATTAATTACTGTATTAATTTTCCATGAAAAATTTATTATTCTTTAACTTTTCTTGTATCCCAGAACTATTTTTTTAGCAAATATTTCGATTCGATGATTTTAATTCACACTATTTTTGCAACAAAACACATTCTCTACACACTGAATGCACTTAGTCCATAGACTTTAGTATCAAAATCTTAAATACTCTATTAGTATTGCATATAATTAATCCAAAAGTAAATGCTCATTCCATTATCATTGATGTAGTCAAGCTGTACTCCATAAAGAATTTGCATACAAAAATAATGACCAGTTGTGTAAACTCGATTAATTACAGCGAGTCCGTTCACCCGAAAACAGGCAATCTAAAATTAAAATAGCCTGCCTGTGCGTAATTTCGCTGCAATCTGCGGAGTATTCGTCGAGTATTTTGTTACAGCTCTTTATTTTCTTTAACTTTTAGTAATTAGCGTGATGTATTGTGCAGTTGTCGCTTCATAAAATGAGGTAAAATTAGTCTTTTTAAAACTTCACACAATATGCAAACAACTTTTCCTTGTAATTTACTGAATGTATTGTTATTTCAGTTCTTTTCCACGTACTTTTTGAATAAGTATTTTAACGAGAAATGCGACACACCGTGTCACGAAATAACTTCAGATTTTAACCTTGAGAATGGTGGTAGAGCATTTTTTAACGCATATTTAATTAGCACCAGACTTCAAATTGAAAATGTATCGCTAAGTTCCTATAAATATTTTTGGTAGCTGCAGTTGACACCAGAACTTTTTGGCTAAGCCCAAAGTTTCGATTGTATCGTCACCAAACATCAGTTAAGATTGTCGTCAAAGGTTTAATCCTTAAGAAATATAAAACTGAGCCATCACAGGATGCCTGATAAAACATTGTAATTGATTAAAACGCTTAAATATAACAATTAAATTATATCGATAATACTGCTACGTATAAAATTATGGTAAATATTTTGCCTATAGATCATGGTGGTAGAGCTTTTTCTAAGTCCGTCTGGCTAGCTAACACCCTCAAGTTGAAAATCGGTCGCCAAGCACCTGTTGGTGTGTTCCAGCAACTGCACTTAAGACCCATGTCTGTCTCTTTTTTTTTCATGCGGAAATCCATTTTGGACACGCCACCCTCCCGGGGGGAGAAGGTGGTTAATGTGAGAATCCTACTCACCAAATTCCCACGGTGTACATCCAGCGCTTCTGTTGAGGCAACACGAGATCAGCCAGTTTCCCACTAGGTTAAGCGTGACTTACTATATACTATAAACTATATACTAATATTTTTGTCGAAAAGCTGGTTTGATAAATGTAAAATAATTATCTAACAATGTAGAGAGCTTTAATTAAATAAAACATTTATTACTTATATCTATTCAATCATGCAGAAAATGATCTTCATAATAATAAACTATCGTCGTCCTTTTTTATTGAAACAAATTTAAAAAGGACAAATTATGTTATGTTAATATGTTAGTAGGTCATTGTATCGTAGCTATTCAATAAAAATATATTGTGCTGATCCTGTCGCCTGCACCACAAATCTTGAGCCTGAAATTCCAACTGCAGTTCACAAATTGCATTTGTCGCCTCCGAGGACCGCCCGCTGACTATTTCATTTCACGTTTAAAGTCGGTTGTACACTGGGAATTTTTTATAAGAATAATTATTTATACTTATTTTACCAAAGGACTTTGCGATTGAAATTGAATTGGAATTCATAAATTATTTGATTAAATAATAAATAATTTTATACAATTTTGACTGAAGTATTTTTAAATTTATGGTCAAAGGTAACAACAAACAAATTAAGAACGGTACTGACTTTTTCTGATTTCTCTTTGCACTGAAAAATTCAGTTCTTTAAATTCAATATCGAACTACATTTGTTGAAAATTAAATATATAGTTTTTAACACACACGATAATATATCACAAAGCTACAAACGGTAAATTTCCATTACGGTACTGTCTGCAAAATAAACACTCTTATCACATCTATTACAGCTCTATTTTAATTAGACACAAGGTGACTTTCATTAAATTAAAACACTTCATTGTGCAAATCTTAATCTCACTAGTTTAATTCAATTCACTAGCTGAAGGTCTCGGTTTGTCTTACAAATTTTAGTAGATCGTTGTTGAACGAAAATGCGCTCGCTGATATTTAAATATTTGTTCGTTTAAACCGTTCGAAGTAGCTTTGCGTGTTATTTTAATCCAAAGACAGCAAATATTTGATTTGGTATTGGTATTGTAACTGAATTTATGCCGAGTGCTAGGACTTATTTGCATTTTCAGATTTTGCGTTGACTTACACTAATATTATAAAGCTAAAAGGTTGTTTGTTTTAACGCTTTGATCTTTGGAAGTACCAGTGAAATAGACTATAGATTTATAATGTTATAGTTAATCCTAAATTATCATTAAACAAAACCTATTACTGGTAGACATATATATGTATATATATATATCATCATCGTCATCATCATGTTACCCTTATCCCACCTAAGTAGGGTCGGCACAACATGTTTTCCTTTTCCTTCCCTTTTCCTCCCCTCTGTCAGACGTCATCTCAGTATTTACACCTTTTATACACATATCATTTTCCACACTTTTTCCACTTGTAGCGGATAATCACTTAATTGTAAAATGCTTGTCACAATTCATTAAAACTAAATAAAATTTCTTTACATTTTAGTTTAATACTCTTATTTATGTTTGTAACCTAACAATATCTTTCGTGTGTAGTTTACACGTGCTGTGTTGTCTCTTTGATATATGTAAATAAGAAAAAAAAAAAATGGTTGATACAATCTCCATAGTTTATTATTCTATACACGTGACACTGGCGAAATTGTGCGCGCACACACGTTGCCATTTAAAAAAAGTGTAAAGGGTTAATTGTCATAAGTTAATAACCTCACCTAAATTTCATTACAGAATAATTTAACACTATTTTTTATTTCAGAATATTTAGATTGTTCTTAACATGGTTTCGTATAGAGAATAAAATATTAGTTTTTTATCGACTGCGGTTGTCTAATGATTTCATTTGTAGTAACTTATCGTGTACTGTGTTACCTGTGACACAAGATTACCTTTAGTTGGTGGCGGTCGTGAAGTGTAACCAACAACTTTCAACCTTCTAAAAGACATTTTCTGAGTTACATATTTGAACCATGTAATTTTGTGTCATGGTTGATGAATAAATATTATTATTGTATTTCAGTATCAGAAATCGTTCCATATGGAATGGAGTTCGTCCGAACGAACGTTCAATGGAATAATAATTGTTCTAGATAGAGACAAGAGATGATTTTTGTAATCTTTAATGAAATTTCATCCACTTTTTATTACTATTATTTAATCGGATAAGAAAAACATTATTCTACAAATAAGTTTAATACAAACAATTATAGTAAAAATAAGGAAAAACATTCTTAATGTCGAAGCGTTTAGTAATTTTGTACAAGTGTAGTACGGACCTAATCCAAGCCTGCAAAGAATTTGTTACTGTCCCACCCGCATCGAATTTTACGTGTCTGTACACCGAATGCGAACATAGAACTTCCCAAATTCAATTCTACTTCAACTGTCATGAACCTGGTTCTCCTATGTTATATATCTCTCCATTCGTAGAAAATTCAGTTTCAAGATATACCTGCAAAAAGAATTTTCAGAACAACCATTTCCTACTACCTATTGTATATATACAGTTAACCATTGGTAATCCGAGAAATGTTTTAAAAGTCCGATTATAGAGACTAGCTTTTGCTCGTAGCTTGGCTCGTATAATGTAAATGTTATATAACTCTCGTAAATAATACCTTTTTTTAGATAAAAAATACTCTATGTCCTTTCATGTTGATCGGCTAAGTAGTTAAAGCGTGAAAGCGTAACAAACAAAGTCATTTTCGAATTTATATCGTAATCTTGAATGTCGAACTATATAGTACCTACTGGCGCAAACTCACTTTTGTTCGGAACTTTTTGAAAAATCGTACCGTGTACCTCGTCAAATTATATATGTAAGTAGTATATCTATGCGTACCTACTACAAAACATTACGATATGGAATTAAGTGAATCGAAACACCGCATAGGGTTTATTATAAAATTTACGTTATTAATACAATGGCACTTACAAATAAATAATAACAAAACATATTGATAGCTAATGAATTACATTATGTTACATTACATTATAATTACATACTAAAAAATATACAAGTGTTTCAACCGATGTATCTAGCACAAGTCGTGGAAGCGCGTACTAGTTACAACCTGTTCAAACACTCATTAACAAAGATTTGCCGAAATAAATGCACATTTTTTTTAATATATTATAGGGGGCAAACGAACAGGTGGGTCACCTGATGGTAAGTGATCACCGCCGTCCATAGACACTAGCAACACCAGGGAAGTCGCAAGTGCGTTACCGACCTTTAATATATGTGGGCCTCCGGCGCTCTCACTGACCGAACGAAACGCAACAGTGCAACCACTGTTACTTCACGTCGGCTTTCTGTGAGAGGGTGGTACTACCTCGGGCAAGCCGACCCATTCATTCTGAAACTAGTGATAGTTTCAGCGTATCTCTACCACCTACAAGTGACATGTGATATGTCCGACAAAATAGATTACACGGGGTGCCAGATGTGACAGCGGCCGGTTACCGGAGGTCCACTGTATTGTCTTTATTAATTGCATAAGCTATGATGTTCAATTTCATTTAAATTATTCATACCTCTTTACTCTTTACCATCATCCAAGCGATAATGTTTAAATGATAACGCCTCCTCGTCCTCAGCATCGATAGATGTAAATTCAAATCTTAATAAAAATTTTAGTAAAAGAAAACATCGCAAAGAAGCCATACCATGTTGGCCTGGCTCCTTCTAATACTCGCCTGGGCAGCTACCACCATCAAACATTAACAACTATCTACAAGCCTTTGTTTGTATTCAAGCTACATTTGAAAGTCAACCCATGTCCGTCCAGCTTGTAGTTTAATGTGAGATTGTACTCGAAACACCTAAATTTAAGAATACGAAATAGAATATAACAGACAAAATTACAACCGTTTTCATATAAAGAATAAACTCGAAAGAAAATAATATCAAAAAGCATGCCTCTATCTCGGAGAATGTTACTGTCATCAATGCTGAAAAAAGCTGTTATAGTAACGACAGTGTCCGTGGCCAATAAAATGAAATTTCCTGTCTCAAAACAAAAAACAATTGTACCTCCGTTTTATAGCTATTTCATGGAATCTATATGTATTCAAAGATATAATTTCAACCTAAAGCTAACAATAATTCATAAGTTTGTGCCAGAAGAGGGATCGTTTATAAAGACGGTGTCATTGTTTTGGGACGACGTCATACGATCTGTCGAGCTCAAGTGGTGCGTCGCGTCGCGTCGCGTTGCCTGGCACGCAGTATCGACGAACTAGGGTTATCACAATGTAATACTTGTTTACTTATATCCAATATTTAATATGATATATGTAGCCTAATTCGACTTTTCATCATCGTCGTCATCTTTAAGAAACCCACTGCAGGGCCTGACGCCTCTTCGCGAAGGAAGGTATGGACATAATCACCAAACCATTATACAACCTACTGGTGATATTAAACTCTGAAAAATTCATAGTTTTATGTTTTCCACATACAATGGTACTACAAGTACGTTCTTCAGATTTTCCCACGACGTTATCCTTCACCGTCAGCTGATAGTGTTACCAATTTATATTAGTAAATGTACGTGAACTCCGAAAAATTCATTGGTACGTGCCGGGGATCGAACTTGCGGACATTGGATTAATATTCCACCGGGCAAGCAACTCGACCACCACGACTGTTAATGTATAGACCACCACGTCTTTTACTGTATCGATTTAAAAAATTTTAAACAATTGTATCCTTACTTTTTTTATACAGTTTTGTGTACGTCAGAATAAAGCCGCGGGCACCAGGCCCGATTTGAAATAATTTCAAATAGAATATTAAAAAAAAAGTACTACCACAATTTATTGTTATATTAAATAACTCTATAAACATGCGATGTCCCATAACAAGTTATATGACAATCAACCCTACACTAACGTCCATTAATAATGTAGGGTGACAACGACGCAGGTGCGCGCACGGCCGCTCGCGCCGATAAACGTCCCGATGCATAATTGAAGACATGTGCCTAACGCCACGCTTACGTGACTCCTTCTATCTTATAAATGTGCGCTAAACTTAAAATAGCTATGATGTAAGGGATGATTTTCTAATAACCATATAGGCCTAAAGGCGTTACCACTTAGGCGAAAACCAATGTCTACATGGGAAATTGAATCTCTAATGTAGAGTGGTATCCTACTATATGTGACTTTCGTTAAATTATTTCTTAAGTAACAGCAGTTTAATAGAATTTCATATTAATTTGATATCTTTTTGGATAGACACTACTCAGAGTGAAATGTATCGCTCATTTCTACAAATGTAGATTATTTCTTATTGTATCAAAGAAAAGATATGAATAATCCTAAAATTTGATTTTAAAAAAGAATGAGTAATTAAATGAGACACGAGATAGTAAGCATCTTCAAATATATTGACAGAATTAACCCTTAAAATGCATATTTTTGCCAACATACTATATTGTATTAGTAGTCTAGTCTAAAAACCTGAGTGTATGCGTTTTCCAAAGCATGTTAATGTGTAAAACCTTAGAAAATACCTAACGTGCGAACGAAAAAGTTATCATTACTTTTGGCGGGTAAGTTATATTTTTTGATATTATTTTAAAATTAGTTTCAATATTTAAAAAAAAACATGAATTTAAGGGTTAACAAACTGACGTGCATTTATCAGCATTACCATTTTATTTCATTACATGGTCATACGTATATGGTAAAAGTAAGATTTGTATTTTATTTGTTACTAGCTGGTATGTATGAAAAAATGAAATGAGACCAAATCTTTCCGTATTAGTACGGCATTGTAATGAAATAAAATGGCAACAAAGCAACTGCACGTCAATTCTGCTAATATTTTTGAAGATCTCCATACTGTCATCTCTCTCATTCACTCACTCACTTTTTGTATGGAATTTTTTCAATTTTTTCACTTTTCCATACGAGTTCTGTTAAATTTTTTGAAAATGTCCATACTGTCGTCTGTCTCATTCTCTCATTAACTTATTGCATGATATTTTTAAAGCCAATTTTTTCACTTTTTCATACGATTTATCAGATATTTTATTGTCATACAATCCTTGGCGTGACAAGTAGAAACACAACAGAAAATGAATTAGTCAAATATGTGCAACCGTTCTAAAGTGATGCGCTTACATACTTCTGGCAATTTCTTTGTATTTATATAGGTTCATACATTAATAACCTTGCGTGTTTGCCCCTATATTGTATAATAATGGTGGCATTTTAAGTAATATAATAGAGTTATTGTGTAAGTAAGTGATGCGAATTAGAAATAACAACACGGAACATGAATTCTGAGAAGTGACAGAATCTACCTAGTTAACCATATTGTTATAGTTATCTATTTGGTACTGACAGTAATAACCTCGAATAGTAAATATTCGTTGCCAATTAAAAAAAGAAAACAACTCTCCAATTACCAAATATTAAAAGTTAACAGTTAAAGCCGCAGTACTATCTCATACTTTTGTACATACACAATAAGAAAATATATACCTTATAAAGTTAATACCAGCCGACGTCGTAAAAAGAATCCTCAAAAACTTTAATTAAAACATGCAACGTCCTTTGGGGTCACCCTATTTCTTATATAAAAAGGCTTGACCTTTCTAACGCGTAGTAACCTGTGACCTCTGTTCGTCGCGGCGCCACGTGGCGAAGACACCCTCTAGATTAAACGTCACTTAGGTTGACCCCTATCCATACCTGCACCAAATCATTTACACATAGATAGACATTTTTGTTACTTTATAATAATACATTTTTTCAATAAAGGTTTACTTTGTTAATAGAGTTTTTACCATGAGTTCCATTTCTTACAATTAAAAGCATCGGTGTTGTGTACAACGCTACTGTTAGTGCAACTAAGTTTGTTGTATCTCCAACCGTTTGCTTATATTTACAGTACCAGTTGTGTATATATACTAGCTGAGCCCGTGACTCGACTTGTGTTTCTTATTGTTTATTGAAAATACAATTTTTATTAAAAAATTAGAGCTATAGCTAAATTGATTTAAACAATCTAAATGTTCTACATGTTCCAATGTTATATATTTATATGTATATACATACATACCACCAATTTATATAACGATCGCTTGAACAGTATAATAGCTGATGTTTTTCAACACCACCTAAATAGGATTATCAAAAGAATTTTCATCATGAAAAATCACTCGGCGGTGCTAATTTTCGATCTAATGGTATTGAAGTTTGCCAAACTCAGATATACAGATATCCATTTTATGATGATAATTCCCTTGACCAATTTCAGCCCCAGCAATTGTTTAGCTCCACCGCTGATGTGCTCTTATGTGGCTTATATCGCCAATCATCTTCGAAGGATACCGTTCTTATTTAATTGCCGCTGATGTGCGGGCTTTTAATTCATCCATTATACATATAAATGTACTAAAGGCCCTCCTCGGCTTCATATGGCTCATCGGGTGAGTGCCTTAAGCGCTCCCCTTAGTAGTCCGGTGAAACTGTAAAGGCCTAGCCAGGTCAACAATGTAGACAGTTCGAAAAAAAAAAAGTTTCATATGGGTGCAATGTTCCAAAGTGCAGTCATAAGTATTTTTAAAAATTAAGTCAATGATTTTAGGCTTTGATATTTAATTTACAGTTTATCAAAGTAATTAAAACCACGTAAGAATCTAGACATAAGTATAATATTTAATTATCTGAATTAAATTGTAAATAAACATATTTTTAATAATCTATAAAAGGTAAAAATTATTACAATTATTATATATTATTATTATATTATTATTATTATATTATTATTATTAATTATTATTATTATTATTATTATTAATAAATCTTTAGGAAATTGCCATTTCGTAGAACATAACGTTTTTTATACCACGATGGTGGCAACAATGCATGCGGGAAGAAATTCTCTATATTATAGTGAAAGCCGTATCAAAATCCTTTGCATACTTTAGAAGAATTAAAGGAACACATGGACAGACATGGAACAGCTACTTTCTTTTATAATATTTATACACGTCTTTATCCTTACTAATATTACGTTTGTTTTTTACGCTTTAACGTGACCAAAGCCGCGAGTAAAGACTATTAGGTAGATAAATAGAGAATAATAGATATAATTGATCAATGGACATTAAGTATACCCATATTGTGTATATTTTCGGTTTCGTGAATATAAAAAAACATAGATGTTTATCGAACACAAATAACAACTGACTTTGGTTACAAATATTGGGAAAAATTCTCACGAAGAACCCCCTAAAAACTAATCAACATTCACATATAAGAGATTCCCATGCTCTATTCAATAAAATTAATATTCGCATGGGAATTAATCTCTCTTAGACTTAATAGTTGCTGTAATATGTAAATGAATTAACAAGCGGTCCGTCTTTGTTATCCGACTGGTCATTTTATCTCGCAATTCGCGAGGTCGAAAATTCATCGAGGGGTCATCTCTTCGATTTCTTTCCCATACGTCGTGTAATCATTCCATGTTGGCGTACCGTGAGATAAACACCATTAGTGATTAATTTTTTTTTATCGTATATTTGTGTCGTGAAATGGATAATTGGATAACACAACTCTTCCAGGCGCATTCGTTTAATAAACCGAAGGTGAATAACACTCATGTATTTATAATTGTTATTAAAAATAAATGCAGATTTTTTTAAATCAAAACTAATTAAATAAACTTCACAATAGCAATCAAATGTAAAATATATCGATTAAAACATTATTTCATCCATTTAGGATGGCTTATACATATGACGTCATAATTGTCCAAAACATGTCCTATCCGATATATTGGCAGTTCATTAAAATCACATGTTTTCATTATGTTATGAATAAATTTGTTTCTTTTATTGCACGTCATATTAAATCTTTAAAAATCAATTTTCATCTATATTAAATGTCTAATGTAACTGAAATGTTTAAGAAGACTTAATCCAATACAGTTTTGCAAATATTCAGTAGTTTTTAAAAATATGTGAAAGATAGACATCGTTACTTTGAATATCCTTAGTAGACAAATATGTACTTTTCTATAGGTATTTTAAGATGTTGAATATATTACGCATATACTCGTATAAACCTTCCGGGAGAAATTATCTAAACGATATTGAAAACCGTATCAAAATCAGTTACGTGCTTTAGAACAACTACGGAATGTTGTCGTTTTATACTATTTATTGATGTACGAATAACTTTTGAATCAGTCAAGTTAGCAAAAAATCACAATATACCTTTTTTGTTGAACATTAAATTTGCTAACGGAATATTCATGTGTTGAAAATCCAAAATAATAACAGAACTTCTCCCATTTTATTTCCATTGAAAACTTTGGCTGTCGTGGGATATGGGTTGAATTTAAAATTAAGGACTGCAATTTGGCTTGATTTTTTTGACGTGATAACGTCTTACAAATCGATGAACGCAGGCTGCACGCATGAAATTCGTGACTCAATGTCACGTTCCCGTTGAGCCGAGCGTGCAAGCTAGAGCGCGGAACAAGCGATAGAGAGGCGCGATCGGCCTAAGCGTTCTCCTTGTGACACATCTATCTCTCTTCCACGCTAACGCTAATTCAGTGATAATAATTCAATTCAATTCATAAAAGTATGCAATTGTTCATAAATGTTTTCTTATGACGTTATCCAGTAGCGGATTTGTCCTAAGGCCCAGGAGGCCCGGGCCTAGGGCGGCCAGATATTAGGGGCGGCCAATCGTAACAAAATTCACTGATGATAATAAGAAGCCTGGGACCTAGGGCGACCAAGACTGCAAATCCGCCACTGACGTTATCACGTATATTTGAAACCGATTCAGGACTGTAATGAAGAAAAATTCGAACAAACCCTATATAAGAACCACCTTTATATATATATATATATACGTCACATTGTTATTGCTTATACAATTTGTATTGTCGCGTCGTGTCGTTGAATCAATACAATGTAATTACTTCGTAGATATAGTCTGCAGTAACAAAACAAGAGATAATATATCGTAATAAAAAAATACAGTTAAATGCGCCACTCAGATGATGTATAAAAAGCGGGCTCGAACCACCCGCGGCACCGGCTCCTACCTCGAAACATCTGCTCGCACCTACCACGCATTAACCTAACGAGCTATCATTATGGCACTCGCTAGGGTTGACGCGCGACGAAAAACCTACAAATGAAATAAATTACTCACACACGCCCCCAACGCGGCGGCTCAGTTTCGAACATGTGTCACGTGTATTAGTCCACTGGCAAAAACGCTTATCATTTTAAATGAACGCTAAATGTACCGAGCTTAGGTTTATTCGTTTTATTAATAAAAACAGCGTCGGTTTGTTAACAACCCTGATCCGGTTTTGCTATTAAGGCGAACCCGGTTGTTTTCATCTCAAATTAGTCTATACTTAAATAAATATCTAGGGTATTCATATTTCACGGGGAATTTAATTTTCGCTTTTATTGTTTTTTTGTGAAAACGCGAGCAAAAGGGTTTTTTTTTTTAATTACTCAGATACCGTGGATATATGTTAATGTTTAATTTAAGTGTACAGTATTGTAACTGTAGTGGTATCTTTATTTGTTACGTATGTCTTTAATTATAAGTGGTTTAAGGTAACAGAAGTCTTTATCACAACAAGATTGATATATTTTAAACTATTGCATTTCTTATAAGTAATATATAAGGTAACGAGGAAAATTCTTATATGTATACACATAAATAAAATTGAAGTGTCTTTTTGTATTGTCAGTTTTTTACTAAATTGATATGAAAACATACGTGGTACTTGTAATTAAAAAAAATTTGCCTGTCTGTCTGTTTGTTCCAGCCAATCTCCGGAAAGGTCTAATAAATAGCAGATAGTTAGGCTACTTTTATTTTAGAAAAATAAAATAGGATTACGCGCATATATAATAAAATAATGAAGCCGTCGGTGTCCAGAACCGTACGCGTCGTCCCAAGCGCACATTTACATTTAACAATTTTTCTTTTGCTAAATTCCATGCGGTCGATGTCGCAATTAATATCTAAAATAAAATAACCTAAGTTACTTTTTCACACGTCGGCTATCTGCCAGTGAAAGTCTAGTCAAAATCGTTCCAACCGTTTCGGAGATTGTATTGTCGAATTCGCGGATAACAACTAGTAACTAAATAAAATTACGATAATATGTAATAATGGTATATTAATAATTTATTGTACAATCCATAAAGAAATAATCACTCGTTACCTCTCAAAAAATTCACAGTCACATGAAACGTTCCAGATTAATCCTCAGAACGATTATGGCTATAAGGTGTTGTCTATTCGCTACGTTAAGATAGTGAAAATGGAATAAAAAATCTCGTTTACACCGTAATAAGTCAAATCATGAATATATATCAAGCAAAAAGACAGAAGTATAATAGACAAATAATATCTCATCGAGTTGATTAAGTAAGACCGTTAAGTTTAACGTCTATATATATTCAAAAGCAATAACTAATGCAGTAAAGCATAAAGCTGCTGAAACTCCCGTCAAGTATACAAGCCGTGAATGACGGACGTCTAAATAAATATTAAAACACAAGAAGTAAACAAAAACAATCATTTCAGTGATTTTTTTTTCTAAATCAATAAGATGCCAAAACTCAGACACCATACGACGATAATCCACACACAAATAAAATACTTAAATACAAGTATATACTTTACGAATATAATGTGCCTCATCTCATTATTTATAATTTTAATTTATATTATTTAACACAAATACATTCAACTTCGAATTTCCTTTTAAACCTTCTAAGATTAGTCGGAGTACGTCAAAATCCATTAATTAACTTGAATATTAACGAGCTACTCTAGATCAAAAGTTTATGCCTTGAAATTACGAAGTACGTAATAGGTTAGAAAGTCTTTTGAACTTTTGTAAAGTCATCGTAAATTTCACAGACGCAGCAGGGGAGTCAAAAAATCGGGAGTGGCGCGAGTGCCGGCGGTTCGTCAAGCGGACCAACAAGTACTGTTATCACTAATATTAACCGCACGAGTGATATAAAACCAGTGGAATGCAATTTATGTCATCGAAAATTCAAAAACATACCTGCTTTGAATGGCCATATGCGTTTGCACGGTGGATACTTCAAAAAGGTATTAATTTTGACCAAAATTAAACATGCATAGTTTCATACAATAAAGTTCCTTGTTAAATTATAATAACCATTTCAGGATTCCGATAGCAAAAAACTTGACAAGAAGGAAGCCACAGGCCCACCCTTACAAACAGCTTCAGTATCTGTCAGAGCTCTCATTGAAGAAAAGATAATCAGCCGACGAGGAGCCACTGCGACTTCGACATCTATAACCGGTAATTAAAATTATAACTAAAATTCAAACTAAACTTAATGTGTAAATAGTATTAAGACATATTATGCACAAACTTACAAGAATACTAACAACTATTAAAGTAAATCAATTATATTATTTCATTATTTCTAATTATATAGGTACGATATCGGATGTTGTTACTACACGTGCGGGATTCGTAGCTCCTGCACCACCACCATTGTCAACAATTCGAGTACCTCCTGTCTCATCACCCACTTCACCGGTAACAAATACGCACTTTGTGTCACCTAGAGCTCCGCCCGTAGTCACCATAGCAACTAATATATCTGCCACACAGAGAGACTCGACATTAATAGAACTGCTCAAAAAAGGCAGTACAAAGGTAAAACATTCGTATTTAGTATCTTTGGAACTATTAAATATATCTACAATATGTCCTTTCATCGAAATAATTCAATCCTACAGGTTGTAAAACGGTCGGCATCAGACCCAGGCCAAACGTCACCACAACAAGAATTCGCTTTTCGTCCAGAGCTCTTTGGTGTATCATTCAACTCCGATGATGGATATTTTTCTCCTGCTTTAAATGAAGATACTTTTCAATTTACTACAACACCTGAACAATTAGAAGATTTAGCATCGTTAGAGGATTATGCGAACGTTGCTGCATCTATAAGAGAACGTTCACCTGTAACCTTCCCGTCCAGTCGACGACTCGCGGCCGTTCTAAATTCTCCATTACCAGAGTCATTAGCAGATTTTGGAGCTTGTCACGGTGGATCACCAGTGCCATCGCCAGGCATCAATTACACCGCAAACTCCCCAGGATTATCTTATACGACTGGCGATTCTCCAAGTATAGCATACACAGCTGCGTCACCTGGTGGAAGTTATTCCACACACGCTGAACCCTCACCTGGCTTAGCTTATCCAACACCACCAGCATCGCACGATGCACATTCACCTGCTCATACAATACCGCGCCCGTCGTCACCATTATCGGCTGCATTCTTTACAGCTACTATGTCAAGTCAAGAAGAGGTAAATAATAATCAATTATTTAAATTACAAAGTGGCAATATAATTGTTATATTATTTTTGTACAGGTAGAAGAAGCATTAGAAGAAGTGCTGCCAGAGGAATGCAGGTCACTAGATGCATACGCTTTAGATCCAACACCGGCACCGCGCCATATTATGCTTAATTCTGAAGACCCGCTCTTATCAAGCAGTCCACGGGACTTCATGCACCAAAAGCCGTTACGTCGTCAACATCGTACTCTGATGTCATCAGTTGCACACCTACATCAATGGCAGCATGACACATCGCTTCAGGTAATAAAAATAATAAATGAAAAACAATGATATAAGTGAGAAACCTTAAATAGATCCTGAATATCAAATTAAATGCATAGGTATGCGTGGAAGGTCGTGAAACAGTTCCAGCCGTATTTTTAAGTCCAAGCAGCGTCCCTGATTCACCACAACGACGAAAACGTCGTGCCTCACCAGCTGGGCCTTACAGATCACGAATGAAACGGATGGTGAATCATTACACACCACAGCCTTTATTGCCTCCTGATCGAGATGGATCTGGATTATTTGTTGAACTTTCAGGTGAGTATAAACTTATAAACTTTATATAACAGAAATAAAAAATCAGAAATAAAACATACATGTTAAACAGGTATTCCTGCGCTAGAATCCAATATAATACCACAAACAGAGGAGACTCGTTTACCACTTATAAACATTGGTCCAGACCATCAAGCCGATTTGCCCGAACTGTATACCGATCGTATTGATCTTCATCGAGCTCCGGAACAGTTACTTTGGGATCCTGGTATCAACGACGCTCTAGATGACAATGAAGGTATGCAATATATATATATATTATATAACAAACATTAAAATGATACAAAATTATTAATTCATTTATTTTACTTTCACAGTGAGAATGTTCATGGAATTAGCAATGTGTGCCGCAATGCCTGTTGGTGGCCATACTCGAGAATTCGCTCTACAGACTCTGGGTGAATGTGGCGGAGATATTCGAGCGGCAACGCTTCGTCTTATGTCTCGCCCAGCAATTCCTACACAATACGAGTCTCGTTGGACACCTGATGAAGTGGAAGCATTTTTAGCTGGACTCGGCCATTATGACAAAGATTTTTATAGAATTTCACAACTGGTAAGTGTAAGAAGTAAACTAAAATTGTATATTTATGAAGGTTGTATATAAATCTATGTATATGTTTGTGGTTTCAGTAATTGTTTCATATAACTAAGTATAATTAATACAGAGAGTTTTTAAAGATTGCTTCAGCTGTATTCTTTTATTTTCTAGGTAAGAACGAAAGACTCAAAACAGTGTGTACAATTCTACTACTTTTGGAAAAAAGTCACCAAGGACTATAAATCTGTATATTTACGAAGCTGGAATGCTGAGCTGCTAGCCTCATCACAAGTAAGCAATACCAAAAATTCTGGAGTACATCGCTTTATCTTCAGATTATCTGAAGAATGAACAAGGCATGGTTAATGGATTGTTAATACGCGCAACTTGTCCACATTCAGGGTTCTGTAGGACAGATATCAACGCACAATACGACTTCGTGCACCTCCTCACCAACTTCGTACGAGAATGAAGAGTTCCCATGCAAGATATGCGGGAAGTAAGTGCCGAATATCGGAGAACGTCGTATAGTGCTTTCAAATGTGACCATTTAATAGAAAATATATAAAACTTCTAATAATATTAGACAAAATTCAACACTTCACAATTCTAAAACTATATTACTGCTTTTGAAAGCTATTATTAGAATTCAAAGTTATTTTGTGCATGCATTAAAAAATTAAGAAACTATTGCGCTTTATTTGAATTTCGTAAATAATTGCCATCTTTTCCGTCAATTATTATTATTAATAATAACCAAAATACATAAATGAATAATAAAATTAACTTAATATTTTTCTAAAAATTTTCTTTCAATAACAGCAATCTATTAGATATTTGTATTACTTTGTTGAAAGCATCAATATTAATATAAAAATCTAGGAGCGGTTTTTTTTTGATAACTTAAATTTAGATTTTTTAGTAATTTAACAGATTCATAAATAAGAGTTTTTCTGGGACTGGGTGAATTTTTACCTCAAAATATTTTTTAATTGAGAGAATAATTTTGAAATAGAGATATTGATGTTTAAAGTAATGTCGATAATATAAATCAAGATATACTATATAAACGTAAAAAAATTGGCCTAAATATATATTATTTAAATTTTTTAATGAATATAATTATGATTAAAATTGAAATTACCATGATGATTTATTTACTCTATAGTTATCTAAACAGGATATCTCTAAAATATGAAGAATTTTTATATTATAGAAATTAAATTATGTATTTTTTTTAAATTAATTACCATTGTAAATATTTTTATCAAGACAGTTAATGTGTGTCCATTGTATTGAAAATGAATATTGTCTATGTATATGTATATTTTATTTCAACATATTATTGTAGGATAGACATTAAAGTGGATTTTATGTAATGACCCTATCTATTATACATTATTATTATACATCTCACAACACTAACCTTTAATTATTTGCTTTTATAATATTTTTTATGTTATTTTCCGCTAATTGCACTTTTTATGTTGCAATTTTAATAGTTGTACCCTATTATGTTTCAGAGTATTTAACAAAGTAAAAAGTCGTAGTGCACACATGAAGTCGCACCGGCCACTCGACGCCGAACCAAAACGGTCCAAACTCGAAAAGCCTTATGAAAAGGTCGAGAGATCTGATGACAAGCTACATGCGACAGCCGAAACAATTCAATGTAAACCGCCCATATAGTAACCGAATCTTTTGCTCGTTTATTCCGCCCGCTCGTGCGGTGTTTTGTGCTCGCCAAGTCGCCACTAACGTTAATGATTACACACCAAACGCTCTATAACGCTACCGCACACCGTTGTGCATAGCACGTATCTATGCCGCGGCACTTAGCGTGCTATTTCTCGCGCAATCTCGCACACTGCCACCCCAACCTACGCTAAATACGAAAATTACCTCCAACCCTGACAAAATGCTGAATCATTTAAACATTTGCTATTGTAACAGAATACACAAAGAATAATATAAACGACACAGTGACTAGTAGTCAGAGAAAAGTTTTCTCATGACCTGAACAATTGCCTGTAAATTGTGTAATTGTGTCAGTGTTCTCGTCATGCTACACTTAAATAGTGCATTGAAATATTTTGTATAACGATCGATATGTAAATAAATAATTATTTTCAAAGTTTTATAGTACAGACTCGTCAACGTGACTTGCAAGTGTAATTGATGTAAATAAAAATATATACAGTAGTTTGTTATTTATTACGGCTAGGGGACAAAGATACGAAAACTGTCCGAAACGATTATTAAAACAAATATAACTATCTACGTTATTGATATCAGCCGTAGCAACTACCTCTTTTTTATTTAAAATTATTTTGTTTTGCAGCGGGCACAGCTCGGCCATACGTTTGCTTGTTTTATATTGTTTGGCGTTATACATACAATAGTTTTTTTTTAGACTAATTATATTTTTATAATGCAATTTATTTAAACACTAACTCAATTTACACAGATATATAATAGATAAAATCAATTATTACTCGGCATCCGTACCTACTAGTCACATATCGATGTTAATTGTGTAATACGATTGGAAAGTAAAGTAATCGATTATGTGAATACGTAATGTAAAGATAATCGAATGAATGGTATACATATGAATCAATTCGTTCGATCTGTGATTCCTCGATAACTCTTAAGAATGTTAATTCCAGTTGACATTGTTTTATTAATATTTCATTCAATTATGAAAACGATTCAAAGATATCGAGAACATAAACGGAGTGGAGGGATATTTTTTTACATAAATATTATGTATTAAATGCTCAAATGTTATATTGTTATTTTATGTTGGTAATATTATTGTCTAGTTCCTTGTTAATCGTTTTTGATGAATACTTTTATTTGATACTTGTATTATATAGTATTTTTTTCGTATGTACCACTTCCTTTCTATTAATGTTATATGTATTTCTAGATTTAAGTATGTACTTGTTGTGATAATGTGTGTGTGGATATTGTGGATAATAATTTCGTGGGCCTCTTTATAATTTCATGGTACAAACGGGCAAATCGCTCAAAATGTATTTAGGTTAACAAATGTTATTAATTATCTGATATTTGAACTCGTGTGTTACTTTCCTGCTCCCAAAATTAAATACAGTTTTCAAAGAGAAATATTTTGTGGTTGTGATGTTTAGTCTACTATTTTATGGTCTTCCGATAACTTCTAATAACTAACTTAATTTTGGGGCAGAATTCCTTTTAAAAGACATGTTAACATTTATAATACCTACACATAAAATTTATTTAATCAATGGTAATAATCATCGCTATTATATTTAACCTATAAAATATACGTGTAACAATTGTGGTATTGAGGAAATAACCCAAAAGGTTAAAAATTAAAGGCTTTATTTTACAGCTACAATTATAATTAGAATATAACATTAATTTCGAACGATATATAGGCCGCGTCAAACTTTTTGACTGCTCTGGAGTAGATGTGCAAAACACAAATTTAGGTATCAGAAGGACGCATAGAGGTAATGGCGGAGCGGCGCTCGCCTACGCATGTTCCTCGCCCCCCTATTGTACCCATCCCGACACGTGCGTGCTAGTTGCAGTACAGTAGCATTCAGAGTAATTTCGTTGTTGGCAATTACATGTTATTGCTATTTTCATGCTTTTCTTGTTGATGTTTTTCTTATTTTTTCACTATATTATTACTTGTTGATATATGTTATTATTAGAGCACCCATCCATTTTGAAAAAAGATGTTTCTATGGAAACCGTTGCCCCATTATAAATAAAGGTTTATTACATACATCATCATCATCATCTTACCCTTATCCCACCTAAGTAGGGTCGGCACAACACGTTTTCCTTTTCCACTCTCCCCTGTCAAAAGTCATCTCAGTATTCACACCTTTTATACACATATCATTTTCCACACAATCCATCCATACCTTTTTTAGTCTTCCTCTACCTCTATATCCGTTTATTACATACAAATTATTTATTTAATCATGGTGATCAAATGTTATCTGGAGCTAATTATACCTGACAAATACGTAATTTGGCGAAATGTTTCTGCGTATCCTAGCTTTGTCCATTATTGTTTTATTCAGCCACTGATTTTCATTTCTTCATTTTTACTTTTATTACTCCAGTAATTATTTAATTTATGTTGTCTGTTCATTTTTATTTCTAATCCTTTGCAAATTATCTATATGTATACATATATTGTATGTATGTACATAACTACTCCATTCAAATAAACAAATTTTTATAAATTAGCTATCAAAGCGTTTAGAACACTACTCAATTGGAGTAATATCTTCATTCCATACACAAAGTGTTCTGAAAGCAGCAACGTGGTGGTTATACTGCCGCATCCCTTTTAATTAAATAGGCAAGTGTCTTCTTCAATCATAATTAATAACAAACCTATTATATTGTACGAATAATATCGACAAACCTTAAAGAATAATAAATGCCAATTTTAATTTTCTATAATAATATTTTGACATTGTTTTATATTTAACCTCTTGCCTGTACTATGCGCAAGATCGAACTTAAGCTATATTCAGAGTGGCCAAAGAGATTGAAGCGGACTATTGTTAAATAATATTACAACGATGTATCCCTACTGCCAGAAAACCAATGCAATGTGTGTACTTCATAAAAACACATTTTAATTAATTGTATCATACCGTGTAGCACGTTTAAAAAGCGTGAACATTTAAAAACGTAACTTGTAAATATTATTTTAGTATCGATTGTCAGTTTCGTTTTCCTTCCACGAGTACCTGAACACACGGCCAGACTTCGACGCTATTATTTTATTCGAGGATAAAGTCTCTTAGATTTTAAAATACTATTAATATCGATTGAAACGCATCTATGGTATTATTGTGTACATCACTAACCTGTGTGATTATTTGGTTGTGTTCTATTTAACAATGTAGACGAAAAATTTCTAACTTAATCGTATAAGTATTGTTAATTCTATTTCTATACTCACCTTCTAACTCAAAAAGGCAAACTGTGGCCAAAAACTAATTTATAGATGAGTCATTTATGCAATAAGATTTAGTGGATATTAAAAACTGGAGGATTAAGAAAGTGTAGAGATTGTTTTAGGTTAAGAGAACGCTAAAACCCCATTTATAAGCGAATTTTACTATGCTTCGACAAGCTATGAATGATGTGCTATTTATTTTTACGATTATGTATTTAAAAAAAAAAATGTATTTAAATTGGTCGCGCTTAGCTCTCTTCTTATATCCGAAATGAAAAGAAATTATTTTATGACGTTGGAACGTTAGTGGATACGGAATTATTTTCATAACGAAATACTAATTAGTTTATAAATAACTTATCGTGTAAATATTGAATATTTTTTCAAAATAACTTTACCGAATTTAATTCTACGTCATGAAATTACGATTTATTGAAGACAAATCCCTCCAGAAATAATTTTTAACAATACTCTTAGCTACTAAGACTGAACGGTACCTACTCAGTAAATTTTCTCTAAGTCTTCGGTTAATTTATTAATGTGGTGGATAATGTACAACATTTTATCATCAGCTTGTTAATATTGTATTGCTTATTAGTGAATCACAGTTACGAACCCATTCCATGTGCCAAAACATCATACTAGTCAGGGTATCTATAGGTTTATAAACGATGCCCTTTATTTTAACAAATTTTGATTATAGCGAAACATCGATATGTTTAGAACGCGGCCATATTAGAGTTCTTTAGAATAGAGAGGTATTCGCCGTATTCGATAGGTAATGCACACAAAACGCTAGGTATTAAGAACGAAGATTTAAACAAATTTATTTCAACTTAAATATAGAAGTGCCTTACAATTTAATTTAAATACTATTTATTATTTTATTTAGAAAAAAAAAGAAAAGCACTGGAAATGCATTTATTGACGATGTTGAAATCCACTGTCCGCTCTGGAGTTACAGAGTGTATATTTCGTGGATATATACTCATCATTTCATTTGTTATCTGTATTTTTTATTAATAAATCTATATGAATAAAAAAAATAAAAGTTAGCTGGCCGATATTAGAAACTACTTATATATGATTTCTAATTGTTTTGATTTTCCAGAATATATAATACAGAGACAAGAGCATAATCATCTAAAAAATAATAACTACGAGTCAATTGTACTAATAGTAACATGATAAATATACATAAAATCTAATACCAAATTATTGTAGATAAAGTTTATAACTGATAAATACAGCACATTTATTGACATCATCTATATATGTATAAATATTATGCAATCCATACGTTTATTTATTTAGCTTAATATTACCTGACAAACGTCCTTATAATCAGGATCTTGTGTATATTGTATAGTCTCAAATGGCACATAGTGTAAAAGTAAGTACTTCTGTATTTGTGTCAACACATAAAGATGTTACTATAGTATTAATATTTTGTAAATCTAAATGGATATTATATTCTTCTAATTTTGTAACAAATAAATAATTATAGAGTTGTGCGCCGCGACAGCACGCATGCGTATCGCGTATAATCGCTACGGACGTGCACGCACGTACGCACGCGTGCACGTACTACGCGCACCTCTCTCTTCGATGTACTTGCGTACCTAATACGTACTAATTGTAATATAAATGTAGTCGGTTAATTGACACGTGCCAAATGCACGATAATTGATATTACACTCTGTGTTGTGATTTTGAACGTTCTGTAAATTACAAAAGTCTTTAAAAATACTATGAGAAAACTTGTAGACACCTTTTAGATTAGCACAATTCTTCGCGTAGACACGTTAGGTCAAAATTTAGGTCAATAAGCAATTAGGGTAAATATTGGAGTAGTTAAACATTAAAATAAGTAAGTGTATTGCGTATGTAAGTGTATAGATTCATTGTTGTATTCAATTAATGTGATGATTCGTAAAAAACAACGACTAAACTCGAGTCCTGTCCCCATCCCCCGCTGGGCGACTCTTCACAACTTCGCATATCCTTGAAACAATAAGTAATAAATTAAACTATTATATATATATTGATAAATTTATTAGGGTAATTAATTTTTTAAGACAATGACTATTACGTGATCTTTTAGATTGTCTTTATTAATAAATATATGGTGAAAGTTTTGTCAATTTGTTTTTATTTTTGTCCTTTACCTACATATAAAATTTTGCCGGTCTTCTTTCGACTGTAAGTAAGACTTTATCAACGAAAGTTTTTTTTTTTTTTCGAACTGTCTATACTGTTGACGTGGCAAGGCCTCTACAGTTTCACCGGACTACGAATCAACGAAATTAGAATATAACATTAATTTTGAAGTTGTATTGTAAATTATCAATCCATATTATGAACGTATCAGGCATAAAAGAAAACATGTACGTCACGTCACTACTATATTCACTGGAACGTATGAATAAATGAATCATCGTGAATTCGGTGTCAGCCTGGTCATGGTAAACTACACCATTGATTGGTGACGGAACGGTCTATTGGGCGTTATTTCATATTAATTTATACAAAGAATATTTTTTAATATGTGTGAATACGATTATGGTAGAATCTAGTAGTTTTTACTACATTTTTTGCGAATCACGAACAGTTTAACTAATAAAAACGAAAAATTCGAAAATTGTAACTGCAAAATTTCTAATTTTCTCGTTATCAATGATACGGAAAATTCGTTAAGGATTTTTCGATGTAAATCAAAATAACTATAAAATCGCCATTTAAGTTTTTATTCTAGATTCGATAGTTTAGCTGTAAAATTATAAAAAAAATGCAAAACTGCATTAATATTTCAAAGATACGTAAGAATTTAAAAATTAAAGATAGAAATTTGACTTAATGAAATTTTTTGTCGAAAATCTATCTTTTAATAAGACCATCCATCCATTTTAATCAATTCATCTTAACAAAATAAAATTTCTCCAGTTTGCAGGTGATTCTGAAAATTTAACGTTTGATGGAGGACCTCTTAAAATTGAAATTAAGGGCGCTACTATTTGTTGACAAAAATTTTGGAATAGAATATATAATATTTAAGGGTGACAGAGAAAAAAATATTGACTTTTTTCGGCGCACCCTAACAATGTACATACAACATAAAATTTTATAAATAACATAAAAGTAATTACTACGGAACTTAATCGTTAATTTTAATAGGATGTGTATATATATATTTATTTATTTGTATTTTAACATTTATAAGTCAGTAATACCTAAGTGTCTGTTCTTAGCGAATGCGTTATAAATAACGCGTTTTATAATTTCAAAAATTAAAGGGTCCTTATAATAATAATCTGCAGTGAAATAAAATGGCATAATAATGTTTATCCGTTTATTCGGAACACCGTAGACAACAATGAAATGTCATCTACAGATCGATAAAACTTTATTACAAATAAGAAAAACAAAATAGTGCTGGACAACAATAAAATAAAAAAATACGTAACACATCAAACATCCGCGGACATTATCGTTGACTTTATAAATAATTATTTTGACATTAATGTAATAATATATACCTTGAGAATTCAAAAAGTTTACAACTTTATAGCGGTTCACTCCAAGAAATCACGAAAAAAGTTTTTTTTTTTTTAATGAATATATACTATAGGTATTAATACCTAAACTGTGCATAGTTTGAGGCAACGTAATTTTCCAGTCTCTTATTCCTTATTTACGTGGAGTAAACCGCAATATTACAAAACACCGTATACTGAACTAGAACTTTGGTAAATTCATAAAGATACCTTAGTCAAAAATATTATCGCAAACTTTGAAAATTAATTAATCGTATTTATAAATGAAAAATAAGGGATTACGGATATTAAATCAAGAATTGTGATAAATATATTATAGCTATAAATTTTTTATACCGTGAATATATTTGTACATTTTATCTCAGAAAAAAATTTTAACAGAAAATTAAAAAAAAAAATGTATAATTACCAATTCGACATATTTAATTTTATATACGAATAAAAAAGTATCGTAATGTATTCTTGTAAAATTGCAAATTTCACATTTATTTTGAAACAAACGTCACGGCTTTAAAACAATTGAACGAAATACAAAGACAAACAATATATCGTGAAATTAGGCACAAATTGCTAAATATGTAAAATTCATATTTTATTATTATACAAATGGACGTGTGGCAATTACATTACATTCTCAACGAATACTAACATGAGATTTTATTCCTTCATTATTATTTATACTCGAAAAATTAATAACTGATATGACATGTATTTCACGAAATATTAAAGAAAAAAAAGTGTGATTATAAAGATACATAAAGAAGATAAAAAACAGAAAAATAAATGTTCCATTTCGTTCTAATATTCCAACAAATCCCATATAAATGTTTTAAAAGAATAAATTGTGATATAATGTAACGTAATATACAGGGAAAAATAGTAAAGCACTACTATACGCGGTTTTATTCAATTATATAAGAAACATTATAAATCTTCATACTGCTATAGAAACTACGTCACATACCCTAAAGTGATTGTAAGTTATTGTTTGCAATCTATAGACATTTTCAATAAATGTATACTGGTTATAGTTTGCACTAAATTTCGCTAGTGATATGAAAAACCTTCTGGAAAGTTCACTAAGTAACTCATACAATAATAATCGTAAGAAATATTCAATTATAGAATTAGATACGTGACTTCGATTACCATTTTTTTTAACAATAACAAACGTTTTATAGACATAAGTTTTATTTTAAAATTATCATTGTTATTTTGTCGATTTTCGACGTAGTTTCGATATTAGTACATATATTCACCTGTTAAAAACGGAAACATCTAGAGCGGATTGTATGAAATACCATTTAGACATATTTTAAAACTCCTTTCAATATAAGTTTCTATATTAAACCCATTTATCATGTCTTGTACCAAGCGTTTAAATATTTGATTCTGTTAAATACATTTATTTATTGATTCGGCAAAATATTCCCTCACGTTTCGTTTCTTTATCGAGTTAAACTATAATATGAATAAAATCTAAATGCAATATCCAAAGCTTATGCGTTAACGAAACGTTTGTCATTGTTTATTATTTTGACATTTTATACTCTCTGCTCTTGTAAATAAATGCAATATTTCATTTGTCAATGAAACCTATAAAGAAAAAGGATTTCACATCTGGATGTTGTCCTGAGGTTTAAAAATATTACAACAGATCAGAAACGGTCATATTTATTGTGAACAAAAGTAGCAAAGAGTTATAAACAATTCGCCATGACAGTAAAAAACCCGCCATGACAGTTGGCCGTTTTAACCGCGCTGAATAGTATCCACAGAGCATATAACTTTGACAGATCCGTATGTAAATATATTTAACACCTTAAAAAGTTGGTACAAAACGCTTATCTTTATTTAAATAAAATAATATCGTTACAAGCCGCCATAATGTTTTAACCTCCCCGTATATTACGTATATGTAACAATTTTCAAGTGCGCAATAGAAATAATTTACATTCGTTTAATAATGTCAAGATTTTATTTATATTCTCAACTTAATTTATATTATTGCTTCTCTCTAATGCAAAGTCAACGTTATCAAAACGCATGCACACCGGTGCCGACAATTCGACTATTTTTTTTTTTTTGTCTCATAGGTACTTATAAAACCATATTTATCTATAAAATAAAAACACGCAAAATTTTTACAATCATTAATAAAATTATATACATCAGTGATAAGTTTACATCGTTAATATAGGACAAAGAATATACGATTAAAACTTAGGAATCGGATTTAGTTTAGTATTTTTAACTTACTTTAAAAAAAATCGATACTTCCCTAAATAAAAAATACCTACACAGCACACACTAGTAGTAGTACCCTGTGATGACAAACAAAGAAAACCAACATTTTACTCTTGACTTAGAAAGTTAAAATTAATTATAAATATAGAAAAAGATCGAATTAATACTTTTGAATTTATATTTATAAGAAATAAAAAGTGTTAATACAAATACTAGGCCGAAAGAACTGATCGAAGTGACGTGGATATAACGCACTGTTTAGAATTAACGGTAATGACAAAATAATGAATATTAAATGAGTAAACAGTACCAGACTCGATTTAAATACTTATAGAGTATTTATTATACTGAACATTTGTAGAGTTTACTAGAAAGCAAAAAAAAAACGATGCAATTTATCACTGATATGGGAACATTATCTGTGTGGGCGGAGCACTGTCCGCTGCGAGTGAGTGCGTGCGGTGCGTGCAGTACGTGCGGTGCGTCACTCCAGTTTACCGATTTTCTTGCCTTTTACTACCGTCGGTTTATTCTTTATCGAACCTTTTCTTCTTCTTGACGTCTGTGAAATTGAAAATTATATATTACTAGTTTTTGCTCGTAGCTTTGCTCGCCTTAAAGTAGATTTGACCTATCCTTCGAAAACAGTACATTTTTCTGAATAAAAGTTCACCCTATGTCCTTTTCTGTAGCCATCATGTGTATGCAAAATTTCATAATGATCAGTTGAGTAGGTAAGGCGTGAAAGCGTAACAAACAAACTGACTTTCGCATATATATTTAGTTAGGATTTTCACGGTGGCATTTATGTTTAGTGATTTATCATTTCATCGTACTGATTATCGATATGAATCTTGTGTAATTAGCATTCGCTTTGAATAGATGGTAGTAACAATATTTATTTTCATTTTTTTATTTTACAGTCAATAGCCAAATGGACTAAGCAATTGTGCCACTGAGGCCAACGGATGACTTTTCGAAATTAAGAATTGAATTACATAACGCTTCACGTATTATTAACACTCGAGTTCACTCGCTATATAAATTTGTGTACCGCGATCTATATATGAAAATCGATTCTTGAGAAGTAATCCTCAAAATCATATTTAATATTAAATGAATTTGAAAATCGACTTTAAATATTTTATATATGCAATAATTTGACATTCTATGATATTTGCTTCGTGTGAACTTAGTTATCGAGAAAGACGGAAATGAATAGGCTTGCAAACAACAAATGTATAATAGTAAGTTATGTATAACTATTGTATAGTAGTCCGGTGAAACTGTAGAGACCTTGCCAGGTCAACAGTGTAGTCAGTTCAAAAAAAAAAAACCAAAAAAAAAAAACTATTGTATAGACCTATTTTTTATAATCTTAGTCTTTATTACTGTTTCAAAATCCAATAATGCTTAGAATTTTATAAATTAAATTCAGATAATATTACTGGTAATAAAATATAACAGGTCCACTTTAATATTCATAACTTTTAAACTTAGAACTGAAAAGCTTTGTTTGTAAAAAACTACAAAACAACTACTTTAAAAACTTAGTTTATAATGAGGTGGAACATACATTTACTAATATTTAAAGAAAGTTCAGCAAAACAAAATAAAACTATATAAATACGAACAAGTAAGCTGATTTTGCAATGAAAACAAATAAGACAACCTCCCGACCTCGATTACATTAAAACTAAGCAAAACAAAATACAAAATAAAACATACCCTAAAGACTGTACTTAATTACACTCAAGACATTTCACAACATAATATAATAAAAACCTTCTAAGACCATCAAACAAGCAGACAGAATAACAAAAACTCAAAATTTGTACACAGACACGTAATAAGTAAATCTCTTACAGTACCGTTGATTCATCTCCTAATGTAGGCTGCAATAAGAAACATCACCGTTATGCAACCGCAAAGTCATGGTAGTCGAGTGGTTTGGCAGATGAAATGTTAATTAAATGTCCGCAGGTTCGAACCACGGTATGTACCAACGAATTTTTCGAATATCGTGTACATTTACCAATTTAAATTGGTAAGACAGCCATCTGACGACGGTGGAGGAAAACATCGTGAGGAGACCTGAGCCTGAGAAATGTTCTTGTAATACCACCAAATTATGTGCGGAAAATACTTTAAGACTCTGGATTTCTCGAGGTCTGAAATTGCCAACACGTCGTGGGCTGACGTGGTGATTATGCCTATACCTTGTTTCAGTAAGAAGCCTGTAAACTACCCCTGTAGTGGGTCTGTTACAAGATGATGCATGTAGCATGATTTGAAACGCATGTATCCAATAAATTATAATGTTTAATTTTTCTATTCTATCTACATTACTTCACATTTTTATTATTTACGCTAATTCGACTTGCCAATATCATAATATAATAATATCACAAAACTTAAAGTTAAGGCATATCACAATATTTAAAAAATTTTCTATACTTCTGTAACTTAATATACAAGGATTTATTTATACAATTACTAGGTTTAGGCGTAATTGTATTTTTTTTTCGAGATATTTTTTTTTAGATGAAAAGTATATCTTATATCGGCTATTCTAGCTATGTCCTAGTCTCTATCTCTGATAACATGTATCCAAAAATATGATGACGATCGATTGAATAATGAAGGCGTGACACTTTACCAAACGAATTCACATTTATAATATTAGTAAGGACTAATAAGGATGTAAAAAAATAATTGTATGGATTATTCCACAATGTAAACACCATTTATGGCAACTTCTATTATAATCTGCCCAGTTATATAAGCCTAATTGAGAAGCAAATGTTGAAAAAAACGTTCGTTCGCATTTATAAATACACAACTTCCAATGAAACTAAACCTATTGTTTTTTTTTATGCATAGTACATAAGCGACCGATATTCGCACGGCTGGTCAACACATTAAATACATCGATATGCAATAGCTACTGTTGGATGTAAGCCGCGTTTATATCAGTTCGGAAAATAGCGCCATCTCACAAAAAATTGAAGTACTAGTACGTTATAATTAATTGCCAACGATTTAAGTACCACAAAAATATACAAGATGGCGCTATATAACATTAAATATAAAAGTATAGAAAATGTTTTTTCCATTGTGTACAACTTTGCAAGTCACCTATATATAGATAAAGTTAAAAAACAATACCTTATCTAATACAACATTTGATCCAAATCGTTAGAGCCGTTTTCGAGAAACACGAAATAAATTTATATACAAAAATTGCTTGTTTAAAATTATAAGATGCAGAGAATATCCCAATAAAAGTAATCTACGAATTTAGTAGTATAAAGAGGGAAATATACGTTAATCGATTTTTTTAAGAAACTACAAGAAGATTCGAGTTTGTATATATAATTTTAATATAATATTCTTCATCTCACCTTTTTAGACATTGTATTGCTTGTGGATATTGTGCGTTTCGCTAACGGTAAGCGAGGACGATTAAATTCATCTGGTTTTTTGACCCTGTAAGAAAAATTATAAGTTGAAGAACATAAAAAAATCCAACTTCATCTGTACAGTAAAATGGATACGTAAGAACACGTTTAAATCGCTATTTCATAGATATGTCGATATCGGAGCTGACATCTCTTGGAAAGATTTTGTAATTCTACTATGTATATTTTTTTAAATAATTATTTTATTTAACCTTATTAGTACAATTAAAACAACATAACAATCAAGGGATAATATTTCAAGACATCAATTTGAAAATATTCATAAGAAAGCATTATATGCTAATAAAATATGTACATTTATTTAGATAGATCACTATTTATCAGAAAGAAAGATTTTTCTTTCTTTGCTAACAAAGTTATTGAAGCAAAGGATTGCAACATAAAAGGCACGTCTGTATTTTTCACAAACATTACATTTCAATTAAAATTTTATATCCAATTATACAAAAGCAGTTTGTTATACAAGGAAATGTATACTATTTTATAGAAACTGCTAACACTGTTCGGTTTTTTTTTAATTGTAAGACGACACCGTGAGTACACTGTACGTGATGGTGATCACCTGAAATAATAGTGCTCAGTGACAAATCTAAAAACAATCATCGCTATCGTACCAGCCTGTAAGCCTTCTGGTAACTGAAAATAAACAGACTGCTCTAAAACCCCGACAAATTATAAGAGTCCCTGATAAAATCTAGAATTCCTACCACTTACTACCATTCCCACCACCTAAATGATACCCTTTTGAGACTACAGACGGACACAATAAACAATTAACTTGACTGGTCTGTACGTACTTTTTACCCAGTAAAACAAAAGAGGGTCTCAAACTTTTTGAACTTTCTAAATATCATCGGTTTATATAAGCTATGACAAGAATGTTACCATTGCAAAAAAATGTTTCTGATATGTCATCGATATTTGACATTTTATATCGATTAATATATCGATATATAGCCAAATAATTATACATCGAAATTATTTCAACAAACCTAGAAATTGCAATTCAGTAATAACGCACCACAATAATTTTATCTATATATATAATTTTATTCAAACACACCTGTATATCCTAACGAGCCAGTGCTCAGTTGTGTAGGCCTCTTCTAGATATGTGAGTTTAAAACCTCGGTTCCCAGGTAAGGCACCTCTTGTTCGATCATACCCAGGCGGAGTTCCACCACTGTCATATCTATAGAAAAGGTGTAATATTACTCACATACGGTTGATAATTATTTTACCTTTATTATTATTATATATTTGTATGTATGTCTATGCACATTCATTCATACATACATACTAGTGCATGCATATTTATGAGTAGGTTTATTTGGTATTTATGTATTCATTTTACCTATTGAACACTCTACTCATCTATTTTTATTTTAGATATACTTTAGTGGTAAGCTCATATTTATTGTTCATTTTTTTCTAATTTGCAATACTGACAATAACTTTTTTTACAATACCATTGGAAGAAAATATCTTGTAGCATTAAGCTTGCCAGTATACAAACTAATACATGCAATAAAATGCCCATTCATTACTTTATTCAATCCCTGTTTTCCAATACCCCAAATAAGAACACAGATATAAAAAAGTATAGAGATTCCAAGTAATATATTTTGTAAGGAGAAATATAAATTTTCAATGTGACTGATATTAAGCAATACATATTAATACAAACGAAATGTCTGTCATTCCTTCAACCTAATCTGAGAAAAAGCTGAACCCATTTTTACAGAGTGATTGAAAACTTTTCAAATTATTATTTAAGCTATATATTGTTACGCTTTCTATAAACAGTAATTATTACATTTAACAAAGACCGATGTAAGCCGCACCCTAAAATATGTATAGGGAACTATTAATAATTATAATAAAAATATCATATCAATAGAGCTAAGCTGCGGGCATCAGCTAGTAAGTAACATAAATTTTAACAAAATAAATCGAATACGAAACTCACCTATAATATGATAGTTTGTACATTAGACAATTTAACATAGTCTTAGATGCTTCCGAATCGACTCTGTATTCACCCCTTTCGGTGAAGTAATCACTTTCCTGTGAAAAAAAAAAAATTCTGTATGTAAAACAAAACTATTCACATTTATTTTATTTAAAGATAAGCTAACAAAAGATCAAATGTAAAAGTAATAGCATAAATAAGACTTTTTTAAAGTTCATACAGATATAAAATGTTACAAGTACATTAAGTTAACACACTCAGTAGTTTAAATTTTATGCAAACAATGTGATTACCCTACTTTTATGTAATTACATTTGTTTTATATTGATATATATTAAAAAATAACTGAGTGACGAAAAAATGACGGGTTTTCATAAAAACTTTCATTTTTTTTTTCACCACCTTAAGGATTGAATTTTCAAAAATCCTTCCTTAGTGCTAGAGTGTAAAAGGAACACGCATGCAATTGTTTTCGACCCAAGCCTCAGTAGTTTGGACTGTGCGTTAATATGCACAGTCAGTCATTATCTTTATATATATAATTTTTCCGTATGCGTGTAGGTGACTAAACTCCTCCTAAACGTCTGGACAAATTTTGATGACATTTTTCGTGTGTGTTCAGGTGAATTCAAGAATGCTGTAGATTCACAATTGGATCTGGTAAATAGCGCTGCGGTTTATATCTAGGATTTTATTTATTATCAGGGCAAACAAACGCCCGTCCGTCCGTCTAGTTATTTTATAAAAATATTGTCATGATTGACAGATTGACTTTAAACTATTCGGTTCTCATATTCTTCTTTAGTACAATGTTCAATGCAATTAGTAAAAACGTATTCAGACAATATTTTCTAACATAAAACATTTTTTTCTTATATTACATAAATATTTAGCATCTGACTACAAACTCATCTTATGTTAAATAACGATATGGCGTAAGATGGTAAATACGCTATAAGGGGGACTGATTCTAAAGTGTAGCTTTCAACATTTTGGTGACAGGTTATCAACATGAGGGTAGTAGGTAGCACCGTGCAACCAAAAGTACAATAAACATAACTCACGTGGATATCTTTAGGATGCTCTCCTTCAGCTATTCTGACCATCCATATGAACTTGTTGATATCGTCCCCGGAGTAACCGATAGCGCCGCCGAATATAACGAGTACGTAGTCGACGTCCAGCATCGTCATTATCTCGTACGCGGCGGTCTCGTTACTCGCCATCGCTTTACCGACGAGCGCAATGTGCGAATTGTTCCACGTGTTATTGTCGACCAGTGTCGTACGATTCCCCATACCCGCGATCTACGAAAACTCGTATCGTAACAGCTACTTCAAGTATTTAGTGAGGACAATAATAATAAATAACAAAGTCGTCATGGTCTAGGGGTTTGACCGGGGGAATATTAATTCGATGTTCGAACCCCGGCGTTTGACCGGGGGAATATCAATTCGATGTTCGAACCCCGGCATGTACCAATGAATTTTTCAAAATGCGCGTACATTTACTAATTTAAATTGGTAACACTGTCGGCTGACGGTGAAGGAATACATCGTGAGGAAACCTAAACCTGAAAAATGTTCTTGTAGTACCACCGTATGTGGGAAAAATATAGAACTGTGGATTTCTCAGAGATTTAAATCGCCAATACGTCGTGGGCTGACGTGGTGGTTATGGGCATACCTTGCTTCGGTAAAGAGGGCTATGGGCCTGCAGTGGATCTCTTACATGCTAATGTCAATGATGATAAGTAATAAGTATAGTTCGGTGGACGTCTACAACAACGCGTTCGAAAGATTACTTACAAGGAACTGGGAGTTCCGTTAACGTGTTACGTAATCAGAATTTTCCCCTCCTCTCTCGCAACAAAAGTAAACTCTAACTCCCCTTTCTAAAATTAATCTTTATGCATTGGAATACTTGTTACCAAATCTCACGCACGTTTCTTTGAGAGTAATAATAGAATAAATCTTCTTATCTTGCCTTATTTCTGCCGTTGTGCGCGCATCACGTAAAAACTATTGGATAGATTTCGATCGATTTAACTTAATTTTACTTCTTACACACTTGGTCCTTATGTAAAAATAGAATTATCACAATATCTACGTTACACAAATAACGTTTAAAAGAAATACGATTTTTGATAGAAATATGCGTTCAGCGATGTGCATTTCCTTGCGTGGAGAAATGGGTAAGCGATGTGGTACGCAAGCGCAGGAGAGGCGAAGTAATCGGATAACATTGTTTACAAGGAAACATTGTAAGCAAAGTATATTTTTTGTTTCAATTTTTTTCTCTCTAAGTAAAATGTTAAAATAATATACAACGAAGGCGCAGTCACTACAGATTAGTATTTCGTCTGTTGGTCACTTTATGATAATGTGGAGTTCGTTCATTTTAGATTCAAGACATAGTATAATCTCTTACTTTACCGAGAAAGAATACTGTAAAACTTTTCAATACAAAATTTCGTTGACTAACACAGTAATACAAAACTAGCTTTATTATTAAAACAACAACTCACCTGATACCCATAATCCCACCACGACATGACTCTTGCGTCTTCAGCGGTATTCTGTGATAACCAACCGTATGCTTCTCGAAAATCATCCAAGATTTTACGTGACCTATTAATCAATATATAGTTGAAATTAATAAATAATGATTGAAGAAAAATAATAAAAATGATAGTGACTAATAATCCAAACTTATATGAGAAATAGAAATGAACTACTTCACCAATCATCGTGTAATTAATCATACATGTTGTCAGTACAGAATAGAACATAGGATATCATCTTTAATCCAGAAAAAAAATACTGTTCTCATGGTCAAATCTAGTAACGCGAGCGAAACCGTGGTCAAAAGCTACCAACAGTTATATAACAATAATTAATTACATTATTTTGATACATTTGCAATCACTGTTGTTACAAACTGTTGCCAATTATTCTGCTGTTTGTAACGTAATGCAATTTGTAACAAGGATACCATAATAAAACTAATATTCATTGTTCGTTTCGTGATTTTGATTGTGAACAATGTAAAATGTTCTTCCTCTCACACCAATTGGTTGTTACATATTTATACGTTCGCACATTATAAATAACAATTATTTACATCTTTACCATTTTATATAAAAAACTCTAATATTAAAAATATATATATATATATATTTTTCATAGTAAATACTTTTAAAGATTTACATTTAATATGTATAATTATTTTAATAAAAAATGTTTAGTATTTTTCTGTTTCAAAAATACTACGAACTACGTAACACTGCCATCTGTTAACTCTTTGGCAAAGTATTTTTATAGTCAATATTGTACAATAATAATTGTATTATAATTTCTGTATATCTAATAATTGTGTTTGTTATAAATAATGACTGCTAGATTTTTTTAACCGGAAAACGTAACCTTAATGATGTTATATCTCATTAAATCAGAATTATTTATTTATTTATATTAATTATATATAACAATTGATTTGTAGATTATACTTTTCGTCTTAACAAATAATCATTTGTTAGATTTATAATACTATAAGGTCCTATAGACACAGATATGTAGAATCAAGTAATCCTGTGGGTAAAAATTAAAAAGTTTAGAAACCGATATGAACGTTAAAAAAAAGATTAATATATTCGCTTACCCGTCATTCCCGTAACTTGCTAGAACGATACTAGGACTCGAGTAGGCGTTAGAGGTCGCCCATGTGCAGTGCACGGAGAATAACATTAGAAGGATCATGAATGCAATGAGAGTTCCCGAGCGCACGTTCATGCCGAGGCCGGTGTCCGGGGGCAATGGTTGCTCGTGTGCGCGCTTCTTTAATTTACCGGCCTGAAGGAATTATTAAACAAAATTTTGACGGAACTCTAGAACCTTTGAACATAACGCTATATTTTATTTTGGTGTTGTGGGGATAAATAGGGAACTTTAATTAAATCAGAAAGTTTATTAATTCCTCATAATTATAGTCCGGAGGAGGTCTAAACTGGGGTGGTGTAAACGACTGACGTCTCAGTCGGACGGTGCTACACTCCTCGCCAACCATATATATAGGTATAAACACGTATTATTATATGGGGCTAAATCGGACAGTTGAAAAAAAATGTCTTCTTGCTCTTTTTTCTTAAATTTAAAATTAAAAAACTTTCACTTTAATTTAAAAAAACTTTCACTTTAAAATTAAAAAAAATCTTAAATTTAAAATTAAAAAAACAATCGAGGATATAAATAAATTATCACGCCATCCGATTTGGCGTGGAAAGCTCCATGTATATAACATCAAGACAGCTTAAGAATAAACAATGCCGATTTGTATTTGTTTGATTGATATTTGTGTTCTGCGTAACTACATTCAGAGCGATCAATTGGCCAACATGTTGGCGGTGCCATTGCCTTGCGACATATTAGCCAAGAGAGCGACGGCGCGACTTTTGGTGATTTCTAATCATAGCTGAGTATTCAACAAATAATAAGCTCTTTAAAGATACATAAATATTCACCTCTTCACCTATAACTCTACACTTTTTTTTTCGAAGTGACTATACGCTTGAGGGGCCTTCATAGCTTCACCAGACCTAATAGGGTGAGCGCTTATGGTGCTCGGCCGCTTGGCAACAAGCTCAAGGGTGCCAAAGCGGCCGAACCTCAGCTTGAGCTGTTGCCTCGGATGCAAAAAGCTAACCTAGCTAAGTTAATCATACATATACCAATTAGCGAAGCACACAATATGTGTACCAGCATGAACCTTATTTATGAGCTATGAGCAGAAAACAGAAAAAATCGTCCAGGCTCGTCTCATTCACTTTGCAATACCAAAAATATAAATTAAATGGTAGTAGATACGATGCAAAAGAAATAAATGTCTTGTTTGTGTGATAGTTGTAAGAAACCAGATTGTGGGAAATGTATATTACACATACAAAAAAAAAAGCAATAATTTGCACTGAATGTATCTCTGTTTAAAATAAATAAGAAATAGCAACCGAAAGTCGTGTTTTAGTGTAATAATCCTAACAATCATTTCTTTTTAACGTTATCGGACACCGTAACGTCAAAATGATGACGTTGGTCTCTTTAGGTAAAAGCAAATGCCGGTCTTCCGAGTGTTAATGAAAAGTAATGAAATACTCAACTTGTGACCTTAAATTTTAATAATAACATTTACAGCCACCTTACAATAGATATTACGATTATTTTCAAAATTTAAATTAATGCGAGCGAATCCACGGGAAAAAGCTAGTGTTATATATATATTTTTTGCTCTTATTTTTTGTTTGTAGTGTGTTCAATAATTACTGAATAAATAATTAAATAAATTTCATAGAAACATACAATGTATTGTAGATTTCTTATACAATCAATATTTTCGCCACGCAATGTGAAAAACACTAATAATGTTACCGGTCTCGCTCTAACACACAAAAATATGAAATGAAACAGAGACTGATAGTATTTACCGCGTTCCATGTTTTAATTTCGATGATTATTTACAAAAAACAAAAAAATAATAATATAAATGCAAAAGTGACTTGGTCTGTTTGTTACGCTTTCCCTTAACTATTCAACTTACATTAACGGAAATGAAGTTGCAGACAACGGCTAGTATTTGTTTATTTACCTTATCATAAAGGCTCTTCGACTCATCGTTGTCAACAGGCGGCATAGGAACGTCATCCTCTTTTAGAACGAGGTCCAGGAGTATAGAGAACGCTATCCCGGCGAGAACACACACAACCGGTGTCAGAGTCAACATCAACCGGACCATCACGCCGGCGAAATAAACCGCACTCAATGCGTATAACGCAACTGTAATAAAATTACCCATCAGACCGAAAAAGGTGTGGGTGGATTGTGTGATATATGTGTATAAAAAGTGTGAATACTGAGATGACATCTGACAGAGGAGAGTGGAAAAGGAAAACATGTTGTGCCGACCCTACTTAGGTGGGATAAGGGTAAAATGATGATGAAGGATTTCGAAACGTTTTCCTCATCAGAATCATTATACATTACATCAGTCTATAAAAGATCCACTGCAGGGTCATAAACGTCTTCCCCAAGGAAGGCATGGGCATAATAACCACGACCGTTCACAATGTATTGTATTGACGATTTCAAATTCTGAGATATCCCTAGTTCTCTATTTTCCCACGGACGGTAGTACTACAAGAACATTTCTAAGGTTCAAGTTCCCTCACAATGTTTTTCTTCACCGTGAACGGATGGTTTTATCAATTAAAATTAGTAAATTTAACATAATTCCGATAAACTCGTTGGCGTCATACCGGGGTTCGAATCTGCCTACACTGGATTAACATTCCACCGGTCAGACCACTCGACCACCACGAGTTGTTTTGCCAACAGAATGAGATTACATTCTCCATTTTAAGACCAAAAACGTCGAACCTTTGGTTGAGAAAATTATTGGTATGGCATTTTCTAATATTCCACCAAATTAAACCAACGTAACAGTGTGACTCTGAGTTCCAAGGGTTAAAGTGAGAGACATACTTATTTCTAGGTTTAGCATAATACCATTTTAGATTACATTGGCACTTAATACCAGGCAAGATTAGGATGCAATTAAAATTTATGTATTCTATATATTAATAAAATAATCGATGTCTGCCATTGTACGTGCATCACTTAAAAACGAATGGAAGAATGTCGACCATTTTTCATATCCTTGGAGAAGTGGGGCAAGCAGTATGGTGCTTATGTTTTTACCTCTGTACATAAAATATATTATTAAGGTAATAAAAACGTAGATGAAGTCGAAGGTATAAATTGGTATTTAATACAAAGATAACATTTATTATACGAATGTATTACTAAACACGATATGGTAAAATCAATGATATACATAGATAATAGGCAATTGAACAGCTGTTTCCTTTCTCATAACGAACCTATATTGCTTTTGTGGAAATTGTTTGGAATAAAACTAGAACTGATTAAATACAAATAAGATTCCGTGAAGGGAAACATCGTAATGATACTTTTTTTTTTCGAAATGACCTACACTTTTGGCCTAGCAGGGCCTCTACAGTTTCACCGGACTACGCGTAATGAAACCATAGCAAGGCCGTAGAGCTTTTTCTAAGTTCACCTAACTAAGTGAAAATCTACCACAAAGCGCTCATTGATGTGGTTCGCGCAGTGACACTTCGGAGTCAATGCACTCCTCTAGGTTTATCGTATTTGCTATTTTAGACCACATCGTCCATTTAACATCAGATGAGATTGTGATCTCAAACGCTAAAAAGTATAGGATACAAAAAAGGTAACAAGAACGTTTCCACACAAAGCCACGGATACAACAATGTAAATCATAAACATGAGATAAGAATTATAATAACAACATACCAAAAACTCTCTCATCGTTGACATTCTTGATGCAATACCAGAGACCCACAGGGAATGTGCATACGAGAATATGTAGATCGAAAAAGAAGGATGACCAGGTGGTGGGCTGATGCTCCGACACTGATGCAATGATTGGTATGTGGATCTTGGCGTAGGCAGTGTCCCATAGGGAATAAAACCTGAGTTATGAAAACATAAACTGTTTTAATATCAATGTAACTATACAAGTTTTTGACGAAATGTAACCTTAGTACACAAGTGACCAATGAGCACATGGAGCCGAGCTATGTACGCTCACCACAAGCATTAAACGGCTCACAATATATTGTCGTATCAATATTTTTTTATTTCATTGTATGTAACTGTGTAAGTTTTTGATGAAACGTAAAATGGTACACGAATGACTAGTGAATACAGTGAGCCTAGCTATTTACGCTTACCGCGAGCACTAAACGACTCACGATTTATTGGCGTATTAAAATACTTTTTTTTTATTTGCATGTGTAAGTTTTAGGTGAAATGTAAAATGGTCCACGAGTGACTAGTGAGCACAGTGGTCACTATGAGCCGAGCTATTTACGCTTACCGCGAGCATTAAACGGCTCGAGATTTATTAACGTATTAATACATATGCCGATATGCAGAACGAATCGTGTTTTATGTTCTTCTATCTATCCTATCACATATCAATTGTTATTCCGATGAACAAATAAAAGAGGAGTGTTTTAACATAATACACGGCTGTGGTATATAAACGAGCACTTAAAACAGTGATTCAAATGAGCACGTTAAGCAGACTGTAAGAGCTAAGATAATTTTAGTTTGCGAATGTAATATTAATACTATTGCCATACTACTTGAACGAACGGTCTGAATAAATAGGTCCGATCATGAGTTGTTTGGTCTCTTCCTAGCATTCTCCAAATGCAAGTGGGAATTAGTAAAAATTACAAGATATCGAATTACATATACCCAAACTTGAATTATGAATGTACAACTGATATTGGTTCATTGCCTTAAGTAATAAATAGGTACTTTAAAATTAATTGAAGTAAAAATTTCTCAAGTTATCTTTTACTACGTTATCTATCTCGTTCGTTCCCATGACTAAAAGATGCGACGGTATACGCTAATCAAAAGCGTTGTAACGCGCAAACGTATAGTACTGACGCAATTAATAAAGCTTAATATTGGTTCAGCATTTTGGAGGATACTTTTTGACCTATATTTTTAGCGCACTCATTAAGTTACGGTGATGATAAAATAAGACAACAACAAAATTAATAAAATGTAATCTGACTTACTTAGATATGATTATTGGACCAATAAACATTTTTTGTTTTTTGCCAACAAACATTTATATGGCAAACTTTCTCAAAGAATGAGGTTTGTTTTAAGAAAATAAATGGGCATTGAATTGATAACGCAATAAGTAAGTAAGTTTATTTTACAATATATCGAGTTTTATTTGATTTTTGGCTGTTGTTAGAGATTAGGCTCGTAAAGAAAAAAAATATTAACCCCATTAATACTTACCGCCCACTCCACGGTGCAATAACACCCATATATGTGAGTAGCACGACAACCAAAAATACGGCGCCGGCTGCTACCAAACCGCCCAATATCAATAGTTGCTTCCATTGTCCTTTAGGATTTAAACTGTGGAGGTATTTGAGTACTCCGATAGCCATTAACAGTGCGAACACGCCTACAAACATGTACACATCTTAGAAAGAAAATAGACTATTAGAGACAAACACACGTAGGCGTCTCTTCTTCCAAGTATGAAAAAAAAACAGAACTGAAATGGGAAAGGATTTGAGGCGGTAACAAATATCAATGTAAACTATTTAAAATAAATATTAAAGTATTAAACAAAAGCAGATTGTTACTATTACATAGTAAAAAAGGGGCCCGCGGTATATCGCTGGGGGCCTAGGACCCGGTATAAATTACATCCGCCACTGGTTATACCTATAAGCAATGCTTAATAATAGACTGGGCAACTGAAAATTCCCATGAAAACAAGAAACGCCTACATTTCTTTCACAGTTAACATGATAATTATTTATGCAAACCTAAAAAAATCCCAATAGTCACAAACAGCTATCTTTACTTTGACTCAAAATTGGTCTATCGAAGTCTAGTATTGTGTTTATTTCAATTCAACATACTTGGCTTAAACTTCAAATTAATAATCTGCTATCTATAAAAAAATCTATGTTTCACAGACTTTATTTATTCACAATTTTTTTTTAAACAAAAAAAAAACAAAACTATAAATATAGAAACAATTCAGATAGAGTATTTGACCATCTCTATATATAGAAGCACAGCAAAGTGTACTGTACTATATCTTAAGACATGATTATTTTAGATCAGAAATATGGATAGCACATAAAAATTTATTTAGAAACTAACAAATATTATAAAATTAGGTACAAGCATAGTGAAAAGTCAAATAGACTTGAGTATTATAAAAAATATTATATTTATTGAACAAAGTGGTGTTGCCAAAGTATAATAATAATTAATGTATCACTTGATTGGACATCTATAATAGATATTAAAAGATAACAAAGACTACGCAAAGTCCACTCTCAAAAAAGCTTTACTCAAATTTCGTATCAAATTTGGTTATGACATTTCCAAATTTGTAACCCTTATTTATACTTGTTATGTCTTCCACAATGGGTGTATCATAACAATATATTCGAAAGTTACTTAAATTTTAAATCTAAATTTATTACAAAGTATTTACACAATTAGGACAATGTGGACATTTTAATAGATCAAGCCTGACAATTATTATCCTTATGTGATGAATTGTTTACTAAATACATGTCATGTTGTGACAGTACAATTACTTATTTTGTACATATTCAAATTCCTGAACTAAAGATGTACCGATCTATCATTGTGTCTGTTAGTATGGATTCATATTAGTTACAACATTTTATTCAGGCTATATAAGTACTTATTAAAAGAATTTATGAACAGTTTTATTTAATATAATCAGAATTCAGAGGAGAACTTTATACATAAATCCTTATCAATCAACCTATAAATATTTATTGAAACAATGCAGTTGGAATACCTACCACATAAAACCCATAAAAAGAAACATTAATTTATGTGAGACTAATAAAGTTTATCACAGCTAAAAAAATAAAACAGGTTTTAACATTACCTATGCACTTATGTTTTAGAAATATATATATAGCTTTCTCCCTCCTTAATAGATTATTTAACTTGGCTGGATATGATAACAGAAAGGATAAAATAGGAATGCACAGAGTTTTAGAAATAATTATTACTCATATCACAAGTTCTCTGCAGGTTTTGTATTTCTGAGGAAAGCGGCGAACTAATATTTGCAAACCTCAAATTCAACTAGCACTAAACCAATAACATAAGTTGATTCCAAAATCAAATTTACAAATACCAAAATATAATTCCAGCCATATATTTTGACTGAATATGTAACCTTTTATGAGTTTTGGAATCTTTTAAAGAAAAAACATATATTTATTACAATATCTTTGAGATATTTAGATACCTTATCGGTAGTTTTTGAAAAACAGAATATTATACAAAATTTTAAGCTATATTACAGGAGTTGTTCTGATTTATTCTTAAGTATTTTCCTTACCAGATGCCGCCATGTGTTCGCTTGTTCGTATAGGTTGAAAACCGACAAACGGTATCTGCATAGACATTAGTAATCCCACTATGTAGAATACAGTGTAGCTGACAAACAGCCTTTGGGAAAACCGTCCCATAATTAGTAGTACAAAAACATGGAGAGGTATCAAATTGATGATAAACACATAGCCACCCCATGCTGATACCTAAAATATATGCCTTTTTATATATTGTATCAAATAATTTCAATTATTATAGTTATTTAATAATAACATCCTAAAAACAATTCAATCAATAAATGATTACATAAAAAATAAAATAAAGGTAATAAAATTCAAATTCTTAAGCTTAATTATAAAGTCAGAATTAACTCAGTATTATAAATCAATTTATTTTAGCTTACTATTTAGGTTTGGCATAAGAATTTCAGAAATTAAACTTACCATATAAAAATATGATAATGCAGTGCAAATCGACCAAAATACTGATCCACTCTTTACACTCTTCAACCATAAGTAATAGGTGAACTGCAGAGCAAAAATGGCAATACCCTCATTGTCGTAACTTCCAGCAACAGACCTACTACTGTAGCCTGGTATTATAGCAATGAAACAGGCAGCAAATAGACCTGCTCCACGAGACCACAACTCTGATGTAAGAAGATATGTGGCTATTGCTGTTAAACCACTAAAACAGATACAAATTTTGCAACTTCATTTTTATTACTTACTATACACTGTTAACCTAACAGGCCTTACAGTTTCACCAGACTTTAATTTAGGAACTTCATAATTATATATATGTATATATTTAAAGTGAAAAGAAAATTATTCAACCAATTGAATGTGCCTAAATTCCCAAAATATTTTACTACACCAGAAATATATGTGAG
Organism: Antheraea assamensis; assembly: GCA_035772565.1. NCBI lineage: Eukaryota > Metazoa > Arthropoda > Insecta > Lepidoptera > Saturniidae > Antheraea > Antheraea assamensis. Next base: position 3,343,491 of record JAQQSE010000062.1, on the reverse strand, counting down.
ATCTCTTCAAGACCTGTAACTGTCGTAGTCCGGTGGAACTGTAGCGGCCTTGCCAGGCTAACAGTGTAGGTCAGTTCGAAAAAAAAAAAAAAAGACCTGTAAGTATATCATATTATCCTTATCTTAAAACTACATAGCTATACAAAGTACATAGATTGCCCCAAATATTTATTTGAACAAGTTTTAAATTCATAAACTAAACAAAAGAGTATTAGGATGCTTCAAAATTGTAATTTTTTTTCTTATAACATTGTAAAAAGATATAAATTAAAACTAAAGAATATTTGTTGTTTGCACATTTTTTTGTTTTTTTTTAATGTTTATGAATTCACACAAACTCTATCAAAGCAGATTGTAGCTTCTAAAATATGAAAAGAAACCCTTTATGTACTAACACATCCTTTGAAACACAATACACAAATTGATGTATTTTGTACTGATGAGTTTGTAGCTAAAAATGATTCATCACTGGTGCTAGTACAACCAAACCTTGAGACACATTTACAAATTTTATTTTGTCTCCTGAAATTATTATAATTGGTTCTTGATTAAATTTACTTTTCATACATGTAGTGTACTGGTGTAAAAAGTATATTACTATTTTATTATTTTTAAATATTAGTCTATGATTGGATCTTCTAGAAGTCGGTTATCAATAGTCTTGACATGTATTAGTTTAGTTTGAATTATTTTAATAAAGTTTGCTGCATTTATATATATTATATTATTTTAAATGTTGTACCAAAGGCTGGTACACACCAAATGGCGACGAGGATGGGATAGTGATAAGTCAAGTGATAATATATTAGATACTAGTGTTCCTAAAGTAGTTACTATTAATCCACCTGCTGAGGTAGTCAAACCTGAGTTAAGGCGATCTCAAAGATCAATAAAAGCTCCAAATAAATTAAATTTGTAAATGCTAAAATATTTGAGAGGGGAGTATTGTAGTGTACTGGTGTAAAAAGTATATTACTATTTTATTATTTTTAAATATTAGTCTATGATTGGATCTTCTAGAAGTCGGTTATCAATAGTCTTGACATGTATTAGTTTAGTTTGAATTATTTTAATAAAGTTTGCTGCATTTATATATATTATATTATTTTAAATGTTGTACCAAAGGCTGGTACACACCAATACATGAATTTTATATATTATTTATTTTCGATATTTTTTTATTAGAAATCAAATACAATTTATGATCATATTAACAAACCACATAAAAACCTTCCTTTGTACAGCAACATTTATAATATGTAAAAAAAATGTTAAATATTCTAGAGATTGCTGATTATTCATATGTATAAAATAAATATATCTATATAGACCGTTTATAAATAAATCCTTTTTCTGTGAATGATTATATTGCTGCTTTATCTACTATATAACTATGAATAGGCATATTACCTGATATGAAGGTAAAAGAAACTTTGAATGTTGTGACAGCTGTTCAAATAGTGACTACTATATGTGCCAATACAAGAGAACCAAGTTCAATTAAAATACATATTTTCGATATTCCTAAGCTTCCTTTCATAAGTATTTGTAAGACTTACCTAAACACAGGGGCAAGGAACACACAAATATCTCTTATATGCACTGGTATGTTTAATGTATGTAGTATCCAATGTATAGTTCCAGATGTAATCATAAGCCCAGGGTACACGGTACCTCCCACTATACGCCCTAGCGGGTACCAAGCGCGTTCATCAAACCAATTTAGGAAGTTGTAGAAACCATGTTGCACCATATATGCCGTGGATCGGTAGTTGAACCTGAAAAATAATCAGTTCCGTCAGTGGCATTGGGAGGTTATTGAAATATTTACAGGTTATTGGAACTATTATAATGGGACAAAACTTACCATGGGTCAAACTCGTGAATTATACTCTCGAAACGTATTACAGCGAAAAGCCGGGACGCGAAACCGGCCAGCCAAGCTAGTGACAAAACAGTAACAGTGATAAGTGTACTAAAGCCGGCCGTATTATTGAAGATCCCTTTATTACGCTCATTACTAGTCTTCGCGACAGCCGACTGCATCTCGCTTCCAGGCAATATCATTCACAGCCTTAAAAGGTGACAAAAATATTATTTTCATACATCAGTTTCGGCAATTCGATTTAGGACAAATTGACTTTTTGGCTTACTGACGGAAAGACACGTCTCTCTGAAAGTAATTGCCATTATTAAAAACTAATAGAGTGCGTCCATAAATATTTTCGATAAGAACCGGTTTCCATAAAAAGTTTTCATCAATATAGTAACATTTTTTTTAATTATAGAAACGACTCACGAAATATGTAGTACATTGGAATTTTATAACTCACTATAGGTACTAGTTTATAAACGTACCCGAATCTCCTATAACGTATGGTGAATAGCATTCAAATTTTTAGATCGTAGCTAAATGAATAACTTTTTTATTATGTGGAAAGAAATCCTACATTGGACACCCACAGCCCTGGGGGCTTTTGGGTGTCAGACTCTTAATGACTAAAAAAACCCATGAGATACAGTCTGCCGTGCTATGGAGTGACACGGGATAGAACAAGCAAGCACCATGCAAACTCGGTGACAAGGCCCAGCCCGAACGTTCTGGCCGCGACGACAACCCATTCAAGCTACCTACCCGTCTACCGAACCAATGTGCAATGGAAGGTCAGGACCCTAGCCCCTTCCCTCCTTGGTCTGGCTTGGCAGTCAAGAGGTCGCCCCCTTCAACCGCCACTCGCCATTGATTTATTAAGAGGTTTTTCCCTCGCAACCTGTCACTTTTTAACGTGGTTTCCTCCCTCGGTAACTTTTTAACGAGGTTTTCTCCCTCTCCCTCCACCCGGAGTCGATCGATCTATCACTTTTAACGTGGTTTCCTCCCGCGGTAGCTAAATGTATAGCTCAAGCAATTTATAGTTATTTAATTATAAATTCCTTGGTATAACCGCGTTAACCTTAGAAAAACAAAGCTAACAACTGCTATTTTTTGCTATGCAAAAACAGCTATTTTTCAAGAACTAGTATTGTATGATAACAAAACAATGTTGCAAGTTAATGTTTCTGCGACCAAAACTAAAGAAAGGTTTTGTCGTAAGTACCTACCAAATAAAAAAAATGATAACAGATTGACAGCTGTTTGTTTATGTGACCAAAGAGTAGGTATGTGACGTTGACGTTTACGGATGTTATATAGAATAAAATTTCAGTATTTTTCACGATTGCATAGTGTATTTCTTGTAAAAAAGTGAAATATATTTACGAAATAATTATTTATGTGTATAGAGAAATATACTAATGTCTAACTACCAAGAGATAGTCAATTTAAACGTAGGTGGGACAAAGTAAGTAATATAAACACAATATGCAACATTTAATTTTATATCTTTAGCATTATTCCAAATATATTATTAAATAATTTGCACTTATAATTATTAAACGTTATCTCTCGGTACATATAGTTTATTACATATGAATTGAAATTAATAATTGGAAACAAAAAGATACCCATATTTATACAAAAGTATTATTTATTGGTTTCTAGATCATTGTATCATAACCTGAGGGCCGCGTCCATGAATATGGAAATGCTGAAACGTTAAACAATAAAACTTGTTTACAAAACGTTTTTTTATTAATGTATTACCAATCAAATATTTCCCAGTAATAAATAGATAATAAAATAAACCAAATAGCTAAAGGTAACTGACTCATTTTTCACCATTCATAAACAATTCTATTAAATTATAGAGTAATTAAAATAAAATACTGAAAAAACGATGACTTACAGTCTGTTAACGGCCAATATAACACTTTAAAAAAATTCAGACTAAGTTAATATAACAAAGACTTCTAAATTATTTTGTTATACAACTGGTCATAATAATACTAAGGTTGAGAAACAAAGTCCCAAATTGTAACAAGTTTTTTTTTATTAATATGGTTCAAGTTGTATTTTTTTATTCAAACAAGTTTTCAAAAAGAGTTTTTGTTGGGATCTTATTTTGTCATGTAGAGAATTTTCAATTTTGTTTATAATCTTGTGTTATTTGACTCTATATTTTGTAATATTGCATGGCATTGTACATAATATAGTCTGGTTATTGTGGACAAGTGAAGTGGATGGGAAATAATACCATAGAGCATAAATTCTGAGATACCACAAAAACTCCATGGAAAGTTCTAACAAAGGAGCCACTATCTTGTTAGAACATTGAAATTATCATAAGACTATTCCCTATTCTACAAAGGCAGTAATAATCTAGAAGAATGGTTGCAAAAAATAAGATTAAAAAAAGTTTTCACTACATTTTGGATAGATATTGAAAAAGGCTTTTGTTACAGATTTTCAACATCATGGCACACCTTGACCTGGGTTCCAGATACATTTTTCACAGCCTTATTAAGTGGACGCATACCCACTGTTTGTGATGAGACGGGAGCATTTTTTATAGATAGAGACCCTAACTTATTTGGATTGATTCTGAACTTCCTCAGAACCAGAGATATAGATTTAAATAATGTAAATATAAGAGCCCTGAGACATGAATGCGATTACTTTGGTATCACCCCACTTAGCAGAAGATTGGCACTATGTGATGAGATGAACCATTCATCTTGTGGTGATGTGCTGTTCTATGGCTATTTACCACCACCATGTAAGCATTATTATTATTAATTTTCTGTATGTAAACCAATTATTTTATTTGTACAATTTAACATAGTTATGTTTCTCGTAATTGATAAGTTATAAAGTAGGAAATACATTGATATTGTGCATAAAATTCATTTTAACAAGGCTTAGTTATTATAACATTAATTTTTCAAGCTGTCATACCTAATAAAAATACATAGAAGAAATAAAAAAAATATGTTGGTGTTTTAATATATTATCATTTTGAGAAAGTGGCAAGTGAAGTGGACTATGAAAAAAAAGGTGTGGTCCAGAACTTCTTTCATATTCAGTATAATTGCACTTCTAATAGGTATGAATGTACATGTACAATATTTTCATATGATGTTTACTTGTCAAACAAGAATTTTGTCATAATGAGAGGCAATAATCCATATATAGGTGATCATTTATAAATCTGTAAATGTCATAAAATCTTCACAATGCCACAGAGATCTACATCTGACATAGGTCTACATCTTTCTAGTGTATAGCTTTGATTTCAATTGATATACAAGAAATATTTCACGCAACAAATAAATGGTATTATTAGTTGCCTATCCTTCTCACAAAATTGTCGTTTTTTACATCATATCATAATATTTCTATTCAGATGTATACTTATTTATTTATATTATATTTATTTCAATAACACTTAAACAGGATGTTTCTAATAAATTTTATTATGAATAAATTAAAGCATTGTAAGAAGGATATCTGACAACTCAACAGACTTACACAAGAGCCAGACATCAGCACAGTATGATATATATAGTAATGAATTTATCTTTTCAACTAGTACAAATCCCATTTTAAAATTTCTAGTCTATTATAAGTGTTATAGGCTATATTTTGAAATAAACAATATTTACAAAGTGATCATGGACAGTACTAAAACTTTGTTTTGAAATATTTACTTCCTCGTTTTTCCATGAATAAAAAAAGTCTCCTCGAGTTTTACTGCAGGAACTTCAATCATTATGTTTGATATTTAATTGTAAATTTGTTCAATTCGAAACCTACTTCCAAAAAATACAAATTTCAGATATCATAACATCATAGAAATAAATATTATCCATTGACATTTATACCTACTTAAAATGCAATTATACTGAATGTGAATAAATTTCAGAACCTCACCTTTTTTCTTGTAAGCTTCAAGTGAAATGGCCCAGCATTAGATTTTTTTTTTGTTTTAATGTAGTATAAGTTACTTGTGATTTTTATTTATTCTAGTAAATACTGCTCTGCCAAATGGAAGTAATGGTAGGACTGGCAACAGTTGCTCCCGTAAAAATTCCACAGCATCCAACACAGAGGTATCAGTGAACAGAACCCATTCAAGAAACTCATCACTTGACCTACGAACAGTTGGGAGGATACCCTCACAAGATCAGCTAAGGTTTTTGACATGATTAGTTATTACTGTTTATTTATTCCATAAAATATTTTGTAATCTGATAGTTTCTTTTTTAAATCTTAATGGTATGAATTATTTTTATATAAAACTATCTGATACCCGCGACTTTGTCTGCGTTGTTTATTGTCTTAATATATTCTATGTACAGAAGAAGAAAAAAAAAATTCTTTGTAAACAATGTTATCCATTTAGTTACCTTGTCATGCCCATGCGCACTACACCGCTCGCCACTTTTTCACGGCAAGAAAACACACATTGCTGAACGTGTAGTGCTTATAAAAATTGTAGTTTCTTAAAAATATAATAATTTTATATTGATATTGAAGATATCTTAATATTGTTTTTTTAGACAAGGATCAAATATCTAAGAAGTGAAAGGAAATAATTTGATCGAAAACTATACTGTATTTTTTATGTGATGTGCGCACAACTGCAGACAAATGTCATTGTATTTACATATAAAAAGAAGATAAGACTGTTTTATGTAATTATAAAGTGAAAATTGCATTCGATTATGGATTATTATACTTTCAGCCGCTGTGGACGTGGACATTCTAGAGCAGCATCACTTGGCAATGCAGACTGTCATAAAGGTCACAGACCACCCGAAAGTGAGTTGGTTAAATATTTCAAATCAATATACATATTGTCTACATGGACACACACGCAATTACACATATAAATACAACCTTATATAAAATGTAATTGTATAATAGTATATAATCTGTATGCAAACTGCAATGACATATTGTTCTTAATATTTATATTGTCTATGCTCTTATTTTTATACAAACCAGAAAATTCTCTTCTTCTAATTTTACTCAGTATAAAAAAAACTGTTGTACAACTATTATTTAACAATATGAAATACACTTCTTTTCTAGTTGGTACATGGTCAGACAGTATGAAAGTTCAAATAATAAAAGCTCATCACAATTGGATTGCCGTTGCTTACACACACTTTGTAACTGGTTATAGGTAAGAAAATATATTAATCACATATTACATTTCAAATTAAATTATTGTTCTTAAAGTCCATTAATTCTATTTTGTTTCATACAAATTTAATATTAATAAAATATATAACCTATAGTATTTAGCGTGAATGTAGCTGTATATTAGTAAAATAATTTTCGGAATTATCTACTGGTACTGGACTGTCCAAAATTATAAAGGTTCCATACAAACGAATGTAGACCTCATAAGGCACAGGTCAACAGACTGTTGGCAGCATAAGCTTAAAAAATACCAAAAATACTGATAAACTTTGAAAAATAACAAATGATGTATTGTAAAATTACAATTCTTATGTAAATACATTTTACATTTTTTTTATTTGTACGAACTTTTTTTTCTAAACCATAAATTTTACAATGTAGGATGTCGTGAAATAAAAAAAAAATATTTTGAGATCTGGGTCTTAAAATATCAGTCAAGGTAGTTACTGAAGTATTTTTGTTTTGATTTGAAATAAATAGGCACAAAACAGTGTAATATCATTTTCTCCTCTGTTTGTTAATCAATTTTATTTATTCTTTGTTGTTTTGTAGCTAAATAACCCTTGTTGTTATCGATAAAAAAAAATTATAATTAGTTTGTTTTCCATACCATCGACACGTCGTAGTATTTACTTATAAGTTTTTATTTATCGTTCTACATGCTACTTAGGTCTGGAAGCTACAATATTTTACAATACTCAATATAGTTTGTATCCCTTGTATCAGCGGTGGCCAACTTTTTTCAAAGGAAGTGCTCAATGAAAAAGATTTTGCGGTGGGCGCATGTTTGTTTTTTTTAGATGGGTAGAGTAGGAGCATGGGTGCTTTAAAATTATTTTCATATGGTTAAGAAATGTAGAAAAAAATGTATTTTTAAATTAGTATTTTGGAAATCTTGAGCGGGTGCATTTGCAGATCAACCGTGGGCGCACATGCGCCTGCGGGCGCGAGGTCGGCTATCACTTACTTATATGATCTAATTTCGACAACTGGACGCCCCAACTAATATTAGTGGTTCCAGAGATTACCGCCTACAAATGTGTCGTTATATTTTAAAATAAGCCAAATCCAATTTTAGCCGTTCATAAGTTTTTTTTTAAGTCTTCAAATTGTATACATGTAAATTTTGAAGATCACAAAAAAAACTAAAAATCTTATTTGGACTTCGTTATTTGAACGGTTTAAATTGAACTCGGTTCATTTTGAAATATAACAACTCAAATATACAATTTTTTTCTCTTTGTAATAATTACATGTTAACTGAATGTTAATACATATTTGTTTTTTTTTTAATGATAATACACTTGGTAATATATGACAAAACATTATATCTATATGCATTATATCTAGGTTAACAGACTCTTGCGGTTGGTACGTAGTATTTCAATCGCCTGTACAAGATTCAGTAATAGAAAGGATAGCACTGAATGCTAAGTCTGGTGGTGGTGGCGGCGGTACGTCAAGTGGGAATAACTCATCTGGCACTGACGTGATGCTGGGTATTGCCAGTGGACCGTTAGTAAGACTATGGGCATTCTCGACACACAGTGAACCGGTCCGAAGAACACTTATTGGTAATTTCATAAAATTATTATGAATTTTAATTATGTAGACTTACTGTTAAAACACTCACACATGTCCTGTAGTTATATTAATGTCATTCTATTCTAAACAAAACGATTTTTCTTCGATATGAATATGCTAGAGTGTAAATATTAGAACTATGTTTAGGAAGCTGTTACGTTACACACTATTATTGGCGTTTCTGTTCGCTTTAGAACAAGACTTATTCATTGATTTTTTATATAATTATTAAAAAAATATTTCCATCATACAAATATGAATTATAATTTTTTGTAATTACATGAAAAAGGTCATTATTTCCATTTAGTGTTTATTATAAATTATATGATGATTCATCACATCCCCATCGAAGGTATAGGCATAATCAATATGTTATCCCATGGTTCTATATTTTCCCACATACGGTGGTACTAGAAGAATATTTCTCAGGTTGAGGTTTCCTTACGATGTATATCTTCACCGTTAGCCGATAGGGTTACCAATTTAAATGAGTAAATTGTACGCAAATTTAGAAAAAATCGAGTTTGCGCAAACGTCGAATTGATATTCCACGATAAAACAATTCGACCACCGCGACGTTTTTTTTTCCCTTATTCTTTACATTCTGAAGAATCTTAATAATTCCTGAAATAATTAAAAGTTATTACTATTATTATATATAAATACCTAACACGACAGAGGTATGTGTTATGTTACAGTTATGCGCGAAATAAAAAAAACCAACATCATGTACATAAAACAATACCTAAATTATGAAATTAAACGAATTTATTTTTGATTTAAAATGACTAATCTTAGAAGTACTTTTTTTACTTTAAAACATCATAAAATATTAAATATCACAAATTACAAATTATGTAATTAATAAACAATTATTACATAACTAAAATAAGCTAATGATAATTAAATTATAATATTCACTTAGCTTGTATTTCTCCTTTCCACCAGAGCTTTGTTTTTTTTTTTTTATCGAACTGACCTATACTGTTGGCTTCGTATGTCCTCTACAGTTTCACCGGACTACCGACCAGAGCTTTGCTCAGACCAACAGTTGAAGACAAAAGACTCACCCCTATTTTTTTTTTTTTCGAATTGACTACATTTTTTTTTTTTCGAACTGACCTAAACTGCTAGCCAATAAGATAAGGCCTTTACAGTTCCACCGGACTACTAAGGGGAGCGCTTAGGGCACTCACCCGATTTGTACAAATTGACTACACTGGTAGCCTAAGCAGGCCTTTATAGTTTCACCGGACTACTCATTCACATCTATCCGAGCGGCAGCGCCTTTATATTGACGAGTAACTAATATCACTCGCCACGTGTTTTACTAAAAATGAAAACGAACGTTGTTTGAATAGAGATTTTGCTAATACATTTGTACAAAGCCTTACCTACTGATCATTCCTACAAAACAATTTATACATATTATTTGTGATTTACCATTTAAAATAAATGTTAACAGAAATCGGCCCAGTTTAACGCCTCATTTGGTCTTATACATACATTTATTTAGTAATTGTTATTAGTCTTTTTTTTTAATCTATCACGCGCATCCCACTTAAAAGTAAGGATAAGCGTAGATCAATTTTTGTTTTGTTTCATAAATTATATCAAATCATCTTCATTGAACATAAGGTTATTAAAGTTTTAAGAAACTACGCTTTCTAGAATAATTTCTCAATACCTACATGAAATATATAGATAATATAAAACGCAGATGAAGTCGCAGAATCAGTTAGTTCTGAAATGAATAATACTAACTTTTATAAACAATATTGTTTGTAGGTACATTTAATCTTGGGGTCCGTGTAGAGCATTTACTATTTGTTGGCCCTCAACTGGTGGCGTTAAGTGGAGCTGGGAGTAGAAGTAAAGCTGGAGTCTGGCACACAAGCACTCAACACTGGCAAACGCAGGACGTTGCTCACCTCACCACATATGATACAGCTGGTTCTTTCCTGTTATTAGGCACAGCCACTGGTGCTATTAATTATATTGGTGAATATATTCCTCTATTTAAAAGTACCAGTATTATGCACATTACCAACTAATTTCATAAAAAGAGGTTCTGAATTTGGTTATATTTTTTTTAAATTTTTGTTATTAACTTCATCAGCATTCAAAATATAATATTTACGAACCGTTTGATAATTATTTTTCAGATATGCAAAAATTTCCGTTACGCATGAAGGATAACGATTTACTTGTAACGCAACTCTATAAGGACCCTAATCAAGAACCGATCACAGCTATATCTGTATATTTGACTCCGAAAACCAGTAAGTCATTATTTCACTTATATTTTAAACATTATCATCCTGTATCACTTTTCTAGTGACAGACCACCATTATAATACTCTAAACTGTTTTTTTTTTTAGTTTAATTTTTATTAAATGTTATTTGCTCGTGTTTTCGCTCGTGCGTTAATTTCGAGTTGTATTACCCCTCGGGAACAATGTATTTGTTCTCGGTATTAAACGATGATGGCTTACTTGATAGTGTGTTCGGACACAGTATCGAAGGACATAGGTTCGATTCCTAGCAACTGAGTCGGAGCTTTCGCTGTATGAAAACATCGTGGTGAAACCATAGCATTGTGGTAGGGTATGTTCTAAGTCCGTCTAGCTAGCTACCACCCTGAAGTTAAAAATCGGTCGCCAAGCTCCTGTTGGTGTGTTCCGGCAGATGCACTCGAGAGCCAATTCCCTCTAGGTTCAACGTGACTACTATCTGATTATTGAACATCAGATGAGATTGTGGTCAAACGCTAACCTAAAAAATAATAATATGTCCTTCTGTGTACCTTTGACAAGGTGTATGCAAAATATTATAACGAAGTGTGCCGAATGAATATTGCTGCCATGGTCAATTATTATTTCCTGTGAAAACAATCGTAATTGCTGTTATCATCCTTAGATAACCTCGTTTTACTATTATTCCTAAATGTTATTCGATTTGTAATGACATTAAGAAAATAAATTTACAGACTTATGCGGCAACTGGATAGAAATCGCATACGGAACACGTTACGGTTCCGTTCGAGTTATAGTGCAACATCCGGAAACTGTCGGCCACGGTCCCCAGCTCTTCCAAACATTTACCGTACATCAAAGTCCTATCACTAAGGTACACTTTTATGAGAAGCAAAATAGATATAGTTTTAATGTTAGAACTAAAACAAAACGACTTTTTGGGAGATTTTAATGTGTACACACATACACACACACACAAACAAACTCGCGTAAAATAAGAAGAAAGTCTTATTAAAAATGTAGTAATAGATAAAAAATGACAATGATAATTAAAATAAGTATTAATGCGTCCGCCATGTACGATGCGCTCGCTCTCGGAAGCGAGGTGCGTTTCTTGTCGAGGTATGACGTCACCGCATTTGACAGTGTTATAAGCTCTATAAGCGGAGCGGATTATACAAATTTAATTATGGATATACAGAAGAATAAAAAATATCCGACAACAGACAACCCCATTCAACAATATGCATTATATAGTACAAGCAATTCTACAGCATTAATTTTCAATTGGAGCCCATACAATACACGGACGTCCAATCGGTGTAACAGAATTATATCCATTCATATAAGTCGTGGTTTGACCGGTGAAATACCAATCTGATGTCCGCAGGTTCGAATCCCGGCGATATGTAACAACGATTTTTTCGGAATTTGCGTACATTCATTAATTTAAAATGGTTGCACTATCAGTTAATGATGAAAGAAAACATCGTGAGGAACCCTGAACCTTAGTAATGTTCTTGGAGTATGTGGGAAAATATTAAATTTTGGATTTATCGGATTTCGAAATCGCCGCCAATACGTCGTGGACTGGCATGGTGGTTATGCCCTTATCTTTCTTCGGGAAGAGATCATGGCTGTGCATTGGTTTACTGGATGATAATGTTATAACGGAAATAATAAAAGTACAAACATTATATTTAGAAACAAGAATACAGAACAAACCATTGATGGACACACTATATTATATAAACTCTTGCTATAAATTTAAGACCAAGTCTGTCTACATCAAAACCTTGCTATATAGATATATTTACATATTACGTAACATAATTAAATGTGCTTAATCGTTTATATATTTTGACAAAGGTCAAGGGAAGCAAATAAAGATATGCTTCTGTTTGTGGTATATTGCTGAATCTGCTTAATAAAAGTTTTGAGATTGACTAAGAGTTTTGTACACACACATATACACATATACATTAATCGGTTAGCTTAGAAAGATGTAATTTTACACAGTAATTCTATATATAATGTACATGAGACATGAAAAAGGATTATCGATAATTCATCCCCCGAAAGCTAAATAATATAATTCCTAAGATATTTTCAATGAGAAATCCTAATGGGCACAGAGTTGAAAGAAAACATTTATCGAACGAATATCCTAAACGCGACTTGCGTTAGGAGTTGACTTATAGAAATCGTCACGCAAGGAAAAAGCGTTACTCCATGCTACTTTTTTTTCTCTTTTTCTTATTGTACAGGCGTGCGAGTAGCGAAATTTGTGCAGTACGAGAATCGCGTGCTGCCAGTTGTATAACCTTAATATAGGACTCGTTGAAATTTCATTCAAAGTTATTCTTATTTAGCATTTTTTTTAATATAATGTGTAATTCACTATTTATACTTATTTTCCTATAAATGAATATTTTGCCTAAAATATTCTATGAAACTTTTTGATCTGATTCCTTACTTTACATTAAGGAACTTCGTTCCTAACGCGGGTTCCGTAACGACAAAGTTTTTTTTTGAACCTAAAAGGCATAGATTACAAATTATTTGGTTCCATCATAGATTAAACACTGGAACTTTATGATTATAATCAGATAATTAATATAATAGATAACTTAGATAGACATATATTGTACACAAAATAACTTACTTAGACAATTGTACCTGCAAATTCATTAGTATCGAGGTATTATACTATTTCGATCATAGATTTTTATTTAAAAGCAACATTAGAGATTACTATTAACATAACATGATACAAAAATTAAAGTTATCCGTCTGTAAGAACCTGTGCTTATATGATATCTGCTGACAGTTACTAATATAGTTTTTTTTTTCTAAATTGTACTGAATAAGTCTATTTTATTTACGAGATCATTTTTTTTCGCAGGTATCTCTTTCAGAGAACTACTTAATATCGGTATGTAGCGAATACAACCACGTCCGATCGTGGCGCGTGACCCGGTTTCGTGGTATGATCTCAACGCAACCGGGAACTACGCCCAACGCAGCGTTCAAAGTACTCGCTCTGGAGGCACCGACTGCACAACCACATAACGATTGTGGTAAGTGGCCCATAAATAACATCTATAGCCCATAAAGAGCATGTATAGCTCATCTCACAAATAGTATTGTCATAGCATTTGTCCTAACTAATATTAGAAATAAGAGAATATTGTTTATCTGTTTGTTTATTACGCTTTCACATTTGAACTATTCAACTGATCATCATAAAGTTTTCAATACACGTTGTCACAGGTACAGAAAAAGGACATAGGCTCAGAATAAAGAGATAAATCTACATTAACGAGAGCAAAGCCGCGGGTAATAGCTAGTAGCTCATAAATAGCATTTATAACTTACAAATCGTTTAATAGTATATCGCGTGTAAGGAGTTACAGTGAAATAAACATTTGTCGTCATGACGGCATACTCGTATCAATATCGCGACGCTAATTTGATGTGCAAATCAATTGACAGTTGACAGTTACGCCAATCAAATTCCACTGGTCTAGCCATTCATTTATTATGACAATTGACAAAGTAATAATAAAGTGAAAGAAATCTGTTCGATTATTTATTTGCTAAAATACTATATCAGGTCCGTACGGTGAACAAGATGAAGAACAGGTGTTCATACAGAAAGTCGTCCCCGATACAGATACCCTGTATGTAAGACTGGCATCTAACGGCAAGAGGTAATTCATTCTTAGTTCCCTGCTAATATTATAAATGGGAAGGTAAGTTTGTTTGTTTGTTACATCTCTACAAAATATGTAGAGATCTCGAGGGGTAAAATAAATCTACAGTAAAGTGTGTGTGAAAATGCGAGCAAAAGTTAGTAACTATATACATTTAATACTATCATATTTTCAACAACAAAAAAACCTGTTTTTCTACCTACTGCTATTAACTTTCTACCAATAATTTTATATCTACCGGCCCGTCATTTATGATTTTTGCAATTCATTTCAATCCCTAATAACAACAGATCATAACGGATTAAAAATATCTATAGTTATGTCGAACAGTGTTTGTTTTGCCCGTGTAAGCGCCTGTGCCTAAGTGTTGTGACTAAGCCATGTGTAGAATCATAAATGTATGTAACATTAAAACGTATTTAATTTAGCCTCAAAGTGAAACAATAAAAATATTCACCTGAATGTAAAAATCGGTATTTGGTTGAAAATTGCAAAAACAAAATAAAATAAAGGTAACTTCTTATACGAGTGGTAAATATGCGCGAAATTATTGAATTTGCAAATCCAATGAAAGCTGACATCAAGAGGATCTTGAAGACCTAAAAAGTTCAGTGCCGAGTAAATGTGAGAACTACGGGAGCATCGAAAATGAAGTGACAAAACAGTGCAAAGCAATAACATTGGGTGAACATGTCATGTTATGATTGTATGTCGTGGTTTTCACGGGTTTTTTTTTATACTTTGTATATTTTATCGTTTGACCACAGTCTCGTCTGATGTTAAATGACGATGTGGTCTAAGATGGTAAACACTCTAAATCTAGCGAGGACTAGCTCTCTATTACAGTTGTCGGAACACACCAATAGGTGTTTACCGTCAGATTTGCAACTTTAGGATGGTACCTAGCCAGATGGACTTAGAAAAAGCTGGACTAGAGCTTATTTACGTTTTTTTTATATTATGGGGGGCAAACGAACAAGTAGGTCACCTGATGGTAAGTGATCACCGCCGTCCATAGACACTAGCAACACCGGGGGAGTCGCAAGTGCGTTGCCGGCCTTTTAATATATGTGGGCCTCCGGCGCTCTCACTGACCGAACGAAACGCAACAGTGCAAGCACTGTTACTCCACGTCGGCTTTCTGTGTGTCGGGTGGTACTACCCCGCGCGTCGGGCGAGCCGACCCATTCATGCTGAAACCAGTAATAGCTTCAGCGTAGCTCTATCACCTACAATGCTTACCGTTGCAATATGTTAAATATTGCAGAGTGTGTACAATCCGTTCCGTCGACGGTTCAGCCGTCTCATGCTTCGTGATAGCGGAGTGCGAAGGCGCATTGCGTCCACGTCGGTTATTACTTTGCGGTCATAGATCTGGGGCTACACAGATGTGGGACCTCACAGCGCCCATAGACAAGGCAGCTAAACCGTCACAACCGCCGACCGGCAGTGGAGGTAAGGAATGGCCTCTTATTTATCTAAAATCAGATCAGTTACCGAATAAACTACATATTCTCTTTAGAATTATTATTTTATAGTGTACATAAATAAAAATCGACTCAATTAAAAATAAATAAAAAAAACACTAATGTCCTTGACCATATTTCGTTACCTACCTGGTCTTGAATTGTCGTAAATCTCAATTGCAATCAATATACATTTCCTATTCGATTTTAAGGAGTTCCCTGGTCTATTTTCCAATTCCAAGGTCCAATGTTAATTAAAATATCCTCCTTGAAAATATCGTCTTTCCAATAAAAAAGAATTTTCTAAATCGGTTTATAAATGACTAAAGTATTAAAGTACCAAACATTTGAAAAAAATACAGCCTAATTGAGAACCTCCTCCCTTTTTACAGTCATTTAAAAAGTTGAGAACTTTTAGGTTAATTTTAACTGTGTGTGTTTGTTCATAAAGGACATAAATTACTACATGATATTTTTTAATAGTAGGTACTCATTAGGAAACTCCTTATAAAACCTCACTATTGTGTGTATTATTAAATTTATTATACAAAAACTGTAGGAGAAGGAGATGAATCACCAACCACAGACGGTGGCCCGACTCCCGACGAACTGGTTCGACTGCTATCAATATGTGATTTGGACGCGACGCCTGTACCACAGTCGCCCAATCGGCCAATACAGGCGCCATGAACACCGGCCACTTGCATCTGTACCGCGTTTGTACTATTCTACTCATTCGTCTTCCGAGAAACAACATGCGTTCCAAAATTTACTAAATAGAGTAGCGGCACGTTATAATGGCCGTTTTGACACATTACAATAGTAACGTGAAGCGTCAATTTATTTTCGAAAGAAATAGAATCAAATGTGAATCGTATCTATAAGTTTTTGGATTCCAAATTATTGAGTAAGATTAGCAGTAATGCAGCATCAATATCGAAAATCCAAAGCCAGATTAAAACAAACACAATAATTTTGTGTCTTTAAATTACATTCGATAAATATTATGACTAACTGCACGTCAATATTGACAACAAAGACCATCATTTTGTTCCTTCAAACATAATTATTAATATATACAATACTTAATGAGCGAACAGACGTCAAAACGGTCACCATAGCGTGCCGCTACTGTCGATATCAAGGATATGAGAAATGTATAACAAGTGATCATTTATTTTTTCCGTAACATTTGTTTATCCAGGGGTCAATAATTTTTCCTTTTAACAGTTGCTGAAGTTATGAGCCTGTACTTAGGAGTAATGGGTTTCAAAGATAGCTACATTACCTTATTTTTGTCAACATAATTTGTCCTCAAACAAAAGTATTGTTACCGTGGTACTGGCACGTGACTCTTCAAAGTTAATTTGGGTTAACCTGTAGATATAATTGTAAAACAAAAAATGAATTTTAAACTATGAAAGAAAATGTAATACATAGACAAAAGTGATTTATTTTCTTAAGGTAGCGAATGTGTCATTTGCGACGTGAGACGATAGGTAAAGCGTGTGAATCAAGGCTGGCAATATTTTTTTAACAAATATATTGGACATTTAGTACGTACTAGGAAGGAACGTTTTATGAGCGTATATATTTTAATTAATACAAATTTAAAAGCTCAATGTATTGTTAATATTTTATTTATCTGACATAGAAGAAGCCAAACGTAGGCTTAGAATGATTTTAATGTTACAAATACTTTATTTAATGTCATAGTAAATATTTACAAATATTGTAAAAGCAAAAAAAAATTAAGTTCTACAGTGGATTTCATTAATAACGAGCTCAGTTATAACGACCTTTTGAATTATAGCGACATCAAACTTACGTCCCTTGAATTTAAGGTATACTTTCATAATAAATTTATTCGGCAATAGCGACTTCGGATATAGCATCAACTTCGGGTATAGCGACTTGTTGTGAACCATTTGTGACAGTGTCCTAGAAATTCCATGCTCATATTGCGACTAAGTCGGAAGAGGCAAAAAACTATTAAGCTTTCTTATCCTTTGCTTACATTTACAGATGGCCAGATATGCTTGCTTTGTTTGTAGGTAGAACTACTTACTTAAAGTAGTCCCTCCGACGGTGTTATAACCGAAATCCACTGTAGGTCTGTTTAAACGAAGACTATTATTTTTGAATGAAGTGTGCACAGTACTTGTGAAACAAAAAAAATGAATTTTGTATTAAATTAAAAATGAATTATGTTTTAAATATGTATATTGCTGTATAAGTTTTGTTAATTTTTTTAATCAACCAATAGGTTAGGTGTCTTCAATCAAAACGAATACGAAATCTACTTGCCGTCTGTCAAGGTAGTGAGTAAAATTTATTGGATTTCAAATTCAGAGTCCAAATCTCTATTCGTTCATTTAATAAAGCTTGGCAATTAATAAGCAACACCCATTGATATAGATAATTTTGGTGATGATATACATGGTCTTTATATATCAATGGCAACACCAAAACAAGTTCGATTTTTAACCACGGATTTTTAACTTGCGTTTGTAATAATTATTTATGATTAATTAAAAAACAAAACTACAAAGAGTATACAATGTTTGAATTTTTGTAACTAAAATAGTATCACTGGAAGTAAATTAGCTTACAAAGACCGAATTTCTAATTTAGTATTAGAATGATATCAAACAAGAAATTAGTTATATATAATAAAAGTGCGGCCTAAAACAAAGCATAAATGTTGGAAAGAAACGTCCTTCAAAAGAACCTTCACGGCGATAATTTATATCTGGCTATCTCATTAAGATAGTAACAGATTAGTACCGCAAGACATAAGATGTGTTTTTTTTTTTGGTAATTTTATTTTTGGCAGAATCTTTTAGACTATTACTGCCATTGTCGAGTAGGTAATAACAATGCAAGTCTTCTGTGGTAATTTTAATGCTCTAACAAAATGGTGGCCCCCTTGTTAGAACTTTCCAGGGAGTTTCTGTGGCATCTCAGAATTCATGCTCCGTGGTCTTATTTTCCGTCCCCTTTACTTGTGCACAATAACCGAACAATATTACGTAAAATGCCACTAATATTACAAAATATAGAGTTAAATAACACAAGAGTATTAATAAAATATAAAAGGCACTAGCAGAGTAAGATCCCGCCAAAAACTCCCAAGATGAGTTTAGTAAAGTTACTTATTTCCGACCCTGTCTAGGACTACAAGGAAATCACGACGCCTATGATCACTCCTACGAAAGGTGTTGGAAAATGAAAGGATATGCGTATATGTGTATCATGGACGTATAAATTGCAATTTTGTAGTCCGGACCTAACACTAATATTCTGATAAAAAACCTTCCGTATTCGTGTCACAATATAGTATACAGTGAAAAATGTTCAGTATCAAATACTAGGGGGGTATATTATGTGTAAGCCATAACGACATCATACGAAACAATGTAGAGCTAAATTCACGCTCGTATTTGACTCATCTAGATCTTTGCTTTTTTTATAGAACTTATACACAGCTATAGCTATATCTGTTATATTTCTTCTGCCAATTCTATATATCCTATAAAATTCTGATTTCTTCGTAGACACACATGGATAAACAATCTAAACTCGTGTTTTTCCCAACAGTAATTGGGCAGTCTCTAATTAATAAGGATTGTTGCTCGTATTCTGAGCTCCGTTATAGGATCAAGAAGATAAGAACAAAGATTGTTTTAGTTCTATGTATTTTGAAATGGGCATAGCATTAAACTGAACCAAAAAAGCCTGTGCTGTGATAAGGTCTGTACCTTATCAGATTATTTTCATCATCTTGAACGATACTTTCACGGTAACTAAAGAAAAAAAATGTATTTTTTGGTGCAATTGACCTTTTTGTGGTGCGTTTCCCTACTGAGCATAATATATAGTAATATTGAATTATGGGCTTAAATTACTATAACTAGCTCTATAGATCACACATTCAACGGAGCAAGTGTTACAGCGTACTTCACAAGGAATGAAGTGATAATGATGGCTTGGAATTGTCTTATGTATAGGTGGACGGTCATTTTAGCTAATCCTAAAAAATACAAGAGCAGTAAGAAAGGTTTGAAATCAGTTGTCGTTTGTACTAATTGTCATAATATAGAGTTAGTATGGTTTGCAACTACATAGTTCATTTTAAAGGTGCAGTTACATACGATTTTATTTCTAACAATAACGATGTCACAAATATGTCCAGTTTTCTTTCTTTTATTTATATTTTAGTTAGAACGTTGCTTCATATGTAGGTTTCCTGGGCAGTTCCCCGCATAAAAAAGTGACTGGCCTTGAAAATTTTAACCTAAATTTGTATATAAAACAGCTTCTTTGAAAATAGTAGCATGTATTTAAATATTTTATATATATATCGTTTTTTTACATAAATTGCTTACTACTGCTTAAGTACTACTACGTATTACAAGGTACTAAAATAATACTAAAAAGAGATAACACTAATTAGTGCATACTAATTAATAGATTTACTAAGTTTTAGTGTCGACTGATTTTTACGAAAATTAAAAAACATTGAATATAAAATGAGTGGATACGGTATATCAGAGGCCCCAATCTGGTGAGTGCCTTAAGCGCTCCCCCTAGTAGTCCGGTGAAACTGTAGAGCCCTTGTCAGGCCAACAGTGTAGACAGTTCGAAAAAAAAAAGGATATCAGATATGCTATTTCAAAATTGATTTTATGATTTTCTCAATATATTGTTGGGTGGATTGGTTGTATGCAGTCGTCGATAAAAAGAGGAAGTTCGGTTAAAAACCAACAAAATTGTAGCCTTAACTAACCTTTTAAGATTCATCGATACATAGAATTGTATACCAGTGACAAAATGCCGTTTGTAACAAATAATTGAAATGTACCATATACAGACGAATGTGAAACAGGTTTACTGTTAAAAATGTTCTCAGCTACAGTCGTAGTGATCTTGTACGATTTCTTTCGAGTTTTACTTCTTGTAATCCAAGATAGAACTGTCATCGATTGCACTATACTTGTCTTATATATTCAATAGAAACATGGGGTCATAATTTTCAGAGTGAAATAAAAAATAATTTATAACAGACCCATAATGTTTAAAAAAGAAATTTCGCCACATGCTATTTTCAAAACTGTTAAATTTAACTTTTGAGAAATAAGGTATTAATAATGTGTGTGTGTGTGTGTGTGTTCCAGAAATCGATGCGGTTTACGTGTTTATACAACATAGTTCTAGATTTTTCCAGATATTTCTTTAGTATTTGTATTAAATTTAATCAACGGGACGATCTGCGTTGTACCGCTGTTTCTGCCTATTGATACAAATAAAAAATGCCAATAATTATAGGGTTATTTTAAACACTTAGCTGTCACAACATAATATGTAATATTTTTAAATCATTATAAGCAGCTCTAATAATGTCAATAATGTAGACGCTGCGTAAGACTGATTTCATTGACACGCTAAAGAAATAATTATAGAAATACTAGATTTTATAAAGTCGTTATATTTTTTTATTACAAAATTCTATAATCATAATTGTGGTTAGCCATAGATTATATATATTCTTTTAGAAATGTATTGTCACAAAGTAAGTATTTTCTTAAAGAATTATTAGCGTAATTATTGCCAAGTTGTCTATGTCTACGTTTATCCGTTACTTGATTTAAATTACATTATTGACATATAATGTGTAATTTATAAATACATTTCAATGTTCTGAAAATAATAATCTTACATTTGATGAATGCTTGTTGCTTATCAACCTAATTTTTTTTATTAGATGAAAACCAAATAAAATTTTAATAGTGACTGTTAAATGTAGACACATTACTGCCTACTCTTGTACTATAAAGAATTTTAATTCAGTAATATATTAACTTCATTCTATAAATACAACTACATATTGCAATTAACTGTTGTATTCATAATATATTGTATTACTTTAACATTAGTAAAATGTAATGCATGAAAATTTTAGGAATTTATCAATAACATGATTTCTCTCATATTTCAGAGAAGTCCTGCTATCATAATAGAATTTAATCTTAGAATATGTAATGTATTCGTTTTCCCTGAGTCTTGTGAATTTAGTTAAAATATTTGTACTTGTTTATGTATAGGTGATCACATAAATATTAGCGTTGTTATTGAGATAATAAAAGATGTCTTTTACAATTATTAATTCAAAATTATATGTATATAATAAAGTTTATAAATTATTTACGATATTTTTAAGGCTTTTTTCGTTTTTTGCAATTACTACGATATTTTCGGCAATCACGAAATGTCACAAATGACTCTTATGAACTATTGTACTTTGTCCGCGTTTAGCTACAAACGGCTGGACCGATTATCGTAAGTCTTACTGGAAAAAAAAAAGGACTATTTCAGAGTATTATCTACGTTACATACCATTATCCATTAACTTATTGAGGGCTTTGCAGTAACGATAAAATATAACAGAGGTAACTAAGTTAAAACGGTTTTAGGGTTAAGTACCCACTCAAGAGGAAATTACAATTATAGAAATAAATTTTAACCCACATAAAATATGTATTTATTTTTATGGAAAACAACGTAATCAGTATTACGAGAAGAGAGTCACTGGGTTAAGAGTGAATAAAACAGAATTCATTTTCAAATGATTTTTATTTTACGAAGAATTGAATTTTAAACTACGACAATGTTTCTTACACTATAATAAAAAGTTAGGTAATATTAAAACTACGTACCAATACTAAAAAACCAACAAAACAGAGAGATATAATGGTTTTATCTGTTTTGGTAGTATATTGGCACGATTACACATAAGACATTTACGTACATTTAAATGACACATTATTTTAATCCGATTACTAATACACTAGTATCAAGAACAAAATTTTTCAAACTTTTTCCTGATCACATCATTACTCTCTTCCACTTCAATGCAGATGTCGCCCTCGACTATTTTCCGTTCGTCTAGAAAATCGCCACAGTCATAGGAATTCACGGGCCAAACAAGAAAGCCAAGCTTCTCGATAGCTATCACCACATCAGCCTTCTTTATACGCTAGTGAATATATACGAACAGTCTTTCCCGACAACACCTTTTCCTACCCGAGCAGTACGGCTTTCAAGCCCGTCACTCATAAACACACCAAGAGCACCGCCTCATAATCTTATCTAATTTTATGTAAATCTATACCTCTTCACACACTCGCAGTATTCTTTGACAAGGTTTGGCACACCGGACTATACTATAAACTATTTCACTTGCGAGTTCCCATTAGGTTATTTCTGCTTATCTCACAAACCAATTATTTCGCTACAGAGTAAAACTACACTAGATTAGTTCAGGTGTACCCTAAGAGTACTTTCTACGATCCTCCTCACTATAGAATCTGTTCTGTAGTGACGTCCCACGGAAAAGTCCGGTGAAACTGTGAAGGTATGTCAGGCCAATAGCGTATAGTCGGTTCGAAAGCAACCTCCCACGATACCTCGAAATCGAAGTATAGTATAGTATTTATACGCCGATGACATTGTAATATATGGTTCAGGTGTAACAAAAGTCCACCTCAGAATGCGCTTCTAACGTACCATTTGACATCTCAGCGAATGATTTCGTAAATGGCACACAGAATTTAATTCGGAAAAGAGTACCGCCTTTACCCCTTGACCTCGCCTCTAGTAGGTACAGGTCTAGCTCCTTAAGCTATGCGATGTAAACATCCTTTTGGGGCACCAGAACTACGTACGTGGGTGTCACAGTAAGGTGGCACAATAAGCTCTCGCTCTACAACACATGTGTCCGATCGTTCTACATATACAGCTAACGTGTATTTATCTAAATTCCACTTTCTGACAATACAATGATTGCAAAATCATATCATTGGGATAGTGGTGATGGATGCCCCAAGGTTCGTTCTAAACTAAGACTTTCACAGAGATATGGATTTCCCTCGACAATAACATACATCAAAATTCTAGCGACCAGTTATTATGATAAAGCTTGTCAATCACCCCCTATTCGTTCCGCCCTAGTTTACATCTCAGATCTCACCCAGGCGTATTAAAAAGCGACCCCGTCATATTCTCATCGGCCGTCCCGATAATAATAATGGGTGACAAGCATCATGCTTGCATTACCACTGACAGCGATTAACTTCACTCACGCACACTAACCACGACCTCCCCCTGTACATTATCTCCAGAATGGAGCCCTCAAGCAGGGTGCTTTTACGATACAGTTATATTGCATGTATTGGTTAACAATAAGTACGACAGTGCACCTCCCACACCCGCACACTTGAACAGTAATAGATATACAAGGGACCTTAGTTTCTTTTTTTGGTTATATACTCTCACAGTCAGCTATAATTGTCAGATCCTAAACACAAATATACACAGCATACAAACGAATATATGTTGCATTAATGTATAAACGTATGGTAAGTTATTAATTGTCTTATCTTATGTTAAACCTCTCGGCAGCTGGATATTCGGAAAGGTGATAATGTTATTTTAACGGGTTTATGCTGTGAATACTGGTCGCGGCCCAGTCTACTATAGATTACCCTACCACCCTGCACAAATCTACCAATCAAATCTTAAATCTCTAAGAATAAAGATGAGAGACATTGCATAAGAAAACGCACATGTATTATATACTTTTCAAGAAAACCACCCTGAGCTAAAATAATATGTGGCCAGTTACAGCTTTTATATTTAAAAAACATAAACAATGAATAATTCAATCACAAGATTGTTCATTTGGACTATTAATAAACTTAACCTTTAAATGACACGAGGTACATGCTTTATAAAAACGCCTAACGCTTTTATAGTATTTAAAGGATTCTCTAAAAACCATGTAACTGCTTTCACATCAAGACCCTTATAGTTCTTAGCCGCACCACAATGTTAATTAGGCAGTCTACTAACTTTTAATGCCCCCTTATAAAAATTCTAACTTATAGTAATATTAATGTCATATATAAATTGTAAAGACATGAAATGTCACAACTCCACAATAAAATGATAAAAAAACAATTTCATTATTAAATTAATACATCAATTGACTAGTGAGGCATTATGTTACTAAATGTACCCATGAGTGTGAACCCTGTTTTAGAATTATTTACGTATATTACAAAAATTCTTACAATAACATATATATGGCACATAATATTTGAAATAATGATTTATATTTGTTTATTAATGTCAATAATTGTTTATTCATGTCAATACAACATAAATGTTACTGATTAATCAGAAAACTATATACTCTATAGATACTGATGCAGGATATTTATATTTATTGGAGACTATCCAATCTGATCTTAAATTCATAAACACCATTCGCTTATTTAATAAAAAATAGAGGTAACTAAGGTCACAATAATATTCAATATTATGTGCAAATAAAATTATTTCAGTCAATATTATTATTCATGAATACTCACTTAAGTTCTAGTTAAAATGTGGCTTGATCTTTTTGAATATTTTTAATATTCAAGTATCCCAGTATAATTTGTTATCATAAAGATACGGACTTGTTAGTGGATTTAAAAGCATACACCATAGTACAAATCCTAAGATAATGTTGAAAACGATAAATACACGTTGCATGGATGGAAAGTGACTGATTTCACCGAAGTTGGGAAAACCCATGTGATTGCAGAATATATGTGCCACTAATGGAGCAACAAAGTGACCTGTAAATAACAAATAATATATTGATAATTACAACTACCTACGAGGAATTGAGGTATTGTATTGAAAATTGGATACACTTAGAATTTTCACTGATACGATATTTTCTTAGTTTACACTAATTCCATAAGTTAACTCAAGGGAATGAAACCATCGCCAAGTCATAAAAAGAAAGGGTTATATGTAACCTATACAGTAGTCATACATTATTACCAATATATTCAGAGCTATACTAATACTACTATGACAAAATACAATTATACGTGCTCATACACACATGTACACATATACACAGATACTGTAAACTGAATTTCATAAGAGCAAGTAGGACATGTGAATAGAACTTAATAAACACAATACGCACAGCATACATAGTACACACATACATGCAGAATATATATAATTTATGACATATATCATTTACACATAAAGAATATGAAAATCTCTTAATAACAGAGAAAGGGGAAAACATTCTATTACTTACCAGTTCTTAAAAATAAGTACGCTGAATAAGCACCAAAAAGACTTGTATATGAAAACTGGAATGCTGAAAGCATAAAAAAAATTTTTTACATTGAATACATTTAATTAAATTGCTATTGCAATTTATATTGTAAATAACTTACTTGATACCATTAGAGCCGTTTTAAATTTTAATCCTGCTTTCATTTGTTCAAACATATGATGAAAGTGAGCTGGAAATTATGAACTTAATTATAAATACATAGAGGAAAATTATATATTTTTTTATTTATAAGAAAGAAGGAGCAGATTTTGTTTTAAGTAAATCTATAGCTTACAGTTAGATAACATTATTTTTTAAATATAATTTTTTTTGTTATTAGTATAGCCATCATCTAGTGTTGAATCATGTCCACTTTATTGAGCATTAAAAAATGGCAAAGGGTCAATTGAATTACAAAAATTAACCAACTATGAAAAATTTTACATTTAATAGTTATAGGCTATGCCTAATCTTAGAGTTTTGCTGTAATTGAGCCTCAAAGAATTGTATTTCATTATATGTATAGATATGTTGAATTATGTAGTTAGATCAAAACAATAAAACTACCTATAATCAAGAGGTACAAAAGTATTAAAATTTACAATATAAACTGACCTATACCAAACAATAATGGAGAGATAAATACAATGGCCATTGGTTCAAAACATTGCAGCAGTAATGGTGTCATACAAGCTCTAAACACCCATTCTTCACTTAATGGTGCCATAAAATGATTTCTCACCCATTCCAAATCCTGCCAACTTGACACCCAATATAGTGGTTCTGTATTAAAAAATATTAGTAATTGTAATAATACATATTTAAGAGTTCATATCGCATATTAATATTAAAAGGAAAGCAAAACATACCTGCATAGAGTTTCCATGCACCTGATAAAAACTGCATAGTCAATGGGCCCAAAAATAATATGGCTGTCAAAGTTAATGGTGCTATAACAGCCTGCACTATACCAGACCATCGTAAGCCGAATTGTGTGAACAAATTATCTTTATTCATAGTTTCTTCAGTTAAAAAATATAATGTAAAGAATGGAGCAAATACCATCATGCATGTGACGCTAAAAAACCTTCGCTTGATTGTGGAGGGGTGGTCCCTAAAAATTTCATCAAATACATTATTTCTTTTGAAGCATTGTTCAAGCCAGAAATCAATTACTGTACTATACATTTTTTTACCTGCTCAAAGTCGACCTCCATATATAGAGACTTGCAACATATGTAATTGTCAAAAAAATACATGCTAATACGGAAATAAAGCATTTATTTTCGGTTATAAATTCATTCGCAAACATTTTTCTCACCTAGAACAGCAAATAAAACCAAAATTTTAAAATATAGCTTCAGAACTAACCACAGCAAATACTTATTATAAATAATAAGGGTTACCAGCACAAACTGCTAAGAGTATACTACGTTATCAGATTACAGGTGAACCCAACTGTTTTCTGTGGATTAAACCACGGAAGAATGAGATTTCTTTTTGATTTGGGTTAATGCACATGAAATGTAACTAACTGCAAAACTTAATACTCGGCCTTCCAAAGAATAGATACAGCTAAATACCAGATACAAAGACTAAGTTTCAAAATAGTTCTTCGATAAAGGGGACATAGTTCGCTAGATTAATGTATGTACTATATTATGCATTATTAGAATGTACGTAATTACAATGCAATGTAACAATTAGAGTTGTTTTCTCTGGAATATTTTAAAATGTCCATATATATATACTGTATATTTGGATTGTACTGCACTCATAATCATATACATTGCAGTTCCTTTCTCGAGCAACAATAACAAAAACGAGTATGAGCACGAACGTGCGAAGTTATACTTTTTAGTGTGAATATAAAAAACAATCTTTTTATACATTTCAAACCATTTTGAATAAAGTCAAAAGTTGTAACGACATTATAAAACACAATTAATAATAAATTTAATGAATATCATACACAAACTGTATAAACCATTTTATATTTAAGTGTAATTATTTATATAAATTTATATCATATTAATATTAAATATTATTATTACAAGAGAAAATGTTTACCATAAATTACAATTTAACTTTATGTTGAGTCACATCAGACCGCGCAACTGTATTTTCAACGATTTCTTATAACGCCCTAAAAGAATTATATCTTCAAAATATTTCTTTCGATGGATATATATATGAACGTATTGCAGAATAAAGATGGTTCCTAATTTAGCAACTAAATTATTAAGGTCGTACTTTTTAAGTGCTACTTTTTTAAAACTAAGCTAATATTAAATAGCTCAAGATATTGTTACTGTTCGTTTGCATGTGTTAATATCTGGAACTAGTAATTAGATTAGAAAAATTAATTTTGTATTTTGAGTATAATTTTTGCTGAGTTTGAGTTTGGATAAAATGGATAGTCTATATAATATCATCCCGCGACGACCTTTAGAACCCGAGCAATTAGCATATAAAGTATCAGTCAGAAAGTACACTAAGTGAGAATAAATTATAGACGGATTATATGCTGCAGTGTAGGTTATCAGTGAATAAAGCAATATATCCTAACAAAAATTGAACATATCCGAGACTGATAAAACTGACTAACTTTGCTATTGAGAGATTACGCTACGTATCTCATTCCCGTGATTATGCAACCCTTTGCAAAAATAATACTTGATAAGAAATTTGTATAGGGATAACAGTCTTGACAAACAAAAAATGCTAGGAAATTAAACCGGCGCGGCGAGGAGTTTTAATTACAACCTCGTATGATTTTAGGATTTTTTTTATAATCGGCCAAATATTTTGTTCGTCAAATATTCATTAAGAGAATGTTGGATTAAATTACCTTCATAAACTTGCAAGGATGACCAAAACAAGTTTTGGATTGCGCTCATCAATGATATTGAATATTTTTTTCTTTTTGGTCATTATCTCGCTTCTAACGATTTTTTGAGTTTTTTTTATTTTTTCTACCTGCAACACTGTCATATTCATACAAGATCCGCCATATTTGCTGAGAGTCGGTCCGTTGCTTGGAGGGTGGTGTAAATTTTCATACGTATTCAAATAATGTTTTAGTTCTGTTATCCGATATAAAGTTAGTATCAGTGATTAATAGTATATTTAAAAAGCTTTAATAAGTTCGTTAAAAAGCTGCCCATGCTTCAAAGTATATATTTCCCGTGTCGTCTTCTCAATCTAATCTAAACAGAAAATGGCCGACGGTGTTGGTGCGGGTGTCTCCTTTGTTTAGGATCGAATTTAAGTGAAATTAAGTGCTAAAAGAGATAATGCCTAGTGCCTCGTTTTCCTCTTCGCGTTCTTACGTCCGTAGATCGCGAAGAAAAGGTGGTCATCGCATACCACTGCCTTCCAGGACACAGTCGAGTAAGTAATCCGGGTCGGCAGAATTCGCTACAATCTTTTTAAAAAGCTTGGTTTTAGATATTTCACTAACCGTGCCTTATCTGACTTTATGAAATTTGATTTTGTCGATGTTTTTTTGTATTATAGTTTATTACAGTGTTTGTAAATTAATCTAATTCGTTTTTACGAGGCGAAAAATTTTATTTTTACATAGACTTTTCTGTTCATTCATTATTCTTCATAGTAGTATGTTGATTGACATCTATATTTCTTATTTTCGTATATTCCACAATTTATATTCATAGTAAATAGCGCACTTCAAAAATATTTTGCGCAATATGGGTATTGATTTGTGAGATGACAAATTATTTCACAGGAATGATGAAACAGCTGTTTGGTACATGAAGTTTCAAACAAAATGTAATTATTATGTATGTAGTTGCGATTGTACTTTATACAGCCTATTCATGCATACAGTCATATTTTTTCACATAAACACTACCATTTGGAAGTTTTTGTTATTTACATTGTTAGACATTGTTTTGAATAGGTAATGCACAAAAAATTACGTTTGTTAAAATTTTACATATAGATATGATAAAGTATTCTATTTATTCATCGAGTCTCAAAACAGTAGAAGTATTGAATTTAAGTATTTGTAATAAATAGATTACTTCTAAAGTGCTAACTTTTTGTTGTAACTTGCAATCTATACATAAAAAAAAGGAGTTTACTAAGTAGTAAATACATGATTGGGTGTATTTTGATTGTAATACTAGTTTTAAATATGATAATAAGAAATATACATGTTTTAAGAATATTGATTTTTGTTTGTCTTCATATTATGATTCATAGAAGGAAAACTTGGCTGTTACTAAGACTTGAACTTATTTATTTCATTACACTAGTTTTAAATGGATTTATATTGTGGTCTACTTTGAAAATTTTCATATATCTAATTTTTATGCTTTAATAAATTAAAATAATTCCATTATATATTATTGCATATTAAACTTTCACTTAGTTTCAACACAATTGTGATAATTTATTATACAAATAGTTTTTCCTATATATATACATACATACATAATTGACTTAAATTAAGTTTAAAATCAACAATTATTGAAGATAATCAATACATGTAATCCCAAATGTTCTTATAATATTTACCTGCATAATTTTATTAAGTGCTGTGATTATTGTAAATAAGCAATTATTAAATTATTCTGGGTAATTTTATAAATGTGAATGTGAGTTTATTAATCTGTCACCTTAACTACTTAACCAATCATCATGAAGTTTTGCATTCACTATGTCAGGAATACAGAAAAAGGCATAGGGGCCTAGAAACCCTACCTTTCGCCTAGAAAAAATGTGCTTTTCTTGAGGGATAGATCAAATCTGGATTAACACAAAGCTGCAGTCAAATAAATTCTAGTAGACTACATTTGATCTTATTTTAACATTATGATTAGTCATCACCAATATACACAAAAAGCTTGTGTAACAGCAGTACCCTACATATAATTAACTTGAGAGAGTATTGAGATATTATTTGTCATAATAAAGTCATAATTTTACAAAGCAAATTACTTCCATTTGCTACTTTGATTACACTGTTTTAAAAAAAGGCTAAAAAAAATGAACAGCGAATCATATTCCTAACTTACCATAGAAGTAGTAATATAGGAGCATCCATTACATACATATAGAATATACACATTATTTTCTTAGTACTTTTATCAGTGCTTGGGTGCCTGGTGATAGATTTTCAATTTGACGAGTGAGGGGGAGCTTAGAAAAAGCTCTACGACCACCATGCAAAAGTGTTCTTTTTTTTTTAAAGTAAAACTCATAATTATTTATTGGTGAAGTGTACAATAGTTTTAAAAATTTAACATCCTCTTTAACCCTATCTTGTAATTAAATCATCTTAAAAAGTATTAATGTCTGTTATTTCATTATTCAGGTATAGAAGATTCCAGGTTGGAAAGTATAGGCATTATAGTTTAAAAACATTTTTCTATTCCTCGTATCATTTAAAAAAATATGAATATGTAACAATAATATTAATATTTTAATAAGATATTTAAGAAAATATTTTTGATACTCTGTGTTCTTATATTATAATCAGAAATGATATAATTTACTATTATCAAAATAAGATACTGTGAGACTTGAAAGTTGTATTTTGAAGCAAAATATTTCACATAAATTTTAATTTATAGCGACTTTACAGTGTAATTTGAATTGATAATCGAAACTACAGAAATATTTTTCAGCTGAGCCATGTGAATCAGTCCCTTGCCCCAACAACGTGACTGGCAGTGCGATGGCTGCAACAGCGGCATGTGCAGGCCCCAGCGGCAGCAGCGGCGGCGGCGGTGCACCGCCCGTGCCCGCCGCCGCACCAGCCACCACCGCCGGCCACCACAGCCCTTATGATTTACGCCGCAAGTCACCACCCGCCTATCATGAGCCGGGACCTTCTGGCGCCTGCTCACTACCCGCTAGAAAGAGGCCTAGAACGTGAGTATTATTGATGTAGTGAGTAGTAGTAATGGCTACACATTGAAATGTCACATAGAACTGTATAAGTTGAAATGAAAATTAATTTAAAGTAGTAAAAATTCAAGGTGAAAAAATAGATAAATACAATAGAACATTTTAATGATTTACGTGAATACTTATGTGTATGTAAATAAATATATAATTTTAAAATTTGTTTCTAATAACTTATTCACACTAAATAATAAGATAACATTTCTATGAAAATGTTGTTTGATATTTGCATTTAACCTTAAGTAATAAATAATTTTAAAATTTATGTTAGTTAACAATATAAAAAGAAAATGGTTTCAGTAAACATTACCGATTACCGATTAGCCGGACTATAAATTATAGCGCCATGTCAAGCTGGTTTTGATGTCCAAGGGCTATTATAGAGTGGATCAATATGTGAACGATGGTGATGGCTGGAATTGACTGTTCTCTGTGCAGCCACTAATAACGATTGTAACGTGTAATTTATTTGAAATATGCATCTATTTATATCCAAAGATAAACCGAATAGAGTTTCTTGCCGGTTCTTCTCGATGACTGGGTAGTTTTCCGAACCGGTGGTAATTTTGACGTTCATAAGCGCCTTCTTAGGGCCTAAATTGAATAAAGTATATTTTGATTTTGATTTACAAATGGTCATTCTGAAAACCAAGTATAAAACTGATACAAATTAGTATAACATTTGTTTAAAATTTACTTGTAAGAATGTCTGTTTAATGTTGTATCTACAATGTAATCACTCTAAGGCTCGGTTGCACCAGTTAATGTTAAAGTTAAAAATTCGGTTAAAGTTATTGTTAGGCAAAAAATAGGTTGCACCAATTGACAATGGTTAAAATGACGTCACGATTTAACGTTAACTATTACCGCTCCATGTTGGCCGGTTACCGTTATTGTTAATGTCAATTTTTGAATCGGTTGTCATGTTCACTAGAAAGAACTTTATAATATCATGTCGTTGCTAAGAGAAATCCTGTGGGAAACTGAAAATAGTTCTTCCGATGACGAAATCAATATATTTGAAGATAATTTGCGTCTTAGAAAGAAAAAAGTTTAATTTCTTAGAATTGGAAAATGTCCACAGGACGACAAACGCTAACGTTTTGTCGTTGACATCTGAAATCTGTCATCAAAAATCTGTTGACAGTCACAGAATAACAATAGTGACACTTGGTGACACTTATAACAAAGTCCTGCCAAGTAAAATATATTACCCCTTTCGATTTTAGGGACTAATTGGCTTATTGAAGTAGCAACCCTAATAACTTTAACAATTACAAAATGTTTGATGGTGCAACTCGTTTTGGCAAATGTAACTGTTAGCAAGTCTTGTCATTGTTAAAGTTAACTTTAACAATTACAATAACCACGATTTTGGTGCAACTCAGCCTAAGTGAATAACTAATATTCAAGTATTACCAGTTACATGAACCAGTGTACTTTCACTTTCATCAAACTATAATTTGTTGGGGATAACCCAGTATTGATTGACAAGGAATTATTAACCAGATTTAGGGATTATTTCAATGACCAAATAAACTTTGTTCTCCCTACTATACACATCATCTTTTGTTTATATTTCTTGTATAATATACTAATATCAGTCATAATGTGAAAATGAAATCATTGATAAAAAAAAATCTCAATTAATGATAATCGAATAATTCTGATTATACATTATTGTAACAATCTTAGATTTTATGTAATAATTGAAAATGTAAAGAGTTTTAAGAGAAATCCGTTTATTATTATATAAAATATGAATCCAATTTGATTTTTTCCATTCTAAGAACAGTGACAGAATGAGATGGGGTGGAAATACTATTTTATTTTAAATTACTCCCTGTCGTTTTAGAGTGTCACTATAGGATCTGGCGAGTTTTTATTGTGCTGTAGTTTGATTTTAAAATATACAATATAACTTTTATCTGAATATAACTTTTTTTTAATGTACAAATATGTTTATATGACTTATATACATAATTGTTTTCAAAAATAGGATGTGCAATGCTCATACCTACTAACAAAATACCAGCAATACGAGATGCATATTAATACATAATTTTTACATATGTATAGATGTTTTTATGAACCTAGGTATAATAGATCCAAATCTCGACTCTTATAGTTGTGATCATAAAACTTATCTGTTACATAGAAAACACTTCTTGTTTGTGCATGAATAGATATTTAAAAATCTTTATGTATTTTCTATATATAAAATTAAAGTACTTAATGCAGACCTTAAAGTTGAAAATCAAAGATGTTACTTAATTTTTATTTGTAACATTTTTCAATATCATCAAACGAAATTCAGAGTTTTGTCAAATTTGCAACAGTAATCAGATATAGTGGCTAAGTAATTGATAAAAAAAAAATGCTCGTTATTTCGTAATTTCTAGAGCTCATTTGGAAGGAATTTGCCATGTTAAAATTCGACATTACTTTTATACATACAGATCACTGTGTCAAGGAGTGGACGTTTGCAACGTGTCCCAGTATTTGCAGTATGAACTACCTGATGAAGTTCTGCTGTGTATTCTATCACACCTGACTGAACGTGACTTGTGCCGTGTCGCTCAAGTTTGCAAGCGATTCAACACCATTGCAAATGACACGGAGCTCTGGTGAGTCATTAAGGACCACTAAAATATCAATACCTAATTTTATTAGCCATATAATATAAAATTGCGAAAGTAACAGAAATTGTAAGAGAATTGTTGTTTCATATTTACGTCGTTTGTACTCTTATAATACAAAAGATACGTAAAAATAAAATGTTACATTTAATGTATTTATATTGTACTAGAAATATATTAAATAATTATTAACAAGTTTAAATATAGTTGTATATGTAAATAAGACCATTCAATTAAATTGCATAGTTAAATATGATTTTAAATTCAATAAATATGCTTTGACCATATAAATTTATAAAACCTATATGTATTAATTTCAAGAAGAGGATGTACTCAATTTGGATGTATTTTGCTTTTATGTTTGTTACCTCAAAACACATTTATGATTAGATTTAGGAAATTATTTTTATTGGAGAGGGGGGGATATTTTGTGAGGGGTCCCATTTTAATTTTATTCTCATGAGACTTTGGATTTCGAAGATGGGCCACAGAACTTCTCAAAATTGAATAGAAAACTTATAGTGGTAATTTTATGACAATCCTTGACTGAATGGGTATGGTCAAGAAGGGTCTTGTAATTTTTATGAATATAGATATTATTCAAGTCATTTTTTTTAAATCATTATGGTTTTGTTTCTTAGGAAAAGTTTATATCAGTCGGTGTTTGAATATGACACACCTCTGATGCACCCGGCCCCGTGTCAATTCGAGTTCGTCGCGCCCGATGAATGCGACGCCGATAACCCGTGGAAGGAAAGTTTTCGGCAACTCTACTACGGCATTCACGTGCGCCCCAACTGTCGCCCAAAGAAAGACTCTCGTATCAAATATTTCAACACTATTAGGGTAAGAATTTTTCTCGTGTACATTGATTGGCCTTGTAGGCACAGCGGCTGGCGGGCCGTAAATTTCGTCCCGGTTGGTAGTGGTCCGCTGGCGCTGGTTTTTTTTCTAACGGCTTCACAGCTTCACCGAACTACAAGGGAACAATGGCCAATCGGACCTCGGCTTGGACTTTTCACTGTACATTGCAATATTCGCGTATCGATCTAAACTAACCAAGCTAGCTACATTTTCATGCATGTCTCACCAACTCATACGTGTATTTCGTATTTGACAATTGGCTAAAACTGACTCTAACCAAATGACTGAGGGAAAAAAAACAACCCTGTGCGAAGCCAAAACGAGTCGCTAGTTATAGAATATAATTAAGTGGGGACCTTGGCTTATTTTCATTTCTTAATTTATTTGTTATTGTACTAACCTTGCAAGAACAGAATAACATGGATATAACAATTTCATTTAGGTCATAAAATGGAAAGAATTTGCGTATCATCTTAATCCACGCATGTGTCCAATTGTGGACTGTCAATTTTTTAATAATTGTAATCTATAAATATAATACAGAGTCGCTTTTCTTGTCTGTCTGTATATTACCTTATTACTTCCAAATTACACAACGGATTTTGATGTGGTTCTTACTGTTGTGTAGAGAATTTCTTCCAGACGTATGATTTAAGGAGATAAAAAGCGATTCAACACCTTTGAATTTGACATATTCCAATGAAGTCGTAGGAATTTATTTTCGAGCGCTTATATTGATAACGCTAGACTATCTATATGAGATACTTAAAAATAATGCACTTCAGTAATGTGCCTTCATAAAAAACGTGCAATAAGTGTGAGATATTATAGGTCTATCTCCAAAGGATTATCGTTTATATCTTTTACATATTATTAGTACTAATTATTATCCAATTAAATGATTAGTTACTTTCAGTGTATCATTGAATTTATTACAGATTTAAAATTACGCGCAAAAATCAAATTTTTAAATTTTGAAATAAAAAATGGGTCAAACTCGTTTAGAATCTAAATATTTTAAACTCTTACGACACTTCACATCTGTAGTAATACAGTACATTGCAAGCCTGGTTGGTCACAAATTTACCACCATATAACTCCTCTTACCAAGTGTAAATTAACCGTTTAAAAATATAATTGTGTGGTTTTATGAAACCATGATGCAAGTGAAACTTTTTTTCAGATCGTAGGCTTTTAACTCAAAATAATTTCGGAAAATTATTCGATTTCGGGTATTAAAATCAAGTTTTTAATTTTATCTTAATAATCGGAAAATGGGATTGATAATGGGAAATAAAATAGTAGACAAGATACAACTATACATTTTAATTTGAATCTGTGTATTAGAGTACGGAATACATAATAAATACAATTATTCAGATGTTTCACGCAATTTAAAAACTGAACACAATATTTATTTAAGTCATAGAATCGTTTTGAACTGTCCCATGGGCGCCGCCATATTGTCATTGTCAGCTCTGCCGACCGCCTTTCACTTTAGCTCTACTCTGCGGCAGGTTGTAATGTGACATGCGATAGATGGACGAATAAAATTGAGGCGATGTAAAAAAGTTTCACTTTAAAAATACTGCTTAGTTCCTATGGAAAAGTGTAATAATATGTAGACTAGACAGTACTTTAGAAAATAACCAAAAATATTTTCAGGAAAAACAGTTAAATCATTGGCGTGATGAACCCGGACAGAGAGATTTTTCAATTTTATTTATATGTATAGAAAAGTTTGTTTCTTGACTTAGATTAGATGAAAATCCTTTGACAGGCGGCATTGGAATATGTGGAGGAGCGCAGCGGCGGTGCTGTTAGCGCCGTCGGATCGAACACGACGACACCGAACGCTACGGGTTCATCAGGCGGTAGTTACACGGCCGGCACGAGCGCTACCACCGGACCGGGGAACGCGAACACTCCGTGCTCGTGCACGACCGCCGCAGCGTGCTCCTGCCGCCGCGCGCAACCCTCTCAACCAGCACTCATATTCGTTCACGCCGGACTGTATCAAGAGGAGTGCCTTGCCATCGATACTGATGTGCAGCTCATTGGTAAATTAATTATATACCTGTCCGATTTATTAGGTATTAAAAATAATAGCAAAGAGTCAATGGAAACCAAAACATAGCTATCCTAGAACCATCTACGAAAAGTTTTGCGCAGAACGGTCACTGTGTTCTCCTGATATGGTCAGTAGCTTTAATGGGATTGGGCTTAAAAATATTAACGGTATTTTCATTATTTACGTCTATCTATAATATTCAATTGTATCATAATAATTGAATATTCATAAAATTATATAAACACTTTTTTTTTTTTGGAACTGACCTACACTGTTAGCCTGGTAAGGCCGCTACAGTTCCACCGGACTACACATATGTTATATAAAAACATTGTTGTATAATCCTTAGATAATATTTTTCTTATAAGTAAACTGCAATAGGAAGAATCAGAGATCAGATTTAGAAACAAGTGAAAGTGATTTATGAATTGTGTGAAATCATGAAAGTTAATAGTATCGAAGTAAACTATATCTTCTATATAAGTACAATGATAGAGATATACTGTTGTACACGCATTACTCAAAAAGTACTATGTAGATAATCAATTAGTTTATATGGTTTACTTTTTAGATATTTGACCCTTATAAAAAAAAAAGTAATAGAACATTCTCATTCAATATAAAGTTATTAAAATGTAAGAAACTAGGACTTTTATTAGCACTATGCATTCAGAGAAGTGTTTTCTTGCCACAGAGAAAGCAGTGTGGTGCTCATGGCATTTCTTCTATATGTAAAATTTGTTATAAAGATAGTACACGACTCAGATGAAGTGATGAGTATTGTCTAGTGGTAGTTATTAAAATTAAAACATCTACGTTCTGTTACAAATATATACGGAGTTTAATATATTCTTATATATAAATAAAATAATAGATGATAAAAGTGAAGTAAACAACGGTAGACATTGTGCGGGTGTCGCGCAAAAAGTACTGGAACGATTCCCATAAAATAAAATAAGTTTTATTTTCACTTAGTCCTTATTTAAAGAAAATATCACAAAGTTTTAAGGAACTACAATTTTTATATGTCCTACAAAAGAGTAAAGAAATTTTGTAAGCAATTTTGTATATTTTTCCTTTCAAATTTTCAATGTATTTTATTCTGTACTTAAATAAAAATTGTTAAGGGTATCAGAGCTAGTAATAAATTTTATTTCCATATTGTTCTAGTCTGTAATGATAAAATTAATTTTGCAGGTTGTGCTTCAGGCAACGTCTCAGAGTCTGTTGTGTTAGAACGTGAGGCTGAGTCGACTCTGACGTTTGCTGAAGGTGCGAGTCGCGCGTACACGGGACACATGACGCTTAAGTTTTCACCGGACGCTACAAGCACTATGCAACACCACAAGCATTATTGCCTCGAGGTTTCGGACAACTGCTCACCCACCATCGACCATTGCATTATAAGGAGTGCTAGTGTCGGTGAGTGATTTGATAAGTGATATACCTACATACTCTCTTATTCAAGTTTGCTCATCTAACAGACCTCGCGCTTTGAGTCATCTATACGTATTAAAGTAATAACAGAGATACGTTGTTATTTAAGAAAACGTTTTTAATTATATTAAAACTGTTCGCTTGAATTAATGTTAATTTTGAAGACATTGTAAGGTAGTATTCTTTTTATTCCCTTTGTTTCCTTACACCAAAGTTGTGTTCAAAAATTTCTCATTAAAAAGAAAACTTTCATGAGGTATAAAATTTTCGTGACTTGTCCTAATTTATTAAAGTTAACAAAATTAAGTTTTCGATTTTAGTGTCTTTCACTTGTGTTTGTATATAACCTAACAACAACATGTTTTATCTGTAGTTTACACGTGTTTCGTTTGTGGTGTCTGACGGTAGATAGCCCGGTCCGGATATAAAGAAGAATTTTTTTTTATTGTTTGAGACAATCTTCATCGTTCTATTCACGTGACATTGACGAAATTGTGTGCGCACGTATGCTGCCATTTTAGAGGAAGAGGAAGCCATGAGAGTTGTCTCCTCCACATCAAAATAATGAAAAGAAACCGTTTATAAATAATCTATATATATATATATATAATATATATATATATATATATATAATATATATATATATATATAATATATATATATATATATATGTATATAAATTAATTGCTGTTCCTTTGTCACACTAAAACTCGAGAATGGCTGAACCAATATGGCTAATTTTGACCTTGAAATATTTGTGGAAGTTCAGGGAAGGTTTAAACAGTGAGAAACATAAATAATAAGTAAAATAAAATACTAAAAAGACAATTCAATTTTCAAATACAAAATGATCCTAGCTGTGAAACATTTGTTGCTTGTTTTCATTTTGGAAATAAAAAAATGTCATTTGTTTGTCAGAGAGAATTTTCAGCAATTCGTCTGTTTCATAGTTGTAGTATGAGGTACGATCTCTTTGGTCTGTTTTATTAGAAAACAAAACAGTTCTGTTTCACAAATAGGAATAGTACATGAGAAAGCTTTAAATTGATTAAGTGGATAAGTGTGTTGCATTTATAATGTAAATAAACATTTTTAAATATTAATTACTAAAGTTTTCACCACATTTTACACAAATATATGTAAGTGATAGGAAGTTCATCAGGTCCTCTGGTTGTATAATATATATACGAGACTATAATATATATATATACATATTATATATATAATACTTGTATAATATATATATATAGACTAGAAGAATTTTCAAATACATTCAGGTATCAAGGGAGTTTGTTTTTTCTTTCTGTCAAATGTATTTCAGTATAACTTGTTATGAGCATGATAGTGAAGTCAGGGAACTTTTT
Source organism: Antheraea assamensis (assembly GCA_035772565.1). NCBI lineage: Eukaryota > Metazoa > Arthropoda > Insecta > Lepidoptera > Saturniidae > Antheraea > Antheraea assamensis. Next base: position 3,302,887 of record JAQQSE010000062.1, on the reverse strand, counting down.
ATAGCTACAATGCACTCAAATTATATCAATCAAAACTAATTAATTTTCCTTTATTGTTTGGTATTATCATGACAAAATATAGCATAGACACATAGAGTCTATTAGTTTATTTATCAATAGAGACAGGTGAAAAAGTATGGAAGATGGAAGTCATTACTCCAAGAATTAGATAAAGTTGAGACAGCGAGGGCTATTTTTAGAACCCCATTGTATTTCGTTCCCAGGGTCAATGATATATGATAATTCTTTTTTTTTTATTTGTATGAGTTCACATACAGGTGTAACAATATATTAATTTAGGCGAACCTATTTCACATACTTGTATGCTATTCTCGAGGGAAGATGTGCTTTCCAAATTAGTGATATTGTTCTTAACCAATTTCAAAAACAAGGATTTTCTCCATTTGTTTGTTATTTTACCTCATAGCTTTGTTATGTATTAACCAAAATGGATTTTTTTTTTATTGGAAAAATAATATTTTGTAGGCATGCTCCCATATTAATTTCACTCGTATTGAACCTTGGATTTCGAGATACCCTTCGAAATAGAATAGAAAATGTAATAGTGCTTGACATACTGATACGTTTATGACTAATCCTAATTAGGTAGATAGATACCTAACTATGATCAGAATAGTTCCGATGTATTAATATTTTTGATGGGCGTATTTTTTGTTAAAATTTTAAAGCAAGGCCATAGGCCTCTTACTGAAGGAAGGTATAGGCATAATCAGCGCACGACGTATTGGCGTTTTACAAACTCTGAGAAATCTCCAGTATTATATATATATATATTTCTCCCATATAGTAGTACTACAAGAACATTTCTCAGGTTCAGATTTGCTCACGATATTTTCCTTTACAGTCACCCGATAGAGTTACCAATTTAAATTAGTAAATGTACGCAAATTCCGAACAGTTCGTTGGTACATGCCGAGGTTCGACCCTGCGGACATAGGTTGATATACCACCAGTCAAACTACATGTTTTTTTTTACGATTTTTATTTTCGAACGAATTTTAGACCATGATAATTGCAGCAGTTTCAGTAATAACTTTGAAAATATCTTTAGATTGTTTTATGGTTTTTAGTTGGTGCGGCGGTATGTGTAAGCGGCGCGGGCGCAAACCCAGTGATCAAACACTGCGATATAAGCGATTGCGAGAACGTTGGCCTTTACGTGACGGACTACGCGCAAGGCGCATACCAGGACAACGAGATATCACGCAACGCGCTCGCAGGCATCTGGGTGAAGAACTTCGCTAACCCCATAATGCGCCGTAATCATATACACCACGGAAGAGATGTCGGTATATTCACATTTGAAAATGGACTGGTGAGTGTTGCTTATATGTTTATCTAACACCTGTCGTTATCTATTATAGGACTCTTGTGTCTTTGACTCGATGTCACGAAAGGTTAGTTTTGTTAAAGGGAAAAGTTTCGTGATCACAATCGTGTTCGTTGTCATGTCTTTATTAACTCTCTGTTTTATTTCGTACACATTACAAATTTTAAATACACAATAAAGAGCGGAATAAATGTATTGTTACATTGGCTGATGTACTGTATAAGATTGGTGTGTATTTTTTTTTATCTATTTATTTTAAAAGGATTTTTGTTTGTTTATTTTAAAAGGAAAAGAACTTACTTTCCGAGACGTAAAAAAGGCTATTTGCAATGTATAATAAGTACGTAATTACCAAATTAGTGCTACGATTTCTTAAAATAACTTAAAAATATTTTGCTTTTTTTGGATACTTTAGACCTTTAGTTTATATTATAATTATAAAATATTTGTGTATGGCTGTTTGTTACCTAAATAAAGAATGTTTTTAAACAATGCTGTATGCATTTGAGTGCTCGGATACGGAAGAGACGAATGAGAGAAGTTTACATGTGGCAGAGTTGCAAATATTAAGTGGTGTAACTAGAATGCATAAGATGCAGAATGAGTATATCAGAGGAAGTTTGAAATTAGCACCAGTGACATAGAAGTTTAAGAGTAATAAACAGGTTAGCATGATACGGGCATATCAAGAAGGGATATGCAAATTCATGTAACTTAGAGTATGAAGGTGGATGGATATAGGAGTACAGGAAGTCTGAAAAAGGTATGAATAGATTGTGTTAAAAATGATATGAGTCTGAAAGGTGTGAATACCAAGATGACATCTGACAGAAGAGAGCGGAAAAGGAAGACATGTTGTGCCGACCCTACTTAAGTGGTATCAAGGGTCAGCAGTTGATGATGATCATGTTTTTAAAACAAACTGGGTAGTGTAAATAATTTATATATAAAATAACATAACACTGCAAAGAGTGAAATGCAAAATTAGTAAAATGTATAGTGATACAGTAATAAAAAATGATATTAAGATTTTTAAAATCACATGTGAAAATATTGCTTTGTACGTTTGGAAAGACATACATACATGAGAATAATACAGGCTCACTGACAATAATTTGAATTGGGGTTGATTCCAACATTGATTATCTTCTTCATATTCAAGTCCCAAACTTCTCATTAAATATATTATTCATATATATCTTCTTATTATCTAACTTTTTACATGTGTCAGATCTTATTTAATAAAGGTTGTCCATACGTGATATAAAGTTTTTATATGTGTATAATGATTAAAATAATATTACAATTCGGTTTATTTACAGGGCTATTTTGAAGCAAATGATATACATAACAATAGAATCGCCGGCTTCGAAGTGAAAGCCGGTGCCAATCCCACCGTAGTACATTGCGAGATCCACCATGGCCAGACGGGCGGTATATACGTTCACGAGTCTGGCCTAGGACAATTTATAGACAACAAGATACATTCAAACAACTTTGCTGGGGTTTGGATCACGTCTAACAGCAATCCCACCATACGTCGTAATGAGATATATAATGGTCATCAAGGCGGCGTCTATATATTCGGAGAAGGACGAGGTTTAATTGAGCACAATAATATATATGGAAATGCATTAGCGGGCATACAGGTTAGTACTCCCTATTCTTAACTAATATTATAAATGGGAAAAGGAGTTTGTTGGTTTGTTATGCTTTTGTGCCTGAAATAACACAATTGAAGCGAATATGAAGCGATGATGGTTTAGTTTATAGCATGATCGGACATAACGTCGAAGGATGTAGGTTCGAATCCTGGTAACTGAGGCACAACTTTCAGTTAAGGAAAACGTCGTAATGAACTCTAGCATGGTGGTAGGGCTTTCTAAGTCCGCTTGGCTAGCTACCACCCTCAAATTGAAAATCTATTGCCAAGCACATGTTGGTATGTTCCAGCAGCTGCACTTGAGTGCCAGTCTCCCTCTAGGTTTAGTGTGACTACCATCTTAGACCTCTTCTTCATTTGACACATCTGATGAGATTGTGATCAAAGGCTAACCTATAATATAAGAAAATATATATAAGGGAATTTTGAGAGATAGATCTTAAAATTTACTTTACGATAAATATAATAATTAGAAAAAAGGTATGGCTTAATATTTGAAACAATCTCACCTGATGTCAAGTGAAAAAGAATCTAAGACGAGATAGGAGAAGGTTGAGGAATAACTCCTATTGCCTATTGAAAGTAAATAAGCATTTGATTGCTATTCAATAATTATTTTACAATACCTTGCATAGAATTTAATATGTTTAAGAATATAATAGAAATTGGCTGTGTTATTATGGTTTTGAATAATAATAGTTGTGTAAACAATTATTTTATTTTTTAACGAAAAGTATATTTTTAGATCCGTACAAACAGTGATCCGATAGTGAGGCATAATAAAATACACCATGGTCAGCATGGTGGTATATATGTACACGAGAAGGGACAAGGGCTTATTGAGGAGAACGAAGTATACGCGAACACACTTGCCGGTGTTTGGATCACTACTGGTTCGACGCCTGTTTTACGTCGGAACCGTATACATTCTGGAAAACAGGTAACGTTATTGTCTGTTTGCATTACGACTTGGTCAAATTTATCTGTACTATCACCGTAAGGAAATGAGGTAGTGGGTTACTGGCCTTTTCGGGGTCGTCCATAACATACGTTCGCACTTATTTGGTGGGAGGAGTTGTCGCTTACTTTGACAAAGGATTTGGGGTCTAAAGTAAGATGATGTTTGCAGCTTATCAAACAAATTTGCTTATTTTCTCTCGTTTTTTTTATTTAATTTTTCATGTTTATATGGAGGTATATAAGTATTTTTTTAATATCCGCAAGTAACACAGGAGAAAGTTTAGTATTATATCCATATATTGTGTTTTTTACATTTCACTTTAAATAGGTTACATTTTGTGGAACATATTATATGAAGAACCCCTTTAGCTAAGTAGGACTAATTTACTTTCAGATTAAGTATAATTCGATATTAACATAGCCAATCAAAAAACTACTATTAGATATTGTCTTTTTGCTTGTGAATCTGTATACATAATGAAACTTACTTTTTCCGAAAAGAACTTTAGATGCGTTTTTTCTTTGTATGGTAATTCATTATAGTTTACTTTATTTTAATTTGTACATCTTGATGATTTTGGGCCATATATTGTTCGGTCTTTTTCTTTATCTATACGCAACCACAGCTTCATTTCTCTGATTTCATTAAGGCAGCATATATTATTAATATTAAATACTTTTTAAATAACGGTATTAGCGCCATCTATCACATTCTATTATAATTATGAATAATCAATGTGACAATACGTGTATATTCTATGAATATATTCTAAATCAGTATTTTGGAAGTTACAAGGTCTATAAGAAGAATCATTCAACTCATTACCAACACTGTTTTACATTAAATATTGGCTATATAACTCTGGATTCTAGTTATTTGTATTCTATATTTCATACAGAAGTCTGTTGTTAACATTTATAGGAGATCTTTGTAAATATTAATTCTATTATAAATTTTCTTTCACTGAATATAAAGCCTCATTGGTTGTAGGCTATGATTTATATCTATGATTTTTTATGTTATAATTAATATGTGTGAAGTTGCAGTCTATAAATTTTGCCACAAAAAAAAAGTTTTGAAAAAGTATTTAAATAATTGGTATATTTTAGACCAAAAAATATAAGTATATTTATATGTGATTACATTTTCTGTGCTATGTATTGTCAGGTTGGTGTATATTTCTATGACAACGGCCATGGTAAATTAGAAGACAATGACATATTCAATCACCTATACTCCGGAGTTCAGATTAGGACAGGCAGTAATCCAGTCATAAGAGGCAACAAGATCTGGGGCGGGCAAAACGGTGGCGTACTCGTGTATAATGGAGGCTTAGGGTTATTGGAGCAAAATGAAATATTTGATAACGCCATGGCCGGAGTATGGATAAAGACTGACTCAAACCCTACGCTCAAGAGGAACAAGATCTTCGATGGACGTGATGGAGGCATTTGTATTTTTAATGGGGGGAAGGTATGTAACAAATTATATTGTCTAACAACAACAACAAACAAAAACTGCTTGGTCAATTTTGATAAAAAAAAATTAGTTTTACTTCTCAGACTATTGGTCGGTATTTAAAAAAAAAATAGTACGATATATTCTTTTACCATAAAGTTTTAAATAGAAAGTATAGTATATGTATGCTTGCAATTTTTTTGTTATTTCTTTGCTTATGTACGTACAATATATTATTGTTAAAGTAATAAAAAACGCTGACAAAGTCACTTGTATCATATTGTATAGTACAGTAGTAGTACAAACTACTATTTGTAAATAGTAAAATTTGTATTTGTAAATAGGCAGATGCAAAACAGTTAACTACATTTTCCTCTTTTGTTTCTCAACTGATTTTCTTTATTTTTAGTGTTAATAGTAAATTAAAATAAAAGTTCGTTTTTTTTTTCTTTATGTTCAAACTTGTGAACTATGATCGAATTTCGACCACTGGATGATCACTATTGTATTTAAATATAGTTTCTAGGTCATTGTAATGTGAATTTGATATAGTAAAATAGCCAAATTCTTGATTTCACTTTCTGGGAAATCATAGTTGAGTGGGATCGCGACCATCAATCATTCGAATTTAACTGTATATCTAGTGACCAAACAGATTGGTTGAGGTCTTAGTCGATTCATTTGCAACTGTCATTCACATAGTGTTAAACCACCGCACATAGCGACTCTTTTGGTTTGTCAAGTTTCGCGATCGGCCAATATGTTTTCAGCTGTCTAGAGGCTTTCAAGCTAGCATGATAACTACAACCGGCGATACATTGCCAATCTCCCTGTAGTTGCCGGTTGTTTGTAGATTGTATTGCGCTTAAAGTAAGATACAGTACTATCGCTTCAACGTTCTACTATAAAAATTAATTTGGTATAACGGTGAATAACATAAAAATCGTAACTTCCTTACTAATATTAGAAATACAAATGTGAATTTGTTTGGTTGTTACGCTTTCACACGTTAACTGCTCGACCGATCTTGATGAAATTTTGCATACACGTTGGCAAGAGTACAAAGAAGTATATGAGTACCTTCAGGATAGGTGAAAATTACACTGACACGGGCGAAGACGGGAGCAAAAGTTATTTAATTAATAAATAGGTTCTAAAACAACAAAAAAAATATTTCAGGGAGTACTAGAGGAGAATGATATATTTCGTAACGCACAAGCGGGAGTACTGATCTCAACGCAAAGTCACCCGGTGTTGCGCCGCAACCGGATCTTCGACGGACTCGCAGCGGGCGTCGAAATTACTAACAACGCGACCGCCACACTCGAACATAATCAGATATTCAATAATAGATTTGGAGGTATGTTTATTCATAGTCACAATAATTATCATAAATATAGTAGTGTATTATTATTATTATTATTTGATAGGACACACTAGCAGCTAATAGCTGATGCGTGTGAATTAAATAGCTTGGAGATATCTTCCTTGTCCAATCTGCTCTTAAAGGAGTAGTGTATGCTCAAGATCGAAAAACAAAGGTAAAATCATACGACTTACACAGGCATAAAGTAATGTACAAGGAAGTTGTGATACTTGGACGGTTTACTTCATCAATAATTTCAGCATATAGCATTTTTAAAAGATATATTTTTTCATTCAGTGTACAGTACCTGGCTTTTGATTTGGCATGTCTGAAAGAGTGAAATAGTCGACTAAGTTCGATTTCGTAGAGCGTTATCTTTGTCTATCACAGGCGTTACCTTGTACAATAGAAAATGCTTGACAAAATTGAAACAAGCCCATCTTAGCCAAACGTCTCACACTTTTCCCGAACCTGTCAAATCAAAAGCTGGGTACTGTAAGTTTTTTATTGTTTTCTTACTTAATTTGAATGATATGTCTTGTTATATCGAAGTCACCTGTGTGGAAAGTGAATATATTCAATAAAGTAATTGAAGCATTCATTCAATTTCATAATTTTTATTTAAAATGATTATAGGTTTGTGTCTCGCGTCCGGCGTATCTCCATTGGTGCGTGGGAACAAAATCTTCAGCAATCAAGACGCAGTAGAGAAAGCCGTCGGCGGAGGCCAGTGCCTGTATAAAATCTCATCTTACACTTCTTTTCCGATGCACGATTTTTATAGGTAATTTAACTGATACTATTTACTGATTTCTTATATAATTTATTTAAAGAATACATGTTACCTGTCAATCAATTTCACCTAGGTGCCAGACCTGCAACACGACAGACCGTAATGCGATATGCGTCAATTGCATCAAAACGTGCCATTCTGGACATGACGTCGAATTTATTCGCCATGACAGGTAATAACAAAATAATTTTATCCCTTTGTAAATGTTATATATATTAACTACATTTCATTGTTAATGCTTTGATCTATATTTATTATAATTATTTAAGAAAAACTTACATCTAACATGAATGAAATAACAAAATAGTAATATAGTTAAAGAGTAATTACAAGTTTTTACTCATAGAGAAATATAATAAAAAATTTTAAAGGACCGTTATAAATACAAATAATAAAAAAATTTAAACACAAATATAAAATTAATAAAATAAGTCTCCTGATAAACATTGACTATGGCACGGTACGCTAGTATAAATTAAATCTTCATTATTGTCTACAGAATTACAATATTTATATATCTGGATTAGCAATGCATTTTGTCTGTATGTTGCCCTTACAAGTGGTACATGTAATAGTGTAATTGTATTTTACTACTTCTACTCGTTGCTTGATTGGTTGATATCCTTTATATCAAACTGTAAACTGAACTTAGAAAGGTAAAAAAATCAATTCCATGTTGAAGTAGCAAAGCAAATATCAAATACACCAAAAATAAAGATATCAGACATATTATGTAGACATTATGTAGACAGATATTATGTAGACATAATTTACCTAGAAATTTATATATCAAGTTGAAAGTTAATTTAGAGGTAAGTATACAATTTCCGGGAAACATTTAAGGTATAGTGTGTAGAGGTAAAAAAAACCATCTATGTCTATGAAAATATATCCGTCAATATGTGCGAAATGACGGCGCTACAGTAGCAATAGGGTCCATTATTTTTCAATCATTTTCGTTTTTTTTATAACAATACACACTTCAAAATCACAAAATGCACTATGTAACGTATACAAAAATTCTAACACCCTCCAAGTATTCTCACAGCAGTTATTTTGAATTATATTTTCAAAATTACTTCGGACTAGCCGTACCATTTGCCTATGCTAGCGCCATTTTGGAGAGTTTTGGAACTGTTATTAAGTGTTTAAATTTAGGTGGACACTTTTTCAACATGTTCCTCATATGATATGGTTCTCCTTACCTCTATACTTCATAATCTAAAGCTTCTACACCTTGTCACATAGGATCCAGTCGTTGAGTTTGAATATCCAGGCTATAAGTTAAAATTTAAGTATTTGGTTCAAACCTGTTTATCCAACGAGAATACGTACGATTCGAAAACTTGATAAGGCGCAAGGTCAAGTGTTTGACAGAATTTTCGAACAGCATGCATGCAAGGGTTACAATTATTTTAAGCAATCGGAAATATAACACAGAAAACAGAAAGTTTATAAACGATTAATTAGAAGATAAAACGATTGATATGTATGTCTTAGTGGTTTGGCACAGTCGAAATAGTTGCAATCCAATGTAACTAAGTTACACCATGGTATTCACATATATTCTGTCTTATGTCTGGAATTGACTCCTCTCTGTGCATCCACTAAAATCGATTGTAATGTATAATGAATTTTAATTATATAAGTATATGTTAAAAAGATAAACCCGATCGAGTTTCTTGCCGGTTCTTCTCGATGACTGGGATGTATTCCGAACCGGTGGTAGTTTTGACGTTCATAAGCGCCTTCTTAGGGCCTAAATTGAATAAAGTATTTTTGATTTGATTTGATAACTAGCTAATACCTGCGATTTTGTGCGACATCAGCGACGTTTAAGATATCGTGATAATCTTCTTAGATAACAACCAAGTATTTTAAAAATAAAGCTAAAAATATTATCAATATCTACCCAGTCACTTATTAGATAACGACAGATCTCCATCATTTCATTTATACTTTATATACTATAAATTTTCTGGTTTTAAATTACAATAACTTTTGATTGAGTGAACTGATTTGAATTAAACAAAGACTAAATGTTACTCGAGGATATAATTTACGGTTATCGTGGCAATGTTATATTACAAATATAGTACTTTTGCAGTGATACATGCACAAACAAACGGATAGACAGATATTTCTAAATTATTATTTTTTTAAGTACAGACACGTTAAATTTACATCCTTATTATATGTATAGATGTGTATTTCTATTGTGTGTGTTATCAGGTTTTTCTGCGATTGCGGTGCGGGAACGCTCTCAAATCAGTGCCAGTTGCAAGGAGAGCCGACGCAGGACACGGACACGCTGTACGACTCGGCAGCGCCGATGGAGTCTCACACGCTGATGGTGAACTGAGGCACTGTGCCTGACTGCAGCACCACCAGCGCCGCCGCGCCCCACACACGACACCCACAGCCGCGCCTCTTGTGCCAGTATTCCTGTCAACACTTATCTTTATTTATTCTAGCTGTAACTCGCCCGCGACACTGTGTATCGCTGTATCGTTTCATCGTATTTGATATACGTGGGCGTTTGTACCCCCAATAATCATAATTTACGATGTCTGCACTGTTTCGAGCTCAATTTGACTGTAAAGATTGATGAAACTCGACCATTTGCCACCAATTTGACGTCAAACTGGACTGCAAATTTACAGCACTCTACTGTCAAAAATGACATTAAATGCGAAAACCTTTTTTATATTATTTTTATATATGTCACTATGACAAAAATATGTAAATTTGAAATAATAACAAATTACCACATAAATTAATAATAGAATGTGATCGCATTCGGCTAAAAAGGCGACTATTGCTCTCCAACTTTCCATGCTAATTTGATATCCATTTTCCAAAAACAGTTTTACTTAATTTGCAGTGCAGTTCGGTGTCAATCGGGTGTGCCAATTTGGTGGTTATTGGGGTAGTATTCTAGTTCAATTATTTTTATTATCTAAAATTACGTAGTTTTAAAAGTTTCCCGCTTGGGAGATCGCCCGTACATCATGGCGCACAGAGTGTCGACTCTGAGTCGATGCGCAAATATTTATATAATCTTTGTACTTTATATAGTTGAAGGAGGAAACCTTATTTCGGACGTTATCACTCTTATCTGTATCTGTAGAGACTTTTTTAAATCATCGGTACTTAATGAATATTGTATTTTGTCATGTAGTATCTATATCATCAGGCATTCCTAAATTGTACCGTTATGCCGAGAAATCACATTGATATTTAGAATAATGTTATTCGTTTTATATGATGTACTGGTAGTGGCGTATATATTATAATCTGTACTAGTTTCATAATCATGGGGGAAAACATATTTCGAGTTAATTTGGCTCACTATTATATGGGACGGATATACGGACATTTTGCAAGATAACTCACGGATTCAGGTTATTTTTTTATTACATTTCCGAGTTACACTTAAAACTAAATCGCCTTAGAACTTATTTAAAGTGACGTGAGATCGATTACCAGAATACTGTAATGTGTGCGAGTTTAAATAGTGTTTAAAAACGAATAATTTTTGTACCGTTTATACTCATATATATATATATTCGTTTGATTCCGTTTTTTCCTGTTAATTTTATAAACAACTTAATAATTACGATTCGTATTCTTTACCAATATTAACCGGTTTACCACTTATCTTCTCTTTATTATGACACAACTATAGATATGAAAATGAATGTAATAGCGAAAATATTCTGGTCAATATCACTCTGGGAATGAAATCTTTATCGATTACTTTTTAATCGAAATGTTTACTTGAAATCGATAAGTAACTTTATATAATCTATATCCAAATCATGTCAGTCTGTTTTTTTTATTTACCACTGCTCACGGAGAGTCACCCTGCTTTAACTCATATCCTAGCGTCCTGTTAACTGTCCTTGAATTTAATATAGTAAATAATTCGGCGACTACGGTCCTTTAGGGTATAACGAATAATTTATAAATGTATCCTATTAGTTTTATGTATTTACAATGTTATTATTCATTTACTATGGGACATTTATTCATTAGGCCCTCCCTTATAATAATTATTTAATATATATATATATATATATGCGACGTGTTTTAGTTAATAAAGGTACTTGTTCGAAGTTAGCGTTTTGTATTTCTGTAAGAATACTGTATAGTTAGTTTGTTGCCGATGTACGCACTGTATGCAGCCGCCGGTCAGTGGGGAGTGGATCGTGGTGGAATACGGGCGCGCGCACTTATTATAGCATATTAATCTTCTCGTTTAGGGAGTCCGGTTCGCCTAACTCTTTCGGCTCTCCTAATGCGCTTTGTAAATAATATTTTATGTCACACAATAATCGATATGTATTATTATTATTATAATGTATTTGTATCATTTATATTTTTTATTATTGATCACAATGTGTACGACGATTAATTGATTATAATGGAATTACTACGTACCTACGTGTTACGTTCGATACGAGTACGCCGCTCGTCGGCCTCGCGTGTCATTAATTAATTGAGCAGCTTAGTCCGGGAGCCAGTAGATATTTAATTGGAAAAGATCTTAGGTACAATTGATATTTTTTATTGTATTGTTAATTTAAATTTGGTATCGATATTCGACAGAGAAGCAATGTTTTAAAACAGTCACGTAGCCGTACATGAGCGGCCAGCAGTGCTGATAGTGTTAAGTTAGCTGGTAAGCTGTAATGAAATCTAAATTACTACTCGGTAATAATTATCGCAATTTTTCGAATTGTTAAATCACCTCCATAGCAACGGTACGTTCTGAACCGGGGTTTTGTTTTTTTTTTTTTTTATATAATTCTCAAATCTGTGATCATCGCTAAACATGTAAGTGAAGGTATTTTAGCTGAGACCCGCATTACAGAATTTATTATGACATTAATATATATAAATCTATATATAATCGTCAAAATTGTAGGCGGCACCGATACTTTATATAAAATGTGAAAATTGTTATTTATTAAATCATCACTATGTTTCTAATTTATTGATTCAAAACTGGATATTTACACGATAATACCACTGTAAAAGCCCGTGATATACATCATATAATAATAAAAACATTGGAATTTAATTTTAACCTAACGACTTACGAATCCATTACCGAATCCTATCCCATCCAGCTATAGGTCCGTCAAATGATTCCTATATATGATTAAACTCATACTAATATTATAAATGTAAATTTGTTTGTTTTGTCACGATTTTACGCCTTAACTACTAAAGCGATAATCATGACATTCTGTGTAAATGTAGTAAAGGGTACAGAAATAAGGTACAAATGTACATTGATGCGAGCGAAGCCTCAGGCAAAAGTTAGTTTAGCATAGATACCTAATTTATAATGGACTTCTTTTGTACTCTAAATTTTACTCTCACAATCCCACCCGATGTCTTATGGTAATCAAACCTAGATTGGCTCTCGGTTGCAGCTACCAGAACGCGCTCATGGGTGTATTTGTATGTAACTAACCAGGTGGGTCAAAATTTATTAATTACCTGCCACTATGGTATAATTCAGGGCTGTCCAAACTACATGGGACCCAGGGCCAACAAAAATGACTCAATACATTGGGGGGCCTCAAAATATTTATAAAAATTAAATGCAAGTAACTTGAGAGTAACCGTGCGTAATCGAAACTTTCGTCGCGTTGAATGACAAGTGACAAAGCCCAATAAATGAACAACGGGCGGTGTCGGGTATACCTATTATACGTTCGGGTAATTCCCCGAGTTCTCGAGTGAATAGTGTTGTGTGCGGCATAATCGAATACATATCCAAAACATTTGAATTTCGTCACAAGAAAAATAATTTACTCATTTAATGCATTTAAACAAAGAAGATAAAAAAGATTCTGCGGGCCGCAATAATTCATGCCGCGGGCCGTGGTTTGGACAGCCCTGGTATAATTAATTAACATCACGATATTTCCTTCATCGGGAATTTGCTTCCTTATCACATGATTTGAATCCATATCAAAGCTGAACTACTGGACCATAATCGCTTAAAGAGTGGTTGAAAAGGAATAATTTCAGTATATTTCATTACATGATTCGATGTAGAAACATGATGTCATTAAGTTAACTATACTTTTTTACTTGACTCTTGTATAAATATTGACTGTACTGAAGTTCTACAACCGCTAAAAGGAGTACATCAAATATTCTATTTAGCTATGAATGTTGCTACCTTTAGTCTATTATATCGTCTTTTGTCATAATCCTCTGGTAAAAGCATCAATATTAATGAATGTTGTGAAAAGCCGATAGTATGAACAAAAAACATAAATCTTATATTTAAGACAATGGTAGTAGTCCGTTGTGTGCACGTATCATTTAATAACGGCTGGATAAATTTTGACCAGTTTTTTTTGTACATTTGGTCCTTATCTAAAAGAAATATCATCGGTATGCAATCGAAATGTATCGGTAAAATCAGGCGACTTTAGTCATTGTAAAAAGCTAGGAGCTTAGTTCATATTATCGATTTATATGGATAAAATAAAAACATACTAGATATGGTAGTGGTAGATACTAGATTAAATGCTATAAAAATATTTGATTTAGTTTCATTATCTAGATTGAAAACAGGGGAATACGTTTATATGGACCGAAAGTCTTTCCGCGTTTTCTTTTCCTCTACGATTTTATAAGCACTTCACGTTAAGGAAACGATTTTTTTTTTTACGAAGAAACTTTTTGCATTTAATGTTTTTGCCTCTGTACATAAAATATATTGTTAAGATAATAAACGACGAAGTCGCAGGTTTTAGTCAGAGATTCTATAATAACAAATATACTGAAATAATTTATACACGTTACAATTTTATTTATACATATTTTTATTGCTAATATTGATCAGGAGAATTTAACAATACAATCAAATATTATAATGAAAACTATTTACAAATGATTAAATGTATTTTAACTACTAACTTTATAAGGAATACTTTCCATCAGTTGCATAGTTTGACATACTACAGACTACAGTTCTAATGATGTACCCGATGTATTTTTTGGCGTGGAGACCGTCTTCTAGGTGAAATGTGTATCGCTTTCATCGGTGTGACAGCTTTCCTAATCTCAACCGGAGCTGGTGTCCGTGTGATTTTGGGATTGACCAAAGTTTTCTTTAACATCGGAATGTGAGGTGTTCTTGAGACATTTGTAGTTGTTTGAGGTGAAACGACTTTCTTCGCAGGAGGTGTTGTTTTCCTATTCGTCCGCCAATCGATATGATTGTATACTATTGGTTTTGTACTTGAGATAGGTATTTCAATGCTACTTCTAGCCGTTCTCACTGTAGTAGCTGCACTATTTTCAGAATTTTCACCTTTATTTTTGCTGTGTGCTATAAGTTTATTTGGTCGATTCTGTTGACCACTGACCCTCGGTCGTCTCGCGAAACCAGTATGAGTGGCTTTGTCATTTCTCTCAGGACGATTTATCGGAACTAGATTCGAAGAGTTTAGCTTTAGCCATAACCCCTCCGGCGTTTTGTCGTCGTAGTTTATTTACAGATGGCCTTCCGGTGCCATTGGAATTGTCCACTTCACCAGGTTTTATCCATGAAGAAAGCTGCTGCACTCCGCCATTTATGTTGTATGGAACTTTTAGATGATTTCGTATTGGAATCTTTATTGCTATTTCCATAGAGTATTTGTTCAGAACTATTTGATTTTTCACTAGATTTTGTATTATCATTTAATGAAGCTTCTGATCCATTATCTCTACTATTATTTATAGTTAAATTAAGGGATCTACGTGCAGGAATTCTACTGACTGGTTTCTCGCTGCTATAATCTGCAGCAAGACTGATTCGTTTCCGTAAATGATATTTTTGCGTTCTATCAGGTTCATTTTGAAATGAATTATCCGATTGTGAATCATTCCACTCATTCACTGAGATCTTTGGTCTTTTCACGTCAGGCTTCAATGTGACAGTCTGTTGACGATTTAGACCTGCATATGGGTAAAACCTATCAGTAATATGACTAGCTTGTGACTGCGAGGGTATGTTCCATGACTTATGTCTCACAATTTTTGTAAGATTCTCTCTAGAACGACGTCTTATAGAACCGATTTTTCTTGCGCTTGGCGATCTAATTATCTTTGCTTCTTCGTTTGGTCGTATCTTCAACTCTTTACTAAGCCGACGGGCTAAATGATCAGAATTGGGACAGTTCAACATAGCAACTTCTTCTAATGTTTGCTCATAGACATTTTGGACTTGTTGAAGTGGTTGTACTCTCGGGATTACATCTGTAAATTCTCTAGATAATCTATTTTCGATGGCTGAAACTCTACTTTTGATCTCTTCATATTCTTGCTTTGAAATTCTTACATAATCTTTGTCTTTCTGTTTCATTTCCGGAGATAAATCTATTGTGTCATGTGCGCTGAACAGCTGTTCCGAGGAAGTCAGAAATCTTCACTACTGATGCTCGTTTCAGGTATTTTTGTGAGAACTGAACTCTGTATTGATTTTAGGTGTACTTCTTGCATCCATTAAGCCGAGTCGTAGTCTTTTCCTTTCCAATCCCCTAAAATTAAAATACAAATTAGTTGTCTTTGTGTAAAATTGTTACATTACTTCACAAATTAATTATAACAAGTTTAACAAAGCACAAAAATATGGCCTATTTTTACTCTTAAAGCTATGGAATATGATATAGCATTATACTTACATTTTCATCGGAGTAAATGACAATTCTTTGTGAGGAAGACCTTGTGTTATCTCTTTCCTGTAAAAATAATTAAATAAGAATATTACAATACGTTATCAACAACATACATCCTGCAACATTATATCTGGAAGCATTCAGTACAAATCTAGAATATTCCTTGAAATACCATATTTATGTTTATATATTTACATATTTTACATAATTTTGTATGTGTTAATTATAACATAAAAGTAAATAGAGATAAACAGTTTTTATCATTCAAAGATAAAGGTGAAAACACTTTTAAAATTAGGTCAGTAACTTTACCTTTTTTACGATAATAATAAAAGGCATTCAAAATCTAGTATTTGTAAGATCAAATCAAAGTATGTAAGAGAGATTACTTAGTTTTAGCAGAAAGCCCCTCGTAAGACTCAAATTTACGTTTAGCGGCGGACTTGCTGAGAACTGGTGTTTTTCCATTCTCAGCGCACAGTTGCCGGCGTGTTCACAGGAACCAGACACCATTTTTCGTAATCCATTCAGAACTCCTGGAATTATCAATTTTAAATTGTCATATATATATCATTATGCATGAAACAAATTTCTTACAAGAACCGTCAAGGAATTACGTTACACTTCATTTTTTTTCACTTTCGTATAATCCATTTACTCTCTTATAACTTATAGAGTGGATTCTAGGCTTCTTTAGATATTAACCCAAATTGTAACATTTCTTTAAATTCTCCTTAAATGCTTGAAGAAATTTCTCGACATCTTCTAAAGTATTAAAGCCTAAGTAGCTCAGTTTAGTCCAAATAGTTAAGTTGGCACCGCGCCATTGTTCTTTATTTTTCGCTCGATGTCCTCTTAAAAGATGCGTGTGTGCGCCCACGCCCGCGACTCTCTCTACTCACGCCGCCGTGAGCGGGGGGTGAAGATACGTTCCCGCACACTCGTCGCGATTTTTCTTGTAACAACTCGAGCCTAGGTTTGTCCCTCGGTGTGGAGCCCTCGAGCATGTTACTCGCGCGAATACAGTCATTCACGCTTGTTTTTCATTTACCCAGATCACCCCACACACGTGCACACCTAGGCACACATAGTGGTGGGCTGTTTTTTTTTTGCCCTTTTCGGACTGAAATAGGTCAGACAACATAGTAGTCAGATGCAAAATACACATATACGTTCGTGAAACGTGCATGGTCACACATGCACTTTTCACGAACTATGTGTATGAAATGGATAGATAGCTTAACTTAGCTTAGCTTAGTCAGATCAGGAAATTCGGCGACAGTTCAAGCCGAGGCGCACCGAGTGCCCTTGCGCTGTTCGCCTAAACAAATCGGGTGAGTGCCTTAAGCGCTCTCCTTAGTAGTCCGGTGGAACTGTATAGGCCTTGCCAGGCTAGCAGTGTAGGTCAGTTCGAAAAAAAAAAAAAAAAATCAGTTTAGTCCAGAAACTATAAAATAATCATTTTTTTTAGAACTGTACTAGCAAATAAATATTTGTTACATCAATCTTACTGTTTAATGATCCACTGCGTCGTTTCTTTCGTCTAGCCTGATACATTTCGGAATCATCATCCAACTGCATCATGAGATCTTCTGTGAGTAATCCTATGTGTTGTGAATGGTCAATGAACATCTGTAACAGGTACCATAAGTATAATATAATTGATTTAAGTTTTTCAAGTAATCATTGAGGAAACATAATACTTAATAATAAGGCCCTTCACACATAGTCTTCGACACTTCTATTGGCAACATTCGTCGATGACCTAAGTATACTACTTATTCAGACACATGGCAATACGGAAATCCCGATAGTCATATTTGCCACAAGGTCAACAGTATACCGTCTCAAAATGTATCATTATGTCTAACTCAAGTGTTAAAAAATCTTGTTATTATAACAATTTTATAAATACTACAGGAATTAAAAATTCCATTGGAAAAGAAGAAGATATTAAGTTCATCCGTACATAAAAAAACTACAAATATAGACAAATAATTACAACAAACCAATGTATTGTTTAGCTTTTTATAGATTGAGTAAGGAATTCTATTGAGATTTTTTTTTTGGAACTTATACGCACAAACTACAGACTTGTGCGTATACAGATATGGTTACTTCTCTGCCTCTTGAACAAATTTAACATTCCGTGATTAAGAATCTCTGAGAGTCGCGTCCAGGCGCTCCGTCAACAAAGACATCGCACAAGACTGGCTTCACAAAAACAAAGACATCGCACAAGACTGGCTTCACAAAAAAAAAAAAATTTTTTAACTAACTTTACCTGACAGCCTCACAGCCAAATTAGGCTTTAACTCAAATCAAAAATACTTTATTCAGTTTAGGACCTGAGAACTCGCTTATGAACGTCAAAGTTACCACCGGTGCGGAAAACAACCCAGTCATTGAGAAGAGTCGGCTAAGAAACTCAATCTGGTTTATCTTTTCATCAGACATGTAGCCAACCTAGTGCTATAGAAATGTAAAATTGTCGTCACTATGATCCTCTAATCAGCGAATCGCCGATACTTACACAGGGCAGTATAAGAAGGGTACAAGTTTTAAAATATGTAAACTTTCAGTGCAGTTTTCTCTAAACATGTTAATTATCATTTCACTGCTTTACCTAAGCTACATTCAAAAAAAGTATAATGATATGAACCATTAAATCATTTTAAAATTTTGAAAGTTGTTACTGAAATATTCCTACCTTATATACCTTTATTACTGAAATAATGTTTATACCTTGATAAGTGCTACATGATGCTCCAGTCGCTGTGTGGAAGCTGCAGCCGGAAGAGGCATGATACTCGGAGCCATTACAATAGCAAGGTTTGATGAATCCATTAAATTCTCTTTATGCTTTGATGATATGTATTTCAGTAACTGAAATAAAGTTTTAGACGTTATAAGATGCATTTCTATGTTATTCTCTTTTCTTATCTGACATGGTTTAATTATTCACCGGTATTTGACTGTGAGCTTTATGATAGATGATGGCCTTTGAGAATGCATGATGTCACCTGAGCTTTGCACGGATGTCAATCCAGTCAACAAATTACCTTATACCGCCATCTATTAGAATCTTATCGAACTAACAGAGGTAATCATGATTCCTTGTCAATAAACAAATAGTTTGCAATAAAATAATATTGCTATTATAAATTGAGATATAAACTATCCTATCTTTGAAGTTGGATGAAACTGCACACAGTGTGAAAAATTTTATTAAAATCAGTGCAGTAGTTTAGCAGTCCATTGTTGACAAACAACGTAACACATAATTCATATATATTAAGATTACACAGGCTTACAATGATTTTGTCCTATAAAATCCAGCCCTTATAGTAGGGTTTAGGTTTTTAATATATAAAATAAAAATATCATTACAAACTCTGAAAAAAATATTATCTTTTGATGTTGTTGTTACTTTTTTTCATATTTGTTCAAAAAGTCTAATTGACTATCATGTAAATATTGTGAAATACCCAATGATGAATGTAAAACCAATGATTAGTATTGTTGATATTTCAATTATTTTTTGTCAGACTATTTGCAATTTGTTTTAAATTATATTAAATCTTATTCGTCATTTATTTATATATTATTTACACAAGCCATGAATTATGATACATTAAAAATATAAAGGTTTATAGCACTTTTAAAATCATTCATGAAAGCAAAATAATAAATTAATTTCATATAGCTGCTGTTTTATGAACATACTCATACCATTTAATATCACTAAAATTATAAATTAATCATTTTGAAAAGGGAAAATTATTACCTCCATAATATAATGAAGCAGATGAACATGTAATACTGGTAATAACAGCAATGTATGCAGGATGGGTTTGATAGCATCATCTCCAGCTGTGAGCCTACATCGAAGGAGCAATTCCTGAACCTCAACACTGATAAGAGGTTCTGGTAAACATCTCAAGTATAGCTTCAGTACACTGGCCACATCAATAGGGTGGTGGCCTTCTGAGACACAGCCACCAGCATCTAGTAACTTCTATTTACAAAATAAAAAAGGATAAAGTATCACTGTTTCTTTTTATTTCTGTTATACAGTTTCTTTAGTATTTTTTTTTCATTTTTTTTATATATGTATATTTATGTAATATAAAATTAAAAACAACATTTTCAGAACTTTCAATTGAAATAAGGGATGTCCTTAAATAAACATTTTATTTTATCTACTTTGTCATATACCCAATAACTGACCTTTATATCTTTCTGACGAGCCTGTGATCCCGCCTTGCGAAATAGACCTTCTATGTGGACATTAGCTCTTAAAACAGAGGACATTTCAGCAACTATCATTGGGACACTCAATGTGCTACCACAACAAATGACACTACACGACGGAACCTTCACTAAGGGCGCTCCAAAGACTGTCTTGTGATCCTAAAATAATTTTTAAGTTATAAACTAACGTTTGACAACTTCTTCTCATGTGTAATGACAATATTTTCAAAATCATGGTAATATGTAAATACACGAAGCTACTTCACATTCACCGCTGCCAAAACATACCGTTATGTGCTTGGCGACGGATTTCAGACTTAAAAGTGGCATTTGGATAGCCAAAAACAACAAAGTATTTGATCCCATACCATGAACCCTATAATAAAAATGTTATACATCATCCCTTTGTAAAAATAATCGAAATTTCACTTTATTATTCATAATTTAATAAAAGCGGTATATCAAGGAATAATTGATGATTCACGCGAGTACAAAACTATTTTACTTACTTTGACATTTTTAAGAATTATTTTCTTAAGACGGTGTTTTAATCCAGCCTTTTTTAGTTCCCCGACAATAATAGATTGTAATTTGACATGATTTATTCCATCAGATATCAGCATTTTGTTTGTTTTCTCATAAGAAATTTCAAACTTTTACAATCGTTCATTCAAAACGTTCAAATCCATAATCTGTCATACCATCTGCAAATTCGTTATTTATAACGTTCCGTTTTACTTTTAACATATAATCTATTGTGCTTTAAAACCATATGTTCATATTTTATAATAAAAGACATTGCTATTATAAAATAATATTTAGAAAACAATTCATTAATAATATTTTTAATAAATAATCTTTAGTCTACAATTTTTTTTTACGAATCCATATAACAGTCTACTTTTATGCACTTGAAACTTTTTATACCAAAATTATTAACATTTATTTCGTATTAGTGACAGTAATTAGGTACCAGTGACTTTAATTTAATAATTAACCTATTGCATTTGAATTACCTTAGTAAAAAATTAAAGAATAAAAAATCCAAATTTTGGAAGATTCTAAGCAGGCAGCAAATTTAAGCAATTCGGTAGCAAATGGTCATACAGTAAAAAAAGCAAATTGTAGTTTCAAGTGGCTAGTTTTTAAATTCGGCCATGAAAAAAGGTTCAGATCTATTATTTCAAAGGAATCCTTAGAAAACCAATATATTTGTTTTCTAAATTTTAGGTAATCTGAAAAACGGCCCACGGGCTAAAATAAATGTTTTCTGATATATAATGTTATGAAATTTTATCACCCTAAATTTGAGCTGCTCATCAGGTCTGTACAATCATTTGGTGCAATCGATCATAACAAAAAAGACCTTTTTGATTTTGAATGACAATAACTGGTTTTAGCAATAATAATTAATAGGATATTACCAATACATCGCGGAAGAAAGAGAAGAGCTGCTTTCTTTATTCCGTGTCAATACACACTGCAAAACATGAACTATAAGAAACCACAATGCTTTAAAAAAAAATCACATTGCATAATATTGACTGAAAAGAAGATAAAAATGTGCATATTTTTCAGATATTTAAATGAGTTGTAACTTTGGATTTAATACATAAACAAAGGATATTGTTAGTAACTTTAAAACCTTTATCTTGAATTTTTTTTTCTTAGTGCCACGTAGCTATAAATTTATAGTTTTCGCCAAAAATCCCCATTATGAGCAATTTTCCAATTCTTATGCGATTTTCCGGTAAAAAAAGTATTCGATTGTTTTCTAAGGATACCTCTGAATTCTGTTTTTTTTATTGGTTGAATCCCAAAACTATACACTTGAAGCCTACAATTTACCTTTTTTAACTGTACGGCTATTTGCTGCCGAATTACATGAATTAGTAGTACAGTAGAGTGATATCAGTTTCTTATGTTAACTACTGAGAATTATGTATAAACTACATAACGTCCAAGTTTACAAATGTTGTTTAACCAAACAAAAATTTAAATATAAAATATCCCTTTAATTTTATTTTGTTCTGCAGAATTTTTATTATCTACAAAGTTTTTATGACCTTACTAAAATTAAAGGTGTATTATTTTAAATATCACCTGCCAAAATACTATTTTGAATTTGGAAAAGTTTCTGTATCTTAAAATATTTATTTCCTTATTAAAAAAATGTGGATTTGGAGGCCTAAAGTAGAAACTTAGAAAACATTCATAAATCTACATTCAAAATTGTAGTATTAGCTATTCTGCAGCAAGCAAACTTTTTATTTGTTTAGGATAGATGATGAGAATTGAAGTCATACAACCATCTATAGTGTTTAAAAAAATGTTTTAATAAAGTTAAATAATGTCCCGTGTTTGAATACGTTGAACTAATTGTAAATTATTTTACGAGTTTAATTTTTTTTTATAGAAACAATTGAATCAAGCTTTTATAATATCGGAAATTGATGCACTGGTTTGATTCATTCATAACATCGATTTAAATAATTGGTTTTTTATTTATATAAATCAATTAGTCAAATATTAATATCCCTTTTTTTCTGTGCATCCCTATTTTAAAACGTCAGAAATGTCTAAAGTTCGAATAAACTAATTTGTGGAATCAAATAAATGTATTTTTATAGTTGTTACCATAAACGAAAAACTATGAATTAAATCTTATATTTACACAAAATAGTTTCAAACCACACGTACAATTGTCTACAGTCAAAAACACTGTCGGTAGTTAAATATAAATAATTATCGAAAACAAGTTGATGGTGACAATGATAGAACTTTCAGCAAAATTAACGACTGGTACGGTTTATTTAGCTGGAGAAGCCTTAGAATGCTGCATATCATTTTGTTATACTGCTCAGCCTGAGCACAGAAACTCACAAAGCCATAGGTAATATTAGTTATCACTTATTAATTTTAATACTTACATTTTTCTTATTATCGTTTTTCTAACATTCGTATGATCATAGCAACTAAAAAAGATTGGGTACTATCATAATAATTGATTATTTAATTATCAATTATTAATTAAAGGTTAATCTTGTATACTGCTAATGAGATATTTCGTCTTTAATAGTGTTTATGTAATTTCAGTGATACTTTAGAAAATTTAGCTTGGGCTTCAGCACAGATACACTGTTTTTATTCCACTTCCGGAAGTCCGGGAGACAAGACTCCAACTATAGGAAAAACAACATCATTAGAAGTAACAGCAAGTGATATAGGAGAAGTTGTATTTCACACAAAACCTAAAATTTTGTTTTGTGATTTGACTATACCTTTAGGAGAGACCAAAACATGTAAGTATTGATACTAATATTATGCTATTACTAAGTGAACATCTTCAATCAACATACATACACAATTGATTGGAATTTAATTATATTTGAGCTACAGAATAAACTGGTAGAGTAATGATTACTGATGGAAACTGTTTGTCTATGGTTGCTGTTGATGATGGTCTCTAAAGTAGTTACCATCAGCATCATATAGCATTTCTGGAGCTCTGATAAAAAAGCAACAATTATAAACATAACATATAATTTTATCTTACTAGATTAGATATGTGATTGTTAGTACAATAATTAATAATTTTGAATAATGAACAAACTTGTTTAACACATTCAATAAAGTTATAGATCATTTTAATAAGGACAGAGTCTTCTATCCAAGGATGTCAAAGTATTTTTTTTTTTATTATTTTAGAATAACATTATTAATATAACAAAATTGTAAAATAAGAAGTGATAGCAAATCATAGTAGTTAGTTAACTAATAATTTATACATGTATATGATTTAAATACAGGTTTTGTTGAAGCTGAATTATTTAAAAACTATTCTGAACATATTGGCATAGGACTATGACCATGGGATGTGGTTTTTTTTTGTTGTAAATAGTACTTATTTTAAGGATTCTATTGTCTCTATGCCTTTAGTTTTTTTAATTCACAGCAAACTGGGCTTGTATTAGTTAGTCTATATTATACTTAAACAAATAATTAATATTATAAAAAACTTAGTGTTTATCATTATCTTGTCTTCTCTGTTGCATAATCATTATTCAGTGTAGTTCCTTAATAGAGTCATTTAAAAATATAAACAAGATTGAAAGAGCTAAACAAACTTTTCAATAATCATTTCTAAAACAAAATTTGTTCTGTGATATTGACTAAAACAAATGGTGACCCATTTCAAATCCGAGTTATTAGTATTTGATTCATAATATTTCAATACTTTGTTCAATTTATTAATTAAACTTAAACAAAATAATTGAATTTTGTTTTATTTCTTAATTTGTTTATGCAACTGATATTAATGTGATAGCTCTTATGACTCAGTGGTAATAAGCCCTATTATTTAGCTGGAAGCTTACAGGTTCAATCCTCACATATGATTTTTTGTGATAAGCGTAATTTTACAATTATATGCCTGGGTATCAAATATATATGGTGTATAGTTGTTCAGTCACCATAATACAAGCAAAGGTTAATCTGGATTTAAATGGCCATATAAAAATGCCCTTATATTATTACAGTTTGGTACAGAGAATCTTTGCCTATTGAGGCACCTCCTTCATATAGAGGTACATCTGTGAAGTACTCATATAAAATCACAATAGCCACACAAAAGGTTGGCTCTCATATTAAAATGGTTAGGATACCATTCCGCATATTGCCAATCAGTCCAATCATTAACATGCAGGATATAGCTGCCTTGTGTGGGAATGAAACAACTGAAGAACTGCAACCTACAAATCCATTTTCTGAAGAGAGAAAAGTTGAAACTCCTCTTACTATGGCTTTACAAGTATTGCAGGTATGTGTGAGGAGAAAAGAATCATCATTCCTTGGTTTTGCAAACGTAGTTAATTGTAAATAATGAAAAGAGTAAGTGAAAAAATGAGAGAATTGTAACTTTTGTTATTGTAAAAACATTGATGATTTTTTGTTACAAGGATGGAAAAAGAAATGGAACATGGTGAAAGAGTACATTAAACATTATAGTTATTTAGTGATATTAAGTTTACTTAAAGGAAACATTATTATGTTATTAAAAATAAGAATAAATATATTCACAGACATTTTATAAAGTTTACCTCAACTAGGAATTGAACCATTTATGAATGGGAAGTTCCACACGAATTGGATGGTTTGCAATTTTTTTTTATTTCCTTAATTTTTTAACATGTTTTAATACCCCTCAAAATAGTCCTCCTGGTAAATTTTAAGAATTTTGTTATTGTTTGATTTGGGAGGAATACTAACCCGTTCACAAAATTGAGGTAATCATTTTTTTGTTTTCAAACTGTGTGAAGCATTGCAGATCTAAATGCAAAAAGAGATCTTTAATATATTGTATGCCTATAAAATTATTTATGTTTTTAGAATCTAACTGCCAGAAGGAGCCCAAACTCGTATATGATAACAAATACGCGAGGAAAAGTGGGACGATTTTGTTTGTTCAAGTCTGCCTATAAATTAGGAGAGGACATAGTCGGTACATTTGATTTCTCTGTGGGAACTGTAACATGTATGCAGGTAATAAACAATACTAGTTTGTTAGCAAGTATTCATAGAACTATGGGTATTATAAGTTATGCAAATTTTAATGTCTGTAATTGTATTAAAAAAAGAAAGAATCAAGCAATTTGTCTAATAAGAAATTATGAATATTTCTACTAAAGAAATTACTAGATCTATCTAAAATATCTGAAAATTGTTGAACAACTTTTTTAATTTCAAATGTGTATTTTCTTAATATTGTATTGTTACAGGTATCTGTATCTTTACAACCAGAGGAAGTAATTAAGTCGAAATCACCATCGAAGAATGTAAACAAAGAAATGAGTAGTAGAACAATGACAGTAGCAAGATATCATGAAGTGACCCTGGGTCTTACACATTCACAGCTCATATTACCTATACCCTTGCACATTACACCAGCTTTTGAAGTTGAAAATGGTAAGGACTTTCTTGTAATAAATGAATTATTGATGATGTATTATCTAAAAAAATAATCATTTTTTCCAGTATCATTACAATGGCGTTTGCATTTTGAATTTGTAACAACGAATGAGAAGTTATTACCAAATCCTGAGGACAATGATTGGAATGCACCTTTAAATGTACCCATTGAAACTATGGTCTGGAATCTGCCTGTCAAAATCTATTCCACACTGCCGAAACAGATAACACAACATTCTGTTGGCATTGATGCATACACATTATATATAAAATAGATTTATATTATTCTTAACATGATGAATGTATTTATAAATGCGTAATAATTTAAAATAAAAGTATAAATAATACACATTTATAGTAATTTATTTAAAAAGTTTAGTGTTTCATTCATCTGCAGTCTCTTTATCCCAATCTTTGAGTTTGGCCCCCATCATAAAATCATCCCTGAAATTATATAAAATTGTTAACAATGAAACACTATACAAATAATGTTCAAAAATCGACATTTATAAAGCTATCTACTGTATATGTAATTATCCTATGGAAAAATTAACTTTAGAACTATTTGAAAAATGAATTATATAATGGCCATTGAATAAATAATGGTACATATTATGTAAGATAATTTCAATTGTTAATGTATTTTTAATTTAGTTTTATATTTTCTACATCTCTACACCCACCTGAGAGCATTCCATTTTGGCTTATCATCTTCGTCTTTAATTTGATCTTTAGCATTTTTAACATGTTCATCAACAACTATTGACTTACTCTGACCCATGAGAGTGTCTAAGAAAGCTCTCTTATCAAACTTCTTCAATATTTTCTCTTTCTTTCCCTCAGACAGATCTTTTCTATTAATTTCTTTTTCAATAGTTCTCTGTTGATTTCTAACAGCATTGAATAATTGTACTACACCTTTTGTAGCTATTTTGGATAGTAACCTTTCTCTGTCTTTTTCTAATATGTTGGGTTTAACTCTTATTGACGGTTTATCATGTTTCTGAAATACATAAATATTTATGATGTCTATAAATGTAATTTTTCAAACTTATTAATATATTTTAAATGTGATTTTAGTAATTAGTTAGCAGGAACAGTTCGAGCAAAACTTATCATTAGATCCTTTCTTATGTATAGCTAAGTATTGCAGCTTTTACAGTTATTACTCCACTTTTTCCATATATAAATAATATGAAGGGTTAATGATGTTAAAATCTATAATAATCTTATATTTTTTTACATATTAACATAATTATTATAAAAATAATTTCTAGATAATATTATTGCCTGACAAGTAAATTTCTAGGGCGCACTGATTAGTTACAGTGAAAGAAGTTTTGTTAATATATATGCAGAATTTAACAGACCAAAAATTAAAATATATATTTAAGTCGCAAACTGTATTCTTCAAAATATATCGTATCACTTACAACTTTCTTTCCTGGTGGCTCAGATGCTAAGTCTATATCAATTTCAGGTTTTTCTTCTTTCACATCGCCAATTACTTCAAAACTCGGTTTTTCATTTTTTTCCTTTTTTATAATGTCCGCATGTTTCTTAGCTCTCGATAGCACTAAGTGTTTCTTGTTTTTTGGTTTACTTGAAGTAAGAATTTTTGCCACTGAATCTGCCCAGCCTTCATTGGTTATTAGACCTTGTTTACCGTCATCTGAATCAACACTTTCAACATCTGCTTCCATATCATCGTCTGTTTCGACTGCAGAATTAACTTCAGGCTCTGAATGTACAGATTCCTCATCATTGGTACCATCGGAATCAGCCACTGGAAAATATTTTTCGGTTGAAATGTCAGAATTTTTTTACAAGTTATTTTTCATATTTACCTGATACTTTTAGTCTTGGTTTCATTTCGGCTACGACCATGATTTATACTATAAAAATGTTTACGATACAATCATAACCTAGTTTCACGTGTTGTTGTAAGTGAAAATTTAAAAACTGAAAATATCAACTTCACAATGTCTTGTACTAATGTTAGCTTAATAGAAGTGTATTTTAGATAAGGATAACTTAAAGAAATTTACACTCGCTAGAATTACATATTTTTACTATTTAATGTTATTGACGTTTGATTTTGACAGTAATAACAAGCGTGAATTATAATCTCGAGATTTCTTTTATATACAAGCATAGGTTTATAAAATAATGGTACAACAGTGCCAGAAAACGGTAGATAATAAAATACTACCCATAGAAACCATTACATATGTTCTACTTTAGTAGTAAATATTTAATAACTTTAGAATTTTATCCGCAAACTTATTTAATTTAAAATAAAAATTATTGTTTGTATTGGTACATATAATTCAAATTTAAACAGCGTGCAAAGGAACGGTTGTTTTTGAATCTACGCTCGTAGGCGTTTATGACAGTTTATGAATATATTAGAGCACAGCTGATCAACAGCAAGAGCGTTTTGACAACGCAAGATAAGTTTTGTTTCAGCCGTCAGAAAATGGTGGTTTCGTTTTAAAACATGGCGAATATTGCGAACCCTATAACATACATAAATAAAAGGCAGTACGGCCTTTTATCAGACATAAAAACAGAATTGTTCGTTAGACGGCTTAATGCTGCAAAGAATTTATATCGTAAAGATCTCGTGTGCCATTTTGGATGTGTAAATGCTATAGAATTTTCTTACAATGGCGAATTGCTCATATCAGGTAATTTTCATATTTATTATTCATCAATTTACCTATGTTCATGTAATAAAATAAGTTTTCTGTGTTATTTTATATGAATATTTATAGTAAACGGTGCATTGTAAAAAATGTCTACAAAGACCTGTACTATGTGTAATACTTATTATTTAAACAAAACACTGGATATTTAATTTTATTGCGGTTGTTGATATTATAGTTGATGAACGACGTATATGATAAACAAGGCATTTTATGCTTACAATGGTTTAGGCATATCTAAAAATTACTTTATTTATAAATTACACATACTAAACTTTGACTTCATGATAATAAATTTATTTCTTTATATTTTCAAACTAATTACAATTACCCTATTAATTAACTACTGAACTGATCATCATGCAATTATGTATACACATTACCAGGGGTACAGAAAAGGATGTAATGTACTTTTCATCCAGGATAAAAGTACTGCTCCTGAGGGATAGGTCAAATCTATAGCAACGCAAGTGAAGCCAC
Organism: Antheraea assamensis; assembly: GCA_035772565.1. Classification (NCBI taxonomy): domain Eukaryota; kingdom Metazoa; phylum Arthropoda; class Insecta; order Lepidoptera; family Saturniidae; genus Antheraea; species Antheraea assamensis. The sequence continues at coordinate 3,273,193 of JAQQSE010000062.1, read as the reverse complement.
AAGTATAAACCTAGAATACTAGAATAATATAAGGTAGGAATAATCTACTACTGAGCGAAGAAATGAAAATGTGTCGACTCCATGATCACTTTTAAATATTAATTCATAATAATAGTTCAGTGTTTTAAAATTTCTGTAATTATTATATTCAATTGTTTCTTCAGGTGGAGATGACAGGAGGGTAATGATATGGCCTTTTGGTAAAGTTATTTTAGATGAGGGAAAACCAGAGCCATTAAAAGCAGTGCACCAGTCAAATATTTTCTGCTTAGGAGTAACAAGTGATAATCAAAAAGTTTTCTCTGGTGGAAATGATGATATAGTAAGTATTTTTACTTGTATTTTTAAAGATTGGATTCATTATATAGCCATTAGATATATGATTCAAAATCCCCATTACTTTTGTTTTCTGTTATGCCACAATCGGTTTCCTTTCTAGGACAATAAATACTTTGAGGTTCATTAAATTTAGATATCTTCTGATTTTTTATGAGACAGTATTGTATAATTAAGAAAAAGAGAGATTTTAAAGAAAAAGTGCTTAACTTTGAAGAATTTGTTAAATATCTAATAATTGGGCATATAATAATTAGTTAAATCACATATAATCTGATAAAATAAGAGCTAAATGAACCATTTATAATGAAAAAGTTAATGTCCTTATATAATATAAAAAATCTATCTGTCTATCCATGAGAATTACTGAACCTATTTGCAGGAACTTTTTTTTAAGTAATAGATGTATTTTCTGGTCAGACTTTAGTATTTTACTACATCTTTAAAATTGTTATTTAAGGTGACATCTCTCTGTCTGTCTGTCTGTCTTTTAGTATGCTAATAGTTATAAAACATTATCCCTTTTGCATATTTTTTTTTGAATTGGAAGGTGTGTTAGTTAATTAGTACATGTTTTGTTACAATAAAAGTAAATTGACATAAAATGATACTCAGTTATTTTTTACTTAAACCATTAAGTATTAGCCAATTTGATACAATAGACATTTTTTTAGAATAGGAATTAGAAAAAAAATCAGTTCTAGTATATTATAAATCTAAGTTGTACATTTACATCATAGTGACTGACCCTTTTTGTCTCAGAAAGCAAGCAAGCAAGCTAACAAATGTTAATCTTGAATAAATATTCTTAATAAGGTATCTCAGTTTTATTCTCATGTTTTATGTTATAATTATTGTGTCCTTTAAGTGTAAACTAGTTTATAATTCTATGGTGGTCTATAAAGGACATGAAACAAATATCACTACATAGTATAAAACAAAATCGCTTCCTCTGTCCTTATATACATACCTATGTATGCTTAAATCTTTAAAACTACGCAACGGATTTTGATGCGGTTTTTTTAATAGATAGAGTGATTGAAGACGAAGGTTTATATATAATAACATCCATTGAATAGTGGAGAAGTATGGGCCACGGGCAATAATGTATAAATCAAAACTACTGAATCAATTTTAATAATTTTTTCAGTGAATGACATAGGCTATATATTTTATACTCGAGCGAAGCCGGAGCGGGCCGCTAGTTTTGATATAAAATGAACCATGTTTAAACAACTTTGTTGAAAGAAATAAACATTATAATTTGTAATTTATTTGAGGACAGGCAATTGTTTTATAGAATGTGAAAATAACTTTTTACTTTAAATGCATCATTGTATTTTCAGGTCATAGTTCATGATGTTGAAAGTAAATGCCCCTTGGAAGTGCTACAACATCAAAGGGCTGTCTGTAGTCTTAGTATTGACCCATTTAATGAGCGTGTAGTAGCCACAGCTGGGAATGATGGACGTTTATTATTGTTTGATACAAGGCAGTCTATACATGGTATGTGAAATTTTATGTAAAATATTAGAATTGAAGAAGTGGGTAGGAATTTCTGAAAGTATTCTGTCATTGAAGTACCTTCAATTTCCAATTTTTTTTATGTCTGTTTAATGTCACTGATGATCCAAAAGGATGCAAATAAAAAATAAATAACTCTTTAATGACTTTGATATCACAATAGGTATACTATGTGTGTGTCCACAGAAGAGTTGGAAAGTGTTAGACATATACCCAGAGTACCAACAATTGGTCCAGTATTAAATTAAATGCACACATTCTAGCAGCCTCTTGAAGATCTTCAGCAATAGTAGGCAGCTGATGATATTCTTGAAGGAAATTCACCACCAAGACTAAAAACCAAATAGATGTACATAACATTATGTTGCCGAAGTTAAACTCTGATGGACTTGATACCTATAATTGTGTCACTTATAATTAGCGTGTCTGTAATTTTTAAGATACAGGCATCTGTCCAAAACATGCCAGGAAAGTCGTTTTTTTTGTAGGCTAAGTAATATGTTATTGTAAATTCACAGAATCACTCGTAATATCCCGTAGTAGAAAAGCATTCCATGGAGTAATGTTTCATCCGCAGCAAGTTGGGATGGTAGTAAGTGCGAATGCTAGAGATGGTGTTGCTCTTTGGGATTTACGTTCGCCTAAACAGTGAGTATACTTTTAAATGCTCATTATTGTTAACACATGCACAATAATGCCTCTTGTTCTATCTTAGAGATATGGCAAAGAGTGAAAAGGAGAAAGAAGGAAGCTTGAGAATATTAAAATTCAATTGCTTCTCTTACTTTTCCAAAAGTAACTACAGTAATACCCCCGCTTAGCGCGACCCCGTTATGCGCGGTTTCACTATAACGCGAATTTCAAATTTCCCTCTCAAATGCCTCCCATTACGCGAAAGAGTGCGTATAAACATAATGTAGTCATTAACTTCTCTATGGTCGCGGGACCCCCGCTTTCTCTGAATATTCTCTTTGAAGAATTGGGAATTCCCTGTTCTTCGACTTTTTTCTATGGGGATTTCCTCGTTCGTTTCGTGTGTTCATTTGTTCCGTAATGTTAGTTCGTTGGGCTGGCAGTTTGGTTTTAACATTTATTGGAGATACATACATAATTTAACCCTACGTTAAAAATGCCGCCTGTAAAGAAAAAAGAGCGTAAAAGCGTCACTTTGGAATTGAAGATGAAAGTGTTAAGAAGAATGGAAAATGGAGGCAAAGCAACAATTGCTGGGAGAGATTTTGGACTCTCAGAATCGACTGTGAGAACGATTTATAAAAATCGGGAAAAAATTAAAAACAGTGTTGGGTGTTATGAACGTATTTTACAAGAACGTAAACAAAACGCTACCCAAAAGACAATACATGTATTTTTCTGTAAAAAATAAGAGTATGTATTGCATAAAGTGTTCTTAGAATTAAAGTGATTGATTAAAATGATTTGTATTTTTTGTATTAAATTTTGACTATGTTTAATCTTAAACCTCGATATACGCGAATTTCAGTTAACGCGATTTTTTTCGGAACGTATCCCTCGCGTAAAGCGGGGTATTACTGTACTGTAATAGGGAGGAAAATATATATAATTTTGTTTGATTCTCTCTGTACTTGTGTGCAGGATAGGACATACTATAAAATTATGCTTTGTCCATCCTACAACTATTAAAATTAAAGTAAAGCTCAATATATTTGTATAAACTTCTACTAAAGATTATTATTTTATTTTAACAAAAAAAAAAATGAGGTCCCATATATAATTTTTTTTAGTGTAAAGTGAAGTGTAAATTATTTAATAAATTCAGCATTTATCATTCTAATATGGATACATATTATAGCATGCATAGCATGGTGGTAGGGCTTTTTCTAAGTCTGCCTGGCTAGCTACCACCTTTAAGTTGAAAATCGTTCGCAAGTACCTGTTGATGTGTTCCAGTAGCTGCACTCGAGAGCCAGTCGCCCTCTAGGTTTGGCGTGTTTACCATCATAGACAACATCCTCCTTAAACATCAGATGAGATTGTGGTCAAAGGCTTAAACCTATAATGTACAAAGAAAATACTGCAATTTTATGATTATAGCAGAATTTCAGTTTACTTTAATATTGTTTTCTCGTAAAATTCTCAGTCCAGTTATTCGCTACACTGGGAATAATGGAACCTGCCAGAACAGTATGAGTGTTCGCTTCAACTCGACCGGGACACACATTCTCGCTTTGCGGCGTCGACTAGCGCCCGTACTATACACAGTCCATTCCCCAGAGCCGGTAGCGGAATTCTATCACCAGGACTATTACAACTCGTGTACGATGAAGAGCTGTTCCTTTGCCGGGGACCGTGACCAGTTTGTACTGTCCGGTTCAGATGATTTCAATTTGTACATGTGGAAAGTACCGGATACTGGTGATAGTTTTGGTACGTTTTTTTTAATACCTTTTAACTTTTTTTTTTAATTGTCACCTGGTTCTTATTCACAATTCAGCCAGTGTTATGTGCTGAGTGTGCTAATCCAAGTAATAAATGTGTTTATTCATATTTTTCTTGATGCCTGCCTCAGCTTTGAATGGATGAACTAAGGAAACTAATGAGAGCAACTTCTATCTTTACAGTAACAACCATGTAATGAAATGAAATGACAACTGAATGTCAATCTGAAAATTTCAATAGAAAATCTGTCAGTGGTCAATGTTATTTTCAGGCACAGTGCCTATCATTTTATCATGCTACATTAAAATATATATATTAATTAGAATCTATTTGGGATGACTTTTTAATTGATTTTGTTCTTTATTATTCAACATTTACAGATATGGTTGTAGAACAGCCACACATTGTCCTTTACGGTCACAGGTCCATTGTGAACCAAGTACGATACAATCCGCATTACTGCCTTATAGCATCTTCAGGTGTTGAGAAAATTATTAAGGTAATTTTTCTATAACAAATTTTTTAGGGGATTAATCCAAATATAAATAGGCGTTGATAGAACAGTTCAATATAATTTTCTTCTCTTTTCTTAATTTTATTTTTGTTTAATAATCATGGATGAGATAGAGTTATCATTACTTTTCTTTGGAAATAGTTACTTTTTCTATACTATCGGCGAATCGGAGCCTTTGTGAGTCTCTATTCATTACTTATAAAGGCAAACTTCACTAAAAAACTAAATATACTCTGTGGGTTATTATATACAGCCTGTCCAACTTTCATTTCTGTTTGAACCGTAACTTCCGTTAGTGACGTTTCAGTTTTCTAAGGTAGGTCTTTATCCCAAAGGTATTTTAAGAACATCCTATTCTGTAAAGTCGAGGTCACACTGCATAAGTAACCGCCACTCATTTTGTTATCATAATTAACGATTTAAATTCGTTCCTTAAAAACAAGCCTATGGTTTTTTAATCCGGTCATCCCGCACAAATATATTGTGTATTAAACCTAAAGTTTTATGTTTGATATACCAAGAACAAGGTGGACCATTGAAGTCAATGACTTAATAATTACTTTATATTTCCAGAGTCGAAATGATTGTTTTGTTGTTCTGTAATACTAGTACCGCATTATTTTCTGAAACAAAAAAGTATTTAATAGATGTACTAAGCGGATGAAAATGTGTCCACGGCCTCGTTTGAGACATATAATACATACAATTATCAAATATATAACTAGGGGGAACTGATATAAATTGCGAGGGTTTTTATTAGATTAGTTTTAGTATATATTAGATGAAATTCAGAAAGCGAAATACAAACGGTGCTAATGAAAATCGCGCGGTAATATTTTCGCAGTGTGGGCTTAGCATAAGACTTGCTTTTAAATACATTACTCGTACACAATATATTTGTATCTGCTTATATGATGATTTTGTACAACATTTTTATTTCAACAGGTGTGGTCAGCAATGGAATATCCAAAAATGCGAGGCACTCTCCTGGAAGAAGCTCAGGGTTCGGACAATCCACGTGAGATATACAGTCATGAAGATTATGTGTCGCTCGTGCACCACAGCGGACAGGTACACTTTATATAATTAAATGTAATGTATCATTCCCTTAGTGTTAATAATCAAGGACCCCTTGTTTTTATTGTTGAATACATTGTAATGGTAAACCTATACGTTTTGTACAAGACATAAATGTTATATAACATCCAATAACAATGACATCCATATGCCGAAGGTTGTATTGACATATAAAAAAATAGATAAGATCGACAAAACTTTATGATATGATAACATTGATTGTGCAATACACAAATACTATATAATATTTAATTTTGTAAAGTTTCACTGACATATAAAAAAATCGATAATGACAACAAAACTTTATCAATATTTATATCGATATGATAATATCGATATAAAATAACGAACGATCGAAAAGATTAATAGAAAAATATGTGGGACTTTAAAAGATTCTATCTATTTGAGTTCGTATACTACTTTAGAAATGGATGGCTAATCTACTATCTTAAGAAATAGGATAGTAGGCTAATCAGTCTGTGGACGACCGACATAACGCGATACAAGTCATTAGCTAAATGGTCAAGCAAATGACATATTACCGTGATCAACACACCACAATTATTATTAACTAGCGACTTGACTCGGGTTTACTAACCAAGAAAATGGAAACAAATCTACCTTTTATAGTATGACCATGTAATGAAATAAAATCGCAACTGAACGAACGTCAATATTGCAAAAATCTGTGATCTTACGATAGAAGTGAAAACTTAAAAATACATGCACATTCAAGTTCATAAAGATATGTGAATGTTTATGCGTAAATAAATTATAGAAATATTTCTTCAAATACTAGATTATATTTAACAAATTTAAAATATAATTTTAATATTGTTATATGTTATAATAAAAAACGTAATTTTAGGAACGATGCACTCCTTATCAGATAGTAAACGTTGTTGATGACGACTGGAGCCGAGTAGACACGATTCAGTGCGTCACCGACCCCAGCGTGACCGTTCACTTTCGTTCAATGTTCACAAAGAAGTTTTCACTTAAAAAATGACAGATAGCCCACAATTAATCAATACAGAACAAGTAGTTCCCATAGAAAAATAATCGTATTCATGACTCCCTGGTGCCTATTATTATTCAATAAATGCCTACAGATCTGGTGGATATTTAAGCAATGTAGTTTTTCTAGTACATATCTCACAATTACGCGGAGCAATCGACGAGCGAAGATCCACGTATGATGGCTTTCTTCGATTCGCTGGTGCAGCGCGAACTGGAGTGCGTTGCCGAGGAGACCGACTCCCTGGACGGCTCATCATCAGCACCCTCGCATCACTCTAACGATTCTGACACATCTGATCCGGACCACATTTTAATCGACTATCTACCGCTTCCCCCTAAAAGAAGTAAGCTACATCATATTCTGTTTTATTAATATATGCCTTATAATTTATCTTATATTGAATGAATGCAAAAAAAAAATTCGTTGCCTGTAAAGTCGGTTTACGGACGATAATTTGACGTGGTAACGTAATAAGAAAACATTTATGGAAAATTGCATATTATTTTCGGTAATTGTTGTTGTAATAAACAATGGAAACCACATTCACTTTTCATTTCACTTTATAAACAGTTAACAAAATAGTTCAAGTATAGGTTGTGTGCTGCCGCTGTCTCTCTTCTACTTGAACGCATCGACCGATGGAGTGGAAGAAAGGTGGATGCATTACAAGCCGAACGCCTTGGCCGATCGCGCCTCTCTGTCGCTTGTTCCGCGTTCTCGCTAGCAGGCTTGGCTCAGGCGGAACGTGACAATGAGTCGTGCTTTTTCCTGAATGCAGCTGGCGTTAATCGATTTATAAGACGTTATCACGTCAAAATAAACACTATTTATTTATTGGTTTACAATATTCGTAACATCGGCTTATTCTATACATACATTCTTGATTAAATCTTTGACTAAAATATATAATTTCTTAAGTAAACACAGTTTGCATAATATAGTGATATTAAATACAAGTGAATATATTTTATGCTAAAACGTAAACTTAGTTTAAAACTTTTAGAAAACCTGTAAATTGATAATTTACTTGTTCTGGAGACTTCGTTTCTAATCCGGTTTTATAAAGGGAGAATTGAGAAAGTTATTAGAATGGCGAGGATATTTAGAAGGAATTAATTCTAAATCTGAACATGCTCTGTAATTCAGGGCTATGTATATAGTTGTTATAAGTGCTTAAACAGAAACATCAAAATAAGATTATTTGTACACGCTTGTATGGTTTCAATTTTGAATTGGTCTAATATATTACGATAGTTGAAGTCTCTTTTTTATATCTAAGCGATAAGCTAAATGCATAGTAAACTATTTTCCTATTCGCTCTAAATGCAAAGTATCTTGTGTAGTGTGGTTATCGCACTACTTGACAGTATTCTAAGAGACTTCTTACTAAAGTATTATATGGGTAAGGCTGCCAAAATAACTATTTTTTTTTTAAATACTTTATAGGTTAGCGTTTGACCACAATCTCATCTGATCTTAATTAAATGATGATGTGGTCTAAGATGGTAGTCACGCTAAAATTAGAGGGAGACTGGTTCCCAAGTGCAGCTACCGGAACACACCAACAGGTGCTTGGCGACAGATTTTCAACTTGAGAGTTGTGGTAGCTAGCCAGGCGGACTTAGAAAAAGCCCTACCACCATGCTATGGTTTCATCACACCGAAAGCTCCGACTCAGTTACTAGGATTCGAATCTACGTCCTTCGACGCTGCGTCCGAACATACTACCAACTGAGCCATCATCGCTATTTACGTGTTACAAATTTCATACATTTTTATATGGAGCAAGCATTACAATAGAATTAGGTTACTTTTGTATTACATTAATGTTATCGTAACATAAAAAATTACTATGTAATTTATATGTTAAAAGTAGTAATTTTGGTGGCCTTACCCATATTTAGAAATCTTAGTTTTAAGATCTTGAAATGATTTTGGTGTTTCGAATAACGACATTATATATTATGGTATAAAGATTTGTTTACAAATTTTCTTCTATAATTTTTACAGCAAATCTAAATGGAACCCGCAGCCAAAGATGCCCGAACAGGCTCGCACGCCTTGTGGCGTCTAGGTATTCGAAAAATTTGCGATCTCAGAAACGTGGATCTCTGCGGTAATTTTTTTTTTATTAAGCTTTTATTTAAATGAAATCTTCTTTAGGCGCGTTGAGCTACTTTTGGCAGGGGAAAAACTTACGGGTTGCGTCACCGATGCCCTTGACATGCTCGTGACGTATAGCCCTTCCGCCAGACTAGTGACGCGTAGGATAGCGGCCTGTGGTGGTTAAATTCAGGACTGTTTCGATTTTTTTAATACTTTATAGGTTTTAACGTCTGATCCCTATCTCACCACATGTTAAATGATGATGCGGTCTAAGATGGTCAACACGATAAACCTACAGGAACTGGCTCTCAAATGCAGCTGTAGGAAAATACCTATAGGTGGTTGGCGCTAGATATTCAATTTGAGAGTGGTGGCTTGCCAAACGGGTTTAGAAAGAGCTCAATTATCATGCTGCATTATCACGATGTTTTCCTTCACCGAACGCTTATTCAAAACGATTCGATCCTACGTCGATCGGTGCGGTGTCCGAACACGCCAACCATTGATCTTTAATGCTACAAACGTTATATTTACAAAGTATTAATGCGTAAAATGCTTTATTTTCAGACGAAGCAAACAGTCTCGAATGGCTGTGAGCAAGTCTAGTAATAAGAGTTTGAATGGTATGAGCGCGAAGGGGAAACGTACGCCGGCGCGACGGTCTCGCGGTCCGCGGCGACTTACCGCGACGCATCATGCGCACGCGCACACGCACACGCACTCGCTCGTGCAAGCGCACGCGCATACTCACGCTCATACGCACACGCACACGCATGCGCACTCGAGGATATCCGCACCGTCGAGTGAACGGACAGACTCCGACGAGCCAACACACTCTGTATTCGGGAATGTCGACAGAGTGAGTTATATCTTTATAATTTTACCAACACCCCTCAAGGGATTTTGTCCGCTTCAAATTAATATATAAATCACAAAAATAATAAAATACTAGCCAACGACATCTAGTGGCGAGTTATAGTAAAATGGGTAGCATAAAAAAACAATAAAGTACGGTTCATAAAATGCGTCATCCAAACATTTTAGACCGCCTTCTCTTGGTCACGCAATATCAAATTTCGGCTACTACTGCCTTGTGTATTATAGGATTGGATTAAATTTTTTTTACTGTAATTATGTTAATTTAATTTCATTTACATCAGCCAAACACCACGCAACAATTCCCTTTTTTTTATTGTTGTAAAAAGATCATTCAATCAATCTACATACTGTTGTTGTTTTCAGGCAATAAGACCATTGCGGCGACGGCTAAATCTCACAAGAACAGCCAAAAGAAAACCTAAAGTCACTAGTTATAGGAAAGTTATGAATTTAAGGAGTAATGGTGAGATTTATTGTTCACAGTAAACTATTATGGTATCTATCATTGTAGGATAAAGTCACAACCACGAAAACCGAATTGCTGCTGGGCCCTTCAATAATACAATTCGGAGTCGTGACCAACCCTAGTGGAAACTGTGATACACAGCACACTTTAATATAAGTAGTTGCATCAAAATTCACTTACCTTATAGTGTCGCGTAGGCGTTCTTGTTGTTTCCAGTGGATTGTGTGTAGTAAATATGTATAGTTTAATTGTATGTATGAATGAGTGTACAATTGGAAACTTACAAAGCTGGAGCTATATTCACCCTTTTTATTCACAAACACTCAACTCAACAAAGTTATTATAGTCCTTTTAATAGTGTAAAAATACAATTATAAATTCAAAATACCAAATTAATTTTTACGCGTTAGACGTCGTAACGCATCAATACCAATAACTGAACAATTTATAAAATACAATTATAATTTCAAAATATCAAATTAACTTTTACGCGTTAGACGTCGTAACGCAGCAAAACCAAAAAGTGAACAGTCTTAAAAATACAATTATAAATTCAAAATATCAAATTAACTTTTACGCGTTAGACGTCGTAACGCAGCAAAATCAAAACTGAACAGTAATGTCGCATACGATGTGACCTAGCGCAGGGACCCTTTTTTTTTATAATATTTTTTGCGCCACTCGTAACATTACAGGTCAACATTCCTTAACAAACCCCCGTCCCGGACATAAGGATTATGTACGCTAATAAATTGGCAAACGGGCTAATGTAGCAATTGCTCGGTGCACAACCGAATCACCAACCATAACTTCGGCCACTCTTGGAACTCCATCCGATCCAAAAATCAATTTTATAATACGCCCTCGACGCCAATGCAACGGCAACAAATTAGGGTCTTTGATTAAAACAAGATCCCCCACCTTGGGAGGGTTCGTTTTGTCCGTCCATTTAACGCGCTGCTGCAAAGTATGTAGGTACTCAAGAGACCAACGGTGCCAAAAACTTTGAGTCATCTGTTGTAATAGTTGAAACCGAGTCAAACGTGACAACTTCACGTCCCTGAAGGGGTACTCGGGCAGAGCGTTAAGGGGTTGACCTATTAAGAAATGTCCTGGAGTTAAGACCTCCAAGTCATTTGGATCGGATGAGAGTGGACAAAGAGGACGGGAATTTAGGACGGCCTCAATTTTACAAAATACACTAGCCAGCTCCTCAAAGGTCAAAATGGATTCACCAATAACGCGACGGAGATGCGTTTTTGCAATCTTAACAACTGCTTCAAATATTCCACCCCAATGAGGACAAGCTGGAGGATCAAATTTCCAAGTTATCCCCATCTTCGACAAAGTGTGGTTTATAGCAATTTTATTATTTGTTAAGAATTGTACAATTTCCTTTAGATATCGATCTGCTCCTTTATAATTTGTTCCGCAATCAGATCGAATCAACGAAGGTAGACCACGACGGGAAACAAATCTACCTAACGCTGCCACAAATGCTTCTGTGCTGAGGGCACTTACGATTTCCAAATGGACCGCTTTGGTGGAGAGGCAAACAAATACACACAAATATGCTTTGAGTGATTTCGCATTACGTAAGTGCGATGACTTAACAGCAAATGGACCAGCAAAATCCGTTCCTACTCCTGCAAATGGTCGAGTTTCCGTGACGCGGTCTGTTGGTAAATCTCCCATAATAGGCTGAACTGGTTTAGCTTTCAATCTGTAACATTGCATACATCTAAATAAAATGCTCCGAATAACGCGTCTAGCTGATAAAATCCAGAATTCACGGTTCAATATGGCCAAAAGAGCGTTGAGGCCTGCATGAGCATTCTGAATGTGACGTTGGGTCACCAATAAATTAACAAAAGTTCCTCCTTTAGGAAGCAGCAATGGGTGACGAGCTTCACAAGGAATATTGGAGTTCTTAAGCCGTCCTCCGACCCTTAGTAGACCTGCTTCATCCAAAAATGGGCTTAATCGGACGACGGAACCTTTCAATTTTAAGCCTCGTTTCAAAATATCAATGGTATCTGCAAAATGCTCTCTTTGTACTACACGAATCCAAAACATTTGTGCCTCTTGCCGTTCACTAGATGACAAACCTGTATCCAATATTTTATTCTGGGGATTCCTACAATTATATATGAATCGCCTGATCCAAGCAGTAACTCCAATCAACTTATCAAATGAGCTATATTTGTTAACAAGAGTGTCCAAATTATAAGTCAGAGAATTCGCCATAACTCCAATACGCAAACCGGGTAAAACCTGGGGAGAAGAAAACTTATTTTGAGGCCAAGATAACTCAGGCTGCGTCAGCCATTGTGGATTCCACCAAAGAGAGTTATTTATGAGAGAAGAAGCCATGCAGCCACGTGAAGCGCAGTCTGCAGGATTCAGCTCTCCTGGGACATGTCTCCAAATTAAAGGGGTTTCAGAGTTCTGAATTTGTGAAACTCGATTCGCGACAAAGACTTCCAAATTGTGTATAGACGCTCGAAGCCAACAAAGAACAATTTCGCTATCAGACCATGCATAAACGCCAGATATCTCAATGACGGTACCCAAATCAGAGCTGATATGATTGAGAAGGCGTACAAGAAGAGCCGCTCCTTTTTTTTTTTTTTTTTTTTTTTTTTTTTTTACGTGGGGAAAATCCGTAACGGATACCCACCCCGTCGGGCAGCGGGGGGTGGGTTATGTCCGAGTCCCACGGACTAAAAACCCCACGGTGCCTCTCACACCTATTTGGCCGGGGAGCAGGAACTGCCAATGGCATTACTTCTGCTCCCCGGCAGGTGTCGGCCCCTCATCAGGGGCCCCGTCTGCGGTCTGAGGGGTCAAGATGGTAGACCCCTCAGGAGGGGGCGGGTGTTAAACCCCCCCGACGAACTGTGGGAGTCGCTCGGCACAAGCGACTCCACCACGCGGGCCTGTGCAGTTTGACGCTGCTCAGGGCGACGGACGTGCCCGCCCGTCCCGTCGCCCACAGGCCCTTTTTACGGCGGCATGAGGTCGTCGCCGACCCGTCGCCGCCGTGTTCGTCGACCGCGGGAGGGGAGCCTGGTGGTCTGCTCCCTCTCCCTCTCCGCCGCCTCCTTCGCGAGCATGACTCGCTCGCAGTACGAGGCGACGGAGATCCACCCGGCCTCGCTCTCGACCATCTTGACGATGACGGTCGAGAGCGAGAGATCCGGGCCTATGGCCGCGACGAGCTCGCGGCGTGGCTCGTCCCAGGCGGGACACTCCTCCAGAGTGTGCTGCGCCCGATCTTCGGCGCAGCCACAATGATGGCACCCTGGCGTTGGCTCCCGGCCGATACGACACAGGTAACTGCCGAAGCAACCGTGCCCCGACAGCACCTGTGTCAGCCGGAAGCTCAGGGTGCCATGCCGCCTGGTGAGCCATTCGACCATGACCGGTCGAACGGCTCCTATAATAGCCACGCCCGAGCTCGGTCGCTCAAGTCGTCGTCGCCATTCTTCTATCACCAGGACCTGGTGGAGCTGGGACCGGAGCACCTCGATTTGCCGAGGTGCGAGTCTCCGGCCCTGCTCCAGCGCCTCCACGCGTCGTTCGTACAGTGACGCGTGGGCTCTCGCTTCCAGGTCCCAAGGTGGGGATCCGGCCAAAAGGGAGGCCGCCTCGAAGGAGGTCGTGCGGTATCCGCGGATGGCTCTGACGGCCATCGCGCGCTGCGGTCTCCGCAGCAGGGCGCTGCCAACGGCCGTCAGGCCACACGCCCATACGGGGGCCCCGTAAAGGGCCACCGACCGCACGACCCCGAGGTACAACTTCCGGCAGACGGAGTTGGGCCCCCCCAAGTTGGGAAGCAAACGGGCTAATGCGCCCGCTACTCCCATTAAACGGGGGGCCAGCTGCCGGAAGTGTTCCTTGAACGTCCATCGGCTGTCGAGGAGGAGGCCGAGATACCTCATACTCGACCCGACACCGATGGACTCGCCTCCCACGACGATCCGGGACCCTGCGGGTGGCGCACTCCGAGGCCCGTGGAAAAACAGGGCCTCGGTTTTACTGAGCGCCACCTCTAGTCCCAGACGCCGGATCCTACCGACGACTTGAGCGACTCCTGCAGTTGCCAGGATCGCGGCCGCGCGGTGCGTCTTCCCCCGGGATAACACCAAAGTGTCGTCAGCATAACAGACAATGCTGACGCCCCGGAGGAGCGCACCGCGCAACACCCAATTGTATCCGATGTTCCACAAGAGGGGGCCCAGGACAGACCCCTGCGGAACACCGGACACCACGTCTCGCCGACTTATCCTCCCTCCCTGACCCGGGAAGGTGACGTACCTCTCGCAGAGGTACGCCCCGACTACACGGCGGAGGTAGCGAGGCACTCCATGATACCGGAGTGCCTCTTCAATACAGGCCCAGGGCAAGGTGTTAAAAGCGTTGACGATGTCAAGGGACACCGCCAAAATCACCTCGCCCCGGGCAAATGCTGCCTCCGCCTGGATCTTAACTGACATCACCGCATCAACGGTGGAGCGCCCCTGGCGGAAACCAAACTGGTTTTCCGCCAGGTCCGGCCCTACTCCTGTTAAGTGCCGGACGAGGCGGCCTGCGATTATTCGCTCGCAGAGCTTTGCCGCCTCGTCCAACAGCACTATGGGCCGGTAGGCAGACGGACTGTCCGCCGGGCGCCCCTCCTTCTTCAGAAGAGCCGCTCCTGACAATTCTAATTTTGGAATGGTCAATCGAGACCTAATAGGGGCTACTTTACTCTTTGCCATAACCAAATGTACCTTTACCTGTCCAGATGTGCTGACAGTCCGCAAAAACACCGCAGCCGCATACCCCCGCTCAGAAGCATCGCAAAATCCGTGAAGAGTTACTCGGCACTTTCCTGTTGGAAGAAAACATCGCGCCATAGCAATTTGATTGATTTCTGGAAGGGAAGATACAATAGATGACCACTCTCGTAACAAATCTCCCTGCAAAGGTTCATCCCAGGTGACTTTTGCTATCCAAAGTTTCTGCAAGAAACATTTAGCCAAAAAGATAACAGGAGTTATCCATCCATTTGGATCGAAGGTTCGGGCAACAGTAGACAAAACTAGACGCTTAGTCCAAGTCTTAGGGCAGTCCAACTTCACTCGATAAGTAAAAACATCCTGAACCGGTTGGTACTGTATACCAAGAACTGCAACCAAATTTGGAGTATCCGGGTTTTCAAAAAGATGAGGATCCTGTTGATGTGCCTCTGGAAGGTCGCTTAATAAGTCAGGACAATTCGATAACCACTTCCTCAATTCGTAGCCACCGGACTTAAGTATCGCAATCAATTCATCCCTCAAAATCCGTGCATTCTCAATACTGGAATCTCCGGTGCAAATATCGTCAACAAAGACAGAGTTTTCTAAAATATTGGCTGCACGAGGATACTTTAATCGCTCACGTTGCGCTAACTCTAACAAAGTTCGTATAGCAATGTATGGGCTAGATCTTAACCCATATGTAGTCGTGTTCAGTTCGTACACCTTGATTGGTTCACATGGTTGCTCGCGCCACAAGACCAATTGATACCGCCGATCGTCCCTATGAACAATAGTTTGCCTGAACATCATTCGTATGTCGGCCACAAATACAACTTGATGGCGGCGAAAATGCGTGAGGATATCCGATATATCACGATGAAGTTTAGGCCCCGAGTGTAAACACTGGTTCAGTGAGACTCCATTCGATGAGGGCGCTGAGCCATCAAAAACCACCCGAATTTTACCGCCGGGGTTCTTCAAAACGGCGTGGTGGGGCAAGAAGTAGTGTTCGTGGGAACGCCAATCAAAATCGGATATGGACATGTGTCCCAAGTCCTCGTATTCACGCATGAATTCAATATATTTATCTCTAAATGACGAATCCCTTCGCATGCGCCGCTCCATAGACAAAAGTCTTTTTTCCGCTAGGGATCGTGACTGACCGAGTAGGGGTCGTGACGCTAGAAAAGGCAATCTAGTAACAAATCGACCATCAACACGGCGACCAATGTTGTTTTGGTACAATAATTCACACTCTTGGGCAAGTGGGTCAACTCTAACTGCTTGAGGAGGCTCTTCCACTTCCCAGAAGCGCTGGACTGCATCATTCAAAGATATCCCTACTTCAAAGGAGTGATCTTCGACAACCTGCGATAAAACGGGACCAAAAAAACTAAATCCAAATATTGTTGGTGCGGCTACTAAGCCATTCGGCTGCAAAATCTGAAGATGTCCGGTTAAAATCAAGCCCAACACATCTGCACCTAACAGAAGATCTACCGTTCCGGGAATAAACCATTTGGGGTCTGCGGGAGCCAAACGCGAAGTCAATTTCACAACAATTTCCGGTATGGTAATTTGTGGATGTCTGCCTAATATGTCATCCAAAATTATTGCTCTCGCCACAATGCGTGGTTCACCTTTTAAGGGTGAAAACTTAATTTCAACCTTTCCTTTCAAAGGGCGCGAGCAATCGCAAATCTACCCTTCGGGCCCCACACCTTAACTGAAACTGTCGGCAGAAGAACGGTTTCAGGTGGGGTGACTGTTGTGGGAGAGAGGGCAGTTGCTACCTAACACTGCCAATCAAAATAAGGCTGATGCTCAGCATGAGATGATGTGTGCTGGTCAGCGTGCTCTCTATAACTTGAACGATTACCTAATCGTTGAGGGCGGCGCTCTAGACGCGGCCATTCGGCCAGAGGTGGCGAACAATTTGATGAACGTCGAACTGCCAAATATCCTCTACCATCTTGATTCTTCGGTGAGGTTGTACCCCCGCCCCTGGGGCGGACTTCCTTACAATGATTCCTCTGGGGCTGTGTAGTCTTCACTGAAGAACGACGGTGACGTACTGGGGACCGGCGGCAATCCGTATTGTACGGACCGGAGTTAGTCCCCCCGCCCATGCAGGGGGAATGCATGTTATTTTCCACACGATGAACACCATGCATATTCATGCATAATACAGGGTGGTGCTTACCCTGACAGTGAGGGCAGGGTCGGGATTCCCTACATTGTCTCTGAAAATGCTGTCCCAAGCAGGAGTAGCACCATTTCCGCGAATTAGCAATCCCTCGCCGATCTTTAACGTTTCTATCCAAGAACCGAGGACACATCTGGACTCGATGTCCAGTCTCACGGCAGAAACTACAACGTATTTCCCCCTCACAAGCAGCATGTCGAATAGGAGGGCGACGGGGTTCCACAGGAGGTCGTGTCTCTCTTCGCCGCTGTTCCTGCGGTCGCTCCGGAATTCGAGATGAATTCGCAACACCAGAGTTTTCAAGCAATCTGCACTCGTCCTCCAAAAAACTTAGTAAGCGTTCAAAAGGTGGTAAATAAGTGGCACCATCGCCACCACATATCTGTTCAAATCTAAGTTTGAGCTCTCGCGGGAGTAAGCTCAAGACTATGTGCAGGAGCAAGAATGACCACTGGTCTACAGGCAGGCCTAATCCTTTTAAAGAATTGCATGACGTCAACACTGGGTTCAAAATTTCAACTTGTAAGCGGTCAGTTCGGGTGACACGGGGTAAAGTTAAAAGTCTCATAACATGAGCATCTGCCAGGCGCCGGACGTTTTGATAACGCCGGGCGAGCAAATCCATGGCAGTGCGGTAACTGTCATCAGTTATGTCTAAATGTGTTATCACATCCCTGGCCTCTCCACTGAGAGAAGCCCGAAGGTAAGCCAACTTTTGACTGTCCGCCAAATCCTTCCGGGCATCCACTAAACTCATGAACATCGCAAGGAACCCAGGGTAATCCTCAATACTTCCATCAAATTTAGGCAAATCTAGAGTTGGAAGACGCCCTAACAACTCTGGGTGCGTTGGAGGTCGCGTTGTCCCCTTCACATTTCCACCAGCTTCCTTTCTCTCATTGAGGATACTACGCGCACCCTGTGTGATGGTGTCGACCAATTCGTAAAACTGACCGACATCCGCCTCCACCGTGGCAGTCAATTCCTTATCCGCCGACGAGTTTAAAAAAGACTCATAGGCAGCGTCTACTGCCGCCTGTCTTTTATCAATAGCCTTAAACCTCTCTAAGAGGGCCTCCTGTCTGTCAACTCTACCTACCAAGGCGGCAGCAGAAGTCGCCCATACGAGCTCTGTCCTAATCCGCTTGGTATGTGTTGATGGCATATTTCAATACAAATTCAAAAATATAAAAAAAAAGAAAAAAAAAACAGAAATCAATAATATAGATAAAAGAATCAAATTATAACGTTAAAACTCAAATTCAATTATTTAACCACAAATCAAATTTAAAATACAAATCACACCAAGCCAACCCGGATTCAGAGCTTAGTGTAGAAATATATATATATTAAAAACAAATTGATTAACGTTAACAAACTAACATATTACAAACAAATACAATACAACACAAACAAAATTATATTTATGCAGAACCACTGGTTTAATAATAATATTTAAGCAAGTGAACGCAACCCTAAGTGGTTATTAGGCAACAAACAATACGCGAAATAACCACTTTTGCTACCCAAAATTGACGTGATTACGGAAAAAACCACGCTCTGCTACCAAAAAATTGTAGGATAAAGTCACAACCACGAAAACCGAATTGCTGCTGGGCCCTTCAATAATACAATTCGGAGTCGTGACCAACCCTAGTGGAAACTGTGATACACAGCACACTTTAATATAAGTAGTTGCATCAAAATTCACTTACCTTATAGTGTCGCGTAGGCGTTCTTGTTGTTTCCAGTGGATTGTGTGTAGTAAATATGTATAGTTTAATTGTATGTATGAATGAGTGTACAATTGGAAACTTACAAAGCTGGAGCTATATTCACCCTTTTTATTCACAAACACTCAACTCAACAAAGTTATTATAGTCCTTTTAATAGTGTAAAAATACAATTATAAATTCAAAATACCAAATTAATTTTTACGCGTTAGACGTCGTAATGCATCAATACCAATAACTGAACAATTTATAAAATACAATTATAATTTCAAAATATCAAATTAACTTTTACGCGTTAGACGTCGTAACGCAGCAAAACCAAAAAGTGAACAGTCTTAAAAATACAATTATAAATTCAAAATATCAAATTAACTTTTACGCGTTAGACGTCGTAACGCAGCAAAATCAAAACTGAACAGTAATGTCGCATACGATGTGACCTAGCGCAGGGACCCTTTTTTTTTATAATATTTTTTGCGCCACTCGTAACATTACAGGTCAACATTCCTTAACAATCATAGTTACAAGAATTATAATATTTATTGTGTATTTACAGCTGCACAAGTGGCACAAGATAGCAGTGATAATAATAATTTCTCTCATTATGACAATTTTGAAGACAATCTCGCTTTACCGAGTACCAGTACAGGTAATTATCAAATAGGTTTTGGTATTAAAATACTCTATAGGAATTTTTGTTTAACTAAATTTCAAACAGGTTACAGGGGTCAAAATGCATCAGCATTGTTTCGAATAGCCGAAGTCGATTCTGATGACGGTCAGTCAGTCGGCAGTACACCCGTGTCACCTAGAAACCAGACAGCGAACCAGAACATTCCTTCAAACCTAGTCAGTATAATTCCCACACCGATTAACGGGTCAAGGGATTCGCTCGGGGAGTCTCTTCGTGCTGAACCACCGGGTTCTGGGAGCAATAATTCATCACCACCACCACCTGAAAGCCGGCTGAGGATGACTCTACGAAGGGTGAGAAGAAACGGCAGACTCAGCATGCACAGGTCAGATTCCAGCGAGTCTCCTCCACCGAAAGAAGCAGCTGAACGAGCAACGACATCCATAGCCGAACGCTTGTCACCTAAATTAGGATACAACAGGACCGTAGCAAGGCTTATGAATGAAACCAATGAGAGTGAACTGGAAAGCAGCTGCAGTACGGAGAGCAGTTTATGGCCTGCTCCGAACACGATGGGTACTCCTGACAGTGGTGTAGGGACTGTCGTCGGTAGCAGCACCCGCAACAACAACCCACCCGATGAGGTCTCCGATGACCCAGATTATCAAGCTGTGAAATTCTGGCAAAGGGTAAAAAAAGCTAGACGTAACTACAGAAACCACATGGATTCTGATTCCAATTGAACTGAACATTAGATAGTTATAAAAAAAATTGTTTGATATAATACTGTTGTTCTATTAAAAAGTGGTGATTACGCTTAGTTACATTTGGAACTGTCATCGAGTTAAATATGTGCACAGTGTGGCATTACCACATAGTTATAGTTAATCATTTTAATATTTTATTGTGATAAATTTAAATAAAAGCTAAGGTTACTACAATATTTACTAAACGTTCAGTTGCTGTTCATACAATAATATATGTGTACCTTTATTGCATTTTATATAACTATATTATTATATGTGTAATCCATTGCAATAATAATCATTATTAGTTCATCGTATATAACAAGATTCATCAATATTTATCTGTTAACTTCTAAATCATATTCAAGTAAAAACATATGTTTTGTTATTACAGGTGAGTTTTGTGTTTTTAAAATAAAACCAACCGATATGTAATATTACAGTTTGAATAAATCAAAACGTTGAACTTAATAACATATTCCTTATATTAAAACAATCGATAAAAAATATCTACATGTTTGTCATTAGCATGATTTTTCTATAGCTGTATATTTAAATAAAGCGACGCTGTAGTTTTATTGCAGGTTTTATGATCATAAATAAAATGTACATCATTAATCTATGTGGTTTGTTAAAAATTTATTGATGAGAATGTCGCTTATGTTGCCGAATGTATAGGAATCGCTTATTTAATAGATAAATATAAGTGATCTATTACATGTTAGTGCTTAAGCATCAATCAGTCAATGTTTCCTAAATATTATCTTAGTATAAAACCATCCTAAAATGAGTAAAATACATTGACTTAATAAATGAACATATTTGTATCATTTTTAAACATGGAAGGCGTGGTCACCACTCCACCGTCTTCTATGCATTTATTATATTTAAAACTAGCTGGACCCGAGACTATGTTCGTGTGGAATTAAATGTAAAAATACAGTGTTTAATAAAATCAGGGAAGTCGGTTTATTGACATTCTATAATCTGGCCAACATGGTCTCACTCTTTGTGAACAATTATGTTCTCCGAGACGCAGCGTGTCAACACAACATCCAATAGTACCTCACAATATTCCTGAGACCTATAAACTATTAGCATATAAAATTTTGCCGAAATAGGTCCAGTAGTTTTAACGTAAGCTGCATTCAAACGACTGGGAGTCAGACAGACAGACATTTCTAAAAATGATTGAAATGTATTTTAGATCTTACTCCTAGACACACCTTCAAAATTTTTTTCCACTATCTAAAAAGTACAGACACGTTATACATTCTTATTACTTGTATAGAAGAAGATACAATAACTGTTGATAGAGTGAATCGATTTTAATGAAACAAAGAATAAATGTTACTCTTGGATATGCTTTATGACTTTCTGGGTGAGGTTTATCATAAATTTAGTACTTCAGCAGTGATGCATGCACGAACAAACGGACAGACACATTTAATTTACATTCTTATTATATATAGAAAAGTAAGAATAAAGATTGCGGAAGAAAACTTACCTTTTTTTTTCGTACAACATGCCAGTGTTGGTAGTTTTTATTTTAAAAATATATTCTGTTCATTATGGGATATCTATTTACAGAATATCTTTGATTTTTTTGGTTTACTTCTTTTCATGATATTGTTACAATGGAATAAATATTAGATACTAAACCATTCTTGAGCTTGAATAACATATTTGTTTAAGTTCGGTCAACAGTAAAACAAATGAATATGCCCATGATGTAATAGAAAAAAAAATGTTGACAGACGATATAAAAACATGTCTGCACATAGTTCATAAGTGAATAAATAAATTATTTTATTCCAAAAAAAGACGTTTGAGAAAAAAGGAGAGCATCCCTATTGTCAAATTAATATCTATGATTTGACTATATTGACATTTATTGCCGGCCGGCGCATTGATGGGTGGATGATCTTATAAAAGCTCATTCTTTTATTAATTTTATCCTTTTGCCTTGGCTCATGCGAAGAACATGGACGGTATTACAACTTACAATAATTTCTTAGCTTTGCATAAGCCCCAACTTATTTTGTCTGGTGTACCCGAACACTTCTGGCCATCATTATGCAAGAAACTTCACGACCAAATTTTCGATTCTGGTTATGCGTTTCAACTCGTCCAAATTGATTATGAAGATACACAGAAGATGCCCTATGATCCTTTGTGGAGTGTGATTGCCATCAGGGATATCGATCGATCAGATTCTAGCCACATTTATTTAATTGATCACGCATGGACTTTTAAACCCAATAGTATTAAAATTAATCTAAGGAATGTGCCAGGGTTATTGGAAAGGATGTGTAAATTGATGCAGGTGGAAGGAGACACGACTGAAGAAAAAATCGATGAAGTGTCTAAGCGCGTTTGGAAATATGCCAGCACTTATGCTGTAGGAGGTACGGATTTTTCTGTTGAAGATAGGGTACCTGTTTGGTATGTTTTGGATGAGCTAGGCTCTGGAATCACTCACTCAGATAGCCCAAATTTCCGAACTATTCCTTTCATAAGTGTTCCAGATCAAATGACTTATACTTTACTTTTTCCTATTGAAAATGTCGAAGAAGGGGACCCCATAACAAGAAACTTTGTAGAGGGGCAATATCCGGAAATTTTACAAAGAGAAGCAATGCTCATACCTTGGAAACATTATGACTATTTTAATGAAGATTTTGTCCAAGAAGAACCACATCCAAATTATTTCCTTGAAGGCCACCTTGTGGAAAGCTTACCAGACTTAGAGCTACTGAATGACCACAAAGGAGATAATCCAGTTAAATTGAAGGTATTTTCTGAATATAGATACATTAATGAGTTTCTCACAGACCCAGAATTCCAGATAGTGCATAATGAAAATAATGCTGATGTACTATGGTACACAAATCATTTTAAAAACTATGAGGAACTCAGTAAAACCCCTCATAAGTTTGTTAATCAATTCCCTTTTGAATATGTAATCACAATAAAGGATTTACTAGCGATCATTGCTAGGCGTTGCTCTAAGAGTACAGATCAACTTGAAGGTTACCCTTTATGGTTTCCTACAACTTTTAATATGAAGACTGAACTGGCAAAGTTGGTTGCATTTTATATGCATAGAAAAAAAGCTGGACTCGATAACCTATGGATTTGTAAACCATACAATCTTGCTCGAAGTTTAGACACCTACATTACAGATAATTTAGATTTTCTATGTAGGTTGCCACTGAGTGGTCCGAAGATAGCACAAAAGTATATTGAAAATCCTGTGTTATTTGAAAGACCTGATATTGGCTTGGTTAAATTTGATATACGTTATGTAATAATCCTGAAATCTGTGAATCCTACTGAAGTTTATGTTTATAATAATTTCTTCCTTAGGTTTTCCAATAAACCTTTTTCACTAGATGATTTCGAAGATTATGAAAAACATTTCACTGTTATGAATTACAATGATAATGCTCCATTGTACAAAATGCTCTGCAGTGAATTCGAAGAGTCTTGGGCTAGGCAGTATCCTGACCATGATTGGTACTGAAGTACAAAAGAAAATATTTGGTATGTTTTCTGAACTACTTGTAGCAGCGACAGCCAAAGATCCTCCTTGTGGAATTGCCAAAAGCCCGCAATCTAGAGCATTGTATGCTGTTGATCTAATGTTAAGCTGGCATGAAGAAAATTCTGGGAGTGTGGTGCAGCCAAAAATGTTGGAGATAAATTGGATGCCAGATTGTGCTCGTGCTTGTGAATACTATCCTGAATTTTATAATAACATATTCTCTTGTATGTTTTTAAATAAGGATATAGAGTCTTGTACTAAAATTTTGTAATTATTTTAGTAACATTTATATTGCTCAAATATTCTGATTGTAATATGTGGCTTATGAGGGATTGTGATGGCTGAATTATATATTTTATCAGAGAAGAAAATATGCTAAAATGTCTACTTGATAATTGACGTCTTGCTTTTGATAGCAATAAAAAATGATGAGGTGTGGCTTTGCAATAATGTGATATTAACTTGTCTATGCCTTTTGACAATTTGTAATAATTGTAATAACGCCTTATAAGAATATTGACCTTGTCTTTGGACACTAGTCTATTTTTTATAGTTTTATTACTTTTAATATGAAAATTACAAATATTTCAATCTTAAATAATTTATTTAATTGTAAAGCACAATAGCATACAAGTGTTTCGTAACTTTTACGTTAAAGACTGCTTGATTTATAAACACTGAATACATTAAATATATAAAAAAATTTAATTAGTTTTTCTGAAGAATCCGTCGATCATCATCTAAGTTGAAACTGAATGGGCTTTGTTCATCAACATCCCGATGGCTCAGTAGTAATAGAACGATTACTACAACAATAACTATAAATAGTAATATCCAGTAACGCCTGTATATACCTCCTGCTCTTCGAACACGCGAAGATGGTAGAGTATTCCTGTGAATAAAATATATAAATATTAAAGCAATTCTTATTAACATGTTTATATCAAGGAAGAACACCAATTTTAAGAATTTTACATGTTACAATTGTCCTTATGACTATAAATTCTATCAATTTTAATAGCACCTTACAGCACTTGTGTTTTGCTGCAGTAATATATGTGTTTAGACAACTCTTATGATCTATTTTCTCATGCATCAAGTTATTGTGATGACTTTAAAAGTTTATTTTCGACTGTCATTGTCGTTGTTCAAGGTTTTCAGAATGAATGTGGTAAGTTGTCAAGAACATATTAAAAATAAGGAGTTAGTCAATCCTGAATTAGGAGAATATGCACGTACTTCAACCACCTACTGATCCAAGCGAATGTGGACTTCTGTTTATATTTATTTTCATCATGGTCAAATTTTGTTACAATTTTAGAATCATTGTCAACAGCTTTGAATGTTTTTCTTGAAGCTTGTCCCCCTGAAACAAGAGATAACATAATACTTTATTGATAAAGAAATTGGGAAGCAAAACTGATTCCAGCAGGAGGGTACTTGATTTACCATAATATTGAACTGTTTTCAAATAAATTTAAATAATCATTTTGCAGGATATTGATTAATCCACAAAGTTCTCTTTTTGATATTGCTTTATATGACAGATTATCAATATCATCTCTAATATCTAATCTATATGACAATGGCAGAATTGCTAGAGTTTTCCACAGGGACCATAGACTAAAATAGAATAAAAAAACAGTATTATGTGGTATACTCCTTTCACTGAAATTAACAAGACTTTACCAATGATCATCTGTTCCATTAATAATGATATTTTTATAGACATATACCTTGTAAACTGTCACTCCTTTTCAAAGGATTGTGTTCAAAAATATCAAGTTGTTCATCTGATATGGAAACAATGGAATGTGGTGTGGAGTTATTATTTCGGTTGGATGACTCATCATCGCTTGCTCCTACAGGTGTGCCACGGCTTTCCATATAAAAGGATGATTGGTCTACTGGAGACTGGCTGCGCCTGTTGACAGCACTCTTCAAATCTTGATCTTCTGAAAGCTTTAAATTCATATACACATATATAAAAATGATTATAGGTATTTATTATATAATATATGATTAAAGAAAAACTAAAATTACAATTACTAATATCCCATTATCCATATACAATATAATGAGAGGAGAATAAGACACAGTCCATAATAAAAAAAACACACACAAAAACATGCTCTGTGAAAGCATTAAGAACGAAGCAAGTAAAAGTACCATGTTGTAATTTTAGATTATTTACTTTATGAAATGAAAAAAAAACGTAAATACCATTTGTGTGACCAATAAAATAAATAATATATAATAATTCATTTATCCATCACATCCACAGTATAATTATATAGTACAGAGATAAAAATTAAATTTGTATAATATTGAAAACCTTCTACAAGGAATTACCGATGAAAGGTATCATATGAAACAAAAATATTTAAACAAACCAATGGCAATCCTAAGCCTGCTCTGGCCCAGTTGACTCCTGCTAATTTCTCTTTAAGGACATCGGCTACCGGTGATACTAAGTTAGGAGGTGGAAAGACGGGTGTAGAGCATGATGGACATTGATAACCAGCTGGTGCTGTAGTTCGAGGCAGTGCCCTATATTGGGACTCAGGCACATGCCCAGTGAAATACATCTAAAAAAAATTGAATATCTCAATTTGTTGTTTTTCTAATTTCTACTATCTTATTATTATCTATCACCCTTCACTTTATGATGGAATAGAATATTTCTTTGCATCATTTCCTATAGCCAATTCTTGTTATACACATATCTCTCAATTTAAGTTATACCAATTTTACACAATTTCATTTTTACACCGTTATAAATGAACAAATTTTGAAAAACTTATAAAAATTACTGAATTAAGCAAATATGTGGAGTTTGTTTTGTTTTAGATGGTTATGCCAGGTAACCTATCTATCTAAACTTATAAAAATGACTGCATTGAGCAAATATATGGAGTTTATTTTATTTTACATAGTTCTATATAGAAAAATTAGATTTTATTTTAGATGGTTATGCCAGAAACCTATCTTCAGTATAAATCGAGGCATTGGTGTATTTTATCCTGTATAGGTTTTAGTGTTTGGCCAAAATCCCACCTGATGTTAAATGGGGTAGTTCCAAATGATAAACACACTAAATCTAAGGTAAGCAAATAGGATACAGATTTATTTCTTTTTTTTTCAGGAAATATTTTTTGCCTTACATTTTATGGTTTATACATAATAAAAGCCTTACGATAACAAGTAAGCCGAATGCATTCTTCTGTTGCTAAAGGTTTTGTACAAATCTCACATATAGGATTATAGTCACTATCCTGAAGCCATTGCAGATATGATTGTATGATGCACTGAAATATAATAACACTTTTATAATTATTTTACCGTTACGCGATAACTTATTGTACACTTGTGGAAATAATTGTATTTACTTTTGGGTGATTTGCTACCATACAATTTTCACAAACATTGACTCTATGTTCGAAACAAAACTGATTTGTAACTCGCCTCTTGGGGCATTTACACAAACCCATGTCGCTTTTATCTCAAATTTGTACGAATGTTTCGTAATTATAAGTGAAATAAAAATTACACTTGAGTCAGTTGAATGAAAACAGAAAAGTCCATTGTGGAATCGTAAAACGTCAGCCACGTAAATTAACACAGACTGCTTTGATAGCCACAGAATAATATTACACCTAACGAAGTTTATAACTAATCTTTTCTTTCTTTCTTTTTCATTACTGGGGACTCCTTCAACTTCAAAAACTATTACTGCTATTTTAATGTAATTAGTTTCTTCTATTATATGCGGTTCTTCTCCTCATGAAAGTATGTTCCATTCATAACTAGGAATCTATGGCACAAACAGTGAGTCACAGATTTTGCGATATATTTTATTTGTTTCCGTTTTGCAAGTGCAGTACAGCGTATAGCATAGCTGCAGAAAATAGTTTCATAAACATGATTATAGCACCCGTTATCGTTTTATATCTATTCTGTTCAATGACAATATTTCCTCAGTCGTTACAATTTATTATAATACTTATCTATTATACTTATTTATATTAACGGCTTTTTAGCCTAAAAATCTTAATCCAAAAATTAAATATCAAACATAAAAAGGATTTCATTTGAAGTAAAAACAGCACGAATAGAGTCACATAATTGATAATTTAAAAAAAACAGTTGTCGTATTTGTAACACTTATTACCACAGAGTGCTTGTCAATTGTACAATCAATATTCTGTGCTTATCACGTTTTACTTGTGATGACCTCCGCTAGGAGTAATATTATTCTGTGAATTTATTCTGTGGTGGTTACTGATGTCAACATCAAGAATGAGACTTTAGTATATTGTTGAATTAATCTAAAAGAAATACAAAACAGAGCTACTGCTCTGTTTTTTTAAAGTATAATGACTACAAAATTATTGGCTTTGGGAAGTGTTATAACTAGATCTTTGAATATTATATTGAAACAAAACAATGTCGCTACTAACCTAAAAACTAATTTTAGTACTTCTCCTGTAGCTTGTGTAAACTTTTTTAATAAGTGTAAGTGTTGTATCATAAGTTGATCGACTTTGTTATTTGCTTATATATCTCATCGAAGCTACTGTTATGTTCTAAAGCTGATAGGAAAATAATAGCATTCTAGTATCGTTGATACATTCTAATATATTTATTGGTTACTTATATCTCTCCGTCATATGACTGAGATTAAATTAATCATTAATAATATATGGTAAATAATCATAGAAGCAAGCAGAGTAAACAAATATGTACCACTTGAAAGCTGCTGAAGCAATTGGAATATGCTTCTCAGAGAAATATAGAACAGAAGTGGAAAAATTATTTATGGTAGATAAGATTAAGCAATAATAATAAAATTACAATAATAAATCCAAAAGTACCCTGTAATCCAGATAATAAATATAGATTCCGTGGATGTTTAATATTATTGTTTACTAATAGTGCCAGCTGAAAAATTATGGAAATCAGTGACATCAGTAAGTAATGCCGGTGCCAAAAAAGGCCGTGGCAAGGCACAGGACGGATAAGGATCCGAGACTTGAATAGAGGCCAAATGATAGGTGTGGGCAAAATTAATATGTTGTGGCCAGGGCTGTCAGCGCCCGTGATCAGAGGTAGAGAGTTACTAAAGCAGCAAAGATTGCCTGATGATCCAGAAAGGTAAGCGCTCATTATAGCAAAGTTTTTACTTCATAAGTGTCTTTTAGATCATCAGTACGACTCTTACAGGCTGGCATTATTATAATATTTACTATAGTACCAATCTGTTATTTTGGACAAGTTCAAAATGTGACACTTATTATTATTTATTTGTTTATTCTTTATTGTAGACAATTATAAATAAACACTATAAAACATTACAAATTATGTCCGTACATTTTCTTGTAGGAACAATTATGATTATACAATATACACTTATTAATAGTGTAATACATAAGAGAAATGAATCTGAATCTAAATCATAAAATCAAGTCAAGATCAGTAAAGTGGATCAAATTATGTATAATTTGGTAATTGAAAACAAAATTGATAGTTTTTATTGTATCCATAGATAATTGTGCATATTTCATTTTATATTCATATTTTGTGCATTTATACAACCTATCAAAGTTATTAAAATTAACAAAAATATTCTGTGTTAAAATATTTAGAATGTAAGTTGAAATATCAACTTCATTTTTTACCTCTTCCTGTCTTTGCTGCTTTTGATTTTATTTGACTGCTATGATGTTATGGATAATTATGTCCCTCTCTTCATATCTAGTGTCATACAGCATCATTTAGTAATACCAAAATAATCAGAACAACTATTAAGTATATATATTTTGTAACTGTTGGTATGTATTATTATTGTGTTTTTTAAATTATAACTTTAAAAATGATTTCTATTAACAAAAATGTATTTATGATTTTAGAATGGAAAAGTTAATAAAGATCAGAGATTCAATGACAAAGTTCCGTCGTTTGAAGCTCAATCCTATAGAGAGGGGTTGGTCGGGTGCTCGTATGCCTGGTCGAAGTATTGGATCTCCAGATCCAATAGGCGAAGGTAGTTGCTTTTGTATAATTTTTTCACTCAATTATATATGGAGTGGAAGTTCCCAGGCAAATTGTTTCTGAGTCTTATGTTTCATAGATTCATAAAGGTCTTGCCAGGTCAATAGTGTAGCCAGTTCGAATAAAAAAAAAAAGATTCATAGAAATATTTTGTTTCTGCTAAAAGATATATAATGGTCTAATAAAACATCTGTTATAAGAGAAATATAACTTTACCCTGTCCTGGTGTACAGTTTTAATTAAATACATTTTTACAACATATGTTTTAAATAATAATAAATCTAACAAGATTTATTTAATAACTAAATTATTTTTTATTGTAGATGAGTTTACCGGATTTGATACAAAAGTCCTCCAGCTTAGATCTTTGCTGATCATGAAAGGGAGCCTCGGTCGAACAAGAAACTATCAAGCAATGGTAACTAGTAGCTTCCTAAAAATATTAGTTTTTTACAATGTATAGATACATTGTTAAATACAATAAATTGTTTGATTTTTGGATAATTGTAGGTTGTCACTGGAAACGGACAAGGTCTCGCGGGCTTTGGTATAGGTAGAGCAAAGGAAGCCCCTGCAGCATTAAGAAAAGCAAAGAACAGAGCTGGCCAGAAGTTAATGCATTTTGAAATTTGCAATGGTCGCACAAGTAAGATTTTACTGTATTATAAAAATGTATGATAATTTTAGTATTCAGTTATTACTCATTAAATTAATTACTGCAATATATATTTTTTTAATTTTAGTTTTTCATGATTTCTACACTGCATTCGGTAAAACGAAGATATTTGTGCAAAAGAAGAATGAAGGCTATGGACTTAAATGCCACCGTGCTATCAAAGAAATCTGTCAGGCTATAGGCTTTAAAGACTTGAAGGCAAAGGTCGAGGGTTCCAAGAATCTTCAGCATATTGTCAAAGCATTCTTCATTGGCCTTTTGCAGCAGGTACATATTCATATTTTTGTCACATCTATAATATAAAAATGAATAGCTGAATGTGTTGCTAACAGCAAATCTCGACAGCAGCTGAACCGATATCGCTAATTCCTTACAGTATGAGGATGGTTCTTACGGGAGAGAAAATTTTAAAAATTGCCTGAAAAAGTCTAAAAACAACACTTTCCTATACCATACAAACGATTCGTAATAACACTTAAAAGTCAATTTGAACTTTAATACCATACTATAAAGTTTAAGTGTTAGTGTAGAGGTTCTGGGAAGGCAAAACAATTGAGTGACGTTAGTATCGTATAAATATTAATGTAAATATTTATACGCTGGTAACATTTAATATTATATAGCATCCCCAATAGTTAGAATAAGTATTAAAAAATATATTAAAGAATCGACTGTTACGCGGTACGAAGTTCGCTGGCTTATCTAGTATTAGATATTTTCTTAGATATAGATTATATATTCCAAAATATTTGTTTTTCAAAATTTAATTTTATCATGTGATGTCCTCAAAAGCTAAAGAAAAAAGTTAAGTAAAAAAATTCTTGGCCACTTACAAAGTGTTGGCAGGCTGCAAGTTGAGTATTTAATTTTCTTTATTTCTATCTTACCGGAATTTATTCCACAGCGAAACTATGAAAGACTTGCTGAGGAGAAGAAACTCCATCTTGTTGAATATAGAGCCGAGAATGAATTTTACCCGAAAGTTGTGGCGAGTCCCAGTGAAGTGAGGACTAAACAGGAGATACCGCACGATGAGACACTAGATTTCGTCCAGTACGTTATGAACGATCGAGTGATATTAAAGAAAAAGAAATTCCCTCGATTCTACGAGACGATGCCGCACTATAAAATTTACTTGAAAAAATACGAAAAGTTCAGAAATCATGAGAAAATTCGTAAAGACTTAAAAGTCGAATATGGTGAAGTGAAGAGTTTTCTCACGGATCGCTTTCCAGAAGAAAAAGTAGATCAGGAAACTTAATGTGAAGATGTTAGGGATTAATAATAAATTATAGTTAATAAAAAAAAAAATTAGTTCATGTACTTGTTTTTCTTCTTTTAATAACAATTTCCTATCTAACTTAAAAAATTACATATTATGTAGATAGAAGTTGTAGTAATAGGAAAATTAATAACTGAACAGAATTATTAAAAAAGAATATATATATATATTCTTTTAGAATATTTATATATATATATATATATAATATATATATATTAATGTCAATATCAATAATATAAAGTACGTCATATATGTTACTCGGGTACACAAATTATTACCATAAAAAATTTCAACAAAATCTGTCTAATAGTTTTCGTGATATGCGTACAACCGACAGATACGACACATTATAATTCTAAAAATTATGGAAGTGTGTACCGTTATTAATTCTTAATTCACTGCCCAGAATACTTTTTCTTTAATATTATTTGTACAATATAAGTTTTTAATATTCGATGAATAGGATCAATTAACACAAGTACCATTTATGAAAAGAAAAAAAATAGCCTAAGCTAAAAAAGAAATTAAAGACAGTGCAATGTAGGACACAGAGGAGCGTTATCGTGTTACCACTTGCAATTGCCAAAAGGTTGAAGATAAATAAAAGATCTGACATCGTTGGTTGGGTAAACTAGTAAACGCTTTAGCAGTAATATATGAAGCCTTTTATTTATTTTTCGAACTGTCTAACCGCCGTAGGCCTGACGCGGACGGCATTAAAGCTTCACCGGGATTTTAGGGCCAGCGCTTAGGGCACTCAGCCGAATGGCAATAGACTCAAGGGTGCCAGAGTCTCCGAATATCAGCTTGGGCTTGGATACAACGCGAATCAAAATAAAATAACCATGCGAGTTAAGCTAATCATATATGTATACTTTAATGAGATACATATGCATATCTTCATATGTGTTGCACGAAGGCGTATATGTATTTAGAGTTTGACAATTTTGGCTGAGGCTAACTAACTAAAAAAGTAAATGGGTCCCTCACAGAACCAGTGTACGTATTGTAAGAGTCTGAATGTCTGGTGTGTGCAGGGAACTAGTGAATGCCGTGTCACTGTATCGCACTAGTAGCATGCTCGAAAGCTCCACTCCGGACGATGGAATTTAGGTTTGAGATGCTGCCGAGGGAGGCCGCGGTGGTGTGCAGGATTGAAATTGACCGTCGAACCACGTTGGCGTGATCTGTGGTTCGCGGGCGTGGTCGCGAGCACGCTCTTTTTGAAGAGTCATTGATGTATAAATTATTTGTCTGCTGTTATATCGTCTGGAGGATACGTGAAAATGTTTCGCGATCATTCGAAGGGGATGCGGCGTGGTCAAGCTCCATGTTCGAGCCAGAATCTGAGCTCGAATCGGGCATTAGTGCCTCTACGGCCTTACACAGCGCGGGGTCCATGTTTAGCATCGCGAATGAATTCGAAGTTTCTACGGCGGTAGCGGTCGGGTTGACAACAGGCGATTTTTTCGTCGGTGAGCATTAGCTCTCCGTGCGTATTGTTAAGCGGGAGCGCTTGTGGATCGCGGGGTTTGCGGTCAAACGAGAGCGAAAGGTCACGGCGTCGCCTCTCTCGGTTGGGTGCGCGCGAGATTCCGCAGTATTCCCATTGATCAGTGGCTATTGGGATAGCAATTTATCGCTTGAGCAGTCAGCTTGGGAGATGTGTAACCAATACGCTTTTAATAGTTGCGGGTTGCAACTTCCGACAAAACGTCGTAACCTAACAAGCTGATGCTCGGGGATATTATCGGAATGACCATTGCGATAGCAGTCGTTTAAGGATTTTTATTTTAAAGTCTCCCTGCTTGAGAGGCAGAGGGGTGCGCCAAAGTGATTCTAACGGGCAATCCGATCCCGGTAGAGACACGCACGGAAGAATTTAATACCTTATTTTTGTTTTAACCAATTTTACACTCTGCGCACTGAGACTTGCGGGTTGAATATTCGTACTAAAAAGTTCGGTTTGTGATCATTCGAGTTCTTACTAATATCACTCAAAGTACAATGAACACAAGTATTCACGACACTAAAATTAAACTAGTAGTAAAATTGGTTTGGGCACTGCCGATAGCACGATCGGACACGTCCGCTTACGACCACGGTTAAGATTGAATTACCATAAGGAATTAACAATATAAATAAGTATAGAAATATAAGTTAAAACCAAACAGTAATAATACGCCGCATTGTAAATGGGATTTGTCGGCGAGATTTTAATAGCGTGTGGCCGACACTTGGGCTGTGAGTCTTTAGTATTCGTGTTCTTAATCTGGCTAATCTTAAACTTTTAAGAGCGCCGCTTGAGCATTTTCATTGGAATTGTTGTAGTACACACATAGCAGCACGGTTGGTATAGTTATGTGTCGTTACAGCTCAGTATTTTGATTGTAAGAAATTTTGACCTAAGATAATGATAGTTGAATATTGTTCTAAAGACTGTATTTTCTTCTAAAGGCAACACAATTAGTATTTAACATTGCCTCCTCTCACTGTCAAAACTACCTGCATTAGGGTCTATTCTAAAGCTCATGCAGTTTTGAGGTCATTTTAGCGTTAGTTTTAGGGGTTATCTGGTGCTGGATTTCTTTATTTTCCCAGTTTATCCCAAACATGTTCAATTGGACTTAGGTCTGCGGAGTGTGCCGGCCAAACCAAAACTTGGATCCGATCTTAGCAAGGTACTCCTGATACTATCGCTGCAGTTTGACGACGAGCTCAAATATAAATTAATGAAATAAAACAAACAATTGGTTTATAATCTGTTCCTTGTATTATGAAATTGATAAAATTATTACCGCTATTACAAAAAAAACCTTAATATTATTGACCACACGTAAATACTAAATACTTTATATAACAATGTATTTTAAGTAAAATAAATATACAGTTTCAATTATAATCACTAATTTCAAAATAAACATACATTTGTAATATTTTTAACAAAAAAAAAAATATATATATTCCTCAGCCCATGCAATGGCACCAGGTGTATACCCAGAATTTAAAAAATATTTACATTATCTCTATGCCTAAAGGATAAGCCACTAAATGCTCTAAAATGCTAAAGACTGATACATTTTGAAGCACCACAGCCTTGTTTTAAAAGCATTTAAGACATAAACTGTACGACAGTTGCATATGATGAAAATAACTAAGTACATTCTGATTTTACTTTTTCACTTCACGAATTAAGGGGTAGGTCATAACATTCCATTCAGTTAATATTGATGTCATAACCATATGGAATCGAAGAATATATTTATCCAACTAAGCAAGTCAGGTCTTTACCCGGATGCAGAATATTAGGAGTGAAAGTCTAACTCCATGGTAGATGAAAAACTTTCACAAAAATGAGATTAATAAAAACTCCTTGCGGTCAACCATGGCTCTATGTACTTCGAAAAGTATATCATTATGAAAATAAAAAAGTTGATGTTAAAATAAGTGAACATAAATACATACTTTGCTAATTCAAAAATCCGAAACTTTTAATTTGGGTATTGTTTTTTTTTTATAATAAAGTTTTTCTAGTTAATACAGGCGAGCACGCAGGCTAATTTTCGCGCACCAGTGCTGAATATGAAAACGTACTTCCCCGACTATAGTTTTAAAACAGACAATATCCGCATTTTATTGTTATCACATATTTACATGGTGTTGCCACTAACTTGAAACACAATCACCATAAACTATATTTCTAAAGTGAAACTTGCCCATAAATAGGTCACACAAATTAGTAGTCAGATATAATACATGTATTAACATGTATTTTTCACGAATTCACATATGTATGAGATAGATAGCTTAGCCTAGTCAGATCGGGAAACTCGGCTACAGTTCAAGCCGAGGCGCACCGAGTGCCCTTGCGCTTGCTCGCCTGAACTAATCGAGTGAGTGCCTTAAGCGCTCCCCTTAGTAGTTCGGTAAAACTGTAGAGGCCTTGCCAGGTCAACAGTGTAGACAGTTCGAAAAAAAAGTCACCTTTAAAATGTGAACGAAATATTGGGTAATTTAAAATATTTTCATACAAGTCATTTAATAATTTTATTTATTGTGAAGTAATTTACTTTCAGGTTTTTAATCAAGCTTATTTATTATGCAACTGCCTCCAGTAAGGAATAAAAATACTATCACAAGGTTATATATTATGAATATTCAAAAATAATTAAGTAGATAATATATAAAATGTGCCTTATTTAGATTTGAAGCTGTCTAAAATTAATAATATATCATAATATTATATTAAAAGTGATATCGAACTACGACGTTCAGTGAATATGTCAGTGAAATAGCTTCAATGTCATTAATTTCATTTGAAATAGCTTAAATCACAATAATATATTATAATAATCAGTGTATTACAAAACGTGTCATATATTCATTGCTATCGCAAACGGTTGATTGCAGAAACAAAAACTTATTTGTTGGTGATTGAAAAAAAAAACAAGTATATTTCTTCAAGGTAAAATCACAAGATTTTAAAATATTTTATTTCTATGGAAGCTTGTACTTATACAATTTTTGTAACAATTATTGCAAGTTTTAAAAGAATATTTAAATATTTATATAATATAAGCGTTTTTTTTTTCGATATTATTTATTTCCTATACTTATTCTACTTCACAATTAAAGATGATTGTAAATATAGAAGAAAAGTATAACTGGAAACGCCGATATAATAATTTTGACTTACAAGTTTTGATAATGGAACAGTGCAATTTGTATAGTTTTATTCTGAATTCGTGATAGATTAATTTAATTCCTTTTTCTATTTATATTCTGTTTTTTTTTTCTTTCTATGTTTTGAAGTGGAAAGTTCACGGGCGTTGACTAGCCAGTCCTGAGGCCAATGACACTAGATTTCTATTCACGAGGGCCGAATCAGAATGCCTCAGTCTGGGAGCTACCTAAGAGGCGTATTTCAGAAGGGTAGCACCGAGGTGTAACTAGGATTGGTAGCACCCACTCTGATTGGTGACACCCGGGGCATAGTGCGGATGGATAGTACCCAGTTACTAGTACGGGCGGCACCCGGAGCGTAGTTAGAATAGGTGACACTCGCGTTGTCAAATCCCGCTTTTAGGAGTTGTGACATCAGGAAAGCTAAAATTTAGTGTTGCCTTTGCAAGAGGATGACCTTTTTCTAATATTTATATGCAGTCTTTCTATTTTTTAAGCATCTCGATACAATTTCATATTTAAAAGGAATCGGGGACCTCTTCTTCATTCTTCTCGGGACATTTCAATACTTAATCGTATAGAACGACTAGTATTAGATAACTATGCATATATATGATTATTACCCTACTATGATTGTTTGAAGTAATGCAATATAAATAACGAA
Source organism: Antheraea assamensis (assembly GCA_035772565.1). Classification (NCBI taxonomy): domain Eukaryota; kingdom Metazoa; phylum Arthropoda; class Insecta; order Lepidoptera; family Saturniidae; genus Antheraea; species Antheraea assamensis. The sequence goes on along the minus strand of JAQQSE010000062.1, from coordinate 3,235,843 downwards.
AACGTTGACTACACTGTTCCATATTTAATTTTCATACTTCGACGCGCCCTTTGACGATGAAAAAATATATGCTATCTTAACCCACTAATAGTAACACGGTATAAAAATACATCACATATAAAAAATATCATTGCATAATATTTTCTGATTTTTGTTTTCTTCTCTTTTATCACAAATAAAAGCTAATTTTACTATTAAAACCATAGAGTTTGATAAAAAAAAAATATTTTTAAAACGTCCAAATTTACACCGAATTGTTATGAGTAAAGTATATAATTATAATTAAGTAGAAGGAGTAAATAGTCTGATTTGCACAAAATAGGCAGTGAATGGCAAAATTCCTAATTTAAATTCCAACTTGGAAATGACATTTAAAGTTAGACACAATTATTCCAAATGTTTTTCATGGTACATGGAGTTGAGCAAACCGAGAATGTATAGCGTAGGCCAAAACTATTTTTTAATTCTAAACAAGTTGCCATATACAATGCCATAATTAATTATTATAAGAAGATCATTGCGTAAAATGTCTTTACTCGTTATCTGAAACAAAATAATCATATTATAAGCCAATCACTCACTGGTAATAACGCAGATATATTAAAAAAATGCGTTTGGTTAGGGAACCTCCGTCGGGAATGAAGTTCTTTAACGTAAAGAGTAGCGTATCACGAGAAGATCGCATGGAAAGGGAATAACGCTTTTTCCTTATGTGATGATTTCTACCAGTCAACACCTACCGCGCGCCGCGTTATGGAACTTCGTTCCAACAATGTGATAAATAAAAATATTTACCTGTTGTGGGACGCCAAGTAAAATATTGAAATGCTTCAATTTGATGCTTACCAATTAAGTTACCTTTTTAACTTTACAAACGAAAGTAATAAATAATAGTAGTATTCGTTAGTGTTAACGAGCGAAAACAAAAAAAATAATAACCAATTTGTTCACGGATAAAAATATTAACGTATAAAACATGTACAAATAACAATGTCGTGTGAAAAGTTTGCGATAGATGGCGTTAAAATAACTCTGGAGAATTTCGCGCGATCAGATACCTCAGATGTACAATAAAACTCATTATCATTATTTCATTTTTCGTCCAATGTATATGTGTTTATTCTGGCATTATTCAAAAGTTCATTTCCATATACTGCCGTTAAGAAGAACAACCGGTTCTACAGTAAATATTCTGATACCACGTATTCTGTATTTTTCATGATTCTATTTTTGGGAGTTTATATGTATTTAATCAAATAAATTACACGAACTAGAACTCTCTTAAATCGACTTACAATTTTCCAGACATGCCGGTTTCAGATGCCCAAAAAACTTATTTATCGACTATAACGAATGACAGAAAACAAATAGACAGACAGAACCGCTTTTATGTTATTCTTGAAAAACAAATTAGTACCATTTTGGATGAGAGGAAGTTATTAATCCATATATTATATTTATTTTTTATTATTAGTGAATGCTAGACCATCCTTATTTCATAAAAGCTGAGAGTTTCTCAGCGCATGCTTCCAACCCAGGAAGGAAGGATAGGCTACTATAAAATTTGTGTTATCGTGGCCTATACAAGTAACAAGCAAAGTTGTATAATTTTACGAACTTACATTTATTAAATAAATAAAGTTTTTTTTTTCATATTTTCTTTAGAATAATATAGTGGCAACCCCTTGTTAGACACTCTTAAACTATGAAAGTAATTATTAATTTCGTTATAATATAAAAGCTAAATTTTAAATATGTTACTCGAGATTTACTATTAGCAGACGTTTCCTCAGTAGCCAGACAGTTTCGACTGTTCTAACCCCTGCCTAGACAAACAGGGTAGCTGTAGGTGTGAGCGCGAGGACCTCTCAACTTTTATAAAATAAGGAAGGTCTGGCATTCACGGGCTCTTCCTATATTTGTGTTATACTTACAACTCTGTGATGTAGTCGTCCCTGTCGCGATCATTTGGAGAGAGCAAGACAGAAATAACAAATGAAGAGTGAAGTTGCGAGCGGAACGTATCCACAGCCTTTACAAAAATATCTGTCATTCAAGGGATTCTGTCATGCTCTTATTAGTATTGCATTCAACAGTCGTCTCTATTCCACTAGTCTAAAGAGAGCGAGACAACAATTACGCGGGAACGACTGCGAAGCTGCCTGCGGGTCGAACTCTCAGCTTTTATAAATAGGTCTAGCATTCGCGGGCTCTTGTTCTATTGGTATGGTAGTCAACAATCCGAGGAGTAGCCCTTTTCGTCGCACTCGTCTGAAGGGTGCGAGACAACAATTACGCGGGAACGACATTGAAGCTGGCAGCGGATCGAACTCTCAGCTTTTATATATAGGTTTGGCATTTGTGGGCTTCTGTTCTATTGGTATCGTATTTAACAATCCGCGGTGTAGTCGATCGCGCGCTCGTTTCGAAGAGAACGAGACAGCTGTAAGGTGGGAAGAGAGAAGCGTACCTGCGGAGGTTGCGGCGTGGGTGTGAGACGTGTGGTGGGTGGGGTGCGCGCGCCACTTGTCGGCGCGGCGGCGGGAGGTGTGTGGCGCGAGATGCGCGCGCACGCCGCCGAGCAGGTCCGCGGCGCCAGCGGCGGCGAGTGCAAGCGGCGCAACTGCAGCGCCGGGCAGGTGTCGGAGCACGCCGACGCCGCTATCACAGCGCGCCGCCATCGCCATCGTCGCTGCCGTCTCCGCGAAACCCTAGACAAACGTTATCTATGATTACATAATTATTTTTAAATAATTTTACCCAGATCTGAAAATGGTGGATTATGTTTTTTTTTATAACACTAGAAGAAATAATTAAGAAATACATTTTACATTAAAAAATATAATTTTACAATACATAGTTTGTTATTTTTCGAAGTTTTGTAATAAATCGTGCATTTTTTCTAGTTTATGCTGGCAATAGTCTGTTGACCTAAGCCTCATGAGGTCTACATTGGTTGGTATGGAACTTAAACCCTTCTGGTTTTGGACAGTCTAGTTGTTAAATATTTACACCTAATATTATATAACTAAGTCTTTCATGTCTATGTAGATGCTATGTTCGGGTATTTTCCGGTCAGTTCTCGCCTTATAGCACAACGGACTGAGCGCTGACGGATGGATTCCTTTGTTTGTGTATGTGGTTTTCGACCCTTCAAATTGAACAAAAAACATTTCTGTATCAGCTGTATGTGCATGTCACGGTGCACCATAAGAACGAACTATAACACACAGGTTAGTTGTTTTCCCTTGTATGTATGAGTGTATGGAAATGCTGGATTCACCGTTGAACCAGGCCATTCCAGGTCCCTTTGGATATTCGCGAGAACATTTTGAAGTAGAAAAAATTAGTATCAGCCATAAAACAGATGTTTTTTTGTTAATCTGGTTGACTTTGATTGGTTTAAATTAACCCAAAGAGATATCCATGGTTACAGTTACAGTTACAATATTTTTTATTTTCAATTACCAATTTATTGGTTGGCCCTACGTTACTGCGCCTTATTTTAGACGATTCATATTATAGACACTTCTATTTAACATATTATAAAAATAAAAACACTGAGCCCTCGCGAGACCCTCGGCAGAGGTAAAATATCGAAAATTACGTCTGTTTATTTAATAAACATTTATTTTCATTAAATACAAAAATTTGAAAATCATAATTCATTTCCAATTGTGACAACTCATTTCTTGTCGTCCGTCACACCGTACACACTACTGTATAGAGACTGTATATGTGGTGACGCGTCGCCACGGCATGCGTCGCCACGCCAGCAATCGGTCTTACGTGCGGTTATAGATGTTTCACGTCGAAAAACATAAACCTGTACAATTCACCTTTCGAGAATGCTGAAATACTCTATATTAAAACTGAGTAGTATAATGAGTATGAATCTGCTACTTTACGAGAGAAGACAGGCGGATATGTTACGATAACCATTGCACCTGGCTGGACGTTAATATCAAAGTGATTTGATGATAACGATCATTTATCAAGAATATGGATGTATCAGAAAAATAGCGGGAACAAACCTCCTTAACAGTTTGATAGGCTGTGGCGACGCCCTCTCTGATGTCGGTGGGGTGACGCGAGGGGTCGTACCGGCGCCGGCGTCTCCTACGACCGTACGCCTCTTGCAGCTGTAGCGTCGGCCCCGGTGTCAGCATCTCGAACGCTGTCTCCGCCGTCGCCTTAAATGTAATCATTCCTCATAATATTAAAATATTTTTTTGGTCTCATCTAGTTAGTTATCATCGCCAAATCTGCTATTAGCTACTTATCAGTGTATTCTGATAGTCAATTTCGGCCACATCATTGCCGAACATCGGGTGTAATAGTAGTCAAATGATGTAATGCAATAATTGTAACAATAAATAAAATGGCTATAACAATAAACATTATGGGCATAATAATAACAATAGTGTTAGGTCTTATAATAAAGTCTCAAAGCACATTATCGATTTAGCGGATAGTAAGTTCAAGCACCACATGAAGCGGGTTTCGATGTCTAAATGCTATTATTATAGGGTGGATAAATATGTGAATGATGGTGATGTCTGAATGACGCCCCCTTTCAGTGCATTCATTATAAACGAATGTAACTATTTATATTTGTAAGAATATGTACGATGAAAAGATAAACAAGATCGAGTTTTTTGCCGGTTCTTCTCGATGATTGGATTGTTTTTCGAATCGGTCGTAGTTTCGAAAGTCATAAGAGCCTTCTCAGGGCTTAAATTGAAGTATATTTACTAGAAGTATAATGTATATAACAATATATATAACGGATGTAACAAAAAATATAGTGGGTGTAACAAAAAAATAGTGACTCTAACAAAAAACCTTGTGACTGTAACAAAAAATATAATGGATATAACAATAAAGATAATGGGTATTGCACCTGTATAAGATGTAACAGACGAGTGGTGATGTCTAACGCGGCAACAGCTGTCCTCGCCGTGAAGGAAGCAGCTCCGCGACGCAACCCATGCACAACTCTCCCGTCTCTGCGCCACTGCTCTACCGGCAGCCATACCAAGTCACGTATACCTGTTACTGAGATACCATTTCTCTTTTCAGCATATTTGACCGTCACATTGTAGATATTCATCTCCGACTTATGCTCCATTGTAAAGATTGATTTTGGGAATATCTTCTTACACAAAAGCCATTTTCATTTAGAGATATGAATATTAGTGAAAAGTATTATATAAGTGAGCACTTTCCTTTGAAATTGCTTTTTTATCTGTATAATAGTTTTTACTTGCGTTCATGTATAATTGGTTAATCTCTTTGGAACAGTACATTTTCCTGGTTGAAAGGTACCTCTATCGATTTCTGTACATCTGACATTTCATAAAGATCAGTTGAGTGGTTAAGACGTGAAACAGATGTAGGATGTATATATGGATGTATGTATGGTGTATGGAATGTATGGTGATGGCGATTCCATCAGGCACTATTGATATGTCTTATGTGCAATTACGGCGATGTAGTGGTGATCCAGCGGTTTGAATCTCAATCCAATGTCCGCAGGTTCGAACCCCGGCATGTACCGACCAACGAGTTTTTCGTTTACTAATTTAAATTGGTAACACTATCGGCTGATAGTGAAGGAAAATATCGTGAGGAAACCTGAACCTGACAAATGTTCTTATAGTACTGCCGTATGTGAGAAAATATACAACTGCGGATTCTTCGTAGTTTTTAATCGCCAATACGGCCGACGAGGTGACTATGCCAATACCTTCCTTCGGGAAGAGGTCTATGGCCCTGCAGTGAGTCTCTCACAGGCTGATGTATAATTATAGTGTGTAGAAATGTAAGAAAACTTACTGAGTTGTAGTAGAGAATGCATCGGCCCGATTCCACTGAGTAAACCCGGTAGCTGGTGTCTTTTGATATCAGATAACCATTCGTGTAAGGCCCAGTGCACCAGTTTCTCTAGGCCTAACAATCCGAGCCTTGACAACAAAACATTTAATATTATAGGTAGGTATAATTAATTCCGCAATTTTAGGTTTACAAGAATTAAGAGAACATCATTTTAACAATATTTATAAATGTGTCTATAACAATACTCACTTGTAGTCGAGCCTTTTCAGGGTAAGCTCTGAGCAGTTAAGTTGTCCAAGTCCCATAAGCAGGCCTGCGACCGGCCCCGCCGAGAGGTCCACACGCTTCCCGACGTAGTCCAAACGTATAGGCACCTCCGGTGAAAATACCACGCGTCTATGGAATTTCATATGTTAAAATAAATCCACCCTACACTGTTGTAAAACAAGTGCAGTTACTAATTATAAATTATGTGATAAATAATAATAATTTTATGATTATCTATATACTTTTACCTATACCTGTGTAGTTTTTTTTACCTATACCTGTGCAGTTTCTTTACCTATACCTGTGTAGTTTTGTTTACCTATACCTATGTACTTATACGTAAACCTGTGTACTTTTACCTAAATATGGGTATTTTTACCTACATCTTTGAACTTTTACCTATACCTATATACTTTTATCTATACCTATAATGTATACCTGTGTACTTTTACTTACACCACAGTTATTCTACCTATACCTGAGCCATTTTACTTTTACCCATGCAAGTAATCCGGTGAAGCTGTAGAGTCCTGTCAGGTTAATACCGTAGTTAGTACGAAAAAATATACCCATGCACTTTTTTACCTCTACTGTCTCCACGGACATTTGCATGTTTTAAATATAATCCAAAGTTTAATATATGTATAAATCTGTATACTGTTAATATGTACAATAATTTGTATAGAAATATTCATTCGGACGGCACGGCGGTACTTGGTTCAGTGTGTTTCAACTACCCCCTTCCAATCATACAAAAGCCACTGCGGATGTTGATCTATTATTATAGCAGAGCAATCATCACGTGTATACTTAGATACTATAAAGCTAGATACTTATATATAAATATTTTATCGGGTTTTTAATCACGATTAATTATGTAAGAACGTAAAAGTTAGCTGAAGAAGGCGGCATTTGTGAGTCCTTGAATTATACATGATTTACGGCTATAATTTACGTGATAACTAATTTTGCTTTTCTTTGTAAATGTGAAATCTTTTTACCTGAAATATATTGGAGAATCGTCGACCGGATCGCTATCCACAGGAAGCTTTGTGACGGGCTTCTCTTGATTCATACCGAGCTTGTTGAAGTCCTCCTCTAACTGGATTAAGTTTTCAGACACCAGGCGTTCCGCTTCATACGTTTCCATTAAAGGTTCGTCGTCACGAATAACTGAAATATATGATTATTAGTTTATCGTTTACTATTTTAAGACCTCGTCTAATTTTTTAAATTCCAAATTTTAAAATGGCGATTTTGTTTTTAAAATTTTTTTATTTCACGACATTGTACATTGTAAATTTCAGTATGTAGTAAAGAAAGGTTCTTACAAATAAAAAAAATAAAAAATTATAAACACGTTTTACATAAAAATTATAATTTTATAATACATCATTTGTTATTTTTCAAAGTTTTGTAATAAATTAGGTATTTTTGTACGCTTATGCTGCCAATAGTCTGTCCACCTGTGCCTCATGAGGCCTACATTCGTTTGTATCGAACTTAAAGTGGATGGATGGATTAAAATTAAAATGGAACTTAAGGTTTCGGACAGTTCAGGGGTTAAAAATAAATATGTTATTTTGCCTAAGTACTAAAAATATGACAGACAAGAATTCAATTCATGCAAGTTACACGGGCGTTTTTAAAAACGCGCATTAAAAACACTTTATAACAAAGAAAACCGCGCGTTAAAAAAGACGCTTCCGTGAGAACGGTTTTCAACGCGCATAAGAATGATATCCGTTGCATATGAGGTTTATACAGACCATTTTCATTGAGTGAGAGAGAGTCTGCATCTCCCAGTGAGGTGGGAGTCGGCGGCGGATCCTTAAGGTGACTCGCGATACTCATGACAGGCGGACGGTGCGTCGGAGTCGTCTGCCGAGACCCGCTCGATTCAGTCGACAAACCCCCTATACTCTTCGAATCATCGTCTATAAAAAAATCATACAGTTTATTTGCGATAAATTCTATATAATTTAATTCTAAACTCTAAGATAAAGCTTAAATATATGCTGAATAGGAAATTAAATTATGAGGACATGTACCCACCATTCACCCGTAGATGGAGATCCTCATCTTCGGAGTACTCCGGCTGAGTTTGTGGCTGATGTCGTTGACATTCTTAACAAGATACTAGTTTACATTGATACTTGATTTTAATACGAATTTTAAGAGGTTTTTTTTCCGATTTTATTATTGTTTTTCACCGCAGTTGAGCGGTCTGCTAGGTGCGAAATTCGAACGTACTGTGTTTTTTGATAGAGGGACAGCATTTGTAGTTCGTTTAAATTGCGTTAAAGTAAATTAGTAGGACAGATACATTCCATTTCAATAATAAAATGAATATAAAAAGGGATTTGTGCTAATATAAACTAAAATATTTAAAAAAAAAACGCTCGTCCGTATAAAATAATATGCAGTATATATAAACTACACTTAATTAAACTTATATGAAATTAATTCTACAGCTTACGTTTAATTGTTAGACAATTTGATATTTTTTAGAAATTCTTTTAATTAATAAAATAATTTACCATTGGACTCGTCAGACCCCAATTTTGAGAAATAGTTAACGAGGAACGCCAGCGTGTCCTGGTCTAAGTTGAACCAAAGTGGGAGTAGTGATACTTTCAGGCAACACTCTTGAGCTGTTAGAGTGGGATCTGGTCTCAAGTGTACAGCTTTCACTATTAACTAGAAAAAAAATACGACATATAAATATGTAATATATGTATGCGCATTGTCTTATTAATATTTGTATGAACGGCCATCTATTTATATCATAAAACGCAGATCTAGATATACGTTTGTTTCAATCACACACAAGAATTTAATATTTGTACCCATTCCTTTCAGCATTTAGGACTTTAAATAGCAATTATTTTGTTTTGTTTTAAATATACACTTCTATTTTATTTATTTGAATACAGATATTGAAATAATGTTAAGACCTGTATAAAAGATGTATTATTTTTTAACCTTGAAGAAATGTTTCAACATTCTAGAGTTCTTTCCAGACTTGTAGTAACAAAGAAGGCAACATGGTGACTCATCGATGTGTGGGAAACATACATACACTCATTACACACTTGACCTCCAAATATTGTAAAATAAACAAGTTCTAAAAATAGCGCACCTCGAAGCTTTTCTTTTAAAATGTCAACAGGATCGTAAAATAAATTCGATTGCTTTGTAGAAGTTTCCGCCCTACGTTTTATTAAACACAGTGTGAGGGAGGACATGTACATTGCGGACATCGAAGTGAAATACAAGGAGAAATCAATAGAAAAAATCTAAAACAATATCAAAACCACAGGGTAAATATATACGTTGTTCTTTTTGTAATAGTGAGTTATTTCCACTTTTAGCTTTTGGTATATGAGTAAATTTGTTTTGATTGAAAACAGTACTTGATTAACTATAGGTATAAACATAGTAAGTAGACCTCACCATATGTGCATTTTTCCTCTCCGGCTCGTCCTTTAGCTTGTATTGGCTGAGTAGTTTGTTTATATCGCTGCACTCGAGTAAGTCTATTACTTCAATCTTGCTGATAGCCAATGTTTGTCTGGACGCGTGCGCACCCCCTGATGGATATATTTCATACTGGAACTTGACCTGTGTTTTGATTAAAAAAAAATTTTTTTTTCGTTTTTGCTTGTTTATGCGGGCATTGTATACATTTCATATGTATGTAGATATATATTTTGGAAGCAGTCTATTTTTGTTTCAGGCAAAATTGGTAAGGTTCTTTGATTTGTTGGATGTGTAATATTTTTATTGTCAATTCATATATGTACTCAATTTAAAGACCGAATTAGAGAAAATTAAAGTACTTAAGCACACTCGTAAGCAGATTGACTTTATTACATTGAATTTGAATAGGTTTTATTTCTTAGCAAACCATAATTTAATTAGTTTCTTAATAAATAAATATATTAAAGCATTTTATTTATTTATACTCACTGTTTTAAACAGACAAATTTTTTGTTTAAAACTCTACAATTGAGTCGTCGTGGGATGTTTAGTAAATGTAAACAAAATACTAACATTAGTAAAATATTATACATAATCTCTAGTGAACATTTGAACAAAAAATTCTTACGTACATGGTATTGGTCAATTTCGTGTCGAGAAGTCGAATTACGTTAATTAATTAGTCTTCCGAACGGACGACTCATGTAGGATCAAATTGTCACAGATTAAAAAAAAAGGAACAATGACGTTAGAAATAAATTTGTTAAGAATATAAAGCATTTACAACTAATAATGTAGTACAATAAGTTAGCGGATAGGTGGCGTTTAAAAGAAACTGACTATTATTAGACCGTTATGTGTAACAGCATTTTTTTTATACTTTATAGCTTTTACTGTTTGACAACAATGCTGGTCAATTTAATAAACCTGTCGAAGCCCATCCATAGGTTCTTGGCGATAGATTATCTAATTTAAGGTTGGTAGGTAACCCGACGGATTTAGCAAAAGCCCTACGACCATGCGAAATGAATGAATGAATAATATAAACCATTGTTGTAAAAAAGGTAATGTATCTTTGTCCGTAAGTAGTAATCTCCGGAGCAACTTGCACATACATACATGCTTCATGATGTACAGTATGGTTTACTCTCAAACGTCCTAATGGACTAGATGTTGATGGAAGTCTGACCCCTGGTGTGATAGTCGCAGTGCGGATAGATGGCGTTTAAATCAAAAATGATTTTTAAGCCGCTATGTGCGACGACGTATATAATTGATTTTTACTAGTAAACTAATCAGTGGACTGATAGTGATGGCAGTTACCTTAATGAGAAAGAGGTTGACTCTGGTGTGGTGGTCTCGAAGCGGATAGATGGTATTTAAAACAAAACAGATTTTTAAGTGTTTGTGTGTGTTGACATATACAATTGATGGAAGTTACCTTAGTGAGGCAGAGTTTGACCCTGGTGTGATGGTCTCGATGCGGTCCTCCCCGTGTACGCAGTTCCCGTAGTGCGTGCGCGGCGCGAGTGTTCGCACACACGCGCTCGCTGCCGGCCGTCCAGCTTACGCCTGTACTTCTATACGCCGCAGTTAGTGCTCTACCGCTTTCATATGGCTCGTAATCTTTATTTCGTCTAAAAAAATAATATTTTCTTAGCTTTGTGTTGAATTTGAGGGTAAACAATAAAGGGTTTAATTTTGTATTACAAGTCATAATATACTTTTAGAATACAAAGTTTAAAACATATTTTCATTTAATATTCAAAATAATTCAAAACCTCAACTTATTTATTACCTTTAAATTCAACCCTTATTTAGCAACACCTATTATAAGTTTATAACCTAAAAGTTAATCGACACTTTTAGTGAATTATACCTATTTTACTCAAAATTTAAACTATATAAAAAGACTTATTAAAATTTTAATCTAAATGCTCACATCATATGTAGATAGAGTATTGATATTGATAGATAGTGATAGAGTATTCATTTGCTCCATGACACACACTTTACAAACACTTTCTCTCTTGACATATGCTCTTTTTCTACTTATCATCAATGTTGGTACGTCTTGTCTTTGCACGTACCGTTTATATACAGAGTGCTTTTTTTTTACTGGAACGATATAGGAATATTCGGAACAGAACGCGATACAGAGACATTGTTAAAAGATTCGTTAGCCCTCATTTGTGATAAAAAATGTTGTATAGTAAATTTTGGGATGGTTTTGAAATTCTGATCCGCAACCTTTTTGTGTGACGACAATTGGTGGGGCAAAACATTGTGTCGGTTAGAGTATTGAAAACGTCGATTCTCGTCCGATTACCGAAGTTAAGCGACGTCGTGCGCGGTCAGTACTTGGATGGGTGACCGCCTGAAAACCCTGCGTGACGTTGATTTTTTGTTGTACTTTTAAAAAGAACTTCTTTCGTGTGGTCATACACTACACACTTTTATTTCACACTGATCAACTCCATTTCATACAAGAATGACTTTATCGTATCAAAAGAAAAAATTGGGTCAGCGAACGAACGTCAAATTTAATGGAATGTTTTTTCATACAGTAATTATAATATGTATGAGTACAAAATTCATTAGTCGCTGGATAAAATTAACAAAACAAAAGTAAATTAAATATAATATATCTAGACACATAAATAAAATAGAAGTGTCTGTTTGTAATGTACAAAATAACGGCGTTTTATTAAATGGATATAAAAGTACATATGGTATTTACTTAAAACAACAAAAAAGGTTTATCTGTCTGTCTGTTTGTTCTGGCTAATCTTCGAAATGGTTGGACAGATTTTGACGGGATTTTGACTGACAGATAGCTGATATTGTAAGTAATAACTTAGGCTACTTTCGTTTTAGAAGAAAAAATGGGTTCCGTGGTAATATAATACAAAAACCAGTGTTAAAAACCGCGCGTCTCCCAAGCGCACGTTTACATTAAAGAAACATTTTTTGTAAAATTCCATGCGGTCAATGTCGCCGCTAACAGCTAGTAAATAAATAGAAATAAAATTGTTCTTAGCTAACATGAAAAGCGTACAATTAACTTCATGCAAAGAGTCTGTTAATATTAAAGTCTTTTTTATTGGAACACAGTGTGGTTTTATAGAACACGGGTTTGATGATGGATGTAATGGAGTATCGATTATATATATATACATACTTGACAGTTGTGGGAGATCCTTGCTTCCGAGTGTCGTCTATTGTAACAGTTTTCTTTACCGGGAGTGTGTCCCCTGAAGAACGAAAATCATTCCCACCGTACATATTCCACGTGATACTCATCTCACATAAAGTGTACCTGTAAAGTGTTGGGAAGTTTGAACAAATATATTAAATTAATTACGAGCGATATTTCAACTGATATCCATACGATTAAATATTCGGAAATCAAATATTTGAGTCCTGTAAAAAAATTGCACAAAAATGGATATATAAAATGCTTGTATTATTAGACCGACTAAAAGACTTTTTTTCAAATTTTACAACAATATATATATAATTAAAACGTCTGTTTGTTCGGTCTAATCTTTGAAACGAATTAATCGATTTTCACAAGATTATTACTAGAACTTATTCGAGTTACACGTATTGGAGACTATACATATCATTAAACTTTGCCATAGAGTCTAAAGCAACAACGATAAGATTTAACAGAGCTAGTTCAACATCGTTAAAAGGGTTGTAGCATAGTATCGACTAAAATTCTAAAAAATAACAATAACTAAATTACTTTGAACAGAGTTCAAAAGGGAACAGTTCTCAATTCCTTGTATTTTATAACATTACCACAAAACTTAGTCATTTATAAAAGTTTTAGAGTTGTTTTTTTTTTTTATGTATTATTTCTAAAGATAATATTTAGACGCTTTACAGGACCTTATATTAATAAGAAATATACAGTGGTTGAAATATTGGTAGATTCATGACAATTTTAGACAAAGTCGGTGAAAACTATATCATAAAAACGAAGTAGCGGGTCACCACTCGTGTTTCATAAAAATAAGCTTATATATAATACCTGAGCATTGGTAGTGGGAAACTTTTAGGCGCCTTGAGGACATCACTCCTGGCTGCCGGCACTGTGAAATGGTTGTCGAACATATAAACAGGTCCAGGTCCTATCCAGTTGACCAGAGGCTCGTCCAAGTCATTGTCTTGACTATACGGCTGGGTTTCCACGAAACAGTACTCATCGTCTGTGTTACTGCCGTCGCCGCCTGATTTCACCTGGGTTATATAATATATTCCTATTCTATTATAAATAATTTTAATGTAGTTATTGGACCCATTTTAATTGTTTTAATTTTTATTTATATTGTAGGTCGAACATATTTTTACTAGCTGAAACTAGCCGAAGAAAATGAGTACCAAAACTTCACTTCATACTACAGCTATGTAATAAAATAAAATGGCAACTGAACGACAATTTGTCAATTGTATCAATACAGTTTTGAAAATCTCCCTGATTGTCTTCTGTCTCAATCAGTAACTTTTTATATGGAAATTCTTTAATATACATTTAAATTTTTCTTGACGTTTATTTCAAATATTATCTTTCATACAAACTTTGTCCTGACAATTAAAACACAAAAAAATAATTAAATAAGTGCAGCCGCTCTGAAGTGATGCATGCGCTTATACACATTCAGCAATTTATATTATATATAAATATAGGTTTTCACACAAATTAAATCCATACAAAGGAATTGAAGTGTCTGTTTGTAATCACAAAAGAATAACCTTTTACAAAATGGATATGAAAGTATATACGGCACTTATAATAAAAAAAACCCTATTCAAAATTTTTATCTATCTGTCTGTTGGTTTGTTGCGGCTAATCTTCGAAACGGTTGGACCGATCTTGACCGGACTGTCATTGGCAAATAGCTGATGTTATATGGAATAACATGGGTTACTTTTATTTTGTCTGTTTGTAATATCAAAATAATTACCTTATACTTAGTGGATATGAAATATATATTGAGCGCTTATAACAAAAAAGAATTTTCAAAATGTTGTCTGTCTGTTTGTTCCGGCTAATCTCCGGAACTAATTGGACCGATTTTGACCGGACATTCACTGGCAGATAATTGGTTTTATTAGGAGTAACATAGGCTACTTTTATTTTAAACTAGCTGTTACCTGCGATTTTGAACACAAAGAACTCAACCAAAAATAATTTTCATCAGGATAAACGTGCATGTGAGGCGCATCCAGTTCTGGACAATGGACAGCATTTAGTAATTAACTAGCTGAATACCTTTTTACGTCTCGACTTGCGTGGAGTTGCTTTAGGTGTGGTCAGCGGCTCGATAAGCTCCTTGGATGCTTGTATGATAGGCATCTTGGATTCCATTAAAGGCTCCTGTGTGTTCGGTTGAAATTCTTCATAGTCTATTGACTTCTGGTCGGCTTCGGTTTCGACCACTTCCGATAGAGGCCGCTGTTTGATATTAGATTCGTCAGGGAAGAAGAATATCTCTACGCCTTCCTTCTCCGTAGAGCTGTTCAGTTCGTCTTCATCGACTGCAATTGATTATTCAAATTTCAGTGACTCTTACGTATAGGGTTATTCTACTTGAAGCGGACAAGGGAAAATGTTGATGGTCCCGATTTTAATAATATTTGATATGTCCTCGATTCAGATGCAAAATATTCTTTTGCAATATTTAAGTGTGGTTAAAAAGTTGAGGATTACAAATTTGGATAACCAGCGCGTATACGTTAATACAGATCTCATAAATCAATACTAAAAAGTTATGATATATGAAATAAATCAGTTCAATTTATGCTTAATTTAATGAACTTGGATATGCTGAAAAATATATTAAAATTTTTGAAAGTAGCATTACACAAAATAAAAAAAAAAGATATATTTTTTCTTCCTAAATACAGCTAATACGGTGTATGTAATTCTCGAAAAATTTTATGAACGGCGTGGGACTAATATAGGAGCTAGATTAGTTCAAGTGAAGAAGCATATAAATGGTTTTTCATATGAAAGTTCATTAAAACTAAATAAATATAGGTATATTTAGCATGTTTTTTATATAATTAATCAATCACTATTTTATATGTAATCTTTAATAAATGAACATTTTTCTTAATATATTAAAGGAAAATGGTTGATTTGATTCCTTACTTAATGTTAACGAACATTGTTCCTGACGGGGGTTCCCCACACAGCAAACGTTTTTTCTTTTGGTAACCGATGATCCTTTACTACCGTTATCGAGTGGATAAGCCATTTGTTACAAAGTGAATGCCTTCCATGTGTTTAATGTTATAGTAAAATGTAACACATTTGTTAGGACTTTCTAGAAGTTTATGCGATATTTCAGCTTATATGTTCCATGTTATTATTTCTAATCCATTTACTTACATACATTACACTATTTTACTTACGTGTAGTGTTAGGACTTTCCTTCATGGCCTCGGCCATCAGATCATTAACCTGTTGGATTTCGCTTGGCGATAATTCTCTTATTTCTTCAGGCAGTCTGTCTTCTAAACCTGAAAGAATTTAATATTATTTCCAATATTGCTTATATGCAACTTTTATTATATAATACTAGTTTTCGCTCGCGGCTTCATGTACATGCGATCTATTCCTCGGGAAGAGTACATTTTTTGTAGATAAAGGGTACTTTATGCCCCTTTTCTACAGACCCCTAATGACGTGTATGCAAAATATCATGATGATTGGCAGAAGAGTTAAGGCATGAAAGATTTGATATCCTTTTACCCCTGTTTTCACGATTGTATGTACCTACAATATTAAGTTAACCCTTCGGCTCATGTTTTAAGACCCAGATCTCAAAACTGGTGGATTATGTTATTATTATTTTTTTAGTTTCAAGATATGGTACATTGTAAATTTTATGCTTTAGAAAAAAAAATTAAATATATTTTACCTAAAAATTACAATATTAGAATACATCATTTGTTATTTTTTTTAAGTTTTGTAATAAATCAGGTAATTTTTAAGATTTATGCTACTAACAGTCGGTTCACCTGTGCCTTATAAGGTCAACATTCTTTTGAAGAGGTTTCGTCGAGAGGTTTCTATTAGAGAGGTTAAGATGAGGCAAGAAACAAAATAAGTAAATATTTGCTTGTACTGCAGTTCACTGTAGAAAGATTGGTCCGTGTAATATTATGGAAGCTCACCGACGAGATTCTCCAATGGATGGTCGGAGCAGATGCTGGTGTGTCGTGAGGAAGGGTCGAAGGGCGGCTGGGAGTCGCCGTCGGAAGCCACGTATGTAACCAGTCGGCAGAGAGCGCTGGCGGAATCCCAACACGTGTGGACAGTCACCAAGTTGTTCGAGGCACTCAGATCTACCTGTGGCTGGTCATTCGACTGAAATAGACCATCCGATTTTACTATTTTCCACATAAATAGAAGAAGGTCACATGAAGCAATGGAGTTTTTGGCGGGTTTTAGTCTGTCATGTAGTGGATTTTGTATTTTATTCATAATCTTGTGTTATTTGATTCTATATTTTGTAGTATTGGTGGCGTTTTACGTAATATAGTCTGGTTATTGTGCATAAGTGAAGTAGATGGGAAATAATGCCATGGAGCATGGTTTCTGACATGCCACAAAAACTCCCTGGAAATTTCTAATAAGACGGTCACCATCTCGTTAGTGCATTAAAATGATCGCAAGTAACTTGTAATATCATTACCTACTTGACAATGGCAGCAATAATGTGCTAGAAGATAGCTTGAAAAAAAACGTTAACCATGAAGCGATGATGGCTTAGTTGATAGCGTGTTCGGTTAGTGCGTTGTTCAACGTAGGTTCGAATCCTTGCAACTGAGCCGGAGCTTTCGATGAAGGAAAACATCGTGACGAAACCATAGCGAGGTGGTAAGACCCTTTCTAACTTCACGTGAAAGTATGTCGCCAAACACTTGTTGGTGTGTTCCGGTAACTACATTTGAGAGCCAGTCACCTTTTAGGTTTAACGTGTTTATTATCTTAGAGAATGTCGTTATTTAACATCAAATGAGATTGTCGTCAAATTTCAATACCTACAAATGAAAAAAAAAAATTGCATTTCTATTTAATAGTGTAGCTTGAATGTATAGAAACAAGGGGAAAATATGTGTGGACCCTCTAGTTTGATTATCTTTGGAGCAAATATTGCGTCATCGTCCTGGAATAACAAAACATCTCCCATACTTTCCCTGTCAAATGTATATCAATGTAACATATTATAGTATAATCTGTGTGTGGTATTGCGTTAAGTTCAAGTGTTTATTTCATTGTTTGATACTATTGCTTTTATTAACTAATTAAAAAAAAAAAGAAAAAAATGTGTAGTTCATTTCAAGAATATTACTGATATTAATATTCGACTTTATTCTCGTAACAATAAGAATTATTTATTTCAAGTCTAGGTAGGACAGACAGGATTGGATAAAATACGTCGTCTGTACGTCGAACTTAAATCAAAACCCTTACTAAGTAAAATATCTATAACAAGAATTTCTACGCATTTCCCTCGCAGTTAGTCTTACCGAGATTTTATTAAAAACATGAAAAAAATATTCCTGTACAAAATTTTAAAACAGAAAATTTACCCCGTTGGTTTTATCCTCCATTCTTAAAGAAAGTTCGAACAATCCCACGTCGACAACGCAAACGTAATCTTTGTTCACGTCGGGTAGTTTACTGTCATCTTGTGGGACTGCGACGTTCGGCTTCGTGTTATGTAAGTGGGAGAGGAACAGCGTACATTCTTGAGCGAGGAAACGAAGACATGACGTGTTCGTTGCGGCAATCAGATTGCTAGACACGTTGAAGTTTCCAAGGGTAACCACAGTCCGTATAGGCAGATAAAGTGGCCTGAAAATAAATCATAATACATACAAAGATTGAGTCATCGAGCGTGGGAACGAAGTACAATGGGGTTTTAAAAATAACCCGTCTCGAATTTTCGAGTCACTGACATTCAGCATTCATAGTTTTTTGCGAGTTTCACAAATGAAAATCATAACCCATACCTGTAATCAATCGCACAATCCGAAACATGCACGTGCAGTTCAGAGAGCACCGTCGACGGAGTATAACCGGGTACCGGATAATCCAATACAGTCGATCACATCCATTAACTGCGTAAGCCATGCTATACCTTTGTCCCCTCTGTGTCGTAACGTCGCTTGCTCTATGCCCAGCGCTATGCATATTGTCTATCAATCACAAAAAAATACACAAATACATTAATTGTAGTGGTTCAAATACTGCAGTTAACCTGACCTTTCGGTGGAAGATCGTGACGTAACCATATCGTGGTGGTAGAGTATTTTGTAAGGCCTCAATGCCAAGCATCTATAGGTGTGTTCCGTTTAGCATGTTACCATTAGAAGTGACAGTTTTTATAATAATGCTATGAGGCACTGAAAAATGTTTTTGATGCCAACAATAGACGCGACACCCGTTTCGGTGCGGACATTGTCGGGTATTGCCGACATGCCCGATGTTAGTGAGAAATATGGAGTCATGGCGGTAGTTTTCTTTAAATACGAATTGAAAAATGTTACATATTGTTTATACTTTATACGTTTTAGCATTTAATCTCACTCTTACTTGATGTTAAATAACGATGTGCCCTAAGACGGTAAACACCTTAAACCTACAGGGATCTGGCTCTCAAGTATAGCTGCCGGAACAAATCCATAGGTGCTAATTGACAGATTTTCAACTTGATGGTGGTACCTAGTCAGGCGGGCTTATAAAAAGTCATGCTATGGTTACGTCACAATGTTTCTTCTACGGAAAGCTCCGGCTCATTTGCAAGGAGCACGTTAACCACTGGATGATTATTGCGTCATGACTAAATATATATGGTATTGCTCTGAGTTAACCTTATGTGGAAATTGTATGTAGGTCATAATCATAAATAACTAAAACCAAAACGCTATCCTTTAAATATGTATCAAAGCTTTAATAATGGCTCACTAACAAAATACAGTACCTTAACCTAAAGGAACTGTTAAGAGTCTCACTTCTTTTTACCTTATAGGCTGATCGACAATGTTGCCAAATGTGTACGAAATTCAATTAGCGTTTTTTCATAGAGAACAATAATATATATAACTAAATAACCAAAATACTATCTAGATACAAAATTTGATCCAAATCGTTAGAGTAGTTTTCGAGATTCACGAAACAAATTTAAATATATATAGAGAGAGATATATAGGGTTGCTGGTTTAACGTTATAATGTCGTAATTACTACAATCAATTAATTATATATATATGTATAATTGCTATATTCAGTTTTACCTTTAAATTGGACGTTTCCGTGTCTGGGTCGACTTTAAGTGCCATTGTAAACATATCTTTAATCTTTAGCCGTTCTTTAATAATCACACCCCTACCAGAGGGGTATATCGTACTTTTGAGATATGAAGGTAATATTGATCCGTAAGTCCGAAGAGCTGGTTTATCAGACGGTATGGTAATTAATGCTAAAACAAAAAATGTATTTTGGTAATTAATTTCACTTTGTTGAAAATTCCCCCTTTTTAGACCCCATGCGGCCTTCGTCACACTATGTCACATTTTATGCGAACAGCCCCCGCCCCCATATTACATCATGGATGATAGACCCTCCACACCCCGTACTTGATGTATGCCAATTAATTATACACAAACTTCGATATTTTTAATTATTTGCAATAATAAATCTCTAATTAATCAATAATTTCTCTAATAATTAATAGAATATTTTTGTTATTTAGAAGGATTTTTTAAATACTCCGAAATATATGTAATCGGCATTGTAATATCATCTTCTTTTTGATCATCGATGCTACCATTCATCCATTCTGCATCTGTTGTACCGGAGCTTTCATCACATAATACGTACAGTAGCTATGCTACTTTATCGGCAGTAACGATTTGTTGGACGTGTTTGCAAAACTAATAAGCAGCGAGAGATAGGTTTCCATACACCCTAATACCCATATACTCTCCCCCTAATCGCGAACATATATTAGGAACAGCCCCTTATGGATGTTTCCTTAAAGACGACGACAAATTGTGTTTATATATACTGTATAAAATTAAATACAGTAAGGTAGGGCGGTGACGCGCATGGACAATGAAAGAAAGTGGGAAAAAATAGCTTACAGATATGGTATCACAGAAATTTTTGAAACATACTTACATTCATGATATAAGGTAGTTTTGTGGGCTCTGAGGCAAAGTTGTGCGGTCTTCGGTTGCCCGTTCAATCCGCTCACTTGACACATTGACAATTTATGCGCTTCCAGTACCAATTCTCCCATTTGACCCGGTACCACGCGTTTATTCGCATCCTGGGTATAGTCCATATAAAAGGGATTCATATTATAAAGCTACTAGTATTTGCATGCGAATTCGTTTGCATTAATGAACATTGGTAGAGCTACGCTGAAGCTATTACTGGTTTCAGCATGAATGGGTCGGCTCACCGGGGGTAGTACCACCCTCTCACAGAAAACCGACGTGAAGTAACAGTGCTTCCACTGTTGCGTTTCGTTCGGCCAGTGAGAACGCAGGAGGCCCACATATTTAAAAGGCCGGCAACGCACTTGCGACTCCCCTGGTGTTGCTAGTGTCTATGGACGACGGTGATCACTTACCACCAGGTGACCCACATGTTCGTATGCCCCCTACATTATAAAAAAAAAAATTGCCCTATTCCTCGGAAATAGTACTTTTTTTCTGGATGAAATATTATACCCTATGTCGTTTTTTGTACTCCTGACATGTCGATGAAATATTTATTGCACGATGTTGAGTAGTTAACACTTTCCGTGTCAAACCAATTTTGCCTGACATTTCGTTCAAGCCCTTGAATATTTTGACTAAAAAATTATATATGATCATACAATGTTACATTACAATATTAACACATAAGTAATTCTTTCGTTTTCAGTAGTTATCATATCGTGTTAATGTAAGTAGTGTAAGTATCACATTACAAATGTGTGATACATGTGACCGAAAAAGTAAGTTTAACGCCCATCGGTGTTACACGTAGCCTAAAGGTCTATCTTAACGTATACCACCGGTGTTACACGTAGCCTAAAGGTCTACCTTACCATGTACCACCGGTGTTACACGTAGTCTAAAGGTCTATCTTAACATGTACCACCGGTCGCACACATGACACGGAACATGTTAAGGCGTAAAAGTGTAATAAACACACTCGCATTTGCATTTATAATATCAGTAAGGACAATTTAAACAGTAAGTATCGCGTAAATAAAGTAAACAGTGACGAGTCCATTTATGTTTAAATGGGTATTTTAGATAAGGGCCAAGTGTCTAAGAGGTTAACTAAAGAAAAAATTAATCGAAATCTATTAATACAAAGCAGTATATTGACTACTCAAAAGCATAAAAATTATATTATCCATCCATACTTACCCTAACCGGTGCATAAATACTCAACAATCCTTTACCAACTTTAAATGTTAAACAGAAATTATGAGTGTCCCTATTTTCTTGTACAACTTTATGAGTATTCAAGCCTTTTCTCAATTTGTTGTCATACGTCGAATAGTATAAATTTTCTTCCTCAGAGGATGAACTGTCTGAATCGGAATCTGTAATCATTTTAATGATATTGTGATGTTTGATAAGTGACAAGATTATAACTATATATTATTTAAAATTATCCTATTTAAGGTATTAAAAAGGCGTGTTTAATCTTTTCTTAAATTAATTACTTTATTTATTTAAATCATTGAATCATTTTGAATTGAGCAATGGGCGCCGCCATATTGTCCACGGTTGCTCTGCCGAGCGCTTTTTAGTATGTCATGCAATAGCAGGACAAAAAAATATTACGCGATGTAAAAAAAGGTTTCACTTTAATAATAACTGCTACGATAGTGATATATTGAGATAGAGAAAAGAGAGTCAAAATTTAATAGAGATCGTGTTGGTTGAAAGAAACTGAAAATATTCTCACACGAACGAACTCAGGAACTAGAACTAATACAATTAATTTTTAATTAAAAAAAAATAGTCACCATATCCAGTGCCTTTGCAAATACCAAAAGCTGGATTGTTGATCCCACATGCAAGTGGACTGATGTCGTATTGATCATTGATCTGTGGCTCCCATAGCAATAGATCTGAATTTATCCGGTTGTATATTATTTCGTATAACTGTTTCGACCTGAAACGTTGACATATACATGTCATCGGATTTTGTTTTAAATGCCATCTATCCGATGTTTAGACACACTACATTGCTAATTCTTTACGTTTTAAATGTTTGATATTATTGTGTATTCACTTAATGTTATCTTACATTCTTATTAGTAGATAATTTTAAATTTATTTTTGTTAATTCCAAGAAGAATTAGATATTATTGTTATGTCAAATAATATTATTAATTTAAGTGAATAATATTAATAATACATTTAGATTTTTCATTTAATTTATGTTACTATATTAACTGAAATAATATGAGTATGAATAAACAGATAACTTTAACTTACTCAAGTTGTAAGCTAAGTACGGGAAGATTAAACTCGAGGTGTATTGAGGAAAGTTCTACCGAGCTGCTCGTAAATTCTGCCATTTCCTCGTCATTTCCTGGTACAATAAGTTCTTCTTCGTGGACCTAAAATGGGAACTATTCCTTAAACATATTTTTATAAACAGTCTATCTTAAAAAGAGGGATTTTCATGTTATTTTTTATACATCGACTATCCTGTTCTATGTGTTATCCCTAGCAATTCTAGCAATTTTGTATGACATATCGGTGAGTCTAGTTCTTCTGTGGATATCTGCACTGTATTGATAACTCAGAGAAACTCTGAGCAAAGCCTTCTCTATTCCCCTTTGAGTGACTTTAAGGTATCTTGAGAAGGTCCATTGTTGACGACACTATCTTACTGGCAACACATTACCGGTCAAAAACTTTTATCTTGCAACAACTATGGTATCTTAAAATATTTAATTACTGAACTTAGTCTTTGAGAATTATTAAATCCATATTATCACAAAAAGCAGTAATTTAACTGAGACACCATATTCATATTCAGCATTAACTTAAGTTTAAGTTAATTACTCAGCGTTTTTTCACAACATTTTAAAATAACCATTTACCCTGGCTTGAACCGTTTTCGTGTTTAGTGACACTTTGATGCGCCATTTTCTTTCCACTAAAAGGGCTTGGCTGATTACTTTGCAGATTTTTCATTATGTACATCGAAGTAGTCATAGGGTTGTGAACGGCGGGTTCGAAGCAGCTGTCGTCGGTTAACGAGTCGAAAGGACCTTTGTTGTTATTACGAGGCTTAAATGTAACTGAG
The DNA here is from genome assembly GCA_035772565.1 of Antheraea assamensis. Taxonomy (NCBI): domain Eukaryota; kingdom Metazoa; phylum Arthropoda; class Insecta; order Lepidoptera; family Saturniidae; genus Antheraea; species Antheraea assamensis. The sequence goes on along the minus strand of JAQQSE010000062.1, from coordinate 3,211,900 downwards.
ATCCTGAAAGGAAATAAAACTTAACTTCAGTAATCTGTGGCTGTAAGAAAAATCGGTGTATCTAACCAAATACAGTTCGGAGAAAAGTCTGTACCCTGCGCCTTTAACGTAGTATGGGCATCTCTATTTTTCTATCAACTGTAATTTGGGTACAAAAGCTCATAAGCGAAAAAAAAAACTATTAGATGTTTTTTATTTCTAGAATTCGAATAGTATATATGACATTCGATATTGTAAAAAGACGGCAGACGCACGCCCTCTTTCTGTGGATCGCAAAAAATAGGCTATTATCTATCTTTTTCATAATAATATGAAAGAAGAGTGATGGCTTTGTACCCAAAGGTAAAGTAGAGTACAATTCGCATCCTAAATGGTGACACACTAAATTACAATGGGGTCCTCATATTAAAAAATTGGCAGGAAGATTAAGTTCTGCTGCATTTGCAGTTCGAAAGATTCGCCAACTAACAGATATTGCCACTGTTAGGTTGGTCTACTTCGCTTACTTTCATAGCTTAATGTCTTATGGTATTTTGCTGTGGGGGACAGCAGCTGAGGTAGACACCAGTTTTTGTCTACAAAAACGGGCAATTCGAGCAATTTATGATATGGGACCTCGCAAATCATTAAAAGATAAGTTCCAGGAGTTCGGTATCCTAACTCTGCCCTCCCAATACATACTTAAAATCTAATGTACGTCCGCAAAAACTTAGATAAGCTAGATATCGTAAAGGACCGACATAATCTAAATACAAGAAATAAGAACAAATTGGTCATTCCATGTTTTAGGCTCACTAGGACCGGTAACAGTTTTTTAGGTAATAGTGTTAGGTTTTATAATAAAATTCCAAAGCACGTTACCGATCTGCCGGATACTAATTTCAAGCACCATGTCAAGCAGGTTTTAATATCTAAAGGCTATTACAGGGTGGATCAATATGTGAACGACGGTGACGTCTGGAAATGACGCCCTCTCTGTGCATCCACCAAAACCGAATGTAATTATTTATAACTATGTTTTAAAAATGTGAGTTATAATATGTTAATGAAAAGATAAACCAGATCGAGTTTCTTGCCGGTTCTTCTCGATGACTGGGTTGTTTTCCGAACCGGTGGTAACTTTGACGTTCATAAGCGACTTCTCAGGGCCTAAACTGAATAAAGTATTTTTGATTTTGACTTTGATTAAAAGAGAGTCACTGTGTCAGGTTTAACTGTCGTGTTTAGAGCCAGTACTACTGGATAATACAGACTGATCCGGTGACGTGACACATAATCATGATATTATGGCGGTTGTAACAACTGTTTGGCTTTCTTTGTGCTGAATAGTGACTGAATGATCTCGATTAATGATAACAAGATACCAAAGTTAGCCAAATGTCCATTTAGGATTTTTTAGTATAGTATTTTTATTTGTTATTCATTTTTTTCTTTTATTATTATGGTGATTTAAATTTCATTTTATTAACTTTTTAAGCTTAACACGAGCGTCGGTTTACAGGATACTTTAATTTACTGCATCATCACCTTTTTTATTCACTTTGTTGTCTTAAATATCGCAGTTTTGGTAAACTTTTAAAATAATTTTAATGGAACACTTGTGCGGCAATTCGAACTATTTTTATTTTATATTTTGCAACCAATCTTTAGATTATTACTGCCATTATCGAGTAATAGTATTACAAGTGTCCTATGATAATTTCAATGTTTTAACAAGATGGTTGCTCCCTTGGGACTTTCCATGGAGTTTTTGTGGCATCCCAGTATTCATGCTCCGTGGTATTATTTCCCATCCATTTCATTTGTTTAAAATAACTAAAGTATATGACGTAAAATACCACCAATATAATAAAATAGAGAGTAAAATAATACAAGATTACGAATAAAATATAAAATCCAATACATGACATACTAAGATCCCGCCAAAAACTCAACGCGAACGTTGTTCTGAAACGCGGCTAAGACTTGATTTGACAGACGGTGCTAGTGCCACGTGAATCTGTCAATCGTGCGTTTTGTTTTAAAAAATGGAAGGAAAGAATATAAAGAACTAAGCTTGTCCGTTATCGATATACAAAAATTATGAAAGTATATTAAAATGACTTTTTAGTTTTCTCAATAGTTATTAAGTGATTATATCTTACATTGGTAGTAATGAAGTTGTCACGTGCCCGCTGAGAATGTCACCTTCAGACGGATTATCATCCATCGTTGCACGAGCAACGTGCGTTGCTGTTAAACTGTCATTTTCCTGTAAACATACATATAATACTTTTGTTTATTTAAACGAAGTTCTGTAACGCGGCGTGTGGTAGGAGTTGAGTGGTAGAAATCGTCACTTAAAGAAAAAGTGTTATGCCACTTCCATGCGGCTCTCTCTCTCTTTCTATTGTATAAGAGTATGAATGAACGATTTTTACTAAACAGTGTCGTAGTCCGGTGGAACTGTAAAGGCCTTGTCAGGCTGACAGTGTAGGTCAGTTCGAAAAAAAAAAAAAAAACTAAACAGTGTCTAAAATTTTAAGCCTTGTTTGTTGAACTCGTATAAAATGGGTTATTTTTTGAAGCAAAATGGTTTAAAGAAAATGATGTAATATATTACGTCAAAGTGCGTAAAATGGAACTACAATACAATCTCGGTTTAAATACATCATCAAATGTCATATAATAGTAGTTATTATGATTTACTTGTTAATCTCTAAAGTTGTTTATTAACTTATTTATGTTAAATCCATAATTTACTACGAAATGTCTTTTGCCGACAAATAGAAGCACAAAGAATGATAACAATAAAATAAGAACTCTCCACTTAGACAAGTCCTATACAATGTTTAAATTTAAATAGTGCCTATTTCTAGACAAGGTGAGATTATTTCTAACACTCTTTGTGGTGAAAGTTTTTTTAACAAGTGTTCGATGCGTATTTAACATTTTTGTAATAAGACGGGCAATGTTCGAATTGTTTGAAGAGTTTAATGGTATAATTATTAGGTAGATATTCACATGGTAAAATAGATCGAGTGCCGTGGACTTTAAGCTGATTTTTGTTGGCAGCGGACGAGCGCTCGGCATCTGCTGCGAACTTATCGTAGCGTTTTCAAATTTGAACACTAAGTAATCCGGTCTCACTCGACGCATTTCACGGTTCACACCGGGACGTAGGTCTGCTATTGGAAACCTGTAAAATTATATATCTTTGTATATATATATAATTTTTTTTTATATTATAGGGGGCAAACGAACAGGTGGGTCACCTGATGGTAAGTGATCACCGCCGTCCATAGACACTAGCAACACCAAGGGGAGTCGCAAGTGCGTTGCCGGCCTTTTAAATATGTGGGCCTCCGGCGCTCTCACTGACCAAACGAAACGCAACAGTGCAAGCACTGTTACTTCACGTCGGCTTTCTGTGTGTCGGGTGGTACTACCCCGGGCGAGCCGACCCATTCATGCTGAAACCAGTAATAGCTTCGGCGTAGCTCTACCACCTAAAAAAGCGAATAAATTGAAGCGATGATGGCTCAGTTGGTAGTGTGTTCGGATACAGCATCGAAGGACGTAGGTTCGAATCCAACCAACTGAGTCGGAGCTTTCGGTGAAGGAAAACGTCGTGACAAAACCATAGCATTGTGGTAGGGCTTTTTCTAAGTCCGCCTGGCTAGCTACCACCTGCAAGTTGAAAATCTGCCGCCAAGCACCTGTTGGTGTGTTACTGCAGCTGCACTTAAGAGAAGAGCCAGTCTCCCTCTAGGTTTAGCGTGACACTACCATTTTAGATGACGTCATCATTTAACATCAGATGAGTTTGTGGTCAAACGCTAACCTATAAAGTATAAAAAAATATATATAGTATATGTATACAAGGATACAATAATAGATAAATGCCACACATTTTTCTAATTAATTTTAGTTTAATGCACAATAAAATATAAAAGAAATGTGTTTTAAATATTCCCCCAACAATGCTCATATTTGTCACGACATTGAATTGATGTCACAGTATTATTCTGAGTAAATAATATTTTCTTGTAGTATTATATAACACAGTGTAAAGGGGAAAAAATCGGAATCTGTGACGTCACACATTATTATTGGTGTTTCTGTTCACGTGATCTTAAGGATAATTTTTATATACTTTTATATTCTCATAGAATATATTTGGGAGATTTACATAAAAATTACATATTATTCAGTTTTAATGTATTATAAATTGCAGAAGAAAAAAAGATGAGGCGATGTTAAAAATGTTTCATGTTAAAATTAGGATTTACCACTCTGTTTAGGTATTAAAAAGAAGCAATGACACTGCTAGACCGGGTGGTAATAGAGCGATTAACCCCTCGGCTGACTTTTTAAGACCCAGATCTCAAAATGACGGATTATATTTTTATTTTATTTAAGGACACCGTACATTGTAAATTTCATGGTACAGTAAAAACAGGTCATAAAAATATAATTTTACAATACATAATTTGTTATTTTTCAAATTTTTGTAATAAATCAAGTATGTTTTGAAGCTTATGTTGTCATCTATGCAATCATTAAAGGTAAAAATTATTTTTCATTAAACAAAACGAAAAAAAAATAAATACCAGTGTAAAAGTCTGAACTACGGCATATCCTAAGATTATCCAGTAAAACCTGAGATTTACCATCTTTTAATGGTAAAAGTCCAAATAGGTTTATGATAGTTGTTCATTTCTAACTTCCACGACCATTGGTAAATCTAGGTTTCACTGGAGTTGTTTTATTTTTATTTTTTTTTTCGATCTGACAACACTGTTGGCTTGTTAAGGCCGGCTACAGTTTCACCGGACTACAAGAGAAAATTGTGATATACCTTAGTTCGGGCCTTTACAGTGTACCATAAATAGAGTAATGATTCTAACAAGAGTATTTCATGTAAAAACCATTAAGTACAATTATTATAAGGGGTGGTGCTCTTTGAGAAATTACTATGTACCGAACGAAGGTAACAGGTTACCACCATGAAAGTTCAAGAAACATAGTAAAAGGTAATATATAGCGGAACTAACTAATTAAAATGACACAGCCACAAATACAACAAACACCATCTTACCTTAATATAATGTCGAGATTTGGACAGTGGAGTGAGAAATTCATTTGATTCTGTGCAGTGACATTTGTCGACGGGCTGCTCGCGGGTGTACCCGAACCACCGAAGAAAGTCGCCGACATTCTTTCAATCAACGTAAGCTCTACGTCCAACTGGAATGGTGTACATTTCAAACTGGAATCGAATGAAATCAATGAAAAAGTTACATGAGTAATATTCCAGTATTGTTACAACTCGTATAATAACAGTTAACAATGGGCAAAAATAATAAAAGGTGTTATTAAATAGTTAAGCGTAACGAAATGAACAATCTAGTGAAGCAATAGAATTTTCAAGAACGTTCATTTCGATCTCTGTAAACGGACCGAGGTTCATCCTTACGCAGTTCAGTTGAGTTGTAGTTGGAACGTCGGAATGAGTAAAATGTGACCATCGATTCTCTAATTACGTATTTCGTAAAAGCAAAGCGTTTGTAGTTAAAGGAAAGGAATAGACTGGTAGAAAACGTCACGTAAGGAAAAAGCGTTATGCATTCTTCATACGACTCTTTCTCTCTCTCTCTATTTCTATTATATACGAGAGTATATTTTTTACGTGTGGATATCGAAATTCAAGCAGACAAACATCGTGAAATGCCAGCTGTATAACCTCAGTATTGATCATATGGAAATTTAATTCAAAGTATTCGTTATATATGCATACATATTTTATTTAGAATTTTGTATATTATCTATAATTCACTAATTTTATGTACTACCTAATATATTGAATTTCTAATATTTTTGAAATCCAATCGTTAGGTTTTGTATGGAAATGTATTAGAAGACTCGTTTAAGTACGACGATTGCAACTATTTTATTTTATATATAATATTAAAAAATGCTTATTATTATAGATTCCTATACAGTATAAAGGAAAACGGAAGATATATAAGGTCATAAAAGTTAAGTAAATGCAATCAAAAATTATAGAACTATTGAGACTTACACTACGTCTGTTGTAGGGTATAGCAATTTCTTTTCCCCTGACACCCGAACATATTTGGAAGTCTGCTTGAAATTTACTCTCACGTTTGGTCTTGACGGAGCGGAATTTCTTTGACTTGCGTTTTCATCTTCTTCTAGTGAAATTAAAATATTACCAATGTAATTTCAAATGTTTTCTATTAACAATTAAAATGCACCGTTCATGAGCGAAAATAACGTTTATACATCAATAATGAATTATACTTATTTATTTAGTTATATCAATTATTCTGCTGTTTACGAATTTGATGTTTTGTATTGCAATTACTAATAATTATATAATGTAAAAATGTTCGTATCGCGTAACTTGAAATGTAAGCGAACTGAAGTGCTGTCTCTTTCACACTTATTGATTTCTGCATAATGCGTGCTCGTTTGCGCGTAGTGAAAATCATTGTCTTTGTCAATTATAATAACCGACAGCAGATAATTAACAACAGAATAACGATGTATTGAATAATTCGTTATCCATTGTGTAAAAATAATGGATTACATAATTAGTTATTACTATAATAATCATAAAACTATTTTTTTTTTAATAATTTGTAACACTCAAGCTTATTAATATCTACTAGACAAAAAAATAAATAAATAGAAAATTGGCTGACAAGCAGATGAGAAAAATTTACTACACTATTTTATCTTCTATTACACTTTTCTAGGCGTTTAATACATATTTAAAAAACCTTGGCTTTGCGCTTGATAACAAATTAGTATTCTTTCGATTTAGCATAAGGTTGATTTCGATTGCCTTTATGTAAATAACCGAAAATAAGTAAGGGTTATAAAAAATCAAACTTACCTTTACATTGAAACCGTATAAGATCGTAACTCAACGGTTTTCCTGGTTCAGTATCAGCAGTCGGAGCATAGAGACACTCCCTAACTAATAGATGGCGAATAGCAGCTTCACATGCGGTCTGACTCCCATGGGAGGTTACCTTCTCACTGCCATCCACTGTTATTTCCGATGTTAATAATCTGTTATTCATAGAAAAAATGTGATAGTTTGTAAGCATATACGGATGTTTCTCGCAAAAACTACTCTGCGGATTCTGTTAAAACTTTACAGTAACAAAGATATTTTTAATTAGTCAAGGGGATGTCAATGACAATACAAAATTATTGTATACAATTGACAAAAATTATGTGCAATTGAAAAGAAAATTCATATTTAGCTTTATAATACTATTCTTTTTTAATAATAAAGTCGAAAAAGCATAAGATAAGAGATAAATATTGCCAGTGAATCTCCTGAATCAGATTTGTAGGGAGAAATCCTTATGTATACGATAGACTTGTATACCAGAGCCTGTCCAGATGCAATACTCGGATATATCGTATACAAACGCGTCGTTTCAATCCTTACGACCTATTATCGAAGAGTCAAATATCCACGTTCGGCATCCGTACGAAGTTAGGATCTTGAAGTTATAGTGGTACTAATAACATAATCGCAAGGAGGGTTGATGTCAGGCGCACGCGGTCGATTGTAAAAACTAAGCCAAATCATACATGACAACATGACAAACATGTTGTACCGACTCAACTTAGGTGGATTAGGGTAAGAAGATGATGTTTTTAATTAGCCAAAATAAGAGTCGAATAAGACGTTTTAAAAAATACTGCCATTTGAGAGCTATCTCCGCGTGTATTTGCTATAAATCGTTATAGTAACATGAAGATACAATTAATCCAGATAAAACACGTGGCTTCCATGAAATAACAAAATCATTTTCACGCGAACCAAGCCACCGGCACTAGCTAGTCTATTAACAATGTGTTCAAATAATTATGGCAGAAAGTCAACGTTAAAACCCCCTAAAAACTCTATCAACGACACTCTTAAAAGTTTAAGTCTTCTGAGAGTAAGGGCATGAAATAAATGGACAAATGGGTATGTTATTTTCAAACTTGAAAAGTAAGGTATAGAAAGAAAACTGCAAGAATAACAAATTGTCTAATATATTATTCGACTTTCGAGATTCGTCAGGTGTAGGAAGTAAAGAAATAAAACCTTTTTTGTCTCTATGCAGATATAAGAATGTGATTTATTTTGTATAAAAAGTAAGTATACTATCAGAGACCTCAATGCTCTTGTAATTTAAGCTTAATAAGGTTTTCTTTGAAGATTTAAAATACGTAGAAATGACAAATTCGTGAACTTATTGTGTTTAATACGATTTATTAAAGTTAACAGTTTTTTAATTATCTTTAAGATACAGCATGTCGCAAAAACCATTTTGTTTTAAACCGTTATTACAAAGCACGTGCCACTTTATTGGCTTGTCGCTTTAAATAAATGGAAACAGAATACGTTTTATTTCGAGTATCTCTTACAAACGGAAAATAGTATCAATCTTGGTCACGCTTATAAGCTTGGTCATGTGCGAAATAACAGTGATATTTGGCAGTAAAATTGATCCTTATGTCGTCACAGTATACGGCATGACGCTGTCTTGTGTCGTCATGCCACCTCTATGCCAACATCCTCGACTCCCTTGTGTGTATGCAAGTATGTACTCTATATTTCGTTGGTTCTCAGCGCGAACTGTGTGGATTTGTACCCGACTATAGTGTAGTTTTTTTATCATAACTTCTAATATTAACTTAATGTTTCACATCTGCCGGAAGTTCCCTGACGGCCAATTTTTATTTATGTTGTGCGTTCATTGTGACGTCATGTCGTGAGTTATTTCATAAATATAAGCGTATATATAAAGCGTAATATATGTTTATGTTGTATGTGTCAGCTTTATTTAACCGACCTGTACTAGTACGTTGATTTGATTCAGTATTCAATATTGACTTTTTCATTTATTTACACTTGAAGAGTAACCATCTTTTTACAATTTAAAAAACGATGGCTATCATAATAGCAATAGGGAAACAGAGTTATGTAAAAAAATAAGAGAGGTTACGTACGAGGATTGGTAATGTCTGAATAAAAACGAAAAAAAAAACCAACACTCTTAATCAATTTCAATGAACTGCAGAATTAAAATCTTGTCACAAATTTAATTATAATTCAATATCTCCACGATTTTCTCGTAACTATTATGTATTTAACCTAATCTTTGCCATAGTATGCTTACCTTAAATGATTTCTTTCCGTGGCACTGTCCATTGCAGCGTTCGCTGAACAGAACATATTGGTCTCGTTCATAATAAACGAGTGTAAGCGCTCGAAGTAATCATTGGCAACTTCTTGCATTTTCTTAGCACTGCTTTGCGATATACAGTCAGCACCAATTAGAGTTGGGACTAGAATATCCTAAAAAAGAGTATGTACATTTATTATCCCACTGTGCAGAAGGGGGGAATTAATGTACGTGTGTATGAATGTATGGTTGTTTCTTTGGCACGACCTTATATCCTTAATGGTAGGATAGATTTTAACATATGAATTGTCGGTTAACTACTTTATATGAGTTGTGTTTTAGTATGACATCTGTGTATGAAAAGAGTGTGGGGATAATAATAACTTTTAGTGTTTTTATAATCGTGTTTATTGTCATACTTTAGAAATAAACTAACACGTAAACTATATATTTTAAAGATAAGTACTAGATTTGATATTTTTACTAGCATATGCTGCATGTCGTGTCTACCTTTCGAGGGGTTTGATTTTAACCCTTCTTTTACGTTTTTTTTTTTCGAGCCAAGACCAAAAACTTGACAGGTGCATCCCTACCCTCAAACATCTGAGATTTTTAGATATTACGGGAATTCCCCCGGTAGAGATCTCACGGACAATGTGCACGTGTCCAAAAATCAAAAAGATAACTCATAGTACGCTGTCTCAGATGTTATGGCTTATGGATATTTAGTGAAAAAAGTCTAAACACAATTTTTACGTTCCCCTTCAATAACCGGCCGGCCTAAGTGCCTCAGTTTTTTCCCCGACATAGATATTATAAACAGTCTCTCTCTCTCTCTCTAGGTTTAGCGTGATCACCATATTATACTACTCCCATATCTGCGCAACGAAGCTTCGGTCACTTGTGGCGCTAAAAAGTAACCTCAAAATTAATCCGACAAAGGCGTAGCATAACGTTTGCACACCATTGTCATTTCAAAAGTAACTCGAAATTAACGTCTTCAGGTTCTTTGATGTGTGTAGAAAACGCGGACCCAGTTATCGTGCTGCGTGTATCGTCACGGAATCCGATAGTTCGTAACGCATAACGATAATATCTTCCCACATCTACATTTAGTCTGACTATAGACAAAACTTCGTGCCGATACACGCAGGTATGGGAGTACCATTAGACCACATCATCACTTAACACCAGATAAGATTGTGGTCAAACACTAACCTATAAAGTATAAAAAATTCAAATACGATTTATTTTGAAGCTACGATACAGTGCAAAATAATATTTACCTTATGTAAAAGAATACACGAAGCCGATGCGATTCTTAAGCTAATGTGAGAGACTTCTGCTGTTGGGTCGCCGTCAATCTGAGGTACTGTGAAATGAAACAGCGAAGTTTGTGTATTTTTTGTAGTTTTATTGATTATTTATTGGTTTTACCATTTTATTTCAAACCCACATAACATTAAACGATGATGTGCTCTAAGACAGTCGCAAATTAAATCTAGAGGTGCACGTTTCTCAAGCGCAACTGCCGGAACACAGGTATAGGACTTAGCAACAAATTTTCAACTTAAGGAAAGTAGACCAGGAAGCTAACCGGGTGGACATTAGAAAAAGCGATGACACTATGGCCATAGTTTCACCATAATATTTTCCTTCCTCCAAAAATCTAGTTTAGTTGTAGAGATTTCAATCTAAGTAAATCGATGAGGTTTCCAAATAGATTCTTGTTATTTAACGCTATGTATTAAAGTTTGCTATATTAATAAAATAAAAAAAATGTTTTTTATTTTTTTGTTATTTTCTCAGTTTTTTCCAGTATAACCAGGATTCTAAGCCGCGCGAGAATATGGAGAAGACCAGTGGGTTAATTGGATTTGTTTTTGATGTCGTGTTCTTTCCATATTTTATTCACACCTAGAGACATACGCGATGTCGTATTTATTAGTGTCGCATTTGCTTTGTTCAACGATTCGAAGCATCGAAACTCATAAACTTCTTTCACACAATCTCTTTACAGATTAGATTACTGTACAGATGCACTTCCTCACAATCTCTTTACAGATTATTGTATGGATGTGAAGATACATCTACCTTGACTTTTGTCTCAGTACTATTAATATGGACACCCAATTCTATATAAAATATATGTTCTAAGCAAATGCTATATTGACTAGGTTACTTAGGTGACTAGGTTTTCAGTAAACGATACTAAATCTTCTCTTTACAGTACGATCATGTAATGAAATAAAATGGCAACTGAACAAATGAATGTCAATTTGTAAATATTTTTGAAGAGATCATTACTATCTTCTGTCTCACTCACTCAGTTACTTTTTCTATAGACCTTTTATACCTTTGGCATACGATTTTTCAAACAATTTCTTTCATACAAACCTGTGCTTACATACATTCGGCAATTGATTCTAAGTTATTTATATTATATTTTACATATATTGAATATTTCATAAAAAGACAATGATACCAGATATATTTTAAGACAATAAATTTTAAGGATATGAACATACCTTTTTTATTCCTCTTGATCCGTGGTTGTGTCGTAGGTATGTTCACACTGGACGTCATACTCGCACTCATTGAGCTGGCGTTGGAAGAAAAACTTTCACTCATTTGGTTGCTTGTAGATGACATCGGGTGGAATCTTTCCGTTTCAGAATCATTATCCTCTGACAATTATAATATTATAATTATAAAAAAAACAATCTAATATTGTACGTGATTGAAGAAGCATTTTTTCAAATATCAAATGGTAACAAATAAGCCCTCGGCCGGCTAGATGGTAAATGTTTTTATTTTTCATTCCGGGGTTCCTCTGCCATTAAGCCAGAGAATTTTGAGAAGTTGGATCTTATACCGTCACTTACATTTCGGTTTGTCCCATAAGTGGGTGTCCGGTAGATAACTTAACTCATAACTATGTCAATTTTGAAGAATCAGAGAGAGCGTATTTGAGAAAAGTCCCATTTTAGCTCAGGAAGAAAACTGTATGGGTTAACAATTCTAGCGTAAGAGACTGGAAGGTTCTAGAGAATTTTAGTGGTGTTGCTATTTTGCTAGGTTTTGGGTTGTAGAGACGAGCAACCAGCCATCGGCAGGAGGTGAGACTTTGGAAGGGCGATAGTTTGCCTATAGTATTTACTGTAGAGTATACATGGAAAATCGATGTCGATAATATTGAATCGATGAAATTATGCAAATGGTACATTAAAAAGGTACATTTGTAAAACTATGGATAAGGGCATTTGGAATAAACTTAACAGCATAAGTATAAAATATCTCACCGTAACTAGGTCCGGACCACCCACTCATGCCAGGTCTGATCCCTTGCTTTTCAAAGTTACCAAGTAATTGTGCCTCGATTAACTGGAAATCGGCTGGTTTCATTGGTTTACACTGCATGTTCCTGCTACTTGGCCGGAGAGGTATGTTACTATAAAATAATAGAAAATAATTGTATTTTTTATACACATTTGTTCTTATTACAAAAAATAAAAATCGATACGCGTTTAACATGACTTTGTAAACAGTGTATACAATTTTGAACTTTATTTAACACATGTTTAAGATTTTTATTCAAGCACCTCTGAATAACATTCGTTCAATTCATTCTGATCTATCAAAAACGTTCCATTACATACAGATATTTTGCAACAATTGGCAAATATTTTTGCTGAGATCACCATTAAGAAAATTTAATTATTTTAAGTGAAATTAATTATTATTATTGTGATATTTTGCCTCATCTCTACATAAACAGTTATTTCATAATAACATGTCATCAGGGCTGATGAATTAATATTACAATGAGAGTTCCAGTGTCAGTTTTTAAATTTTTAAATTAGCACCAATGTCGTACTTTTTATTCAAATTATTACTGTGTCCAAAAAACATTTGATGCAATCGGCAAAAGTATGCTATTAAAATATACAAACTCTTTCCTATCATCAGCATGCATTTAACAGCCCAATAAAAATTATAGAACTACAGCCTTCGGATAGAATATCCAAAGAGAATATTTTTAACAAATAGGATTCTATTGCCAAGTTATTGAAAAGTGATGACCTTCTAAAGCTATCATGTAAAATAAGCTCAATGTGGTATATGGGATGCATGAAATATAATTTAAATATAAATGTATTTTATCACTTTGCTATTAATATATCTTCATTATATTATTAACTAGCGGCCCGCTCCGGCTTCGCACGGGTATAAAATATATAGCCTATTCACTGAAAAAATGATTAAAATCGATCCAATGGATTTCATTTATTCATTACTGCCCGTGGTCTGCACGCGTTAAATTTGGAATAACCTCAAAAATAACAGTATTTTTCCAATATTTAATTTATGTTATTATACGTACATATAAACCTTCCTCATCAATCACTCTATCTATTAAAAAAAACCGCATGAAAATCCGTTGCCGTAGTTTTAAAGATTTAAGCATACATAGGGATATAGGGACAGAGAAAGCGACTTTGTTTTATACTATGTAGTGATGAAAAACGTTAATACATTGTTATAATTACAGTTACTGAAAATAATATTTTTTTTTATATAGGCCCATTTAACACCAGACCATAGATTTTATTTTACAAATAAGATCACTTTCGAAGATATAATCACTCAAATAGGGTATACAACAGAAAAAAAAAGTATTAAAAATACCTTGTATCTTCTAAATGTGGCTGATTTAATGCATCCACTAGTTCAATCAATGTGTGCAGTTGTCTCGGTGATATAAATAATATTAAGGACCCCAACAATAGTTTTATGTCCACTTTCGGCCCTTCGACCTCTTCCTGTATGTTTTATTTTCAACGTCAGTTCTTGTTGTCCTATTAGTTTAGCGAATAGTATCGGTTCAAGCTGAGGGGTTTTCTCATCCGGCGACAGTTCTCTTATTTCTGTATGCAATTTCACTTCTGTTAGTATCTCTTCGACTGGATCTGGTTCTATAGTAGAGATGACACTTCTAGTTTCATAGAAAACGTCAGACACTGTGCTTTGGTAGTTCATATCGGGTGTTTCGACTTGGCTCCCTTCCGTTTTTCTCCGTCACCGATGATGAGGATTTCTCCATGATCAGACTGCGGGCCATTGTGCGTAGTTTTGATGGGAACTCATCAGTGTAGAAAGTGACTCCATCGAATTGAATTTTTTTATTTGTATATGTAGACACAACATACGTTTTGTTTTTCTCCGGTTCGGTCATTTCTGGTGATGGTTCTGAGCCAGCCTCGTCGAAATAGTCTATGCTAAAAATACATTATTTTTTCTATACTTGATTCTCATTGGAAGTTCATTAAAATAGAGTGATACATTGAAATGTAACAAGCATGTACAATATTTTGATATATGAGGTATGATAAAAAAATATAATTGTTATTTAAAAACCATATACCATACAAATTTGGTAAAACAGGAGTTAAAATATGTTTGGATTTTTTTGCGGATTGATTTGCAGCCGGATGAATTTGAATAATGAGGCGTTAATTTATTTGAACACATACTTAATAACTAAAAATTTACCAGAGATTTTCAACTTAACAATGTTAGGCGAGTACAAAAAAATGCATAACAATAGTTTCACTGTTCAGGCACAGTATGGCTAACTGTAAACATTCAATCGATGGACAAATAGACCTCTTTCTAAAGAAAGGCACGAGCTTAAACACTACCGTTCATGATGTAAAGACAATTTTCAACTTCGAATAATCTACAATTCTATATTTTCCCGTATAGCGAAGAATATTTCTCAGGCCTGCATGTTTCCTCACCATGGTTTTTTCCTTCACCGTCAGCAGATAATGTTACCAGTTTCAATTAGTAAACGCACACGAATTACTGAAGTTTCGTTGGTACATACCGGAGTTAAAATCTACCTAGATCGTAATCAATCAATCTACCACTCAATTTTAGGGGGGTAATTCATTTCTTTTTTCTTTTTATCAAATATTTTTTGGATAAAATGATTACTACTTATTCCAGGGGGGACTATGTTGGGATATATAACAGATCGATAATAAATTTGAGCGTTATTCAAACTACGAATTAATTAATCAAGAATTAAGTCAGGGATCAACCAAGGCCGCCACGCGGCGCCTTGCCGATTATACGTGCAGAGATTATTACAAACAATTGTATCAGAATAGAGGTCAAAATATAAGGAAGTAACTTTAGTCTGTGTGTTCAGTTCTTCGTATAACATGCAACACGTTAGTGTATATAGTTAGTGGTATCTGATACGTGCGCTACTCTAAAGTATGTATATGACGCTTTAGAAAGAGATAAGAGATTCAATATTTTTAATAAGTTATGCACATCTCCAATATTTGTGTTTTATTTTGTCTTCATAAATTACTTAGTATATATTTCATAATCACATTGTTATACTTTATTTTTTTTTTGTAGCAAGATGTTGCAGTATGTTTTAAAAATAAGTTTTACACTGATGTCAATATAGTCGGGATTCATCATCCTGTGTCCATAATCTTATTTAAAAAAAAATTACAACTAATATATTACGTGGGATACTTACTTCTTTATGAAAATTTCTAATGCGATACCTCTGTCCCCGTTTTTAGGAACGTGTTCTATTCTTATTTTTGTATTGACGAATTTCACTTTTACTCTGCTTAGAACTGGAAAACCAAAATGTTTTCTTTAACAGCGTTAAAAAAATACATGCCTTATTTTTAACACTATTACTAGGTACAAGCGCTTTTCGCAGGGGCAGGGCCGGATTTAAAAGTTGGAAGGACTAGAATTATTTGAAATATAAATTCTGATTACATTTTGTTCTGTTAAAAATGTTATGTGTAATGTGAACTTTATATATTTGTCAACACGGGTGTAAATCATATCTTATAAAAAAATATTCAGGTTAATATAGTAGAAGCCCCTCAGATCTGTGAGACTCCGAAGTTTCTGCTGAAAATTCGACCCTATGTCCAGACCGCAATCCACCTATCTAATGAATTGTTTAATTTTTATCAGGTATAAGACTTTTCCAGGTATTTTTTTTTAATTTTCCTCTCCGTAAGATCCATCCTCGTACTTCAAGGAATATTCCAAAAAAAAGAATTAGCGAAATTGGTTCAGCTGTTCTCGAGATTTGCGCTTAGCAACACATTCAGTGATTCATTTTTATATTATAGATAAAGGACTTTAAATTATTAAGCATAAAATAATTGTATTCAATAATATTATGCAAATAATTTATGTTGAACATTATTTTAAATACTTGTGGCTTTTTCAGTGACATTTGTCAAATCTTCCAGGTTGCTGTTGTTCATCCAATGCTATATTTAATATTTCATCTAGATACTGTCTTGACTAAACTTGTCTAAAATACATTGCAATGTGTAAGACTACAACTTATTAACATTGTAACATGAAATTTTAAATATATAAAAAAAAGATATACTTGAATCAATTGCATGGGCAAACATTTCGATGCCTTCAACTGGATTCGACTCCTGAGGACCGTCTTCTTCACGTAGACATTCTGCAGCCAGCTGCATAGAGGACGACATGGAGGACCACATTGATTCCAACATTGACGACACTAAAACATAAGGAAGCCCTAATATTACAACGATTCATCTCTGTTGTTACATGTAAACTATTTTATTATTTACTGTCTATAAGTAATTTAACATGATCAGTAATTAAATGAATGTCATATATTTTTTTAAGATAATGTACCAACTCGTGTATCTGATGGAAAACATAGTACAGTTGAAATACAATAGTGATCACTTAAAGGTCTGTGAAAGTCAGTGTGTACATCTTGTATATATCTTACGTTATATGGGCAAATTTGAGTTTGTTTGTTATGTTTTCAAGGGTAAAGTACTCACCCAATCATCATGAAATTTCGTGTATACCTTTTCAGGGGTACAGAAAAGGATATAAGGTATGTTTCACCCAGAAAAAAAATACTCTACATTAACACGACAGAAGTTGCAGAAAAAAGCCAGTACCAAATTCTATCAGTCTTAAGAGTATAGAATCAGAACTCTATTTAAATATTTAAAGTTTTCTGAAAATAACTTTTGCTTGTGGCTTTGCTCACATTTATGTTAATTTCACCTATCACTTTAGAAAACCTGTTTTGTTTGCGTGTGCCGCAAACATGTATGCAGAATTTCATTATGATTATTGGCGTAGTTAAGGCGTGAAAGTGTAATAAACAAACTGAATTTCACATTATAACATATTAGTATGGAAGTAAGGATTAAAATAAAATATATATATGAAATTTGTCATATCTTTTTTTTTTACAGATTACCTGGTTCTGCTCGCACTTTTGGTTGTACAGTGAGAGAAAGACCATTGACCTCAACAATCGAGTCATCCTTAAGCAATGTTGACCAAGGTATGGTAACAGTGATCTCTCGCATATAACCATCCACTATTTCTATTGGCCAATTTTGAGAATCTCCCAATCCATTAAGAGCCTAAGTTTTAAAAATTGATTAGTGATTTAATTGAGGTTTTTCTGCAATAAGCCAGCCATCACATAATGCAACACTAGGGCTGTAATTAGAGTAGGGATAAGAAAATAATACATAATTTATATATTTATAAACTATTCAATGTTTACAACAAAAAATAATTAAATATAATTAAAATGAATGTCTGTTTTGAATCAAGGTAAACTATTATCATTCAATCTATGTTTCTATATATATGTCTTAGTTAATAAGAGCATTTCTTTTTTGTTTTTATAAAACAATTCTTTCTATCGTTTTGAATATTGATTTTAATCAGTATTACCACGTTTTAAATACAATTTTAAAGTTTCTATTAACATGAGAGTCAATAAAAGCTAAAATTAATACAATAAATTAAATAACACAAATTAGGAATAGAAATAGCAACAATTAAGCTTTTTTTTTAATAGCAAAACTTAATGTGATACACATACTACCTACTACAAAAGTGATTTGATGATACAAATTGAAATCTACTTTCATCAAGGATTCTATGAACTTCCTAATTAATACAAAGTCTCAAAATTCATTCTACAAATATTTGATTATATGTAAATTTAAATACACAGCTTAACAACAAAATGGGTAATTACATTGTAAAAGAAAGCTCATTTATAGTTTTTACTCACTTGAGCAGAAAGTTATATGGAATTTATTAAAGTATTTAATATGTTCAGGAAATGTTAGCTGTCTTTTTGAGTATCAGTAGTCTAAATAAATAGGTGATCATAAACTGTTCAGTACTTTTTACATATATTTCAAATACATAATTTATTCACTATAATAAATACATTTACAAAACGTAAAACTGTTATCCAAAGTTTTCTTTGTTTAAACTCGTATGTAACACGTGCTGTTGATTTTTATTCTGCGCATTTTCTATTGGCAAATGTAAAGATTTGTAAACTTTAAAGAGGTGATTCTAAAACGCAATTATATACTCATAATAGTATTTATTCTAAAATATAAATAATAAACGGAACATACCTCGCAGTCAAGGCTAACATCGCAAACAGTTCCAGTCCCATTGTATAAATCGACACTCAGCTGATCCAGGGTAAGTTTTTCCTCCAAAAAATTACCAAGATATCGCTGTAGCAGATATCTGCACGCTCTCTTTTTAATACTCTCAGACCATGGTAGATACCACAACATTTTCAGATTTTTATAAAGGTCATCACACTAAGAATTTTTGTGTTGTATGCGTAATAACTATTGTGATTCGCGTGCGATTGACTGGAGAACGTAAATAAACATGATGTTCCGTTTCACTTACACAATTGTCAGTTATGTCAGTTGGTAATGACCACAGACCAGAAAAGAATAGAAGTGTCAGAGTCATTTATAGTTTTACTGAATATCCAATGTTATACTGAAGTTGTAATCGATATAATATAATATTTAATTCAATATAATATTCAATGCTTTGAAACATTTAACATTTATATCAAAAGTCAAAGAAGCTTTTTGTTAATTTCGTTATTATCTGTTTTATTCACTTTTGATGAAGACCGCTATAAGCCAGATACACTGTACACTGTAAGCCCCGCCGCTGTTTATTATTATGAATCCATAATGATTAATAGTTTGATTATACTAAAACTTTTTTATTTGTAAGCTTATATAGCCTAATAGCCTACAAAATGTATATGCCCGAGACTTTAAAATGAAAGCTTTAAAAACTTATAGTTACTTAAAGGAATAAAGTTTTAATTTCAAAATATTTATTTATTTATTATGCTCTTATTTATAGTTTCCGTTGTTTAAAGACTCTTATGAGTCAGGGCTGTAAGCTAAGAAAGTGAATGTGACTATCCATTTTTTTCTGTCATACAAAATTTTTTCTGTGACATTAGTAGTGGCACAAAAATATTTCCTATTAATTTACTGTTAAATGGCTATACCGAACTGTGAACGACGTAATAAATAATATGTACCTAACAATACGATGTAATTGTAATGATATTAATTATGTTAGAAGAAGCAGAATACGCAAGCCCGAGGAATTAATAAATATTATAAGGAAATCCTAGAATTTGTTTGAAATTTAAAAGTTACTTATTTTTCCTCTATTCTCGGGAATTTCCTGTATCATTAGGCTCAAAATATTTGCTACTTCTTGTAGGTGGCTAATTCGGTGCTACCCCGGTTAATCTGGCTATCCGTCAGTATTATTATAATGTTTCAATTCAGGTTGAGGAACATATTAAAAAAATGGAATGTTTCTCATATCTGATTTAATGAAACGCAATCGTTTCAATTTTTTAGTCGGATGCCACGTTGACTTGTCCAAGTAGCTAAGCATGTGGTTCAAAAACAACAAACTTACTCTATTTTCAAATAAAATAAATTAAGTATGGAAGCTTAGCTTTGAAATTTGTTGTTTCTATATTTTATCATAATTAATTACAATATTTTGTCGACGTTCACTACTCGTAACAAGGTTTTAAGAATAGCATGTGAATATAATGAGGTTGTAAAACATAATTCCCATGTTAGTCGGTAGATACAGGGCAGCACTGAATTCTGAATATCCAATGCCTTTCTTGGAATAAGCATAACAATCTGTATCATTTATTAGGATTTTGATTTCGACACGGGACACTTTAGAATCTGCTGAAATAGAATAGATTAAAAATAGAAAATAGAATCGAATTTATTATGCTATACCACATATGCAATGTATATGTTAATGTAATGTAATGTTACTCTACATTCTTTTTATAATATTCTTATTACCTATGTATTTATTGAACGAATTTAACGTAAAACCTATCGGACGAATATTGAATAAGTTTTTTTTATATTCTTATGGTTCCAGAAGTGCCATGGTACTTATTTTTTTGTAGTTCAAAGCGCGGCATGTATTAATGAAATTGTACTTATGTCTATAATTTGGATACGAGTTAGTTTATTATAATTAAAAATACTTACTATTCTGACTGTTATAGTATATGTCCAAAATTCGGTTCAATCTTATACTTGGCCATACCTTTTGTTCAGAGAATAATATTTCTTCTGGGAAACAATAAAAATTGCATAGGTATCATACAGATTCAGGAATGTTGGAATTTTTAAGATTAAAAGTTATTTCACTTTAGTGCGAGTGCTATCTTACTAACGGCATAAATAAATGGAAATGTATTCGATGTGAAATATCTTATTACTTGCACACATTACATTTTACTGAACAATAAAGGAGGAAAGGGGATCTAATAGTCTAATCTAATAATCTAGGAACTATCGTAGGTATTTTTTTCTACGCTGTATTATTTCGGAGTTGTTTTGTTGTGATACTTTTACTGTTACTGCATACAGCGGTGCGGCAAATTGTGGTGTGTTTTTGCAATCGCAAGAAAAAATATGGAAAGAGATTTGTAGGCACGCTGCGATACATTTTTTACGAAATTTACCATTTGAGTCGCAACTTTTTTGCTGAGTAATAAATTTTTATGCATAAGAATAAAGATATATATTAACCAGCAGTATTGGCCACATCAATGAACAGTAGTTCATTATTCAATATTTGGGATATAAAAGTATTTTGATTATTGTTACCTTTACAAGTTCCTAAGGTCATCAATATATGATAATAGGGAAATCTAACACTCAAGATAGTTCGGTTGAATTTTATTTCCTGTGTTTCGGACACGTATAGTAATACAATTAAAATGAGTGTACTCTTCATACTGGAACGTTGTGGTTGTGCACTATCGACTGTGATGGATACTTTTGTAAACTAACAAGGAATGCAATGTTTAAGTATTTACGTAATGGACGATTCGTAACGCAATCTCTATTGTCTTATACAAATCGGTTACCTGTTATTTAATTTCTATAACGACAACTATTGTACTATACACGCATTTGAACTTCTAAGACAAAAATCTGTAGCTTACACACAAACTTTCTTTTCATTGGTCATCATTATATCGGTAAGGAAAGCTGTGATAATTTGCGAAATAATACATTAATATAGTGTTAATTAAAAATAATTAGGACCATTAAATAAGTCCTAAATACCAGGTGACGTATATTTTCATTTTTGAAGTTATACTTCTTTTGGCGCATTAGGAAAAAATGATGACAGTAAATTTTTACGATGCGCACACCCTGAAATTAGCTATAGTCAACATTTTAGTTTTTATGTTCCTTTTTCTTTTTATCGAACTTTTACAGAAACGTCATTAAGAAAGGTCACACGCATGACATCTAAGTTCCTACACCAAAATAAAACCTTTTTAACTCGATAATGCGTTATAGTAAAACTTTCAATGTATTAAATACCTTTTTTCTATTATTATTGTCGCTTATTCTACAAACGTAGAATAAGGCGAAAATTAAAAATTTTGAAAAGATTTTTATCTTGTTACGCCAAAGCAGTATAACTTCTAACGCGTGTACATAAATGCACACACACTTTTTTTTATCCTTTTTGTAAAAATACTAGTTACAGTCTAGATTAAATATTAATTATAGTATTATATATGAAGGTCTAGTTATAATATCTATGAATATAATAAACGTTAATAAACAGAAGAAAATATGTATTTCTTAATTTTATCAAATGTATTGTAACATGCCATCTTTTGAATATTAGGGTGGATGTTACATTGCACTTCCGCCTAGAATTGATTGGCCGTTGTCATGTCTCACTGCAACAGTAAACATTTGTGAAACAACGAAACGTACTTAAAACTCATCGTTGATTGACGGTCGAACCAGACTTTAGCGGATGGTTGAGCCTATTGTCGAATTGCCGATGTTGGTATGTAGCAGTAAAATATATAATTAATTAATATATGTTGCAGATTGATTACAAACCATCTATGACGTTTCGCTCCGACATAGACTGTAAACACTACAGTCGATACGTAAATCTGAGCCATATATATATTTTTTTATATTCCTTACATTTTTTTAATTTTTGTATCTATTTTATATCGCGTGTTTTAATTAATTTTTGTTATTTCACGAATGTTTACTGTTGCAGTAAAACTTGACAGCGGCCAATCAATTCCAGGCGGAAGTGGAAAGTAACGTCCACCCTAATATTTAATACTGAATACCCACAAAGTACCGTCTCCAACCAAATGGCACCTATTGAACTTTTAGTAAATTATTTTATCAAAGCAAAATGGAATAAAAACCGTTTTTTTTCGAACGGACTACGCTATTGGCCTGACGTGCCTTCATAGCTTCACCAATTAAAACCTTTAAACCTGGTAGCTATATTATAGCTAAAAACCGTCCGCGACTTTGTTTGTGTCAATTTAAATTTTAAACTAAACAACTATAGTCCTCGTAGGTAATGGATAGGATGAATCGGATTAGTAATTTCGGAGATTACCTTCAACAAACATATTCATAAACTTTATCTTTTTATATTATTAGCATGCTATAAACAGATACAGAGATAAAACATGTAATGTATTTTATAATCGATATTGGTATGACGTAAATTATATAGTTATAATTTTGAGTATTTACATGAATCGTACCCGATGTGATACGTGGTATCCTTTTAGTAGTTTGTGCCGATGTGGTAAATATATGAATCGAATACCCCGTGTTCGTTAGTTGGTTAATCAACGTAATTAACTATTAACTGTACGTAACTGATAATATAATAAGATACCATCATCACTTAGGTATAATTTAAAAATGTAGTATAGTAGGTATCTGTACCTTTTTTCTCTGTATATCAAGCGATCTTTTTACTTTTTATTTATTAGTAGCTATTGGCGAGTTTTATGTTATAAATTTAAAAAAAAAGTTGAAAATAGTTCTTTCTTATCAACATTGACTTATCGAAACCTTTATTTAGAAGTCTCTATTCGTCATACTTCACGCTCCTTACGTCTGCAATATTTCTATGTACAGATAATAAATATCTACAATCTACATACTGACACGTCAGGAAAAAGTGTTGTACAGACGTATTATGGTAGAATTTCAACCAGTTGTATAAATAACTCTACATTATTATTTTATTTTGACTTATAAGCATATTAATAATTCGATTGATATTTTGCGGAAATCCATTATTAAATAGTGGACATTACTTTGCATTTTCACGTGGAATATTTAGTTATTAATAAGTCCATTGTATGTATGATAACTATGAATTTTGACCATGTTCAATCGTAAAAGGTTTTAGTAGTCTTCGTGGAGATATATTAATTAAGAAGCAAATAATGACAACTGAATTAATCAACACTTATTCTTTTATTTAATTTTTTGTCAATAAATTACCAAGTAGATAACACATAATTAGCTCCGGCGGCTATTCCCGCCCAAGTTTCTGTAACGATTTGCTCGACGTATTCCGGAGGAACGAGGAAACCGTATTCGTAGGCGGGGAGTTCTAAGGTGTATGTTAGCGGAATACCAATGGCCCGGGTCCAGTCACGAGATGTTCCCGAGGTGTAATAAAGGACAGCCGCAGCGTTTCCCACGATGTAACGGTCAGCTTTATCAAGTGCGAGTTCATCGATGGCTTCGGCCATTCTTACACCGGCGAGGTGAAGAACCAAGCCGTTGCTTGGAAGAGTGCCTGCGATTGCATTCCAAACACAGTTATTGCTAATATCATTCAATAAAAGTTTTATTGAGTTTAGTGCAGTGAATAAAGTAATGACAAACAATATATAAATATCGTGGAATAAGTATGGTTGTGGTACCTTTGTTCTATGTCGTATTTCTAAGATTACTTGACCTGGTTCATAATATATTAATTTGAAGAAAATAAGGCGCAGTTTCTACCGAACCTATCACCGTGTGTATTTCATCCTATAACCGTCGCGTATCCGTCGTATCTCATATATTTAGGAAATTTTATATGAAGAGGTGCCATATATTACTATATATTATTAATATTAATATGTGATATCCAGTACATAGCAAAGGTGATGACTAAAAATAAGCTAATGCAAAAACATTTCATTATCATTTTTTCCTACCTCTGTGAACAGATTTTCTTTATTCTTTTTTGTTTAGTATCTATTAAAGAACTTTATCATTACAAAAATGGTAACAGCTTTTCCCTCATGTCGAAACTTAATTACACAACATGTTTTCGTATTCTCAGTCTCCCCTGTCAGATGTCATGTCAGTATTCACACGTTTTATACACATATCATTTTTCACACAATCCATCCACTCCTTCTTCGGTCTTCCTCTACTCCTATATTCGTCCACGTTCAAATTCAAACATTTTCTTGTTACATGACTTACATATCTTCTCATAATATGTCCTTACCATGCTAACTATTACTCCTCAACTTCTCTGTCACTGGTGCTATTTTCTATATATATATATATGGCAATGTAATAGATTACTTATAATTACCGTTATTTCCCCAAGCATAGAGGAACATATTGCCATAACTGTGTAGAGAGATATACAGGGCTGTTCTATCAAGGTGCTGTAGAGCAGCGTCCCTAATAATTCTGATCTCAGGTTCAGAGAACGCCGAGGGGCCTTCGTAGATGATGGAGCATGGATTGGCGCTTTCCTCACGCGTACCCCAGTAGTGATCAAAGTTTCGGTTGCCGTCGACACCGGGACATGCGTCAGAGTTAGCGTGAGACCTTGAGCGGGTCTTACGCCACATTCGATCCTAAAAGACAGTTAAAATCCCAAAAAAAAACCATTAATATATCGAAGTGTATACTTTTATATCCGAGCTGAATCGGTTTTGTGTCGTCTATAAACCTATCAAGTAACGACAAACTATAAAATAAAGAACTTAAAATTAGTGGAAGGGTTATAGAGCTTAAAAAAATAAAAGGTAAATTAGATTTAGACTTTGGTTCCAGTTCTTTTAGATGACTGGATTGTTTTCCGAAGAAATGAGTATTTTAACGTTCACAGTTGTCTTATCAGTGCGTAAAATAAAAATATTTTTGATTTCATTTATATTAATCATTATTATTTTATTGTAATTATTAATTACAATAAAAAAAAAATAAGAAAACCATTTTTACGAGACGGGATGGAATTCGCGGCCCTCAGCTAGTCTTTAATAATTTTGTTGAGATAAATTCCATTATAGCAATGTTAATATCTATATATTCTAAGAAACTTTCAGTAAGATATTTCCTTATTTATACTCAACATTTAAAATACACGTACAACATTATAAGGAAGCTAATTAAGTAAATCCAAAGGAAACAAAGGATGGGGATGACCCCATAAGATCAGAGATCTTAATGATATCGTGTACGTGGCCACTGTCACGTTTCAGTCTGTCATCTCCATAAGTGATACATCGAAATAAATCATGATTTTACCTCATCGAAAGAGTATTCATATCCGTCGGGGTTAGCAAGTGGGATGATGACCCAGTCGATATTCTCAGTCAGATTGTTGTCTACAATGTCGACGACTAATTGGTTGATAATATACAATGCCACGGGTGGGGTGACCCATTCTCTGGCGTGTACCGCTGCATCAATAAGAATCACTGGCTTCCGAAGGTTCTCGAAGCGTGACGTTGATATCCTCACGTATTTGATTTGTCGACCTTCGTAACTGAGCCCAGCATTGATAACGGTGACTAAGTTGGGGTATGATTCAGCTAATGAGTCCAAATAATCGTTGATCTGAAATATCCACGTTGTTATAATTATTCTTTAATATATGATATTGTAAAAATGTAATTATAGTATTTATGGGTAATAATACCTCGTCGTGCCTGTAATAAGCGTTGAAACTGATAGAACGACCGCTTCGTTTAGCAGAATCTCTGGAACGTTGAACCATTGTTTCTTCATAACGAAGAATACTAGAAAGAAAGTAGAATTAATTAATATGCAGAAATACTTACCTTTGCTTGGGCTAATAATTATATATTACTAGTTCGCTACTCTAATAAAAAAAATGAGACCAGATCATACGGTTACGGCTACCTTACGGCTTAACCGTGTAATTAAATATAATAGCAACTGAATATTGTCAATATGTCTGTATTTTTGACGATCTAAATATGTAGAAATACTTACCTTTGCTTGGGGTAACAATTATATATTACTAGTTCGCTACTCTAATAAAAAAATGAGACCAGATCATACGGTTACGGTTACCCTTACGGTTTACCCGTGTAATTAAATATAATAGCAACTGAATATCGCCAGTATGTCAATATTTCTGACGATCTACATACTGTCTTCTATCTCACTCACTTACTTTATAAGTGGTAATTCTTATATTTTCACCTACATTTTTCACACATTTTCATTCTTACAAATCTTGTTCTGATAATAACGGATAAAACGAAAAATTAGAGGAAGTAGATAAAATATAATAAGAGGAGTAGGTAGACATGAATATAAGCCATAATCAATATAAAATGAAATTTTAATCAGTTTGTAATTACAATTGTAATTACCACTAAGGAGTTCTACTGGACCAGTAAATATTTATTATAACTTAATTTCAGGAAACTAAAGCTAAGTATTAAAATGGACGCTTACTCAGCTAGATTGTCAACGACTTTCTTGTAGGCCATGTTTCTTTGCTCGAAGTAAGGGAGCCATTGCTGTTTTTGTTCAGGAGACAGCCTAACCAGAGCTTCCAGTTGTCCTGACGATGATCGAGCCGCAGGTGTGGCCGAAAGAATATCCAATCCCGCTTCCAAAGATGTGATTTGTTGAGAGGAGCCTGCTACCCTGTACAGCTGATGACTGGAAATTTGTCAAAGATAAATTAAAAATGATCAGTGAACATTATTACCTTCTTGAAATATTTGAGCCGTCTTACAATAGTTCCTAGACTTCATATTTGATCGAGTTCAACAAATGATATAATAACGTTGGTTTATTTAGTGGCTCTCATGAAACTAGTCTATTCATAGTTCAAGTCATATACTAGTCATAATTGTTTTCTCCGACTATACTAGCTATATATTTCATTTATGTATGGTTTTGAATATATCGATATGACAATTATTTCTGACTGAATCGCGACCTTCATATATCAGGTGTAACACGCTCAATATTGGAAAGCTTAGACGCGTCGCCTTCATAGATGAACCGGTGTATATTCAATAGCCACCAAACGTTATAGTAGAGATTTGTGCCCAATAGGGATGTCGCCACATTTTTTCGTTTGTCGCGTTTTGGGGTCAGCAGTCGAAATTCTCGGAAGCCGCTATTGCTCTTATATGGTCTATGCATATCATTAAACATAATGCCTTAATTTTACCGTCGTTACAAATAAAATTGTTTGCTATTGAGCACTGTAATATATTGAAGAAAAATATCTTAGCTTATTAGACACTCTCTAGTTTAAGCAAATGAAAGTATTTTCATTTTGAAGTTTTTAATAACTGATAACAGGTGTACTCACCCTTCATATTGTTCATGCTTGGCCTGCACAAGGGCGGCGCACACGAGGAATACGTAAATCAACGATCGCGGCATTTTGCCCACTGATCTTTCGGCAACATCGTTGGAGGATTTTACCTAATACGATATCTTATGATAACATATAATCCTTTAATATTCATGTGGTTTTATCATCAGTTGCCGCTATAATTATATTGTTCGATAGATTGTAAGTAGCTGTTTATTATTCAGTTTATTGTTGAAAAGAAGCATCGTTATCTTTGACCATAAACGACGATCCGGTCCCACTTGTTGTAATGTCACTATCATTTTAGAGGTTTTATACATAGATGATTTTGATCAAAGGAACGAAGAATAGGTAAGTATAGGTAGAACTCTCGCTATACCTTCCGATGAACTTTTTGGAGGAAAAACGTTACACGCGATTACAGAATTAATATTGAGTATGGAAGCTCAAGGTTAGTAAAGAAAATTTTAGCAGGCAGTACCGTGAAGGCGTTGATTTTACGTAATTTTAATACACAATATTGAGGTAAAGTTATTTATTAAATTTTAATATGTACATATATAAGACCAAAAAATATAAATGTTACAAAGTCGCTGATCTGACCTCTCATCTGATCTGATCTGAGATCTGATTATTTATCTGCTCCATCTGACAATTTTAGGCTATGTATATATATAATTGTAGTAGATCTTAATTGAGGATATGGTCTAAAATAGTACTACACAAAGCTTAGAGGAGGAGTGACACTCCAATGTTTCAATTGCTGGAACGCACCAACGGATGTTCGGTGACAAAATTTCAATTTGAGGATAACTGACTAGCTAAGTAGATTTTAAAACTCGACTAT
Organism: Antheraea assamensis; assembly: GCA_035772565.1. Lineage (NCBI taxonomy): Eukaryota > Metazoa > Arthropoda > Insecta > Lepidoptera > Saturniidae > Antheraea > Antheraea assamensis. The sequence continues at coordinate 3,182,971 of JAQQSE010000062.1, read as the reverse complement.
TACCTATGCTACGGTTTCAACAGAATGTTTTCATTCACCTAAAACCTTAAATTTATTGTAGGATTGTTCTAATTTATGAACAATAACTCATTCTGAGTCATGAACAAATTTCTTAATACAGTTCTACAAAAGGGTATAATATTACATTTCCATTGACTGTATTTTGAAAATGAAAGCACAGAAAGTGTTAAATATTGGTATATACAATTTAGGACAGTACAAGTGACACCAGTGAAATATATTTTTGGTGTTCAATTTTTCAAAATCCGTAGACAGACACGGTGGAAAAAATATTGCCTTGAGATGTATTTCAATGGGAGAAGTACAAAGGTCTCTATCTAGCTATGGGATATATAATACTAGAATTGGTGTAAATGATTTATTATGTTTTAAGTCTCTCGGGTATCGTGATAAAAAATACACCATTTCATAAGATAATATTTTTTACATAGGTAATAAAATATGGGATTGTAACAATTAATAAGTTGTTTCTTATATGGTTTCTCTAATAGTTTCACAATTAGGAAATATTTAAAGCACACGGTTTAGTGAATTATTCGGTAATATCTTGTGTGTATTTAAAATAATCGACGCTTTATTATTTTATATTGGGTTATCTAAATTACGGTTATTATATGTAAGTATATAATAAATTGATTATGCTCACAAATAACACATTAAATAATACTTTTCTAGAATGAAGTTTGCTTTGATAAGAAAATTGGGTCTGATACTCCTTCATAAACTATAAAACTTTATACTGGTAATAATTTGGGAGGTTGACGACGAAGAAAAGTAAATAAAAATATAGAGGTAACGCACGCTGTAAATTAACACCCTTATAATAATCAAGTTCTACGTAACTCACCACACTCCGAATACTACTATGTATGTAAAACGAGTCATAGTCAATAGTTCAAGTTTTTGCAGAAAAGCGTAAATAGTATCATCAGTTTCAATGGTACGTAATGGTACAGTAGTCTGTATAAACAGTTTCAATTTTAGTTTTATTACAGTTAATAATTAATGGTTAAAACTTAAATGTAACACATTTGAAAAACTTTTTCGAGCAGAGTCGACAATCGGAGTTCTTCGCTTGTTAGTGCCAGATGCGGCACCATTATTTTTTTAATTATCCCTACATTTTCTAGCATCACCTCGGGAACCATTGCTTATACTATACCCTCTAAATTTACACTCACATTTGAGGTAAGGACTATCCGCTACCGAATCACCCCTGGAAAGCAATGGCCGATAGAGTCCAAGTCCAATAAGGGCGCTACAAATTATTATGACCGGTAACGCTGAGATGGTTGAACTGGCACTACATTTGAATTTTTCTGAGTGACATAATATGGTTTATATCTAAATCTAACGAAATAAAACAGTTTCACGATAATGACATTCTATAATTTCAATAAAATACAAAACTCTTACTTGACTAATTAAATAATAATTACAACTAACTTACAGTCTCATTACACTAGTAGTAATTTCAGTATCAATTTATAATTTAAATAATATTCTGTACATTTCTATCATGCTTTCAAGTCTAGCTACTTGTACATATGCAGATTTTTTGTAAGCATTTTCGATAATACGTTCTGATGGATCTTTGAAATCCTTTATGCCACCATGCATATATCAAAGGGTTTAATATACTATTGAAGAAAGCTAACGTTGCTAATGGTCCTCCGAGTAAACTTCGAATGCGCATACATTTCGGGTTCGTTAGCTTTTCCTCACAGAAAACAAAAAAAATCACCGCTATGAAGTAAGGCAACCAAGTGAATATAAAACTACCGGATGTAAGCATTACTATAGATATCGCTCGCCACTTATTTGGTTCTTTAACTTTACGAATTGTTAAGGATCGTTTATTGACATCGCTCTCTACACCGTTTGTGTTCCTTCTTACATCTGGTACTGATGAATGTCTATCTGAAGAATTTGATTCAATTGTGTAAACACTAATATCAGATTTATATTCTTCATTGTCTTGACTGTTCTGCGTTCTGTTTCTTTCATCGTTGCCAATGTCATCACTGCTCCTAGCTTTAAACGATACAAATTCTCGTTTTGTCTTCAAATTTTCATGATTGTAGTTTGCATTGAAGGATACGCTCCTGTTAATTTTAACTGTAACATTTACGGTTGGGGATTTTTTGGAATATGCAGCAACTTTTTTATCGCTTACCGTTCCGCGGTACATTCGTAACTTGTGTCGTTTTATTTGTTGAATCAACTTTGATAGTCGATTTAATATTATTAACATTTTTTAATACTCGCACCAAAATCACTGAGTATAGAACGGCTACGACAATAATAGGTATAATACTTAAGATAGAATTCAACAATATTAAAGCTCCAGGAAACAAAGCCACGTAGTAACATCGAGTATGAGTGAGTTCTGTGTTTGTCCATCCAGTTGCGGGTAAGAAGGCTAAAGTGACACCTGCAATGGAATAAGAGCTTAACAAAAAAATGTATTCAGTAGAATAATTTGGATTGTTTGTAAACTTACTAATTATCCAAATACACAGAATGCTGATTCTAACTCGTCTAGTGTTGAAGCATCTTTGATAGTACAAGCCATGGAGAATAAAGATGTACCGGTCAACAGCTATCAAGCCGACGCTGAAGATGGATACCATTGCAGGGCATACGAGCATACCTGGAAAATTAATTGGAACATCAAAACTAATCTGTTTATTAAAATAATATTTGCTCTATATAATATTGTACTTACCGATTTGAAATATACACCTTATATTTGAACTCATAGAGTTGTCTATAGTTATTCCAAATATAAGTGAAAGCCCAACGATTGTATCTGCTAGAGAAACATTTCCAAGTAGTAGATAAGTACTTTTTGGCTGCTTCCCTATAAGAAATGAATTGTTTACGAAATAATTTAATAAAAAAATTGTACACTAAAAATTAAACTTCTTATATGTTGTGGCTGTGTTTAAAGTCTTAGATGGACAATACGATGGTACATTTGGTAGATAGGTATTTTTGTCATGTCAGTTTTCAAACTCATGTACAGTAAAATAATATTATGTATATAAATTATTATTTGAATCAAAGTAATTACGAATTACATATACTAATAGCTTTTTTTTCATTCAATATCATCTATAATCAATAAAATCAATTGCTGGGTTTATATAAGCGCATCTCTTCAGAACGGCTGCACCTATTTGACTAATGCTTTTTTGGTGTGTGGCAGAATAAGGTTTGAATTTGAAATAAAAAAATGACTGTAAAATCGCATGGAAAAGTGAACGATGTGGATTAAAAAATCTTCATATAAAACGTGAATGAGTGAGAGTGAGACAGAATACAGTAGAAAATCTTCAAAAATATCGACTGAATTGACAGATTGATTTTCATTTTATTCAGTTGCTATTTTATTTAATTACATTGTCGTGCTATAAAGGGAACACTTCGTTTGGTTACGTTAGTGTAATCCCGGGGCGACAATACATGTGAATATAATATCGAATATAACAACCACAAATAATATTTACAGTTCAGTTTAATAGAAGCAGGATCTGTCTCGACGTTGCAAGTACAACCGTCACTATTTTTTGCACCATAACAGTAATGTTCGCGCTGTTGTATTCCGGTTTTAAGAGTAATTGCCAATACGGTCAGGCAAAAGAACTGTTATAATTTAGTCTTCAGGAGTATGTAGTATTAACTGTTATTGGAAAGAAGTATAGTTCAGTTTGGTATTAGTTGTTGATGATAACGTATTTCAATATTACTTGATATGTATAATTTAATGGACGAATTTTGTGTTATCAGATTTATTGTAGATGGTAGAGCTATGCTGAAACTATTACTGGTTTCAGAATGAATGGGTCGGCTCGCTCGGGGTAGTACCACCCTCTCACAGAAAGCCGACGTGAAGTAACAGTGCTTGCACTGTTGCGTTTCGTTCGGTCAGTGAGAGCGCCGGAGGCCCACATATATTAAAAGGCCGGCAACGCACTTGCGACTCTCCTGGTGTTGCTAGTGTCTATGGACGGTGGTGTTCAATTACCACCAGGTGACCCACTTGTTCGTTTGTCCCCTATAATATAAAAAAAAAATCGCATGTGGAACTAAACTCACAATATTTAATATATCTGTTATATAAATCTTTCTGCATATTTAATACATTTATTACATATGAAATTAATATAATAGATAAAAATACAATAAAATAATGTGGTAACGCTGGATAATCCTCATGAGCAATGAGTTCAAGACCCTGTGTTTATAGACATAGTCCATACACTATAGTCTATGACGTAAAATTATAACGTTAGTAGTTCGAGCTGTTTTTGCCACAGAACGAACGTGTAGTTCGTGTATACAGAATTATAAGATATTATCATCATATCAAATATCCTCAAAACATAAGCAGAAATTATTTACCAGTTACACAACATTTCAAGGTCTTACTTAGTTAGTTGATCATTAGCTACTTTGAAATAAGTTATGTGATGTATGTATAAGTTAATAACTTCTGAATTATTTGTTATATTTTATAACCTTATAATATAGCTTCATGTAGGTATGAAGCCTACTTATTATATCCATAGGTATATCCATTAGAGTAGCTGGGCCCGAGGCTACGTACACGTTTTTTTTTAATGCAATAATCGTTTTCTTCTCGTTATCCTATCTTTATTCAATTTTCATAATATCTGTAATTATTATTGAAGTTTTCTATATAAACAATTTTTTTTTTACTAAACTCCTTATTTACAAAATTTCCTTAAAATCGATCTCGAATGTAGTTCAAAAAGTATTGTTAATAATTATCCAAACTCTACCAATTGTAAAAATTTGCAAAATATCATAAAAATATGTGGAGATTAATTTCATTCTTTCTAATTATTCCCCTATGATTTCTAAAAGTATAATTGTCAATGTTTACTTTATCAATTGCGGAATAACATACATCTGTTTATATGATTTAATAACTGTTAATGAAGTCGCTTTTGTAATAAGTAATACTTAAAAAAAATGTAAAAATTAAATGAATGAATGAATAAATTGCACAGGTTTTCTATCATCACTTGATAGAAGTTAGACAAAAATATTAAAAATCGATTTAATCTTATAGAATAGCAACTAGTATTAAAATGTATATTATTTATAATTGTTTCGAAATTGATAATATTTACTTATTAACAAATATATAGTACCTTTTTTTAGAATGAGGCCGCTAGACACTACGACAACAACGTTACTTAACACAATAAGCGTTCCAACAACATACGCTACCCATTTGTAATTTAACGATTGCTCTCTCTCCGCAGCTTCGTAATAATCAATCCGGGACATAGCACTTTTGTTCACACACAACGTAATGTTTGAAATAAAGTCTGACATGTTTAGATTCATAGTTGTTATTTCACAAAAATTTAACACGAATCGCATTATAGTAAGATTGGTTTAACGACTCATATTATAAGCTACATGTTAATAGTTTGATTTCTGAGCGAAGAATGAATTGATGACAAATATGTTGACCGCGGCATCTCGAGAATTCTCGTTCATGGTTATGTTTTGTGTATTTTACATTTAACTATGTCATTTACATAATATTAATCGTGATTCAAGAAGCCCTTATCTTCGAGTATATATTTACGGTCTTTAATTATGACAGGGTAAGTAACAATTTAGCTGATGTAGTAATTTATTATTTTGATTTAACGTATCTATTTATGTGGCGTTCCACGCCAAATCGGAAGGTGTGAATGTTTATTTTTTATTCTCTTAATTTTTTTTTCGAAAACCAGACTAATAATTACATAACAGATTAATAATGTAAATTTACAAACTACAAACTTTTAATAATTGAGACTATAATTAAATAAAAAAAAAAACAAAACAGTTATTCCATTGTTTTGAGTTCTCATTTCTATCGGCAGTCCCCATGATTGCGTCGACGTTTTTTTGTATCACAAATTAGTAAACAGGCTTGTAGTCTTTTATTTCATTCTTTGCAGGGTAAGCTTACGTACAAACAATCACACAAAGACCGGTTTCTTCAATCGAAGTCAATCGTAATTTGTTGTTACTTTTTTCGTTTAAAGTAATTATGACTCAGTGGTTAGCGTGTTCGGACACTGCATTGATCGACATAGGTTCGAATCTTCGTGAATAAATCATGACATGATGGCAGTGTTTTCTCTAAGCTCGCCTGGCTGGCTTCAACACTGAAGGTAAAAATCTGTCGCCAAAAACCTATAGGCGTGTTCCGGCAGCTGCACTTGAAATCCACTACAAATCTAAGGAATTTTTGATACTTTGATATGTGTTTGTAAAATTACGAAATGAATCGTAATCGGTAATGGTAAAAAAAAATTAACAACTGCGAAAGAAAATGAATATCTAGCGCAAAAAAAATATAAAATATGTATAGCATACTCGTCAGAACAGTTGATTGTCATCACAACTAGCGCGGTGTTTAATGATAAAATATAATATTGGAACCACCCTGATGACTGTAAAATAGAAAATGAATTGTTGTGTATTTATTGGTTAACTACATCTAAGCATAATTTATGGTTTTTACTAAATAAGCATGGCAGTTAATGTGTTAATTTCATTAGCAATGCTTTAAACCAGCGGCTCTCAACTTGGTAAGTGAGACTCACAGAAAAAGTGAGATAAAAGTAATAATCCACATGTTCAGGAAAGTGTGGAGCGTATTTAGAGATGTGCACGTCTTGCGCCATATTTTATTGCAGTACTGTCTCAACAAGAAAAACCGAATGAAAATTGTACGTTAACTGGTGAGGCAGGCGTATAAATAGCAGTGCTCACTCAGCGGACTCGAGAACTTATTGTGGCTGAACACGTGGATGCGTGTCGGTCTAACTGAGTCTATAATTTGTGAAATGTAAACGATAGGAGGTGTAAGAAGCACTTAATTCGCTTACCGAATCGCCTCTTGGTGCCTCGAAGTTGGTGGACACTGGATCGTTCACTCACACAGTTTGTGTTGCGGCGAGAGATGCAGTGATGGTTTCACAATAAAACCAAAGGGGGTTATTTTTATGATATACTAGCTGACTCCGGCGAACTTCGTACCGCCTAACAGTCGATTCTTTAATTTTTTTTTAATACTTATTCTGTTATTCGGGACCATCGTATAAATATTGACATTAATATTTATACGGTACTAACGTCACTCGATTGTTTTGCTTTCCCGGAACCTCTCCACTAACACTTAAACTTTATGGTATGGTATTAAAGTTCAAATTGAGTTTTAAGTATTATTACGAATCGTTTGTATGGGAGTATAGAAAAGTGTTGTTTTTAGACTTTTTCAGTCAATTTTTTTAATTTTTCTCTCGTAAGATCCATTCTCGTACTTCAAGGAACATTCTAAAAAAAGAATTAGCGAAATCGGTTCAGCTGTTCTCGGGATTTGCGCTTGGCAACACATTTAGCGATTCATTTTTATATTATAGATATGGCGGAGATGTAGAGGTATTGCAAAAAAGTGGGCATCAGTCAAAAGTGACAAATGTCACCCCCGTATCGAAATATAAATTTTGATATAAAAAAAATGGTGGAGCATTAGCCTTACCATTAACAATAAATCAAGATACACATATCTTAAAAAGTTTTGAGCTAACATAATACGAGAGTTAGTTTAGTGTCATTTAATGTGGCATTACAATAATATTTAAATACTGTATCCTGACATAACAGTAGAACTTTTTGGAAGTGATAATGATTTTTTAAATTCATTTGGTTATTATATATCTAATGCATTATTTTGCCTGTTCGAATGTGCTTTATAAGAATAAAGATACCATTATTAAAAAAAAATCTAGTATTAGGTATATTTATTATAAGATATGGGGACGTGAAAAATGTATAGGGAGGCAAAGTGACTTAAAGGTTGGAAGCCGTTGCACTCTCAACATTAGTAGGAATGATGTGTCAATCATCTATTTAACTTACTATTATCACAAATTTCAAGGTCTAACTTACGTGTGACTTTTACTTAAAATAAACTACGGGAAACGTGTTCATTGAAATTTATGAGTTATTCGTCATTTTGCAAATGATTTTATAAAATAACCACATGTTTTATTATTGAGCCAGTTGTATTATGTATAATAAAAGGCCATATTTTTATATAAAAAATTGGGTTTGGGTTATTCTGCTTATTTATATTTTCGAACAGACTACACTGTTGACCTGGCAAGGCCTCTACAGTTTTACCGGACTACAAAGGAGAGCGCTTAAGGCACTCACCCGATTTTATATAGGCAACCAGCACAACGGCGATGTGTTGTAAAAATTAGTGTTTGAACATTTATTCAGTGTCACTTTATTCGCGCAAGCAACGTGCTCGAAGGCTCTATCACGGATGATTGAGCCGCCGCCGAGGGAGGCCTAGGCGAGTGTGCTGGAGCAAAATTCACAGTCAAGCCACGGGGGCGTGATTTGTGATTATTTAATGTTATAATTCAAAATTGATTTGTATCATTAGTTCTCTCTGTCTTATACTTATACGTTGCCCATAATAAAGATTGAACACTGTACATGACAAAAATATAAATTTTGGGTATTTTAATACGGGATCGCTTGCAACTTGCCGCGATGAGTTCATAATTGCCATGAGTAATCACTGTGTGGATATAATGGCGATCAATGGTTGCGATAGGGAGAGGAAGCGCAGGCACCTACTATCCCTGATTTACACTTTAGGCATACTCCACGCACGATAACTCTTCGTGGCGGATGTGGAGAAGGATTCGGTTTTTACGTTATATAATATTTTAAAAGACGCGTTAAGCCGCATCCAGAAAACTCGGAGGTTGAGCATCTATGGATGAGTTTTAGTCTGAACAGAAAATCACTCCTTCTAGGACTACTTACTGCCCGCCCTGGATTAATCTTGATATATTCTTGGTCTCACTAACATTGGGTATCAGCGTATTCGTCCCTTTTGATAACATTATCTTACTTGGGGATTTTAAAGTAAAACTGTTAGAAGTACGTAGTAGCAAATCTCAGCGGCTTATGGGGTTTATCAAATGGTCAAATAGGGACTACGCCAACGTATATTGTAAATGCCAGTAAATTTTATATTGACGTTATTTTCACCGATATTGGGTACAGGGACCTTTTCTGTCCACCACATAAGAGAATTAGATAATTAATCATTTATCATGTGCCAATTCATTATGAAGGATTACCAGTCATTATCATCATTCGATAATACTTCGTTTGTACATCAAAGTGAAAAAAGTTACCTATAACGTTTTCAAAATTTTACCCGCACTTCACTTAGAAATATCATAATTACAATAAGGGTATTCGATTTTAAATTATTTGTAGACGCTTGCACCGCTTTAATTTTATTTTTTATTTCGACCGCGAAAAAGTTATAGAAATTTCAAAATAAAAAAATCTAACAGTCTTAGTTTAAAGCACAAAGTAATAATATACAACGAAGGACATAGTAAAATAAAATTAAAATGATTTATTTTTACGTTATTTCAAAAAGAAATAGACACAAATATCGTATAGTAAATCCTTTCTTGGGCTATTCGTAAAAGGCGTAACGCGTATCGTTTGACAGCTTGAAATATTTTGAAGTTTCGAGTACCTATTTAGTACGAAAATGCATTGTTCGTTTAATTTTCGTATCATTGAATAGCTTGAAATATTGTGAAATGTTTAATATCAAGAACGAAATATATTGTTCATTCAATTTTCGACTGAGTTGTCCTCTGCGCTCGATCCCTAAGTTCGATGAAGGCCCTAAAGCGGACAAAAGTATTGTTAAATTTATTCGGATTGACTCTTATTATATGTTTCATTTTAAATAGTGGGTTCATTCATTTATTAGATTTTATTACTACTTTCAGATTATATAATAATTACTCGATTGTATGTATATTCACAATAACAAAAAAAAAAAGATTTACTTTGTTTTAAAATCGTGCACCATTTTTGAACCACTCCACTTTTTCCTTTTTCCATTTTTTTTTTGTTCTATTTGTAATTATCGGGACAAGGTTTGTATGAAAAAATGTTTGAAAAATCGTTCAGAAAAGATAACACATTGTGTTTAAAATCTCCATAAAAAGAAATTTGTGAGACGAAGAAAATAGGAAGTCTTCAAAAATATTGACAGTGTGATGTTTATTTGTTCAGTTTCTGTTTTATTTCATGGTTGGTACACCTGTGCCAATTTGGGTCAATCAGCTAGTATTTTGACAGTACTAAGTTTTTGCACTGTATAGAGTGTCATTTTATACGTATCGCTTTTGTTACTTTTTTTTTCTCATTTATATGCTAGTTATACTTAGGCTGAGTTGCAACAGTCAATGTTAAAGTTAAAAATTCGGTTAAAGTTATTGTTAGGCAAAAAATAGGTTGCACCAAATAACAATGGTTAAAATGACGTCACGATTTAACGTTAACTATTACTGCTCCATGTTGGCCGGTTAACGTTACTGCTAATGTCAATGTTTGAATCGGTTGTCAAGTTCACTAGTTCACTTCATTTTAGCTGAAGATAATGCTTCTTTCTCTAAATTACAAACACAGAATTAGAAAATGCCCACAGGACGTTTTGTCGTTACAGGATCGAATGCTTGTATAACACTGTTATTGTATAGTGCATACAAAAACAGTTTATATTAAACTTTCAAATATTATTGTAGATTTTTATTAATTGAATACCTCTTACTTTATACTGTTCTCGAATGCGGTAACCAATGTGGTATTAATTTTCTCGGAATTAGCCATTGATAATAATATATTGATAAAAAAATCCCATGTATAACTTTACAGAAAAAGACAAAGTAAATAACAGAGCAAAATAATTGTAACAAGTTGACATTTGTGTGTTGGTGACAGTCACAGAATAACAATAGTGACAGTTATAACTAAGTCCTGCCAAGTAAAAAATGTTAACCTTTTCGTTTTTAGGGACTAATTGGTTTATTGAAGTGGCAACTCTAATAACTTTAACAATTACAATAACCACGATTTTGGTGCAACTCAGCCTTAAAGACACAACACTCAAATATCAGTTTATTATAAGCAACACGTATGTCTTATAATATATATAATTCATAAGTGGACTAGTTCGTAATTCCTTTCTTTTTAAACTTTTTGACCAATTTTGTATTAAATATTTATTATGCTTCTCAATTATAATCGAATTAAATAGCTGGCGCTGATATAAAATAATAGATTCTGTGTTAATTTTCCAATCGATGATTTATTTTAATTTGTCGTATAAATAATACATCCTACACGAGTTACGTCGCCGTAATGATATAGATTATATCATTAATGCGTTCACACGCATCACATAGCATGTAATTAGCCATTAAGCATTTCCTTGTCAAGCCACTATAATGGGCTCTTAGAAACTTGTACTCATTTAGATTAAGGTAACAATAAGTTTCACTCAACTGTAATGCACGATATAAAAACAAGTGTAATTAAAATAAAGTCAGTCTTGTTCTGCTATCCAACCGTGTAACATTAAATTGTATTTTTTAAAAAGCCTTTCGCCTTCGCCCACATCCTAACTCACGTCGTGGTGCAAAAAATTGGATAGTCGGCTAAGTTCTCTCTCCTACAGCGTTATCCTTATCCGTCGCAGTAGTATGCGACAGAGAGAAGGCATTACAAAATCCGATCGGCAAGCCCATCTTAGCTGCAGTCTAACTCTACTGCCAAATCAAATGAAAGGTACTGATGATATTGATAGTAAGTTGTACTAAATTTAAAGCTGATGTTTTTATACAGTTATTACTCGGTCTTTCTCGAACTTTCTTCATTAAAATTCCAATATACTCACGTGAAAATTATACAATATGTATTTATATCATTACCAAACATTTCTTACCTATTTTTGTTACGAGTTATCTTTCTATTAGTGTTCGGGTTAATGAGGGATTTATAATTTTGAAATAAACATATTTTCTCGTCTTCATATGAATTATTTGCGTACTTCATTCACACTTGTAAAATTGACATTTTGATTATGGTTTGTTTAAAAAAAAAGTAGCACGTGAACGTCTCCTTCAAACGTTTGAACACAAGACTATTATGATGGGTAAAAAATATTTAGGTAAATTGCAAAAATGCGACGCGGCCAAAGTGTGCTATTAATTTTTTTTTTTATCATTTACTCTTAGCTATGTGGTTGCTTACAACGTTAAGCACACATTTTTTGTTTGATATTTATCTACCACATCATTCATTGTTTATTTTAATCATAGAGATGGTAATGGAAAAATTAAATTACGTAGGTATTTTAATATTTATATAACCTTAATGACTAGAGGATATTTTATCGTTCGGTAACGATTCAACGGTGTTTATGACAAAGCCTAATGATATACCGTGACTTCGTTCGCGTTATTTAAAATGTATAATAGTGGACCGACGTTGACCATTCCTATCATCAAAGTTTATGATCAGTGATAATGGATTTATATCTACCACTGCGAAAGTTGGAACACCCTAAACGATCTTTCATAGGGAAAGTTTTTTGCTATAACTCATAACTAGATGGCGGTACTGCAAACCCATTTGTATTCCGTTCAACCGATTGCCATAAAAAATTATATGTACGTAAATTATAAAATTGCGTACGTAGGTACGCAATAACAATACAACAAATAATAAGAAAGGCTCGCGAAGCCGCGGGCACTCCTAGTTACATGTAAAACTTGATAATAACGGGCGGGTACGCGGCTCCACAGATTCACAGTAGAAACCTTCTCGGCAAGAACGAAGAAGTTCGAAAATTCTTATCTTTGTCGTACTGTGAAGATGTGGAATCGCCTCCCGACTAGTGTGTTCCCTCCCTCTTATGATATGGGGTCCTTCAAACGAGGCGTGAAGAGGCACTTTTGCAGGTCGGCATGATGACGACGACTGCCGTTGGTATTTAACACCGACAGTCGCCGTTATTTTTGGACTGTACCGTACTTACCATCAGGTATTGTACAGTCTTTTTGCCGAACTTATATATAAAATATATATATATATATATATATATATATATATATATATATATATATATATAGTTTATGTATCTCAAGCTCTGGCATCCTTGAGTTTCTTGACACCCTTGAACTTGTTGCTAAGCGGCCCAGCACCAAAAGCGCACTTCCCATTAGTCCGGTGAAGCTGTAAAGGTCCTTCTCGTATAATCAGTACGAAAAAACAAAGTCTCAGGGGTTTTTTTGCAAACTGACTATACGCTGTTGGTCTGATGGGTCTTATGGCGCTTTGCCGCTTGACAACAAGCTCAAGAGTGCCAAAGTAGCCGAACCTCGGCTTGGGCCTTGAATGCAACAACGTGAATCTAAGTTAACCTAGCTACGGTAATCATGCATATACGAATTAGGGAAGCACACATGTGTACCAGCATACAGTGTCCGGTATCATCAGAGAAAATGTATACAGTCCAAAGTAGATAGATAGATATAGATTAGATAAGTAGTTCCGCAGATTATCGTTTACGGAAAATCAAGCATTACCTTTTTATAATATGTAACAGTATAAATATATGTTATTTACAATGGAGTGGCGTATTTATAAAAAAAAAACTAGTGTATACTTATGTACACGCGTTAAAAGTTAAACTTCTTTGGCGTAACAAGATCAAAATCTTTTCAATAATTTTATCTTTCTCCTTATTCTACGTTTGTAGAAAAAACTATACTAACAATAGGAAAATGGTATTTAATACATACATACTTTTTTGAATAAAATGTCGACTATAGCTAACTTCAGGGTGTCGATTTTTCGTGACAGTGTGCGCGCGCATCGTAAAAATTTACTCTCATCATTTTTCCCTAACGCGCCAAAAGAAGTATAACTTCAAAAAATTATCGTGAATCGTTCATACAAATACACACAATCGAATATGATAACGGTATTCGAACATAAAACAATATAAAAAAAATAAACAAGAAAATAATTTTATGGCACTATAATTATATCATCTCACTGATATAAAAAAATTATAATTGACTATATGTAATAAGTTTGAAAGAATGATTTTCATCTTATCTTAAAACATTTTTCTTACCACACAAAGAAAAATACATTTTATCCTTATTTATAAGACTTCATTGTTAAATTACAATTGCAAGTAGCAATTACAACTAACTTCTATCATACCATCATAGTCTCACTATTTTCGTACATGCAAATCTTTTGTAAGCATTTTCGATAGTATGTCCTGACGGATCTTTGAAATCCTTTATGCCACCACGCATATATTAAAGGGTTTAGTATGCTATTGAAGAAAGCCAACGTTGCTAATGGTCCTCCCAGTAAACTTCGAATGCGCATACATTTCGGGTTCGTTAGCTTTTCCTCACAGAAAACAAAAAAAATCACCGTTATGAAGAAAGGCAACCACGTAAATACAAAACTACCAGATGTTAACATGACAACAGAAATCGCTCGCCACTTATTTGGTTCTGTAACCTTATGAACTGTTAAAGATCTTCTATTAACACTGATATCTATGTCGTTAGTGCTTATTGTCCCATTTGGTATTGAATAATTTGATTCTATAGTGTAGACACTAATATCAGATTCATATTCAGCTTTATTCTCTTGATATTTTTCATTATCGTGGTATTTTTGAATTGTATTTGTTTCACCGTTAATTATATTATCGTTGCTTTCAGCTTCAGTGCATACAAACTCGTTTGTTGTGTTTGAATTTTCATTAATATTGTTTGTGTTAACGGACGTGCTTCTTTCAGTTTTAATTGTGACGCTTTTTACTGGGGATTGGTTGAAATATGCGGCAATTTTTTTATCCCGATAGCATATTTTATTCGTCGAATTAACATTGATAGTTGGTTTAACAACGTTTGCATTTTTTAACACTCGCACCAATATAATAGTGTATAAAACGGTTACGACAATTATTGGAATGATGCTTAAAAGAGAGATTAGTAATATTAAAGCTCCAGGAAATAAAGCTACGTAGTAACATCTCGTACGAATTAGTTCTGTGTTTGTCCATCCAGTTGCGGGCAAAAACCCCAAAGTGACACCTGCAATTGTATGAGAGTTTATCAAAAAAAAGAAAATGTACACAATAGAATAATTAGGAATGTTTGTGAACTTACTTATTATCCAAATACATAGAATGCCGATTCTAACTCGTCGAGTGTTGAACCATCTTTGATAGTACAAACCATGGAGGATAAAGATGTACCGGTCAACGGCTATCAAACCAACGCTAAAGATGGATACCAACGCAGGGCATGCGAGCATACCTAATAAATAAATTAATGTTGATTCACTTATGTAAACTTGAGTATTTATTTTTATACATTTACTAACCGATTTCAAATATACATTTTATGCTTGAACTCATAGAGTTATCTACAGGCATCCCAAATATAAGTGAAATGCCAACGAGTGTATCTGCTAGAGAAACGTTCCCAAGTAGTAGGTAGGTACTTTTGGGCTGCTTACCTAAAAGCATATAATTAATGTAAGAAAAAGACAGTATTAAAAAAAGAACCAATTGTAATATTAAATTTGTAAAAAAGATTACCTTATTTAAAGACATAAGCGGTTTTAATTCGATTAGGAGCCTTTGGTGACTTATATAACCACAAAATTATCTTAATGAAAATAGAATAGTCAGAGAATAAATAGTTATTTTAATACATAAAATAAATTAAAAAGATGGGTTATTTACGACAACAAAGACTGTTTCTTTATATGTATGCTTACAGCTTATTTTTTAGGTTTATAGGTTATAAGGTTAGGCGTTTGAATACACATAGGTAGTTAGGACAGGACGCGGTAACAATGTTGTTATATCATAAACGGCAAGAGTTAGTTTAATGTCATCTAATGTCACTAGAATCTGCATATAAATAAAGTTCATATCCTAACGTAACCGTATTCGTGGAAGTGGTGCTTATTTTTATAATTTTTTCATTTCATTAATATAATTGATAAATTCTCTTATTCGAACATTTTTCACAAGAACACTACTGCTACTTTAAACAGGTTTATATTATTGTATCTGTTGTGAGATACGGGGACGTGGAAGAAATATCGGGCGGCGAAGTGGCATAAAACTTTGGAAGCCGCTGTTCTAAACATTAGTAGGAATTATGTGCCAATCATTTATTTAACTTACTATTGACATAAATTTTAAGGTCACATTATTGTGTGACTTATACTTATAATAAACTACAGAACTAATATCTAATATGCGTTCATTTAAATTTGTGATTGATGAGTTATTTGTTTGCATTTTGCACATTAATTTTTACAAAATAACCAAAGGCATTATTACTGGCGATATTGTATCATCACTACATAGTATAAAACAAAGTCGCTTTCTCTGTCCCTATATTCCTATGTATGCTTAAATCTTTAAAACTACGCAACGGATTTTGATGCGGTTTTTTAAATAGATAGAGTAATTGAAGAGGAAGGTTTATATGTCTAATAACATAAATTAAATAGTGGAGAAATACTGTTATTTTTGAGGTTACTCCAAATTTAACGCGTGCGGGCCACGGGCAGTAATAAATTCAAAACTACTGGATCGATTTTAATAATTTTTTCAGTGAATGACATAGGCTATATATTTTATACCCGTGCGAAGCCGGAGCGGGCCGCTACTTAACAATATAATAAAAATTCCATAGTAAATGCTAGAAAGATAGTAAATATACTCTTTGTTCATAAGATAAAATTAATAGTATTTAGTGTGTATTAACAGAGACAATTAATTACCTTTCTTTAAAATAAGGCCGCTAGATATGACAACTACAACGTTACTTAATACAATAAGTGTTCCAATAACATAGGCTACCCATTTGTGAGTCAACAACTGTTCTGTTCCCGTAGTTCTGTAATACGCTTCGTAATGGTCAATCCGAGACACCTCACTTTTATTCACACTCCAAGTATTATTATTATTTGTGATATAATTTGACATATTAATATTCGTAATTATTTTCACGATTTTAACAATAATCGATGGTAAATACATTCGTTTACTTATATTATACGCTACATGTCAATACTTTGGTTTCTAAGCAATGAATGAATTGATGGTAAAAATTAACGACGCATCATTTCGAGATCTCGAGAATGCTGCCTCATGATCATGTTTTGTGTATTTAACGATGTCATTTGAGTACATAATATTAACACGATTCAAGTTCTTCGGCTCTTTCTGTACATATGTAATTTGTTCTTCAAATATGTGTAGTGATTCGTCGTTGTATGTGGTGACCGCATAATATATAGGTGGTCTAAGAATTTTTTTTTTTTTTTTATGTGATTGGAGGCAAACAAACAGACGAGTTACCTGTTGGTAAGTTATCACCGCCACTCATAGATATCTGCGACACGAGGGGCATTACAGAGGCGTTGCCGGCCTTTGAGGAAGGAATAGGCTCGTTTCTTGTAGGTTTGTGGGTTGTATTGGTCCGGAAACGCTGCCGCTGGGAGTTCATTCCAAAGGACTGACGTATATGGGAAAAATGCACACATAAAAAGAAAATAAAAAATACGTTTTTATTGGTAACCGTAACTGTGTAACTGTAACTGTTTAGTTAACAGTAGAAATTGATTATTATATATGAGGTGTCATGCTGTACAGATGTAAAGTTCACTGGTGTATAGTTTTTCAACAAAATAATTAACTTCAAAAAAAATATAGCGTCTTTAAAGGAACTTAAATTTCAATAATAACATGAAGACTCGACTTTTTGGTGCATTATATGTAAACCGTTATCAGGTTATGTTACGAATAATGCCGTAATTTAATCATTTCGCCTAATTAATACATTACTGTTACATGGGTATTTAAATAATTATTTTTTAGATAATAAACTAGAAATTAATAATTACAATTAACCAATATAATTAATAATCTTGGTAAATTAATTAACTTTATGAAATACGTACCTATATTAAATTATTGTATATATAGGTCCATAATAAGTGTGCCAAATTCAATTTAATCTGACATTTTTAAGTCGGCGTCAGCAAAATTTCGTTACATAAACAGTTTTAGATGCAGGTGAAGCTAATAAAGGTATGTTAAAAATCCGTCTATTGGATTGTCTGTTGATTTGTCTGGATTTAACTAAAAATAGCTTGGCTAATTTTACACATTTGTTTTATATTTACATTATTACATTAGTGTTACAGAAGACAACGTTCTCTTTCTGTGGTCCATTAACTAGATGTCAAAAGTTGATTAATGTTCTATGGTTGCCTTAATATACCTGTTGACGACAGACTCAGACATATCGGCTGCTGTGTATATGCAGACATAACACGGAGTAATGCATCTGTGGTCGTATAGGCAACGAAGATCGTTGAAGGTAATCCGATTCGATCCAGCCCTGGAAATGGTGATATATTAAGTAGGGAATATATTAATAGGGAATATATTAAGGGTGTGGAACCCTCGAGCATGTTACTCGCGCGAATACAGTGACTCACGCTTGTTTTTCATTTACCCAGATCACTCCACACACATGCACACCAAGGTACACATAGTGGTGGGCTGTTTTTTTGCCCTTTTCGGACTGAAATAGGTCACACAACATAGTAGTCAGATGCAAAATACACATATACGTTCGTGAAACGTGCATAGTCACACATGCACTTTTCACGAACTCATATGTGTATGAAATGGATAGATAGCTTAGCTTAGCTTAGTCAGATCGGGAAATTCGGCGACAGTTCAAGCCGAGGCGCACCGAGTGCCCTTGCGTTGTTCGCCTAAACAAATCGGGTGAGTGCCTTAAGCGCTCCCCTTAGTAGTCCGGTGGAACTGTAGAGGCCTTGCCAGGCTAACAGTGTAGGTCAGTTCGAAAAAAAAAAGGAATATATTAAGTAGTAATTATTATAACGTGAATTTAAGTAACTATTTTTATTCAATATAATTAATTGTATAAACGATACACCTCCTATAATTATAACATGTTAAAAATAAAATTATAAAAATATCGATTTCACAAAAACCAATAGTTTAAGGT
Organism: Antheraea assamensis; assembly: GCA_035772565.1. NCBI lineage: Eukaryota > Metazoa > Arthropoda > Insecta > Lepidoptera > Saturniidae > Antheraea > Antheraea assamensis. The sequence continues at coordinate 3,163,913 of JAQQSE010000062.1, read as the reverse complement.
AAGCGTCATCAACCAACCGACAAACGTAAAAGAAATTTATCTAAATGAGAATAAGTTAACTTGTACTCTGCATAGATGTCACTGGAGTTTATGAACTAAATATGTAATCGTTTCAGTGTTTTGTAAATGGAAGCAAATGAGGCAATATGATTGGTTGAACTTAATTATTAAAAAAAAATTAAACCAAAACGGATCACATTCAATGTATTCCATTGGTTAAAAACTTGTGTCCAACGACGAGATTCTGAAACTTTTGCGATTACTTTGAAATCTGACTTTAGTTATAGCATATATATTTCATTTAGCTGCTAAATACGATAAGTTATGTTTACTCATTTTATTACAATATTTATTCAAGTGATTATTTTGTTTTCGATAACATGATGAATGGAATTAATTCAGTACTGTATGAAATTTAACATAGTCTTGTTTATGTCTATATTTGGAATCGTTACCTGAAACGATAGTGTGTAGTAATAGCTTTGAAGACTTTCCGTAAACGGTATAAATATTGCATTAATTGTATTAATGAAATGTAGATATCTATACATATAAATAAAATTGGAGTGTCTGCTTGTAATATCAAAATAACGACTTTTTACTGATTGGATATGAACGTACACGATACTGATAACAAAAATACAATTTTTGTCTGTCTATCTGTCTGTATGTTCCGGGTAATCTCCGAAACGGCAGGACCGATTTTAACAGAAATTTCACTCACGAATAGTTAAAATTACAGCGGGTGACATAGGCCACTTTATTTCAGACTAGCTGTAATCGGTGTCTTCGTCTGTAGTACTATCTCCAAAACGATTGGACCTATTTTCATGGGATTTTCACTGACAGATAGCTAACGTTATAAAAAGTAATTGAAGCTTTTTTATTTTGGACCAGCTTTTACCCATGGCTTTGTTTGCAGTACTATCTCTGAATCGTTTGAACCATTTTTCACGAAACTTTCACTAACAGATAGCTGATTTTATAAAAAGTAATTCACAATTTAAAAAACAAACGCATGCGGAGCTGCGGGCAACAGCTAGTAGTAAATATAAATAGGGTAAAAAATAGTTATTTTATCAATAAGTGAGTGTGTCTTCTGTGTATGCGTAAATAGTTTGATTTTATCAATTCGGTTGATTTTCTTATTTGATTCGATTAAACATTGAAGTTTTAAAAACGTTGAAGACTTCAAATAATGCCATTTAGAACCTTTTTTAGAGAACAAGTGTTACATATAGCATTTAGCCATACTTAATTGGGGTGTACTTATATTAATTTGGTCTACTTTGAATTGTGCTATGAAATAATAGCAATTTGTACTTTACGACTTTATTGTTCTCATAAAAATAATATAACTTGCGCACCTCCCATATACACGACCGTTACACAACGTTACCTAGTTAAAAAAAGAAAAGCGACACCTATTGGTGACAAGTTATTAAACAAAGTGACTATATGACGTCACTAATTATTGGTATTTTTTTACGTATTCCACCGCTTATTGTTCCTTGTCACCTTTTTTAAAATTAAATTTAGATGAATAGTTTAGAAATGAATCGAAGGTAAAAACATAAAGAAATATTGATTTTCATTTGTATAAACAACCATTGAAAATGATAGCTCACTATCTCGTAATAATACCGTCAATTAATGAAATGAAAAATTTGTTAATATAATTAATTGAATTTTAGTATTTAAATCAAGCATTAAATAGGTAGGTAGTTAAAAAATTAGGTTTTTTCTGTAACTGCAGTTTGCAGAAATATTAATCTGGTCACACTTTAATATCATTTACTTTTTGACAGGTGTGTCGGGATAAATATCGATGTCTTTCACGCGAAAAAACATCGCTGTTTGTATTAATACGATACATAGAATTATAACATAATTGAAAACGATATATCGTACAAAATATTAACATTTAGATGTATCGCAAAGTCACATTTCATTATTAGTTAATAAGACGTAAAAGGAAGAAATATTAAAACCTTCTATTAAGAATTAAAAATATAATAAGTATTTGGACACGTCCTAACACTTTTTTATAATAATAGATATTTCTAATTTAATTCCACCGTAAATAATATTTGTTTGACTTTTACTTTATTTTCTAGTTTGTTCAGATTAAAACTCAAAAATAAAAATTATCGTACACCATTATAATTATACAATATAAAACATTTTTTTTTTCGAACTGACTGAAGACTTAAACATTAAACAAAACAAAGTATAGTAATTCATATATGCATATATATGATAGATATATTATACGAGTTTATTAAAATTTAAATACAATGATTTACATTGATTCACAATATATATGTAACACACTATTATGTATAATATATATTAAGGGGTGGTTATTTGTCTCTTTGTCGCCCCGACATAATTGCTGGTATTCGTGCTAGTTATCATTATTTGTTTTCTGCATTGACACAACTTGTGTTGATCAAAGTCCAACTGAAAAACCTAATTTTTATTAATGTTAATTTGTTTTTCAAACTAACTACACTGTTGACTTGTTAAGGCCGCTACAGTTTCACTGAACTACAACAAAATTGTAACTATAGTTAACAATTTTCTCGACTCTGCTTTGTTTCTTCAAGTAATCAGAGAAATTCGATGTATATTGAATTAATCATCGATATGTTATGAATATCGATATATTTCTTACACCCCTATAGCAAAATTGAACCTTATATACAGATTCTTTCTAGTTTGTATATTATTTAGTAGTAATATATTATTTTTTAAGTAATTTATGGTGTCGATGTTTTAAAAATGTTTAATTTGTCATTATTGCGGTCATTTTCACGGTATGTAATTTTGTACTTTACAATATAACCTATTTTATTTTCTTAGTACAAATCTTTTATGAAACTTGACTGTCCCTAATGAAAATAATAATTAATAGTGATAGATTTATTTAAATATTAAGCATTCTATATAATTTTTTTATGAAGAGTACATATATATAGTTTTTTTTCTAACTTCAATGGATAAATTTTGCTCTACACAAACTAAATTAACTTTTTTGTTTATAATATATTCCCAACATGAATTGCATTATCAACACACTATTATCACTAATTATAATTTTTATACTTTATTGTAGTTTTAGATTTATCTTTATTCTAAACTAAAACATATCATGTGCATTCCTTCCTTTCAGTCTTTGAGATTTGTATACGTAAAACAATAATAAACCTCGCACTGATATTTACTCTGTGTACTGTAACCACATTCAAAAGTAATATAGGATATATTCCACAATCTAAATGAGAATACTACACACAACCTGATTGGTTGACCATTTAGAGAAAATTCAAATATGAATTTGTCACTCTCCTCTTAAATCACCATTTGAGGTAAATACCCCAAATGGTCCACTGGTTCACTAGTTCAATGACTAAACATGAATTATTCTAATTGTTCTAATTGGTGTACATTAGAATCAAGGAATGAAAATATTTTATTTACAGATTAGCAGTATGCTCAACAGTACATACATCTAAAAACATAAGAAACATATCCACAACAGCAGCTTTGCAAATAAGAGTCACAGAACAGCTATGGTAATTAAAGTAATTTTACATATTTGTTTTTATGAGAAAGAAGCAAAACATTTATTTACATGTCTTATATATTCACAATTATGAATGATTTTTTTTATTTTTACAACTCTCATAATGAAAATGATATATTTTACTTACGGTAAGTGGTAATTGTAACCTTTATCTATTTACAACTGATCTCAAATGGATGCCTGAGGTTTGTCATAATAGATTGTTAGTATTAAAGACTGAGTTGGAATGCCTTGTATGCCATTGCCAACCAGATCCTTTAGATTCAAATAACACAGAGAACATTGCAGTTTTGTGATAGAAATAAGTGTTACAGTTGACATTTACATAAATTTTATTGTATATTGTGATTTTTAATAAATATTGTAAACTTTTATCACCCTGACTTGTAACTTTTTCTGCATTGTTTTGTAATATATTTTAGGTATTCAGATGAATAGGAAAATAACCTTTGCATATATTGTTTCCATGTAAACAATATTGTTCATTTACTTCTCCCGCATATGTACTTTATATTAAATCAGGATATCATGATTTTTTTGTTTTATGTATGGTCCAAGTGTCTAAGAAGTAAAACTATTTTTTTTATCAAAATCTATTTACTATTTTTTGCCTGATATATGAACAGTGGTAGACCTTTATGTTTTTATTTATGGCAATATTAATAATTAACAACCATGTTCTACTTTGTTGAAGTACAAATCTTAAAACTATAGCCTATAGTCTAGTGTCACCTAGTGGTAAGTTATAGTAAAATTGCTTAAAGAAAACAAGAAAAATAACTTACATTTGCCAATTTTAATGGTGTTAGAGTATATCAATCTCATATATGTCTACATCAATTTTGAAAGGATAATGTTCTCTGTTCCATTGTAATTTTTTTATTTTTACTACTGCATAACTTCATTATTCATTAAGATTTCGAAAATTCTTCTTTTATTTTAATTTCATTAGCCTTGAATCCTGGATTTAATTTCGTAAGCCTTGAATCCTGGATTTCCAAGATACACCAGGGAACTCTTTAAAATCTAACAGGAAATGTGTACTGATTGAAATATACCAATATCCAATCCAAGACTAGGCAATCGCCTACCTAACTATATTCAAAGATGTTTATTTCTTAAGTTAGAGTTGAAATATTTAACTATGGTATTAAAAGTGATAACCATGGCTATCTGCAATTTATAAATTTTATTTGAAATAATAGTATTACTATACTATCAGGGCAGAACCCATGAAGAAAAAGAAGAAGATAGATCCTGCAATCATTAAAGCTCGTGAGGAAAGACGGCGCAAGAAACTTGAAAAACAAATCAGAAGATTGGAGAAGAATGCAAGGCAGTTAAAACCTATAGATGAACTGGAGGTTCCTTTGGATCTGCTGGATCAATTAGGGTAAATATTAATATTATGAAATTCTTTTTTTTTATAATTTAAGTATGACAGTATAGTTGACATAAGCACTATTGAAATTTATGTTGTTTGTTCGGGCTTATCGCTGAAATGATAAAACCAATTTGCACGAGATTTCGATAGAAGACTTTAGAGTATTAACTAAGCTACAAATTTTCACATTTTCCCATTGTGGCGAAGTAGTATTAAAAATATGTGATTAAAATAAAACATGTAATCCATATGAAACAAACAATAAAGTCAGTTTTACAAAAACTAAGTAACAGATAATTGTTTTATAAAGTTTTCTATGTTATGTTTTTTTTCCTGTAGTTGTGTCTTTGACAGCATCAAAGTATTGATCTCGGTTTGATAATATTTACTATTGTCACAGTAGAAAAGAATCTACTGCCTTAAAGTATAACACAGGTTAGAGCCTAGAACATGCACTTGAAAAATCCTTTGAACCTGTTATTGAAAACTGCAGATTTTTTAAAAGTAATTTAAATGTAGTTTATTAGTGTACATTACAGTCACAGAAACAAATTGTAAGAATCAGGTAAAAATAAAATGAAACAGCTTGATAATAGTAAAAATTAACATATTTACTACTTATCATTACAAGTATACTTAATCGTCTTAGGTATGAATTCTATATATTTTAAAATATTAAATAGCATGTGGTTCGTGTTTTACAGAAAACGCAAACGACCTCAGCCAAAGTTGCCTGCAGAGGAGATAGAATTCCGAGCATTGCTTCAAAAAGAATGGGCACGCTATAAACGTGAAGAATATATGGCGAGTGTAGCACAAATAGACAGGATCATGGCTGCACAACGTCGGGCTTTAGATAAGCTCTATGAGGAATCTGAAGATTTATACAATGAAGCTATTATGGTTGGTTTTCTTCGTACATTCATTTATGGTTAAATTCTGATTGGTCTATTCTTTCGGTAAAAAAGTATATTTATCCCCTTTTGCTAATTGTAAATTCAATTAAGTTTAATTATTTCTCAGGGATGGATTACATTCATCAGCGCATTATTAACTGTAGATATATTATGAAAGATATGTGTAGGAAGCTTATTATCCCACTATAATTGTAGGCTTTATGAGATGGATTCCCTTGATGTGTCTATATCCATAAATCTAAGTTCTGATTTTTGATATACTTTAAAGGATTTAGTTCTTTACCGATGTTAAATGATGGACCATACCCAGATAAGGCACTGCACTCGTAGTACGCGACACATGTTTGACAATTTTTTACACCCTCCCTCCCTATGGTGACAATCCGTAGTATATGAGAAGATCCTCCCTCCCCCTCTAGTTTTCACTTAGTAATTCATAAATAAGGTTTGTTGTCTAATTATTTAATTTATCTTTTTGGTTTTGCTTGTATTGACAAGGAATCCTTGTAAAATTTAATAAACGAATTGTCCAGTCAATCGTAAAACGACATCATTGTATCGACACAAACTCTCATTGATTTAATTGGCAACTGCGCTGCACTACAAACTGTTAGCTTTCAATCATCTGAGGCCCCGATACATAAGAGCCAGTGTTGTCACCTGTGACTTTTAAAAGCGCTAAACGCTGTGCATCATATTTGAATATAGCTCGATAAAGCGCTATTTCCTGTAGAGGGTATTGACTACGTGACGAATACCTAAGCCCAACATTTTCTTTTTTTTATTTTGAGCCTGACTCGAACCAATTTGACGAGTTAGTATAATGAAAAAAAAACCCTGTTATTTAATTATCCAAAATCCACACTTCGTTTATCCGTACTAATATTATACTCGTAAATTAAAAAGTGCGTTTGTTTGTTTATGCCATAATTACTTAACCTATTAAATTATGAAATTTTATATGCACGTTGTCAAGGTGCTAGATGGATTCTGCATTAATTTGAGTGAAGTCGCGAGTAAAAACTAGTCTACTATAAATAATTTTCTCATTTATTTTTCAGCCTGATTTACAACTGGTGCCATACAGTATAAAGGGTCCCGTGGCCACACCACCCATTAAGAACTATGAGTCACCTGATGGAGAATACATAGACGTCTCCAAGAAATGGGATAACTAGTATTGATTGTAGTAGTTAAGTTTTGTGTATAGTGTATTAAAACTGTTCTCTATATATGTTGTGTTATTATTGAAGTTATACTTCTTTTGGTGTGTTGGGGAAAAATTATAAAAGTAAATGTTTACGATGCGCGCGCACACCGTCACGAAAAACCTACAGCCTGAAGTTAGCTATAGTCAACATTTTATTCAAAAAAAGTATGTATGTATTAAATACCTTTTTTCTGTTGTTGGTGTCGTTTTTCCTACAAACGTAGAATAAGGCGAAGGATAAAATTTTGAAAATATTTTTATTTTGTTACGCCAATGTAGTACAACTTCTAACGCGTGTACATAAGTACACACACACACACTTTTTTTCTAATGATTTAGAGTTATATGAAAAACTTAGTTACATATGCAAAAATGCATCCAATTTTTATAAATAACAAACAATTGCCGAATGTATATGCTCCCATCACTTCAAAACGACTGTACATATTTGCATAATAACTTTTTTGTTGTATTTGCAATTGTCAAGGTAAGGTTTGTATGAAAGAACATTTTTGAAAGTACATACGGTAAAGTGAAAAAAATTGGTTTAAAACCTCCATATAATAAGTGAATGCGACAAAAGACATTAGGGAGGTTTTCAAAAATATTGATGCAATTGACGGATTGACGTTTAGTTGCTATTTTATTTCATTTCATAGTCGTAGGATAAAGGAAAACTTTGATATCATTTTCTTCGTTTCTACACGAGTGCGTAGCCGCCGGGGGATGGACAGCTATTTGTAAATATAACGTAGCCTTTATGGTGGTAATGCTTCTTCTTGCATGGTGGTAGGCCTTCTATTCCTGCCTGGCTAGCTACCACCAATTTGTCGCCAAGTTCCTATAGGTGTGTTCCTGAAGTTGCACTTGAGAGCCAGTCCCTCCTCCAGCTTTAGTACATTTATTGTCTTAGACTACATCATTTATTAACCCTTCGGCTGATTTCGTAATACCTAGATCTCAAAATGGCGGATTATGTTTTTAATTTTTAATTTATTTTACAACATTGTACATTGTAAATTTCATTGTTTAGTAAAAAATGTCCGTACAAATGAAGAAATAATTTTAAAACTCATTTTTCATAAAAATTATAATTTTGGTATACATTATTTGTTATTGTACAAAGCCTTGTAATAAATCAAGTATTTTTTTAAGCTTATGCTGCCAACAGTCCGTTGACCTGTGCCTCATGACGTTTGTATTGAACTTAAGCCTTTATAGTTTTGGACAGTCCAGGGGTTAACATCAGGTGAGATTGTGATCAAACGTGAAAATCTACAAAATATGGCAAACCCGTGTTTGCGAATCCAAAAAGATAACAACAAAATATGTAAAATTCTACTATATAATCAAATTTATTGAATGGATCGGTACGTCCAAGGCGGTGTATTGTACACTGTCGTTATCGCATTTATTCGTAAAATCATTCAGCTATACAATCGATTTTCATGCATCATCAGCTTCGATCGAATATTCAATTTGGATTGACTACATGTGCACAAAAAAAAGCTTGATTTCCTTATTTTTGCGGCGAATATATCTTAAAAATGTTTCTACTGGAGTGTATTGAAATATAGTATTGTTACGGCGATATAAATTATGACAAATGAAAATGATTTTTTTTTTGTGAAAGTAAGTAACAATCCATACTATTTGCCATCAAATGTTAATTTACTACCTACATAAGTTCGTAGATTTAAGTACTTCAATCAGGATCACTTTTAGTTATTTTACAGTTCCGAAGAAAATATTTTGATACGCTTTTGTTCGCTTTCAGTTGCACCGAGAATTGCTTTTAGAGTCTTGCTTAGATGCATACTTAGAGTTAGAATAGCAAAACGTAGTTGTGCAGGACACACTGAGCAAAATGTTTCTTTTAAATCTTCGTTTAATTTGAAGAGGGAAAGTAGAGATAGGATTCAATAAGTCATAATTATTACAGAAACAGCTAGCCTCCTTTAAGCTCTATTGTCCTTCAAGTTGTACACTTAGGTGACGTGTCTTTCTAAGGTCGACCTTATTAATAATTCTAATATTTTATCTTACATATGTAGGATTATTCTTTCCTTTTGTAGAAGTAATTTGGCTCCGTGCAATCAGTTATAATAAATATTGGTATAAAAATAGTATATTTCGTAAAACACTAATTATTTCCACAGTGCCCATGATATTGCCTATAACTTATATAATGGCCTTATGTTATCCACTCAAAAGTGAAAAATGGCCTGATCCATTCAAGGACAAAGTTATTTACGTCGGCAATCCTATAGAAGCAAACTTTCCTAGTCATTGGATACCGTTGAGTATAGTAAAACGAGTGATGGAAATTCGTGCATCGACATCGACTATAAAATATACTGTTGGCCATGTGAAAACGAAGACTTCTCGGGCTACTTTTAAATTTAAAGAAAACCGAAAAGGCAGTACGAAATCGGCTTCTAGTAATAAATTTACGAAATATGTACTCAATCTTGAATTTACAGACAAGGAAACGACCAGAAAATACAATATTACACCTTATACACGAATAAAATCTAAAACAACTAAAAATATACATTCTGCGCCTACTAATGCTGAAAAAACCATGTCATCTAAATATTCACCTACAATTATAAATATTGGTTCCACGAGAACTAGAAAAATATTCAGAACAAAAAGTTCAGAATCTGTTATTATGGCAACCAATTTTTTAAGCAATTCTAATGTTCCATTAAAAGCTCCTTCGGCTATTTTTACTAACACAACATTTTTAGATAAAGCCCAATTTGAAAAAGTGACGTCATTCATACCTGCAACTACGAGTACTTCAGCATCTACTGTTAAAACTAATTCAACACTTGACACTTCATCAATGAACAGCTTACCTGAAACGAATGCTCAAGTTATTTTTTCTACCAGTTTACCTATTAACACGTCAACTACTATTTCAACAACGATATTACCCAAAGTTAGTTCACCAACAACTAGAACTGGGATGATCTCGTCAAAAACACTCTTCAAAAGTAGTTCATTAATAACATTTATTATAACTAATTCATCTTCAACATTTCTCAGCACCAGATCAACCACAACCGAACCAACGACAATTTCATTTAACACCTTAGGTGCAACTAATTCATCTATAAGTTTTCCTATCATTAATTCATATACAACCATACCAACAACCAATTCATCCGTGACCGTTAGTTATTCCACAACCATGCGCACGACTAGTTCTTCCACAACCAAGCGCACGGCTAGCTCATTTACAACCATGCCCATGATTAGTTCCTCCACAATCATTCGCACAACTAATTCTTCCACAACCAAGCGCACGGCTAACTCATTTACAACCATGCCCACGACTAGTTCAGCCACAACCATACCTACGGCTAGTTTATCCACAACCATGCCCAAGATTATCTCATCTACAAATATACGCACGACTAGTCCATCTACAACCGTGCCCATGATTAGCTCACTTATAACTTTATCCACGACTAGCTCACCCATCACCATACCTACGACTAGTAGTACATCAAAAAGTACCATTACTACGACAACTACGCCATCTACTACAACATTAGAAGAATCTGGAGATCCATTTTATTGAATACAGGAAATAAGTGTGCTTATTTTATATTACTATATATTAGAATCGGGATAAAATGTCATATTACATAGTAACTTTGTTTTATTTTTCCATGATATTTGGTATGTTTAAAATTAACGTAAGTGGGAAATTATCTACAATAAGATTCAATTACTATTACATTATTTTTTATACATTACGCTTTAAGAATGTGATCAATTTTAGTAGGTTCAAACTATCATTGCTAAAGCTCGAAAGTTGTTAATATGCAGATTACCTAGCTAATCTACAGATTACACTGATTTGCTACGTTAATATGAAGAATCAAGAATTTTCCACATTTGCTTATTTTTATCATAATATCGGACAAACTTAATATAATACATTGTTACTATGTCACAATAGGCACTATAAGATTTAAAATTCGCCGGCGTATGTCCACAAAATCGAAATAAGAAATGAAGTAATTTCTAGCACGTCAACGGATTCCCTTGGTTAATTTGCACAATATTAGGTCATTTATGAAAAGCTGATTTCTGAACTTTAGCGGTAACATGTACATTTACTTTGTTAAAATGTTCTTCTGTAACTACAGATACTACTAATACAGATACTAATCTATAAGAAATGTATGGTGTATTTATAGTAATTTTTACAATAATTGTCTGCAGGCTGCAGGCTGCAGCATGATGTCATGCATTGTCAAGTGTAGTCTAGTTCCATAATATACAATATATCTAAAATATAATAATCTGCAGAGAACAGAAAAATAGAGGCAGTATTTATTGAAGATGCTAAAATTTCGGTATCAAATATTTATCAATAGAAATTTGAATAAAGAGTTTCACTAAAGAGGAGGGTGTGCATCTATTATAAATCTCCTTTGGTAATTACTTTATGCAGAGTGCCAGCAATGATGATGATTGCATTTTTTAAATATTTTAAAAGTCATTCTTCATTTATTTAGAGAATAAAGAATTACTTTGCACGTGCATTTTTGAGCGGAGCAGTTCGCTCTTTTTTTATAAGTACCTATTTCCGACAGTTTTAAAGGCGCTGCAATATCATCGGACGTTATTTATTGGTTTTTATTACTTTATGAAATATCTCTAGTTCATTGTGTTGGTGAAATGAAAGGCCTATTGATTAATATAACGAGAGGCAATCTATAGTGTAAGATTACTACACAATATTTTTACTTCTTTTTGCGGAAAGTTATGATTAACATTAGCTAACGCCGGCGCTTTTTTCATAGCGCCATTGTCAATCCTTAAAATAACAATAAAATAAAAAAAATATCAAAAATACTTTATTCAGTTTAGGCTCTGAGAAGGCGCTTATGAATGTCAAAGTTACCACGGGTTCGGAAAACAACCCAGTCATCAAGAAGAACTGGCAAGAAACTCGATCTGGTCTATATTTTAATCAACAACATAGTTATAAACATAGATACATATAATTACATTCGGTTTTAGTGGATGCACAGAGAAGGCGTTATTTGCAGACGTCACCATCGTTCACATATTTATCCACCCTGTAATAATAGCCTTTAGATATTAAAACCTGTTTGACATAGTACTTCAACTTAGTATCCGGCAAAGCTGGAATGTGCTTAAGTTAAAAATAAGTAAACCTTTTTCTATTACTCTCCTAACTACCACTCTTGAGATGAAAATCTGTCGTCAAGCACTTACATGTGTGCCGGTATATGCACTTGAGCGCCAGTCGTCTTCTAAATTTAGCGTGTTACTGGTTTCGGTCACATCGTCATTTCATATCAGGCAAAATGGTATTCAAGCGCTAATGTTTATTAAGTACTTTTCTTAAATTCTAAAGAGCTGTACGCTTTTTCTTTGTACGCTGTGCGTAGTTGTCCTTGTCGGCGATTTCATTCTTTAAACACTCTGATTATATTAAAATGCCTCTGATAACTTTTTGTTTTTATGTTATAGGGGGCAAACGAACAGGTGGGTCACCTGATGGTAAGTGATCACCGCCGTCCGTAGACACTAGCAACACCAGGGGAGTCGCAAGTGCGTTGCCGGCCTTTTAAATATGTGGGCCTCCGGCTCTCTCACTGGCCGAACGAAACGCAACAGTGCAAGCACTGTTACTTCACGTCGGCTTTCTGTGAGAGGGTGGTACTACCCCGGGCGAGCCGACCTATTCATGCTGAAACCAGTAATAGATTCAGCGTAGCTCTACCACCTACAAAACGGTGGAAGCGATTTGTGATTAATATATGCCGTTAGAATTTAGTTTCGTTTTAAAGAAACGTTGTAGCAGTTTTTTGTAGAAGATACGACGAATAATTTAGAGTGTCAGTCAATATCTTGTCATTTCGCTAACAATGGCCTTCAGAACAATAGACAGTAGATGAATAATTAAGTTTTTTGTCGAATTAGTATACCCGATGTTTTAATTAGTTGCTTAAACGAATGTTCGTCAATATTCTCTGAAAAAATAATCTATACTATAATAAAGGTTTTATTTCTTGTTCGCAATGAATTAAAGTAAAAAGTACATAACCTTAAAACTTATTCACTTATAGAAATCTACATTAACAATGAATAACATAAGGCAGTGTTTTATTCTCAAACGCAAGCGATACCGGGAGCAAAAGTTTTTAATAAATACAAGGATAGAGGTAGGTACCGGAAATAAATAATCTGCTACAAGAAATTGCTGTTGTTACCTAGCATGACAATTTACATGACGGGCTCGGTAACGATGTGTTCTTAATGCTACAGTTTAATCGACTAACAGCACACGTTATAATGGTAAGTCAACACAGTGTGTGTAAACAACACAAATTATTTGCTAATATTTACGAAAGCGTAAATAGGCTTAGAATGTTTCTCTTAATGTGTTTAAGGGAATATCTATATCATATACTCCGAGTTGAATTTCTCCGGTGTCAAGATTCGTAGCTCGTGCAATTATTTAATGTTTATGAATATCATATGATAGCGTCTCTCGTAAATTATATGTGATATCTTCGTTTTAATTAATATTAGAAATGGTCCCCGATTTACGCACGTTAAATAATATTATACAATATTACGAACCGTAATAGTACGAACCGTACAACCGTTCTTAATCTACCGTTTAAAAACGACTGAGGAGTAATCGCGCTGTCGCAATTATGATTTATATTAGATCGTGGCCGTCGATTAACTCTGGTGCAATTCGTGAGTGCAGTGACCGCGATGACATAATCCAAATCTGTAAACACGTAAGATTTGACGTAATACGTGACATTTATTCTTGGCAGCACGTAAATTAATAAATTTTATGTCTTCTTATCCCTATACTCATAATCAAAAAGATTTTCATAATTAATCAAGTCAAATTTTAGTCATTTCTATAATTTTTAGTTTTTTTTTAACATTAAAATTGTACGTGTCTAAAAAAACACAAAGATCTTTAGAGAAAAACTAAAAATCTATTAAACAGTTAAATTGTATAAAAATTAAAGTTAAAATAAAACCTCAAAATCTTATGAATGGCTAAAATTGGATTCGATTCATTATGAAATGTAACTTCACAATTTATTGTCGTTCTAAGAACGCGGTAAAAAGGGTAAAATTGTTAGAAAAATATGTATTAACCTAACCATATATTTATTATATGACAAATAATTATGGAAAATTACTTAAAATCTACATTCTCTTCTCATTTAAGCGGATTATCTGTTGAAAATACAAAAGTACATTATAAAATTAAACAGCCGCTGCGTTCCATCCGCAATTATCTCGGTTAGAACGATTGCGTCACGGTTTTGCATCAAAAGAGCGTCGAATACAAGTCGCTTTTCATCCTGATGATACATCATAATTACAAAAACTACTAAGAACATTATACACTTCACACTAACTTCGACTTTAAAATATCAACACCAGAGTCGAATATATTAATGGTTATGCAAATTTTGTGTCTTATCCGAATTGAGAAGGCGCCAACGTAGAGGCGATTTAAAAAAGCTGCTCGTCGTCTCCCAGTCATTTCGTGAAATTTTTATAAAGCAAACCTTTGAGGCGGCCCTCGGAGGTAAACGAGAAATGATGTGAATGTCCCTAGTTTAGTGGGTCAAGTGGTCTATTGATGACGAGGACGATGTGGCTAGACCCAGTTTTTACTGGAACATGTCCTAAGCAATATCAAACGCGAAGTTTTTTCCGTTTACTTTAAAAGAAATTCTTAAAACCTTTTGAGTTCGCGTCCAAATTAAATGGTAGAAAGGGAATAATAATAAAGAAAACCTTTATTATATTGTTTTAATTAGGTTTTCAAAAATGGTGTGAAATTTACACATTCGGACAAGTTTAAATCTAAGGTACAAGGGCTCACGAATTATAATATTTCGTAATATGATATAACTGTACCATGTGTTTTTTTATGTACAGTTTGCGTACAGTATTTTTTACGCGATTGGAGGCAAACGAACAGTCAGGTTATCTGATGGTAAGTAATCACCGTCACCGATGGGCAACTGCAACAAGAGGAGCATCACAGATGCGTCGCCAGCCTTCGAGAAAGGAGTAGGCTCGTTTCTTGAAAGTTCGTAGGTTACATTGATCCAGAAACGCTGCCACTGGAAGTTCATTCTAGAGGATAGACATACTCGTACGTGAGAAAAAGGGACGTGAAAACTGCACAGTAGACGACTTTCACCCATCGAGACGACACGGATGGAATTTCATTTTGTGGCGAGTCGTTCGGTAATGGAACTATTATATTATTCTTTTTTTTTAGAATTGTTTTAATGTATATCTCCCTTGGGAAGAGTATTTTTCTAGGTTAATGGGACTCTATGATTTTTTTGGGACCCTTCACAACATGTATGCAAAATTCCATAATTGTCTGTTGAGTAGTTCTGTCCTGAAAGAGTAACAAACAAACGCATGTGGGCATTTATTATATTATAGGATGATAATGGTTGGTAATCTTTTGGTAAGGTGCAAACAATCAAGCATTGGACAATAACTAATAAGTGTGAAAAGGAGAATACTTTCCGTTGTTCGCGCTCAAAATCACGATACCAATAACGTATATGCGTTTTATTATCGTTTTGTAATTACAAATTTCAATACGATACAAAATATTATAATACCCAATAGCAAAATAAATTACAACAGTTATAACAACAATTGTCGAAAAGTAACATAAGAGTATCATTTATTAATAAATAGCTAGAGTATTACTATCTATAGAACTCAAAAACATTTTATTTCTCTTTATTTTTATCGGGGGTTTATTCAGAAAGAACATGCCCCCGCATCCATACGACAAAAGTCTTAACGAAGGAAAAGAATAGCAAAAAAAAACACATTAAAAAAACAAAAATTGCAATCACTTTCTCGCCTTTATACCAACGTCTACCAAATTATAAATTCGTTTGGCTTTTTCCGATGATGGGCGTGACAATATTTTGTTGCAAACACATATATTATAATTCATTTCAAAATAAACACAACTTAGGAAAGGGACTGAATACTTTTCATGTGAGCTATCTCGATAGACTGATCGTTATTGTAAGGGAATAATTATACCGATAGAAAATGTTCAGCCAGTGTTTCATGATTACACTACAGTTTTATTTCTTGGAATGTTGCATGCCTATTCAGGCTCGTTCAGGTTATGAACTAGTGTCGTCATCTGGTGAGATTTATGATATTCAACTAGCCTTAATTGTGAACTACAACAAAATCTCTATTAACCCGAATGAAAATAATTAAAATAGAGGTTACTATGAAAGCATGATTTTCATTTTAATTTAAATTCCCATATGTAAATTGTTTATCTCGGACCCTACGAATTATTAACTTTTTGTAAATCGGAATAGTTTACGTTTGCCGCAAGAAATGCTTATAGTTGGACTTCAATATAAAACTTTTAATGAGTTTAGTTTCGAACAATGGTATTGGAATTAGATGAATCGAGAAGTATGATTTTTGTTGCTTTGTTTTTTAGAATGAGGTTTGATATCAAATTATATATTATAATAGTAAGCTATATATGACTTAATTAAGAGGAAGACTAGCCGATATTTGCTTATGTACAGAGGGAAAAACATAAGCACCACACCGCTTGCCCCGCTTTTCCGCGGCAAATAAACATATATAGCTGATCGCGTAGAAGTTATATAAATCTTAGTTTTATTAATCTCTAATAACTTTATATTAAATCACGCTAACGTAATATTTTTTTTATGACAACAAAGTATCTAAGAAGTAAAATTAAAAAAAGTTGAACGAATCTATGCAGCAGTTTTTGCATGTTGTGCGCACCACAGTAGACCTATATAATTTTATTTTTATAGACAGCATTGGCCCTAGACCACATATTAATATTATCAAATATATGAACTAAATCTAAGCTCATTAGATCAGATCATCCTTTCATCGTATACATTATATATGTACTATTATATGTTTATTTCCATACACATTAGCGTAGTCGTCTGATTTTTTTAATGTCCCCTACCTGGAGAGCTATCCTTTGAAAAACGTCAGGATTAAAAAAAATGTTTTGGTAAATATTTCTTTAAATTATGTTATTTTCTGTAGAATGTAAACAGTTTCGTAACACAAATTAATAAAATTCCAAAAATTATAACAGTTGCCTGTTTCATGAGAAATTTCCGTAAAACATGATTTACAAAAAAAAAAAATGAACTTGGACTTGGAATGCGGCACGTGTTGTTTATAACAAAAAAAACCCTCGATTTTTTTTCCAGAAAGAAGCTTTTCCGGAGGCTTCGATAAAAAAAAATGTAACAACCAGTGTAATTAATATACATAATTACGATTTTTTAAGTATTCATCATAGATAAATGAATGTATACATCTTCATTTTATACTTTAGCGTATTCGCAAGAAATGCAAATTGAGTTTTGTTCGGTACAGGAAGACGTAAATCATAGTGGAGTGCGAAGATCTTCGGATCCGATTAAAGGAATAACATTAGTAGAAACAGCGCGGCTTATTCGGAAACTTGATCGTATTGAGGGACTGCGTTAAACTAATAATTCCTGTGCTCCTTAGTTTACTGATTTAAAGTTCAAAGGGTTGTTTTTTATTTTATACTAGAGGCCCGCTCCGGCTTCGCACCGTTATAAAATATATAGCCTATGTCATTCACTGAAAAAATGATTAAAATCGATCCAGTAGTTTTCATTTATTCATTACTGCCCGTGGCCCGCACGTGTTAAATTTGGAGTAACCTCAAAAATAACAGTATTTCTCCACTATTTAATTTCTGTTATTATACATATAAGCCTTCCTCTTCAATCACTCTATCCATTAAAAAAACCGCATCAAAATCTGTTGCGTAGTTTTAAAGATTTAAGCATACATAGGGATATAGGGACAGAGAAAGCGACTTTGTTTTATACTATGTAGTGATGGTGCGGTGGATGTTCTGATGACTGACTATCCGCTGTTGGCCTGACGGGCTTTTAGATCTTCACCAGACTACTAGGGAAAAATAGCGGGAGCGAAATTGACCACCAGACCACGATGGCGTGATCTAGGGTTACACACAGTTTAATTTTAAATCAGTAATTAATTAGCAGAGATACTGCTTCAATGTAAAAACTGCTATTATTAATACTAGTACAACGCATTAAACATCGATCTAGCTTGTGAATGCCAAGAGCCAAGCAATATAATCTGAAACTAATTTATATTTTTGCCCACAACTTTTGAGTTGAACAAGTATATAGAACGTGCTTTGACTGTAGGTCAAGAAGGCTGTTCTTACTTTTTTTCTAGAGGACATCGACGTGTGTTCATTAAGTTCTTTAGGTTTTTCTAAGTATAATAAGCTTTGTGTTCGATATTAAAGGAATTTTATTACATTGTTACCATTAACAAAAAAAGTTATAGCTTCATAATTAATTTACCTAACATATTGTACAGGAACAAAGACGAATTAAGCTTCAAGGAATTATTTTTGAAGTGTTGATGGTTCATTGGTAATGTGTTCCTACACCATGTCGTTCGACGTAGGTTTGAATTCTAGAATTAGCCTGAGCTTTCGGTAAAAGACTTCGTGATGAAACTAGAACATGGTGAGAAGGCTTTTATTTCTACTACCCTCCTGGTTGTCTACCAAGCTTAAAGTCGAAGATCTGTAATCAAGCACCTGCAGATGTCTACCGGCAGATATATTAGACAGCTCATTCTCTCTGGGGCCGGTGTGTACCCTGTTTGTTATCTTGGCCCAAATCAATACTTTATGTTAATTGAGATTGTGGTGAAATACATATTCAGCTAATTTATTATAATTACCGAATCCAACGCAGAGCGGCTCGAATCCTCGATGACCCGGTGCATCCTTAGGGCTCGACACTTTGGAGCTTCGTAGGGGCGTTGGGTCACTTTGCGTTTTTTACAAGATCTACCAAGGAGAGTGTTCTGAAGAACTGTTCGGATCAATACCTGCTGCTGAGTTACATTACCGAACGACTTGCCACAAAATGAAATGGCATCCGTGTCATCTCGATGGTTGGAAGCCGTGTATACTGTGCGGTTCTCGCGTGCGTTTTTTCCACGTACGTCGGTCCTCTTGAATGAACTCCAAACGGCAGCATTTCCTGACCAATACAACACATAAACCTTCAAGGAACAAGCCTACTCCTTCCTGAAAGGCCTGTAACGCATTTGTGATGCCCCTCTTGTCGCAAGTGTCCAAATGTCCTATATGGAGTTTAAAAGTGAGCGAGACAGTAGGGAAATCTTCAAAAGTATTGACAGACTAACGTGCAGTTGTCATTTTATTCCATTACATGAACTGCCAAGGGGGAAGATATGTGCCCCGTTTATCAGATATTACAAGTCTACGAGCTCACAAGTTACATGTTATAGAACTTTTTTACAAGTTCTTGTAAATTACATTTATCAAATAGACGAGTCTAAAAAATCACAAGTCAAAAAATACATGTACATTTTATACAAGTTTATCTGAATTTCTTTTATCAAATAATTTCACATGACTTGTAGATTACATAAACTTGTATTTTTAATTTACAAGACTTCATTTCTGCAAAATTTTAAAAAGATATTCCTTCTGTATTAAATATCGGTAAATTAAAAGTTACGGTACAATAACTAGTTATGTTAATGTTAAATATAAAATATTTTTTTAATAATTTGTGTTTGTGTGTAAAAACCCATTTTAGAATCAAGTTAGTTAATAGTTCTTTAACTTTTTCGTAACAAGACTACAAAAGCATTTATGATAAACAAAGCCATAACAAATACAAGTGCGTAAAAGCATTTTTATCACCAGTGATATCACTTGTAGCTTTTAAATTACACATGTAGTCTTGATAACTTGATTATTGTAAAAATCCATTAATTTCCAAGCGAAAGCGGTTGTAATACGAGACTTGTAGTAGCATTTGATAAAAAGGGCACTGTTCTCATTTTCTTCATTAGCATACCCATGTGAAGCCGAGGCAGGCGGTTAGTCAACAGTAAAAAAGTAGCATTTCATGCAAATATAAATTGGAATCCCTGTCAAGTGTGCAAGAGGCTTTATTTTAAATGTACGTATGTAAGCATATCGATGAGCTTCAATTTAAAATTCTCGACAATTTCCTTCTTCATGTAAACAGGATGTTATAATACAAGAAAGTGATTAATAGTATTTAGCGCGCAGGGTAGGGGAGAGGGGATAAGACATTATTGGTTTTTTAGACGCTTGACATCGTGTTCAAATTATCGCCGCATGATTAAGTACAATTTTTCGCGGTGAAAAATGTTTAAGCAATTAGTTAATCTTGAGTTGCATGACTGGCTGTTTGGGTTAGTGATTCGTCATCGCTTCACATAGTGGGAAATCTATACACATAATAAAATCTAAAAGTCAGTTTGTAATTTTGAAATAACAGCTTTTTACTAAATGGCCAGCAGAGTATGTAAATTGTAAGTTCGGTAATTATAACATAAAAAAAGAAACAAGTTTTAAACATTTTGACTGTCGGTTCGTTCCGGCTAATCTCCGATAACTGACGTTGTTAGGAGTAACTTAGATAGTTTTATTTTATACCAGCTTTTTTTTACGGCGTGGAATTTAGCAAAAAAAGTTTTGCTCAGTGTAGACGGTCGCGTGGTGCCTGCGATGTTCTGGACACTAGGCACTTTATATTTGCTCACTGGTTCACACTTATATGAATGAATTTAATTAATACATGAATGATTGACCCACGGAATAAATGAATGGATAATTGGACAAATTACAAAATGAGTAAGTGAACGGACGAACGAACAAACGAATGAATGAAGGAATGCGAAATCACGGGCAGTCACTTGGATTAATTGAAATATTTGTATCAGCATTCCACAAGTTATAATAAGCACTATGCTTTGTGTAACCGTACATTTAAAAATAATCGCTGCCATTCCCAAAGATAACAAACGTTCACCATTGAAAGCTATTATCATAAGATATCATAAGTACCAACGAATTTTTCGGAATTCACGTACATTTATTACTTTGCTTTGTAATATTGGCTGATGATGATGGATAACCTTCCCAGGAAACCTGAATGCTTCAGAAATGTTCCAGTTGTAACACTGTACGTGGAAAAACACATAGATATGTTAATTTCTTTGCGTTTAAAATACGTGGAATAGTTTGATGGTGAAGCCTGTGCCTTATCACGGATAGAGACATGCCCCAATGCCATCTACTTCCTTTTGACGGAATCCAACGGAGAGCGGCTCGAATCGTTGACGGCCGGGTGCTTTCCTTAGTTCTTGGAGTTTCGTAGGGATGTTGCGTCACTTTGCGTCCTTTACAAGATCTACCACGGAGAGTGTTCTGAAGAGCTGTTCGGACTGATACCTGCTGCTGAATTTCATTACTGAACGACTCGCCATAAAACGAAATTCCATCAATGTCATCTCGATGGTTGGAAGTCGTCTACTCTGCGGTTCTCACGTGTGTTCTTCCCACGTATGTCGGCCCTCGGGAATGAACTCCCAGCGGCAGCGTTTCCGGGCCAATACAACCCATAGACCTTCAAGAAATGGGCCTACTCGTTCCTCAAAGGCCGGCAACGCATCTGTGATGCCTCTCGTATCGCAGGTGTCATGGGCGGTGGTGATTACTTATCATCAGGTTACCCGTCTGTTCGTTTGCCTCAAATCGCATAAAAAAAAACATTTCCCAGCACTGGGATATTTACAAGCTTGTATGGTTATAACAATATGTTGTATGTGTTTTAATTTTATTTTACGGTATCTAGCATATAACCACAATTTCGCATGATATTAATTGAATCTGGTCGTCGATAGCAAACACGCTAAGCCTAGAGGGTGACTGACTCTCAAGTGCAGCTGCCGGAATACATCTATATGTTCTTGGCAACATATTTTCAAGTTGAGAATAGTAGAATTTATAAAAAGGAAGACGAGCTTAGAAAAAGTCCTTTCATCGTGAGAATAATATGCGTATATATCCAAAAAGCTGGTGAATCGATTTCCGTGATCCTTTTTTTTTTATGTTATAGGGGGAAAACGAAGTACCGAACGGGTACCTGATGGTAAGTGATCACCGCCGTCCATAGACACTATCAACACGAGGGGAGTCGCAAGTGCGTTGCCGGCCTTTTAATATATGTGGGCCTCCGGCGCTCTCACTGACCAAACGAAACGCAACAGTGCAACCACTGTTACTTCACGTCGGTTTTCTGTGAGATTGTGATACTACCCCGGCGAGCCGACCCATTCATGCTGAAACCAGTACTATTACTGGTGAAGCTATCTTCAGCGTAGCTCTGCCACCTTTAAAACATCGATATATTATCTGGGCACGTTTTTGTATTGGTTATGTCATATTAAGTAATATATGGGTCAAGTTATGACATCATCATCAGCTAGTAAGAAAGCCACTGTAAGGCCGTAGGCTTTTTCTCGAAGGAAGGCATGGGCATAATCATCACGCCAGATTACGGCGTATTGGTGATTTCAAACTCTGAGAAATCTAGTTCTACATTTTCCCACATACGGTGGTACTATAAGACTTCTTAGAATACTGAAAAAGGTGTGGATGGATTCTGTGAATATGTATATAAAAGGTGTGAACACTGTGAAGACAACTGACAGGGGAGATTGGAAAAAGAATACATTTTGTACCCACCCTACTTAGGTGGGATAAGGGTAAGATGATGATGACGGTGGGACTATAACATTTCTCATGTTCAGGTGTCCTCGCGATGTTTTGTTTCACCCTCAGCCGATAAGGTTATCAATTTCAATTAGTAAATACACGCGAATTCCGTAAAGTTCGATGGTATATACCGGAGTCCGAATCTGCGGACATTGGATTGATATTCCACCGGTCAGACCACTAGACCATTACTACTTTTAACCGAATTTTGTGTTTGGAAGTATCGAAATTTTACATTATTAAACAAAATTAAGAAAGATACATATTACATCATAAGATTCTGTAATCCCCCGTTAGCCGGCAGAAGGTGCTAACCGGGTGCCGAGCCGCGCCCCGCCGGCCGTTGTGCTTCAACACTGTAACTGTTCTAGCTGTTAAACGAGTTCTACGCACATTATGGACTTGGCAACGATTATCTATAAACGACTAGCTATTTTTAGAAAATAAAATATTTGATATTGTGACGTTCAAAAATACATTTAAATATACATTTTCGTAAAAAAAAGTAATATTATCTAAATATGCATTTACAAAGTTCATTAAATAAAGTTTAAATTCGATTGTTCTATTTATTTCATTGTAACTTTTTTATATTGCTAAATTGGTCAATGGAATTTTGAGCAACGCATATGTGCCGTGCCGGTTAGTCAAAGTTCGTTAACCAGACTTCATACTGTAAAAATATTTTGTACGTGGATCGAGGACATAATAATATGTAGATATAACATAATCAAATATTACTAAAATCGGAAACATCGACATTTTTACCTGTCATCTTCACGTGAAATGCCCCATTAATCTTAATTGTACTATATAATTGCGTCATCTTACATGTTAGTTTTCACGGCACCAATTTGATCTCATTGTTTAAGTAATAAATATCTTAACGAAATAGATTATAATAATATTCAGTATATTTAATGTTTAAAAATATATGTATACAAAAAGTATGTGTGTTTATGACCACACGATAGAAGTGTAAACGTATAAATTCACATTAAAGTTTGTTCAATAGTAATATTGATATATTAATAATATATATGTTCACTTGAAATAATATCACTTTCACTTGCGACTCCCCTGATGTTGCTAGTATCTATGGACGGCGGTGATCACTTACCATCAGGTGACCCACCTGTTCGTTTGTCCCCTATAACATAAAAAAAAAGAAAAAAATAATTTATACATAATATTATGTAATGTTACATACATATTATAAAACAAAGTTGTCCGCCGCGTCTGTCTGTCTAGATATTCGCGATAAAATCAAAAACTACTGAACGGATTGTAATGTGGTCTTCACCAATAGATAGAGTAATTCACGGGGAAGCTTTAGGTATATAATTTGCCAAGGTTTTTTTTTGTAAATTGGTTGAAATATAATGATAATTTTTGAAAGAATTGGAAAAAGTCAAACCGCCTTTAGCGTTTCATGCACAAAAGTATATATTTTTTTATATCACGGCAGGCCAACGTCCGCCGGGCCTGCCAGTATTATATAAAATGTAATTATTAGAATAATGTACTTCTTGAAGGAAGAAATGTGGTTCATGATGGCGGAATCCGTGTATACAGGATTCTGTTTGTCACCGACCCGTACGCCCTTGATGTCGAGTGGAGCCGAGTAAATTCAACTCAGCGTCAACGTCCCGAATATGATGGTTTACTTTGGTTCACTGTTCAGTGTGTCTAACCAAGTTTCCACATCGGAGATACCTTAACAGTAATTTCATAGCTCGCGCCCATTCAAGTGTAGTAAATTATTAAAATAGCCTTTCAAAAATTACAAGATGCAAATAATTGTTTTATTGACGATGTATGAAGTATAGACATTTTAAAAGATAATAACAATTCTTACTAATAAAGGCGCCGAAACAAAATAATAATGTTGCTTTCAGAAATGTCCATTACTATTTTTTTCAATGGTCCGAACGTGTTGCGTGAGAGTCCGAGCGTTAATGTGTTTTCGCTTGGGTAGTAATAATGTTAGAGGCGTGATCGGTTTGTACAAGAAAGCTGTCTATCCTTTTGTGACACGGTGTCACGTTGTTGGAATACGCGTGTTAAAGTGTTTTCAGGTGGGCCGGTAATAATGTCGGACACCGATTCACGTCTTCGCCTCGCGACGCGTGATCGGTTTGTTCAAGAATGTCGCCTGTCCTTGCGTTACACTGTGACGAATAGTTGTTACACGAGTGTATTTTATAATGTACTGTTAATATTATTGCTTAAATTGCCCATGACAGATCTTATCGATAGTGATTGATTTGTTACGAAGCTGTTTTTTGTCCTATTGTGCCTATCATGTGACCAGAATTAATAATAATCATGTATCGTAGTTACCAGATGGTGTACTTGATTTCTTTTTATAACTCTGTTGTTTTATGTGTAACATTTTACCTCTCGGTTGCTGGATATTTTTTGTGGGAATGATTTTGGAAGAGGGACGGAAATGTGTTACAGGAAACCGGGGAAGCGCGCGCTATTTGATTTGACCAATGAGCGTGCGCGGTGGCGGAGAGGTGGCCGTGAGATGGTGCCAACTCATTTTGCGTGAGGTTGGTACCACGCCTTATTGTCGGCCAATATAGTGTACCCGTGTGTGACGAGAAAGAGAAAGGGAAATGGAGAACGCATCAGCTGTGCACTTATCTATAGTTATACAGTGTTGTGTATATACTTTGAGGTTATATTTATATGTGTAAACTATATTAATAATTATCTATACTATTAAGCGTCTCATAAAGTTCATCTTTCTTAAAAAAAATGCGAGTAAGTAATACGGAATTATTCAAGCTTAAACTTCAATAATTAATTTGATAAAATATATATTAGGTACTCTCCATGTGTTAATGAAATAAAATTTTCATTAGAGATTTAATTAATCGATAAAAAATTATTTCCAATCTAACCAAATTAATTTTTTTTAGGATATAAGTTACTATTGAGTATTTACCACGACTAGAATTAACATTACGCGAGCAAGCGCGCGCCTATATAGAACTACATATATTTTCATGCTTAGAATATATTCGACCAATAATGGGACGAAAAGATTGACTTCACATATATTTCATCTCAATTTCATAGTAGAATAACATCTCGGATGTTACACATCATATGCGACTACTGTAAGTCTCGTTCGTTTTTTCTTGTATATAAAGATAATACAATTTACCGACTTTTGCCCGCAGCTTCGCTCGCATTAATGTGAATTTATTCTATCCCACGGGAACAGTACCTACTTTTTTCTAATCCAGCAAATGCGTATCTCATGGTATAACTCGTGATGATCGGTTCAGTAGTAAGAAGTAAAACCTAAGAAGCAAACAACCTCACATTTGAATTTATTTTTTTTTCTTTATATTATAGGGGGCAAACGAACAGGAGGGTCACCTGATAGTAAGTGATCACCGCCGTCCAAAGACACTAGCAACACCAGAGGAGTCACAAGTGGGTTGCCGGCCTTTTAATATATGTGGGCCTCAGGCGCTCTCACTGACCGAACGAAACGCAACAGTGCAAGCACTGTTACTTCACGTCGGCTTTCTGTGAGAAGGTGGTACTACTCCGGGCGAGCCGACCCATTCATTCTGAAACCAGTAATAGTTTCAGCATAGCTCTACCACCAGTAAATAATGAATGAAATGAATGAAAAGAATGAAAATCAATATGTAATATTAGTTAGTATTAGGATAGTGCAATAGTTAAAGTAAATAAATCATTAGAATCGTGTATCTAAGAAGTAAAACTAAATAAAAACAATGAACGAAATCTGTTTTGTACTTTTGACCTTTTTTTTTTTCGAACTGATTACATCGTTGGCTTGTTAAGGGGGCTACAGTTTCACCGGATTAGATTTCTACCATTTTATTTATATACATTAATTGATGTCGTTACAAAAATTTAAATACACTGAAATTTATTTATGTAATAATTCTCATTAAGTGAACTAAATTCTTGTTGAGTAATCTGTCTTTTAACCGCAACGTAGAGATATATTCGACAAGGTGACAAAACGCGTTTGTGACGCTTGATGTCTATTTGTGCAGATTTTTGTCATTCAATAAGTTACCAGTTGTTATTCCCTTTTGGTGAAATAGCCTTAGTTGTTTAGTGTGTACTCATTATAAGAACAGAGGTCGATGGTTAGGTTTCCGTAAGAGTTAATAAACTTAGTGTCGTGTGGTCATAGCTTAATATGTACCTAATCATCTACAAGCCTGACAGAAATGTAGTCCGGTGTAACTGTGGAGGCCTTGCCAGGTCAACAGTGTAGACAGTTAAAAAAAAAACCCGACAGAAAAAGTCATCTACAAATACTTATTGATCCCCTGCCCTGTAGTGTATGCGCTATAGCATATATACGCTTTCTCGTGTGTTGCCGTGTCTGTAGACAAATAGCAAACCCTCATTGTCACGAGAGCCGCGGGCGCGTGTGTACGGTTGTGCTATATTAACTGATATGTGGGCATTGTCGAGCCCCAGTAGAGTATAAAGGATACCCTACACCCCCTATATTATATTAATAGTAAAGTAAAAAAGAAAATGTAGAAAAAGAAAAATGTAAATCGAAACTGTCAAAATGTATATGTACGCTAAGTTACGCAACAGTGTAAGGACGACTACATTTTATTCCGAATTGAAGGCACTAACGTCGTATTACCTCACCACGTTTCTCATTACCCTTATTTTTAAGTCCTTTCTGTTTTCTTGTGGTCATTTAGAAAATACGATTTTAAGAATCAAAATGTGTATGTTTTTTAACAATGTTGTAAATTAAATTTAATCAGCCTATTGTACTATTTATTCCTGCTCTGTGCTAGATTTGTCAAGGTCTTTACGACAATATTAGTGATATCCTTGACCCATTTTCCATATGTTTTCATACATTTTGCTGTCCTCCTTCGGTCACCACTCCACAAGGAACCTCTTCCATCGGCTTTCACCTGTCTCCCAGAGTTGGGGAAGTCTCCTATCCAATTCTATTTACTTTGATACCTGGCACATACCGATATTCTTCATTTTAGTATTTATTGGAATATACATTTTCCAAACTCTATAATTCCAGGTTTTTTTTTTTTGGGGTTAGTTATATCTCCATTATTATAATTTAACATCATATAGAACACAGGCTGCTTGATAGATTAAATTATAAGAAATAATCTTTTTAGATGATTTTAATCATGGCCAAACTGATCTTCTTAGTACAGAATAGTATCATCGTCTAGGATTATCTCATCTAAGTAGGGTCGCCACACCATGTTTTCCTTTTCCACTCTCCCCTGTTATTTGTCATTTCATTATTTACAGCATTTATGCCCATATAATTTTTCACACAATCCATCCATATTTTTTTCGGTCTTCCTCTACTCCTACCTATATCTGTCCACCTTTATAGTTAACAATTTTCTATTTACATCACTTTCATAACGTTCATAACTCTCATAACGTGCCCGTACCATGCTAACCTATTACTTCTCTGTCAATGGTGCTATATTCAAACGTCCTCTGATATACTCATCTTCAATCATATCCATTCCGGTTACACCACACATCCATCTTAACATTCACATCTCTGCAGCATGTAATCTTTTTTTATCCGTCTCTTTCTTAACTTAATACTCGGATCACCATCACTCAGTGAAGTAAACTCCCAAGTATAATTATGTTATTATCAACGTACCTAATGAAAGTACGAAACTGGTACACCTAGTCCACCTTATGACGCTTACTGGCCATGACGATATATAAGCACCTACAAACAGGAAGTCATGCCCATGCGAGGTCACTCATAACAAGCTTGCTAATCCTAAAATCTATTTATACAGTTTACCGATCACCGTTGCTCCGCTAGAGAAAAAGTTTTATGGTCATCATAAATTCTGTCACCTTTGTTATTATGAATTACTTGTTCGTGTAGCTCCGCATGCGTTTGTTACACAGTACTTATTGTATAATTCCTGAAGTACTATTTATATTTTTTATGAATTATCAATTTTGTAATTATATTCTCTTCCCATGTACAGAATATCATAAATTCCGGATAAGAGATTAAAAAAATATTAATTAATTATTATTTTTTAATTAGTATAACGATTTACGAGATGGGGCATCGCGAATCATTAAAGGCTAAGTTCCACGAGTTCGGTATCCTAACTCTGTCCTCCCAATACGTACTTGAAAATCTAATGTACGTTCGCAAAAACTTCGACAAGCTAGATTTCGTAAAGGCTCGTCATAATCTAAATACAAAAAATAATAACAAATTGGTCATTCCATGTTTTAGGCTCACTAGGACCGGTAACAGTTTTTTAGGTAATAGTGTTAGGCTTTATACCAAAATTCCAAAGCACATTACCGATTCGCCAGATACTAAGTTCAAGCATCATGTCAAGCAGGTTTTAATGTCTAAAGGCTATATTACAGGGTGGATCAATATGTGAACGATGGTGACGTCTGGAAATGACGCCCTCTCTGTGCATCCTCCAAAGCCGAATGCAATTATATGTATCCATGTTTATAACTATGTTTTAAAAAGATAAGTTACAATATGTTTAATGAAAAGATAAACCAGATCGAGTTTCTTGCCGGTTCTTCTCGATGACTGGGTTGTTTTCCGAACCGGTGGTAACTTTGACGTTCATAAGCGCCTTCTCAGGGCCTAAAGTGTATAAAGTATTTTTAATTTGATTTGAATGCTTATAACCTATGTTTTGCAGACTATGTTTTGTCTCAGTGAAATGGTGATAGAGAAATAGAAAATTTTATAGTCATATTCGTGATTACTGTTTTTTTTTCTATAATTGATGACTATCACAAAATTTGGAAAAAAAATTAATTGTGTCTACAGAACAACAGATCTATTAATACAGGTAAAAAAACAGTTGAAAAGCAATAAATTAAATCTGAAACGATAATAAAAACAGACATTAATCAAAACGCTACTATATCTATATATTTTTCATGAAATTGGTAGAGTATATTTTAGTAGCATTCGTGTTCACGCTTACTTCGCATCAAATAACAGAGATTAATCTTGTCGAAATCCACAATCAAGATTCGCGTTGCGAGTGGATCCGGAGATTTTAATAAAGCCACGGAACATATTTAATCAGGGAGGCTGTGATTACGCAAGATTATCACAATTCCGTATATCCTCCGGCAGAGGCGTGTTCTGAAATGTAAAATGTTTTCCATTCCGACAATCTGATCCCATATGCTTCTTCCTTTTACGTTGAAATTTGACTATAAATCCTTAATTTTTTAAGTTACAATAATTACTTAGTTTTTTTTTATGCCAAAGAGTGCCAAAATATTGGAGATTAATAGATCTAAGGATCGTCAAGTATATTGAATAGAGACTTAGAAATAACACCTTTGACTCGTCGACGGTAAGAAAAAAACTGGTTCTAGATGTTCCTATTGATAATAAATCTTGTCAATAGCAGCTATTAAACGAAATAAATCGATAAACTGTTGATAAATATAGGAGAAGAATGCATTGAACTGATATCTTCGCTTATTTATATATAGATTAGCTTTGCCCTCAGGTTTCCGTGTGGTTGTTATTATTACCTTTTGTAGTTAGTGATAATAAAGTGGATAACATGTAAATACCATAAAAGTTTAAGTTTGACCAAAGGACCATTTTACTAGATCACTGAAGCATCGACGACCATCGTTAAAATCTGTAAATGACTGTTCACCATATTTTTAGACTGTATCGTACTTACAAACAGCGCTATACAGTTATTTTACTGGGCTAGGTATATAAAATTGGGAGTTACGCTTTTGTTAACTAAGCAGTACTTTATTGTCTCTATCGGTCTTCCACGAGTCCGAATAACTTTATTGCGGTCAGCGATATCTGTAGTAAGTGTTCGATAACGTTGCACTATTAAAAGTTGTTTGTGTCCTGTTCCCGCGGGTATAATTTGGATCGCGTCAACTCGGCGCTGTGCAAGTTACTCGGGAAACTTCTCATACATTTCGTATATGGTACAACTTAATAAAGTATTTTTACATAATTTGTTTTTACAGTTTAATAAAACGGTAAAAGAAATGTCGTAAAATTCTTACGATTGACAACGAAAAGTCTGAGGTGTAGAAATAAGGCAGCTTAATAGTGTGCAAATTTAGGGGTATATCTTGACAGAAGTGAGCTAATGATAATCTTAATGATTTTTTTTTTGTCTGAGTTCGACAAAGTGACTGTATGTTACCTCAGTCACTGTGTCGGATTTATCTTTATCGATAGATAAACACCGGTCATCCCTGAAACGCGCCACGGTTAAGTGACTAGTCCGGGTGTTTCACCTGATATATGATAAATGCAATACAGCTATACAGAATTGTCGTGCCATACCACCTGATATATGGTATCAAACTAAACTATTGCTAGTAAACTTTTATACTATCTCTTCTTATTTATTTATGGGCCACCAGCATTAAATTTAAGTGTAGTCATATTTATAGACAACTGCGTCATGTTCGAATAGTAAATAAAATTGTAATAAAAACTAAAGAGTTAACAATTTTATACATTTCAAGATTTAACATAAACATTGCGAAAACTAACAAACAATAACAGAAAGAGACAGAAAATATTAAAACCAATAACTACTTTAAAACTCTATTTTATGAATAGATGTCTGATATGTATGTCTCCTCTACGGGCGTTTTGAGTGTAACTCTTTTATTTGAGTAAATGGTCGCATGTTGTATATTTTAAATGAAATATGTTCAAACTTAATGAATACTAAAATCTTCTTATTTATTAATGAAATTATATCTAGGTGGTAGAGCTACGCTGAAACTATTACTGGTCTCAGAATGAATGGGTCGGCTCGCCTGGGGTAGTACCACCCTCTCACAGAAAGCCGACGTGAAGTAACAGTGTTTGCACTGTTGCGTTTCGTTCGGCCAGTGTGAACGCCGGAGGTCCACATATATTAAAAGGCCGGCAACGCACTTGCGACTCCCCTGGTGTTGCTAGTGTGTATGGACGGCGGTGAACACTTACCATCAGGTGACCCACCTGATCGTTTGCCCCCTATAATGTATATATATATATAAGTCTGCCGTTGTGCGCGTAACATTAAAAAACTAGTGGATATCTTTTACTTCTTAGATAATTGGTTCTTATACAAAAAAAAACAATTAACACGATAGCTTCATTTAATGTTATCATCAAATTACAATTTTTGTAAGCATTACGCGTTCAACGATGTGGTCTCTTGCTGTGGATAAGTGGGGTAAGTGGTATGGTGCTTATATTTTTTCCTTTTTTTTATACATTATAAGTTAGCGTATGACCATAATCTCATCTGATGGTAAATGATGATGTGGTCTAAGATGGTAGTCACGCTAAACCTAGAGGGAGACTGTCTCTCGAGTGCAGCTGCCGAAACACACTAACAGGTGCTTGGCAACAGATTTTCAACTTGAGGGTGGTAGCTAGCCGGGCAGATTTAGAAAAAGCCCTACCATCAGCGATGGTTTCATCACGATGTTTATAAAGTTCCGTCTCAGGTGCTAGGATTCGAACCTACGTCCTTCGACGCTGCAACTAAACACACTACCAATTGAACCATCATCGCTTCTTTCATAATAACATCAAGTGCGTTATATTAATATTATTCTGATAATCTGAAGCTTCCGAATAATTCGTTCTGCAAGATGATACGGATGGTTCCCTCTCTAGATCCAAAACATACAAAAAACGTGTCTTGTTTTCGAGATCTGAGTATTTATGTGATCCTTATTATTCTATACTATCTTGTTACATTCATAGTACGTACCATAACGAATCGGACCTACGTCTTTCCACGCTGTATTCGAACACACTACCAACTGAGGCATCATCATAATAAATATATATATCATCATCATCATCATCTTACCCTTATCCCACCTAAGTAGGGTCGGCACAACATGTTTTCCTTTTCCACTCTCCTCTGTCAGATGTCATCTCAGTATTCACACTTTTTATACACATATCGTTTTTCACACAATCCATCCATACCTTTTTCGGTCTTCCTCTACTCCTATATCCGTTCACTTTCAAACTCAAAACTTTTCTTGTTACATGACTTTCATCTCTTCTCATAATATGCCCGTACCATGCTAACCTACTACTCCTCAACTTCTCTGTCACTGGTGCTATTTTCAAACTTCCTCTGATATACTCATTCTTAATCTTATCCATCCTTGTTACACCACACATCCATCTTAACATTCGCATTTCTGCCACATGTAATCTTTTCTCATCCGTCTCTTTCGTAGCCCAGCACTCGGATCCATATAACACGGCTGGTCTTATTATAGTTTTATACATCTTCCCCTTGAGTTTCAACGGCATTCGTGGGTCACAAACCACCCCAGACACCTTTCGCCAATTCATCCACCCTGCATTTATCCTATTCCTCACGTCCTTGTCTAATAAATATATATATCATATCATTCATAAATTATATTTTTAGGATTTTTTTTTATGTTATAGCCGGCAAACGAACAGGTGGGTCACCTGATGGTAAGTGATCACCGCCGTCCATAGACAGTAGCAACACCAGGCAGTCTCAATAAAGGATAATAACAATACAGACGAAGTTATTGGTATCAGCTAGTATATACCTATATATGAAGATATCTTGTTTTTTTACACAACAACCAGGTGTCTAACAATAAAAAAAATGGTAATCTACCTAGTATTTTTTGCGTGACGCGCGCACAACAGACGGCCTCTATCATATTATTTTATGATATAATTTAGTCTATCACATTTACTTGCCTCCCGCACACCTGCGTTGATGACTTATATTCTTGTCGTTCTGACATATCACAATTTGTTTGGTAGAATTCTGAATTGGGGCTTATCACTATAAAATGTTTAACTTCACTAACAAAAAAATGTATAATATATTTATAGAAATACAAACAAATAAAACCCAATACTTTCGCTATGATATAATATAATCGTATTTTAATAAAATCTGAAAGTGTCGCTGAAGTTTCCAAGTCATGAATTCTCCCAGCATTTTAGATTAATGGTGTAAACAGAGCTGTCTTGATAAATATCGACAGACGTCTTTGTCAATTCGAGAAAGAATGAAGAAGGCTTAATGGTGGGTTAAAGAATAGACAGTACATCTGTACAGATAACTCGATCTTTGAAAATGTTACGGTCCAATACAATGTAATCGCTCTTCAAGTTTTTACACCTAAGTTCTTTTTCATTTAGAAGGTTACTATGCAGTTACACTATAACTATCTTAACAATGTACTTTATATAAAGAGGAAAAACATGAAAAAAAATTATCATTCAAAATATGCATAGAATTTCTTTGTAAACAATGTTATCTGTTTACTTCTTCTGTCATGGGAGGCGCACTACACCGCTTGCACCACTTCTCTACGGTCAGAAAACACACCATTAAACGCGTAGTGTTTATAAATGTCGTAGATTCTTAAAACTGTAACAATTTTGTATTTAATGAACATATTGTGGTATTTTTTTTAGATAAGGACCAAGTGTCTACGAAGTACAACTAAAAAAGATTGATCGAAACCTATCCAATAGTTTTTACGAGATGCTCGCACAACGACAGACCTCTATAATTTTATTTATATAGATATATTTAATACGGACGAAGTCGAATATAAAAAAATATAATTGTGTGGTTTTATGAAATCACGACGCGAGTGAAACTTTTTTTCGGATCGTAGGCATTTAACTAAAAATTCTCGAAAAAAATAATTTAGAACTGAGTACAATATTTATTGTAAATTATTGAATCATTTTAAATTGAGCCATGGGCACCGCCATATTGGCCTTGGCTTCTCTACCAAGCGTCTTTAACTTTACCCTTATTCCGCGGCCAGCTGTAATTCGACATGCGATAGATGGACGAAAAAAATTGAGATGATGTAAGAAAAGCTTCACTTTAAAAAGTGAATTATATTATTAATTACATTTTATATGGGTATATATAATTAGTTTTGATTTCCAACTTTACAGCATTTCGTGGGTTTGTCTAAATAATTTATGAGTTAATAAATGCATGCTTCACCTCTGAATGGTTAACGCCAAACAATTTCCATGTAGTGTTTCATCCAGCTTTCCACGTATTAAGCCATAAATAAAAAACCTTTAACTTCCTTCCATAGTTTTTAAATATTATATGACGTTTCTTTAATTATCGTGTATTAGCTTTTGCTCGCAACTTCGCTCGTATAAATGTAAATTTGATCTATCCCTCCAAAAAAGGTACTTATATTCTGGATAAAATGTACTCTAACTCCTTTTCTGTACCCCAGAAAACGCGTATAGAAAATTACATGATAATCGGCTGAGTAGTTTAGACGTGAAACCAACAAACTCACATCTGCATAAACAATATTAGTCAGAACTAGTTAGGATGTATCCTTCGTGGGTAAAACATAAATTCAATCAAAACAGTATCGCCTAATCTTTTAAATTGTTTTAGTAATTTAATGAGAAGATTGTGTATCTTTTGACGTGATAACGTCTTATAAATCGATGAACGCCGACTGCACGCACGAAAATGCATGACTCATTGTCACGTTCCATCTGAGCCGATCTTGCAAGCGAGAGCGCGGAACAAGCGACAAAGAGGCGCAAATGGCGTAAGCGTTCGGCTTTCTATCTCTTGCGGCAAAAAATATGCAATTCTTTATTAATGTTTTCTTATGACGTTATCACGGAAAATTATCGTCCGTAAACCGACTTTACAGACAACCATTTTTTTTTGGTAAAGATAATGTATAAAGGAATGAAAACATTTGAAATGTGTACAATATTATTGTGGTAATTAAACTACTTATTTATTTAATCGTATGGCTTAATAGGGTAACCTAAGTTTTATTATAATTAAGTATTTAGTCTTTTCAGCAACTCCAGAGTGCCCTTGGAAAGAGTGATCAGGATATCAGGGGAACCGTTGTAACTTCTTAGCGAACATTCTCCTATGACGCGTTGAATCGATTGCGTTCCGGCCCGCAGTCACAACGCGGTCCAACCCATCGCACCGATATTTAAATTCAGTGCACCACCCGTGTCCTGTACGCAATATATGGATATTGAGCCAATCACTTGTTAGGAGTTCCAAGGTAACTTAACACATCGGACGATGTTGGATATTGCTTCATTCGGCTTTGCTGTTTGCCAGGTTTTTGGTATTCTCTTCCTATGCTGAATTCCATGACGACTATTACCGTTTTGTAAGATGAGCGTCCGGATTTAGAAACAATGATGGTTTAGTGGTTACTCTGTTCGGACACCACGTGTTCACACCACCACAATTCTTGTGAATGAGCCGGAGCGTTTTTTTTTTTATATTATAGGGGGCAAACGAACAGGTGGGTCACCTGATGGTAAGTGATCACCGCCGTCCATAGACACTAGCAACACCAGGGGAGTCGCAAGTGCGTTGCCGGCCTTTTAAATATGTGGGCTTCCGGCACTCTCACTGACCGAACCAAACGCAACAGTGCAAGCACTGTTACTTCACGTCGGTTTTCTGTGAGAGGGTGGTACTACCCCCGGCGAGCCGACCCATTCATGCTGAAACCAGTAATAGCTTCAGCGTAGCTCTACCACATACAAAAATGTTTTCCGGTGACGGAAAACATGGTGTTAACGCTAATTCTAAGCCCGCCTGGCTAGCTCACACGTTCAAGTAGGAAATTTGTACGGCAGCTGTAATTAAGTGGCAGTCTTTCTAGGTTTAGTTTACCATGCTAGACCACATCGTCATTTAACATCAGGAGGGCTTGTGCTTTAACACTAAATCTATAAAGTATAAAAAGGCCTATGGTATGGGGGATTAAACAACTGATATAAATATATGATGAAGAAGCTTCAAATAGATATGTAAAACAATTATTGTCTCAGAGATGTCAATCATAAGCGGAGATCGAACATGACACCTCTCGGCTCGATAGAGCTCACTATTACTGCATCATGAGACCTAGGCGAAGGTCTCATTAGTTTTTAAATATGACATATCAGATTTGTTAAGTGTCACCACATGTATGTTACGTACAATTTCAAAAAGTTTGTTTTCGATGCAGACTTAGAAATGATACTAAAAGAAATGGGAATGAATTAGGTTTATTTTCTTATTAGCGAAGTGAGAAAGACCGGTGTTGAATTCAAGTTTATCTAGAAAAACAATTTCGTGCCCAGTAGGTGCCCGAGAGAAATAATATATTTGAAAGTGTTCAAGGAGTCAAGTCATGACTTCATGGGAAACGGCTAGCTAGCGTGTTGTTAAAAAAAAGCGTGCTAAGCTGGGTGTCGAGCTGCGAATTTGAATTTCGTAGTTGTGGAACGCTCGTTGGACGTGGAGAGGAAAATGAATTTTCTCCACGCTGTTGTTCTCTATGTAATTTTGCGTCAGTACCCCGGCGTTTGCCGCAGTGGTCGGATGTGTGTGCTTTGTTGGACTGCTTCGTGATCGCGAGTAATTCACGTTACGATCTTACGATGTTGAGTGTTTTATTATTGGTTGTGTGAATTGTGAGTGATTTTAATTTATTGTCTTCATATTATTAGTTCAGCGAATCTGTCAACTGCGATATTTCAAAATGTAAGTCTGTATTTAATTTTTTAGTCAATTAGTATAAAGTAAAAATACGGAATATCATATGGTCTTTATTGGAATTTTATAAACGTGTATATATTAAAATGATTCGATAATTTCGCTAAGGTGTTTTTGCGTTAGTGCTCGTTGATTTACGCGAGTTTTTGCATATAACTTGTTTAAGTGTCGTAAAAATGTTTTGTGATTAAATATTTGGTACAGTAATAAATTACGTTATTTTATAATTTACTTAATATTTCGTTTTGTTATAAAAGTCATTGTTTTGTATTTCTCGTGACGCAATGAGTGCATGCAGATAGTAAATGTTCGATTGTAGAGTCGACAAGTCGCCAAGTATGTGGCAGTGGGCTTAATTTTCATAGATTATGGAGTTTTATGTGAAAAAAAATTATTGTAATTAATAGTCTATAAAATTATTTGGTTACGATTCTTAGTTTGTACTAAAAAAATCTTATATAAAATAGCCGTATTAAATATTGCCGAAAGCAAATAAATAAGTACTATAATGTAATGTAATATTAATATGTACATAACAGTTCGGTGAAGCTGTCAAGGCCCTGTGGGCTGACAGCGTAGGTCAGTTAGAAAAAAGAAAAAATTAAAATGTACAAATATAAAACATATTAAGAACTAAATAATCAATAAGACGTTATAAAAATAAAGTATACATAACTGTGTGTACGTATGTTTGTACGTGTGTTTTTTTATATAATTTCCTAATGTACTCTGTAGGCAGACGTTTTCTCATAATCGTAGTTAGCAAGTCATGAATAGAAAAATATATGTTCAATGAAAAAATATTGAGAACTGTTAAGATGCGTTTCTTACTTTACTAATCTAAAGAACTGTTTGAAAAACGTGATCGTAAAATTGAAAAAAAAATAGACTTATAGATCTTGATAAGAAAAAGAAACAGACCACCAACTGTGTCCAACTATAGCTTAGAATTCTCAAAAGTACAAAAATTAAAACGTATCTAAAAATAATTAAAACCGATATAGTTGTTTGGAAGAAGTATCACGAATACACCGGAATTTTATATTTAAATATATGTCTGGTGTTTGACCACTACCTCACCTGACGACGATGATGATGTAGTATAAGATGGTAACACGCTAAGTTTGGAGGGAAACTGCTTCTTAACCCTTAATAAACTAGAGTTTCAATTTTGATACCAATCTTTTAAACCGAATGTTCATTATTAGTTTTTTTTATAGGTTGGCTGTACGCATTTTACTGTTGTATAATATTCTTTCGAACGAAATTTAAAAAAAAAAAATTGATTTTTTTAGCTATTTTTCCCTTCATCTAGACCCTCAAGCAAACACAGTAATATTAAAAATAAATCACTTTCGTAAATCAGGCTACTAAGGGTTAAGTGCAACGGCTGTAATATTTTCAACTATAGTAGAGATTCCCAAACTTTTTTGTCACAGACCACTACTTTCAAAATGTAGTTGATACCGGTGGACCCTCTGCCGCTACATTTCCACCATATTCCCAAAACTCGACAAAAAATGTGAATTTAGATCTAACTATGGAAATTTGTATTGTACGAAATATGCAAGTTTTTATAAGTAACAGACACTGAGCTTCTTGAACTATCATCTGCCTACATTGATAGATTAAGTCAAGCCAACATTTTAGTTCTTCACTGTCGAAAGCAGATACATTTTCGTGAACCTCCGCTTACGAATTGTGAACACCCATGATTTTGGCACGCCAATGTAGGCCCCCGTCGAGTCTCTCGTGAACCCCTGGAGGTCCCTCTGGACCACTTTGGGAACTAAGGAACTAGAGGGTTATAGCTAGCCGGTTGAGCTTAGAAAACCTCCTATAGCTAGGATTTCGTCACAATGTTTTCTTTCACCGAAAGCTCAGCCTTTATTGTAAGATCCAAACATATGTTGATAGCTACGATATACAAGTAAACATTAAGTCATCAATGTCTTAAATAAGAACGTGAGCTTTACTATTATATTATTAAGTAGCGATTAACCCCGGTTCCGTATTTGTATAATGTACTAATATGACGTCATAAATATTGTAACGATTTGGATCCATTTCTTGGGGCTGTGGTATTTACAGTTATTTAGTCAAAAGCTACGCAAGAATCTTCACACGAACAACTTGTTTCTATTTTTGTTACGCGCAATTTGATATCTCCGATATCTTTTAAGATGTTCATTGTAATTATGTACTGTAAGAGGCAATATGTAATATTTGAACAATTCTATTGTAAGAGCAATCGTACCTATTTGCGTAGTAAGCAATATAATTTTATAATTAATACATTTTTATCATAAATAAGTTAGTGAACATCAAACACTCAGCGGGTTCGGTTGTTTCATTTCAATCATCCGTCTATCATTTATGGTCTATCAACAAGAAATTATCACCATACTGTATGACACACCCTACAGTATTTTGGTCCTTCGAGCCGGATTAAATAGCGTCGCAAATAACCAATTATTATTTTATAATATGTAAAAGGTAAAAATAATTACTGTGAGTAAAAAGTTAAAGTCGTGGTGGTCCAGTGGTTTGACCGGTGGAGTCAATTAATCCGATGTCCGCAGGTTCGAACCCCGGCATGTAACAACGAATTTTTCGGAATTCGCGTACATTTACTAAGTTACATTGGTAATACTATCGGCTGACGGTGAAGGAAAACATCGTGAGGAAACCTGAACCTGAGAAATGTTCTTCTAGTACCACCGTATGTGGGCAAAATATAGAACTGCGGATTTGTCAGAGTTTGAAATCGCCAATACGTTGTGGGCTGGCGTGGTGATTATGCCCTATACCTTCCTTTGGAAAGAGGCCTATGACCCTGCAGTGGGTCTCTTACAGGCTGATGATGATGATGATGATGATGATACTATTGTACATACGAACATATACTAATCTATATGTATTTTTCAGATTTACAATTCTGTAGTACATTATTTTGAAGTATTTCATAAGGCTCGTACTCTGATAAAACTCCTCCTAGAATACGTCAACTTTTCTCAATTTAATTTATGTACATGATTTATAATATTCCTTTCTCCGTAAGAATTTCTCTAAATGTTAATGAAAGCTATGTCAAAAAAATCCTTGGCTAAGTTTGGACGAACTAAGGAAACATTCAATGAAAGCTACGTCAAAAAAATCCTTTGCTTAGTTCAGACGAACTAGGGGTACACAGACAGACACGGAACGCGACTTTGTTTTGTAATATTTTCATATTATTGTAGATGATAAGAATGTAATGTGACTGAGAATTAAAGAGGGAATATAACGGAGGCACCATTTGCGTTTATAAGCAAGTATACAAATACCTTTTGTATGACCACATATTGTTGTAATTTATAATAGCGATAATAATTATTAACGTTTCATAGGAATAAGACAATAAAGTGAAACGTGGTACGAGTACAATAGGAGCGTTTGTGCATACGATTCAATATACACAATCAATATTAATATATACAAGGTCGTGAATGCATTTCGTGTCTAGTAATTATAGATGCCATTTGTTTACGACGCTTGTTAGTCATCATTTGTTCGCAACATTGTCATATAATAATACAAATATA
The DNA here is from genome assembly GCA_035772565.1 of Antheraea assamensis. Classification (NCBI taxonomy): domain Eukaryota; kingdom Metazoa; phylum Arthropoda; class Insecta; order Lepidoptera; family Saturniidae; genus Antheraea; species Antheraea assamensis. Next base: position 3,122,854 of record JAQQSE010000062.1, on the reverse strand, counting down.
TGTAACTGTTTCTTGCTATAAAAGCGTAGGTGTTTGAATCAAGCAGGATTGTATTTTAACATTTGTATTTAAGATTTAACTTTGCGTTACGCCCAAAAAATGTCACACTTTCAACTTACAATGCGTATCGTATCGCTTCCTTTTTTCTCTTCGTATTCGCTACGATGTTTACAACAGAACTCTGTTCGAACGTTGCTTTTACGAACTAACTACACGTTGTGTAGCCTGACGGGTGGGTCTACACAGTTGCACCGGGTTTTCGGGCGAGTCCTTAAGGCACTTATCCAAACAGCAACTAGTATAATCATGGTAAAGTGACCGAACTTCGACTCTGGCTGTTGCTTTGAATGGCGAACATGAGGAATCGAGCTAAACTTACCATGACGGTTAAGCTAAATACACATGTATACATTGGTGAGATATATCTGCGTATTTTCTTGTGTGTCTCTCGAACGCGTACATGTATTTCGTGTCCGACAATTTTAACAAAAAAAAACGGCATCTTACAGCACCTTATTCTTATTGTGTACGTGTGTAGACTACAGTATGGTGTGTGTTGTTAGTTAATGGATGCAGTGTTACTGTATCGCTCTCCGCTCCATGGGATCGAATCTAGGCCTGAGACGCAGTTAATGAGGTACCCGGCAAAGCCCTACTCAGAAGCACCGCGACGCCATTTAAATAACTTTCATTAAAGTAGGGTGGAGACTCTGCAAGCCTGAAGTCAAAACTTGAAGATTCCATAAAGTTCAAGATAGGCTGTTTTAGAATCCCATTGTATTGTGTTCACAACGATGACTCATTTATTGTTTAAACGCATCGCCTTTACATATACGAGTACTACAATACATTATTTTTTCCTACGTTTAGATCCATTGTAAAGGCGAAGCATAATGTTTAAGTTTGGTAAATTGGTTTGAATGTGTCAAGGAGCTATTAGATAGTTGTTATAAATATTAAAAAAGATACCCTGTGGAGAAGGTCTTGTAGAGTCTCATTAAAAATCTATGAGAAAACAATTCATTTCTAACAGTTGAAAAATTATAACGTTCTGATAGTACAATGTTCTCAGAAGTATAGTGAGAACAAATTAAATCTCTGAAAGTTCCCATAAGTAAGGTAAGATTTTATTAGAAACGGAGGATAAAAATATGGCAACTATTTTTTATCATTTAAGAAGATATTAAGGCTTTATTGTGTATTGGAAAGTAGCAGCTCGTTATAATAAGAAATTAGACCAAATCTTTCCCCTTGCAGTACGTCCATATTTTTGAAGATTTCCCTACCGTCGTGTGTCTCATTTCTGTTGTTTATGACATTTTTTTTTTTTTTTTTTTTCGAACTGACCTACACTGCCAGCTTCTTAGGCTTTCACAGTTTCACCGGACTACTAAGGGGAGCGCTTAAGGCACTCACCCGATTTTATATAGACGACTAGCACAAGGGCGCACGGCACGCCTCGGCTTAGGCTGTCGTCGAAACCCGAATCTAACTAGCTAAGCTAAACTAAGCTAAGCCTATCCGTATCATACCTGTATGGGTTCGTGAAATATACATGGTTACCAAGCATGTATGTTCCACGATCCCGTACACGTATTTTGTATCTGTCTATCTGAGTTCTAAACTATTTCAGTTCGAAAGGGCAAAAAAACAACAAAAATAGCCCACCACTATGTGTACCTACAAGTGAGTGTGTGTGCACGTGTGTGGGGTGATCGGTGTTATGTTGTAGTCGAGTGTTTGATCAAATCGGTGTTACTCTGTTCGCGCATGCAAGCTGCTCGAGGGCTCCATACCGGAGGATCGGACCTCGGCTAGAGCAGTTGCCGAGGGAGGCCTAGGACTGTGTGCTGGGGCTTGTTTATGACAACACTCATTCATTTTTATATGGAGATTTTCTAACCCATAATAATCTTCTTTTGTTTCTTTCTTTTCCTTATATTATCTTTCATACAAAACATGTATTATTGACATTTATGTACGCAACAAAAAAAGAATTAGCCGTCTAGGCACAGTCGTTCTGAAGTTCTTGTGAACCTTCGCCAATTGATTTTTATTAATATAAAATTCTACAAATTTTAAGAAAAAGTATATGAAATTTTATGAGGGTTAAATAAGAAGAAAGAGACAAAACAATAAAATCTTAAAGTTATCAGTGAAAATATTTATTGAATCTTATTCGTTTTAATAAGTTTTTGATGATTTAACCAAATAATTTAAATAATCTTTTATCATGCAAATAAACTTTTAAATTTTTTATAAGAAATATTCAAAGTTGTAGTTTATAAATTATCATTATTGAAATCGAATACAAAAATATAAAACTCATATATTTTTTATAAAAAAATAATGTTATATCACAATTGTATAAGACGTCTTCCATAGGGTAAAAAAGGTGAAAGAAGACTTGAATGAATAACGAGGTTATGTTTTTCAAATTGCACTATAGATTTATCATACCATTTTTATATTAACGAATTTTTATGCGCGACAAATGGTACGACTTGTGCGTCATGTATTGTACGATGTTTGTGTTGAATTGAAGACCTTCACGGACAAGCGCACAACAATTAACCAAAGTTTAATCGTAATCGAATGAACGATATAAGAATGCTTAGAACAAACAAACAGAAATACCATTTTCTTTATTTAATACAATGACAGAGGTCATACCGTTGTGCGCGCATTACTCAAAAACTAATATAAATAAAATACAAGAGACTTCTTAGTTCTTATCAAAAAAAAAAAGAAAAAAGATTATCACGTTACCTTCATAAAGTTATTAAAGTCTTAAAAAAACTACGATTGTTATAACCACTACGCGTTAAACGATGTATGAAGTGGGGTAAACTGTTTAGTAAGTGTACACAGGAGAGGGAAAGTAAACTGATAATATTGTTTATAAAGAAATTCTGTAAGCATTTTGTAAGTATAGTAATAAAATAATCAACGTAGATGAAGTCGCGGGTAACAGCTAGTTTACATATATTTATATACATATATATATATATAGGTATTATACAAACAAGGTTTCTCTCAAAGGTAAGTAGGAAAAAAAACATTAAAGATTATTGTTTTTTCGTGTTTACGTTAAAGGAACGGAAGTAAGTAAGTAATGACTTGCACTCTCGTCTGTGTCTATAGAATCTACACCGCCATTGAAAAGTTAATAACCCTCTGAAACTAATAAGATAGTCGTAGTTCAGTCGTTATAAATGAGTTATTGTTACAACATTTCATATATAATCTCTGCGAAATCAGAATCAATTTCTAATATTTTAATTAATTGTATATTATATTGTGGATTTTATATTGCTATGAAATATCACTTTAAGCCACTTATGCGTTCAATTACTTCGCGATACATATGACTAACTCTGTACTAATTAGTTCCATCACCTCCACTCTATCCAATTATATTCAAGTAGTCTGCAAACTTTTCGAATTATGTACACAATGTAGTCTTGTAAAATCATTGACAGATAGATGAATTCGATAGATAGGACTTTCGTGTGGTGATTGAACTCGATAATTGGTCTTCGATATCCCGCTAATAGTTACCATATGAATCACCGAAGAAACGGTTTTTTCATACGGTAGAAAGAAAGAAGGAAAACATTTGTTAAGTTACATTAAATAAAGTAAGTCCGACCTATAATTCGGCAGTTGAGAGAAAATGGTATTGAATTTTAATTGTATTAGTCAAAAATTTACTAAAACTTTCTACTTTGCCTATCATTTTACGGTCTATAACTTTAGGCGGCTCAATGCTATCTATTAGATTTTGTAAGTTATCCGAGATAATTACACTGTACAAATTACGTGATAGCGCATCCAATGCATTTCATTCAATTCAATCAAAATTTTAATCGTAACCGTTATATATGTATAGTTTGTTGACGATTTGAGAAAATTCTCCTACATTACGAAGTTGAAAAATAATAAGGTACATACAGTACCCGACTTTTGATTTAGCACGTCGGCGAGAAGACCGAGAGAATTAGCGAAGTTCGTTTTCGTATATCGTTATCTTTGTCTATCGCAGTCATTGCGCTGTGTGATAGGGAGAACGATTTACAAAACCGAAGTACTGTATCTACATTTTTATTATATTATAAATTTGATCCCACAATGGATACAATAGGAAGTTGTCAATTACTTAAATGTATTTATTTTCATTGTTGCAAAAATGTTTATTATATGGAAATAAGAGGTACACGGTTGACAAATGACCCATTTGAGTAATGTCGATTTTTTCTTAAAGCTGTTCGGCTCGTTAGCGAAGCCGGTCTAATTTTTTTTCCGCATCGGAGCCCATTGATTTATTTTTAGAAGAAAAGGAATTATAGAGTAAGCTCGCTTTCGTTTTGTGCACAGCGGTAGGAAGCTCTACTTTTGGGTCGGGAGGGAGGTTGCGGGTTCGAGCCTTATATGCAGGGTTTTTGTGTGATGAGCATTTGCCAGATATGTATCTTGATGTTAAATATCTATATGTGTCAGTATGTTTGTTCTTCAGTTACTGTGATACAAGTTATTCTTAGTATGAAATTAAATGGCCGCGTGCCAAATGTGTTCTCATATTTACTTTCATTGTAGTTTTTACTTTTACTAATTTAATTGATTACCCAAATCTTAATATTCAGAGTGAAGTTGTGTTTCCTTTTTTATAAATAGGTTGTGCCCGTAACTTCGTTTAAGAAAAAAATACGTATGATATTCCACGGTAACAAAATGTGTCCTGGGTTAAAAGTGGTCTGTTTTTTTATCATTACTGCTTAGCTCTTTTAGTAGAGCGTCATAGATTCTAGCCTAGTTCAGTCAGGATTATTAACATATTAATTAGTAACTCGTTATATATTCAAGTTAATTCAGAAATTTTCGAGCAGTTCGTGTTTTATTACGATGTTTTCAATTTACATAAATAAAATTAAAATACCTATTGTTTATTTTGGATAATCTCCGAAATGGCTAAACCGGTTTTGACAAGACTCTTCGGAGTATTATCTATAGCTCCGTGTTGTTGCGCTTTACCTGTGATTCTAATTAGTACTACTAAAACTTTAAAAGAAATAACTTAAAATCTGTAAAATAAATTATAGTGTTTATGTAGTAATGACAAAGATACTTAAAATAAAAAAAGATGGCGTGTCGTAAGGACATACGATAAAAGTGAAACGTTTGTATTGCAAGGAAACATTTTAATTAAAAATAAATAAAAATACAACAAAGAGAAAAGCCAACGTCACGTGTTCCTAGACGGTCATCCATCCAAATACTGACCCGCGACCGACGTTGCTTAACGTCGGTTATTGAACGAGAATCGACACTTTCAACGCTTTGCCTGACACAGTGTTTACCACCACCACTTTTCGTCACACAAAAAGGTTGCCGGTCCGATATTCAAAACCTTTCCATAAGAAGTTTCAGTTTAAAAAGGCAATACACAATTAATCCAGTTCAAATATGTAGTTCCGATGAAACAATAAAAAAAAATTACGATACTTTTTCGTTTATTGAATATATCATGTGGATAGTAAAGAAGAGGCGCAATAGCATATTATATGGGTGTGTTCTATACAATCTAATATTTACATGAATAGTGGTATAATCGATCTGTATACTCAAGGTTGCGACAATCCCACGTGCTTGATACATCATTGCAATGGATAGTAGTGTCATAGGTATGTACGCATCATGAAGTTAGGATAAACATTATATATTGTATATATTTCCTTTCTTTATAGTATAATAATAATTTACAAAATCGTTTAATTTGATTACATTGTAAATTGGTCTCAACAAATGCTTAAATATCAGGTATCATATTGTACAGTTTTGAATTTTTATGTTTTATTTTGTGTCGGTAAAAAAGTATAATTGTCTATTACATGAGCGGTTTTGTATTTGACGTTTGCACGCCTATGAAGTTATACATTTCTTGAGAATAAAGTTTACGCGAAATAAATGGTACACTTTACTGTTGAGACCGACGTAGTAGTGACGTTTTGTGAGTCATCTAACACGCACAGGTTATAAATTATCGACGCCATTTTGTACAATAAATCATTTATAACCATTTTGAATAACAGCACACGGCATTTATTTACGAAATATATTTAATACGGCATTTATTCGAAATAAAATGATAATTATTTTTTATTATTTATTATTTTAAACATGCTAACTGCTGTGTAATATTTTAAGCTTTCCATTTTGCAAACTACAGAAACTTGTATGAACATTACAATGTTTACTAGTCAGTCATTTCAAGGTTATATCTTGATAAGTTTTTTGCATATGTTAATTATTTGAGTGTTACAATAAAGCAGCACATTATACGTGCATTACATATGAACATACTCATTACTAAACTTCACCTATATAAAAAATTTAGTAACAGTTTATATGGTTACTTTCGTATACGTCTATTATTTATTAGAAGATTAAGTTAGAAGGTTTGGATCTCAGATATGCGGTTACACAATAAATAAAGGAAGTCCACTGAAGTCGATGGCCCGCTATACGATACTATTAAAAAAATATATTTGAAAAGTCGTCCTAATATACACAGTTCAAACCTTGACAGCATTCTTGAACACAGTAGGTACTTCGTACCACGGTAGAGATGAAATACAAAGTTGGTCTCCATTTTGCGGGCATACAATGCGCATTTTGTTCATATTGTAATTAAATCGATTTAAATACAAGCAGAGATGTAATACTAATATATGTTTTACTATTATTATCGTATTGTGTAATTTCATGAGAAAAAATTTTCAACATTACATATTCTGAATAGTAAAACGTACGCACAATATGACGTAGTTCCTATATTGTCTAACATTTACATAATATTTAAACTGTGAATTTTTTATATGAAATTAATATTTCATACAACTTTTATGTATTAAAGTAAGAATATTAATATATTTTAGACTTAACACTTTTTTTTTTGCGAACTGATCTACACTGCTTGCCAATAAGGCCTTTACAGTTCCACCGGACTACAGGACTTAACACTTATGCGTTTGAGTGTGAACTTATGACTCCGAATTAACGACGCACGCTCAACTCACGTGAACACACGGAATATAATTGAAATAAATATTAAACTATAGAAAATTAAATACAAATTCAGCATATTATTATTATTAGCACTTATTTTCATTCTAAACTTTGCATATTTTAGCGGGAATAAAAACATCAATAATCAGTCAGCTCTTTCGAAAAGTTAATATTTCAATATTGTTTGAAAGTGAATTTGTATATGGAGTAAATATTAAAATTACACTCTTAATGTTTCTAAAGAATACTTTGTTGCAGTGTTTTATGAAGATTTATTACATACAAGATTAATCTTAAAGGTAAGACTACAATTATTTAGTAACGTGATGTATAAAAAATGTTTTTTCTTTGAGGTACGTAACTTTATAAAAAGTCATATGCATACAATTTTTTTATACTTTATTAATAACAACAATCAACCGCGACTTTGTACATTTTATTTACAATATGAAACTAAATAACAATAAACATAGCCTGTAACAAGTCTGAACATCTATATCAGTGAAGTAATTTTTGTAATCGGATTTGTATACGTCTTTATAATTGTAACTAGCAATCGTTCGCGACTTCTTACTTGTTAAATTCAATATAAATATTAATAATAAAATATAACCTATGCCATTCAGTAATAAATTCAGTAAAAAACGCATGTGTTTATATACGCTATAGAAGTGAAAGCATATGGTTGATGTCGATTGGAGCCGAGCAAACCCGAATCAGCTTCAGCGACCCGAGCGCGACGGTTTACTTTCGTTCACTGTCCAATGTGCCTAAAAAAGATTTCAGTTTAATATATTTTTGAAGTTATACTTCTTGTGGCGCGTTAGGGAAAATGGTGAGAGTAAATTTTTATGATGCGCGCGCACACCGTCACGAAAAACCGACACCCTGAAGTTAGCTATAGTCAACATTTTATTCAAAACAAGGTATGTATTAAATATCTTTTTTTCTATTGTTATGTCGTTTTTTCTACAAACGTAGAATAAGGCGCAAGATAAAATTTTTGAAAAGATTTTTATCTTGTTACGCCAAAGAAGTATAACTTCTAACGCGTGTACATAAGTACACACTATATCTTTTTTTATTGTTTAATATTTCTGGGGACTATTTCTTACGAACAAATAAATTACCATTTTATAACAATAGTTCAGATTAAAATTCTTGATCGTTATTAGAAGCTTTATAATGAGAGTAGCGTTTCCGTTTCCGTTGACTTCTCCTTCTACCTCATATAGCTATTTCATTAGAGAACTTTTTACAAACAAATGACCTTATTTATAATAATAATTTAGAAAACGTTAATGTGATAAATATTGGTTACCATGTGAATTGTAAAGCGTAATAGTCAGTAGGTACCTACATCACATTAAGCTAATTTTTAATGAATGTATCTATAAATCATGTTTGAGAGAGTTGCGTTACTAGATACACACATAACGAGCACAGCTGTTATCCTTGCCAGAGAATTATGAATTAATCATCGGCTATGATGCCGTTCGTGTTGTTCACTACGTATCAGAGTGAGAGAGAAAGTGTTTATTTATGACAATCACACGTACATTGTAAACTTTATCAAATAACACATAAACATAGAGAGCGGTTTATGTATGAGATTATTGCGTCAAATACCGTTGTTTTTTTTGTTACGGTTGAATTTAAATAAATAAATAAATACGCCTTTCATTATTTCTCATTTTCATTCAGTTTTACGATATTGATTTATCTACTATATAACAAATATTTATCTTTAGTATTAATATAGAATAATTTTCAATTTTACAATACCTTTTTTTGTTATTTTTTTTAATATTTGTTAAATTATCAAATTAAGTTACTAATATATGTAATGATTTTTCAACTATTGAATGAAAACCCGTCTGTAGGGTAAACGCCTCCTCAAATTTTGTCCGCTGTTTTCTAACTGCCGCCTTTGATTGCCATTCGTCTCCTACTATATGTTTGATGTCGTCGGTCCATCTTCTAAATGGCGTGCCTTTATTTTTTATCCCTTGGGTCGTTTCCATAGTACGACGACTCGTTTCGTCCCCTTTGAATTTTAATATATTGTACAAAAACTATAATTTATTTAAATATACGTCATATGTATATGTATATAGGGTTCATGTTACTCTAATCCCAATTAATATTATAAAAACGAAGGTAAGTTTGTTTGTAAAGCTTTCACGTCTTAACTACTCAACAGATCATTATGAAATTTTTCATATTCCTTGTCAGCAGTATAAAAAAGGACATAGAGTACTATTCCTTCAAAAACAAAGTACTGTTCTCAAGGGATAAATCAAATTTATATTAACACGAGCGAAGCTGAGAGCAAAAGCTAGTTTAATTATATATATATTGAGTTAGCTAATGCCTGCAATTTCGTTCTTCTGTAAATTGTTTTATTCCAACTATGTCTACTATCTGGATTACATTATGTAGTCACGTAACCCCTTTACTGATTTCAAGATACTTTTGTTACATACTTATTATAATTATCGCTTATCCCTTATGAAGAAGCGTAATGATATCGAGCCTAATTATATGCCATTGAATGTCTCATCAAAATCAGTACTGACGCCTCGGAGATTGACGTGGACAAATAACAGAAATTTCAGTTTAATTTATATGGAGACGAAAAAACCCTTTGGCTGTTTTCAATTGAAATACGATTTAGGTTTATTTACAAATATATAATAATAAAAGTGAACTGGTAGTTTTTGTTATTTGATTGATAAAAGAGTTAATTTGCCGAACTCCGTCATTCAATATTAGCGTGGACGTCACTTTGTGCTTCCGTTTGCAATTGATTGGCCGCTGCCACGTCTCACTGCAACAAAAAACGTAAAAAGCGAAATATTATTATCACCTGAAAGTAATTAAATTCGTCTTTGGTCTACGGATGAATTCGACGTTGGCGAATGGTTGAACCTGTCATCATTTGACACTATGGGTATAGTCCTCGCCAATTTTGACTCCTCTGAATATAGATGCGTAGGACACAGGTTATATTACTATTATACTATCTATATAACATCCAGATAACTTAAGGCTTAACGTCTTACTTTTGCCGTATCGTGAAGCTGTGGAACAATCTCCCAGCCAATCTGTTTCCTTCTTCCTATAATATGGGGTCCTTCAAGCGTAACTTGAAGATACATTTACGCAGGACGGCATGGCTGCGGCAATCAGCGATGGATGGTTTAACTATCGGTGGTCGCCATTGTTTTTGTATTGTACTGTAATTATCATCATGCATAGTGCAGTCATTTTGCAGTGCTACAATAGAAAATAAATAGGGTGGACGTTATTTTGCACTTAGAATTGTTTGCCCGCTGTTAGTCTTACTGCAACAGAAAACGGTTGTGAAACAACCAAAAGTAATTAAAAGGCGTCGTTGGTTGGCGGTTGAACTCGACGTTGGCAGATGGTTGAACCTGTCATCCATTAACACTGTTGGTATGTATCTATAAAGTATAATAATATTACTTTACCAAAAAAAATAAACCGACTTCAGTTTCAAGTTTCATTTAAGTTGGGTTTTTCAGGATACGGCTTAAACAGTATCTTTTCATTTATTTACTAAAATAAGCTTTAACTCTATAGAGTTTTAAGAGTGAACATTCTTAAAATACATTTAAAAATGTAATTCTGTATACTGAGCTTATACCGGTGCCCTAGAGATTACTGTATAAAGTGCCTTATTAAAAGTTAGTCGAGCACGGAGATAAGTATATACCTTTCGAAGGTTTCTTCAAGGGCGCAAAGTCGTAAAATAATACGGTCCCAGAGAATTATGTATCACGGCGCAGATCTTTTAAAGAAAAGTATAGGAAGCAACATGCTTTTATAATAGGGTGTCTCTAAATTGTACACATACAAGAAGTTGTTCCTTTTTATAGACTATCTTTTGGCATCTCGTTGATGCCTTTAAATCGAAGCTAACGATTTTATTTGCACAATCTGCAAAATACCACCTTTACTATTATATTAATAGGTGGGAACTTATGAGTCGAGTTGCGTGAAAGTTCTCATAAGAATTAATGAGAGTTTTTCATAATTAAATTTAAAAAGTTTTTAAATGTAAAAAACACATTTCTTTTTTACACAACACAGAAAAAAAGTATGTATATTTATTCTGTGGTATTGTGTTTTATATTGTATAAAAATAGAATTACTCTATTTTATTTAAAAGAAAATAAGAATAAATTAAGTAAATTAACCGGGAGAATTTATATTATTACAACAATTTATCCTTTATTACGTGAATATTTATGTTAATTTCTGTTTTTTTTTTGCCGCTACGCTGAGTATTACGGGTTCGAGTCTTGTACAGGACAATTATTTATGTGATCCACAAGTGATTATTCTGTGTACTTTGGGTCCTTTGATCTTGTGTTTGTAAAATGCCCGTTGTACAATATGCGATTTCTAGTGTAATCTATAAAAAAAAAAAAATTAAAACTATGATTCATTTGGACATTACACTAATTAAAGATCAAAGGTCTGTCTTTTAAATTATACCTCTTTGAAACGTCCTTAGTGTTACCAGATTTACATTTACCCTACGTTAATGTTAACTTGAAGCTTGCGAGTCTATAAAACTGAAGGGAAATGGCTAATGATAAACATAAAAAGCCGGTTTTTTTTAACGTTAACACTCGTTTATAGTTCAATTTTCATAAAACTTAACAAAACAATAAATAAAATTAGAAACAATACATCTATTTAACTTGAAGCAATAGTATATTTCATACATTGTTATGTGAAATGTATACAGTTTTATTAATTAATATCTTTTCAAATATTTATTTTATTATAAAATTTTAAGGTCTATAGAGGTTTTAATGTTCTCGTCGGATTTGTTTACTGTACAACTCAAACAAGATAACACAGATACACGATTATAATTTCCATAGTCAGCAAGCACACTAAGTTTTATAATTATATTTTAAAATAATATTGCCTATATCTATAGTCATGTTTTCATTATGGGACGTACTATGAATATAACAAGATAGTATAGAATAATAAGGATCACACAAATACTCAGATCCTGAAAACAAGACACGTTTTGTGTATGTTTTGGATCTAGAGAGGGAACTATCCGTATTATCTTGCAGAACGAATTATTCGGAAGCTTCAGATTATCAGAATAATACTAATATAACCAACTTGATGTTATTATGAAAGAAGCGATGATGGTTCAATTGGTAGTGTGTTCGGACACAGCGTCGGAGGAAGTAGGCTCGAATCCTAGCAACTGAGTCGGAGCTTTCGGTGAAGGAAAATATCGTGATGAAACCATAGCTAGTGGTAGGGCTTTTTGTAAGTCCGCCCGGCTAGCTACCACCCTCAAGTTGTAGATCTGTCGCCAAACACCTGTTGGTATGTTCCGGCAGCTGCGCTTGAGAGCCAGTCTCCCTCTAGGCTTAGCGTGATTACCATCTTAGACCACATCATCATTTAACATCAGATGAGATTTTGGTCAAACGCTTACCTATAAAGTATGAAAACAAAAAAAAAGTTTTGTTCAAATTAAAGATTAATACACTTTTTTTAAATCAATAATGTCGATCTAATGTTTGTGTGTTTGTAGAAAATAATCCTAACTGTTCCGATTTGCTCAGTGTACCTAGATCTTTATATTTTATTGTTATTACGAATTGAATTGTAACTAACCAGAAAGAAGTTACGGCCTCTTGTTAGTGTAGATTAAAATAAAATATATGTGGAGAGGTCTTCAACTATGCTTTTTTTTGTTCTTGCGTTTTTAACATTTGATCACAATATTTTATCTGACCTTGATGACCTGACCTTAAACGAGGACGTGGTATATCATGGTCTAAGATGGTAGTCACGCTAAGCCTGGAGGGGGAGACTGGCTCTCAAGTGCATGTTCCGGAACAAACCTATAGGTGCTTGGTGACAGATTTTCAACTTCAGGGTGATAGATAGCGAACGGCGGGTTTAGAAAGAGCCTTACCACCATGGTAGGGTTTCGTAACACTGCTTTCCATCATTGAAATTTCTGGCACATGCAGAATTTTTTATTTACAATTTATATTAAAATATCCAAGATTCGTTATATCCAATGTTCTTTCTGTAAGTATTTTTAATTTGTTCAAATATTATTTATTAATAATTCGAGTTTGCTTATTTTAAGTTTTTGTTACTCGAACTAATTTAAAACCATTTAATTCTATCGAATAATAATCAACCTCAACAGAATTCATATTATATTATAATGTAATCTTTATTGATTGATTATAATTTTTCTTTACTAAACAAGACATTCTTTTCTGGTTCCCAGTTTTGTTCATTCTCGTACTTTAATTCAACATAATTTGTTTTTAATTTAGATAATAAATGTCAACTGATACATATCATGATATATATAGGCAGATCAACGAATCATGATATTTTTAAAACCCGAATGTTGACAATTAGATAATTAATTGGTATCACTATTTTGTATTAACCTCCTGATTAAATTAGTTGCCGTGTATGACGTAACTGCTTCTGATGTATGGTTCACAGATTTATTTAACAACTAACTGTTCGCCTGGGTTTCGCATGGGTGTATAAACCAAGAACATGACACCGAATTTTTTCTTTAAAGTACGATCATGTATTAAAGTAAAATGTCAATTGAACAACTGACCATTAATCTAATAATTTTATCAATCTATCTATTGTCTTTTGTCTCACTCACTTTTTTTTGTATGGAATATTGTTGATCTAAAATTTTAATTTTTCTGTACGATTTTATTTTATATAAACCTGATAATTACACACACAATAGAAAATAATTATCCGTTCTGAAATGATTCGCTAAGTTTTTATTTACGTATATTTGACAATTTATTTTTATATACATCGTTACTATATATTTAGATTTATATTATAAAATGTGCACTGCTTTGTACAGATACAGTAGCGGGAAGATTTTAATAATGTATACACAGAGGTATTATTATCACTATTTTGGCTTGGTTAGGATTAAATGGATAATTAGGATTTATCATTTTGAGACCTAGATTCAATAGTTAGGTTTCTGTACAAATAAGGCTTAGGCCATTGACTATTTAAGAAAATCTTCTGTAAAAGTACATTTAATTAAATTGGTATTTAAAGTGTTACTTTCAATTATTGCTATTAGTAATTACGCTTCATTTTTAAAAAATAAAGAAGATTATTGAGAAGAAAGCAAGTTTATTGTTTTATTCTGCGCTATCATGAAATGTAAATTAAAAATGCATCGGGTTTTTTTAACTACATTTAACAACGAAAACAAACAACGAAGTGTTATATAATATATTTTGCTTATGACAATATAATTCATGAAATTCTATTCGAAAACTTTTGGTATATTTATGATATTGTTTTCGTTACGACTATGACCTATTTAAGAACAGGAAATAACTGAGAAGTTCGCTCTTAACAGCGGTAATGCCCTTCATGAAGGGCTCTCGGAACTTGGCGTGAAGTGAAATTTGTACTGTCGTGCCAAGGAAATTCGCTTTGGAGAAACCCTTTTCTTCGGGTTTTTCCTTTTATTAATTATTTCATTTGTGTGTATTTCATATTTATATATATATAGATTGAAGTATACACTTACGAATAATTATGTATTTTAAATTTGAAATAAGTCGAAAAAATTATTAAGCATAATAAAAATGGTACTCAAAGCGACGGCTTAAGGCAAAGTGGTTATCAAATAGGAATAGGATAATCGTGTACATTACATGATGCTACGTTTTTTGTCTACTACTAAGTCAGAATAATAGGCACGTAAAAAAACTATGTGGCGTACAACAATAGCGACGCCTGTATGAGATAATTGCACGTATTTGTTATATAATAATGGAAAGTACGTTTCTAGCATTTGTGTAAATAATGTTTCTGGCTCATTCGAGAACGTCATATTGCAACTGTATAAATGAATGGTATTGGAAAAGTAACTGAGAATATTCATTGTTAATTCTTTAAATCGTTCATAAAACAACTAATTATGACGAGCGGTTTCACTCGCATTCAATTTTGTAACTTTCGAATTATTGTCAACACAATGAGATATGTTTAAACACACTTCTTATAAAATACGACTGTAATGTAGGGATGTCGATTGCGCGACAAAGCTATGTAGTACGGTACCTTAGCTGACATAGGTATTCACAGTTCGGCTCTTCCCGGTAGCGTTCGGTTTTTGTCGGGTAGTAAAACTGCTATCGCTCACGGCAATACTATTAGTTCGCATCGCATTACGTACTCTTTAACCTAAATTTTGCGTCTAACCTTCAATAAATAATACATAATAATTCAAAATAATATCTCAAATATGACTGGCAGTTCCAAATATAAGCGCTTTTAAATAAATAAAAAATAAGCCATGTGTTAAGCTTTATCATATTAGTTGTATAGATAAACGTAACAAAAATAAACACAATATATTATACAACGTTATGCGATGGCAGTCGAATACGTCGTATGTTTTTCTTCGTGACATCTGGACGAAGTTCATTGAACTCTTTGAATAAAGTTGATATTATTATAGTCACCTAATGATGTACGACCGCCATTTAAATATGAAGCATTATTATATAAGCATAATGTTATAAAACATGGAGATACCACATTATAATACGCATTGAAGTTCAAGGTTATGGTTAGTCAGAGAGGTGTTTTATTATTTAGCTAGCTTATAATTGTATCAGTGGTGAATATCTAATAAGTGTGTGTATAATTTGAAGAGATGATGACTCGTTTTAACCACGTGGAACGTCATCGCTTCGCTGTTTACAATATTTTCACTTGAAAATCTGTCACGTTGTGATTCTTACATTCTAAGTTTTTTTTTTATTTATTAACATTGGGAAATCTATCATGGACACACCACCATCTCGGGGGAGATAGTGGGTAAGGTGAGACTTTTATTCACTAAAACCCCACGGTGTACCGACCGCCGCTTTGGTTGGGATGACACGGGATTGTGCAGTGCTATCACCATGACGCCCCAGCCGTCAGCCCGGCGGAAGGTGGCCGCTGGGCGTCGTCCTTTTAGAGAGGCAAGCTGGGTACACAACCAGCCGTCTCCCCTCGTCAACCAAACCAGTACTATGGGGAGGAACTCCTTAGCTGTGGCTTTTCCACAAAATCCTTACTGGATACTCGGAAGATCATTTATTAACACTTGTAAGAGACGAGTAAAAATT
Source organism: Antheraea assamensis (assembly GCA_035772565.1). NCBI lineage: Eukaryota > Metazoa > Arthropoda > Insecta > Lepidoptera > Saturniidae > Antheraea > Antheraea assamensis. The sequence continues at coordinate 3,106,574 of JAQQSE010000062.1, read as the reverse complement.
TTTGAAACGCAAGCCTACAGAGAAGAGGCATATTTTTAGAAAGCAAGAATAGCAGGATTAGTCGTTTTGTAAAAAAGACATATTTTGCAAAGACAAGCTTAAGATATTTGATTGATAAAGGCATTATTTTGTGGAAATTAATAATTAGCGTGGATGTTACTTCACACTTCCGCTTCGAATTGTTTGACCGCTGTTACGTCTTACTGCGACAGAAAACGGTTGTGAAACAAACTAAAAGTAATTAAAAGGCGTTGTTCGGTGGTTGAACTCGACGTTGGCGGATGGTTGAACCTGGTTGGAGTTTGAGAGTGTACTTTAATCGTAATTATTTTTATAAAAATATTTGTACTAAAGCAAAGGCTTTAGCTCTTTTGGATAACGAGTTTGCCGACCACTGAACTAGATCGACTCTTAACCCTAACCGTGAATAAAATCCCGTCTCTTATAATTTTGGTTAAATATACTGACTTCTTGTTTCTAGAAATATTTAGTTCCTTAATCTACATGCATATTAAAAAATATAGTTACTTTGAGGCCTACTCATATCAAAACTATTGAACGGATTGAGATAGGACTATGACCAATCGATGCGGATTTTTTCGTAGTTTATTCTAGGCTACTTTTTTTATAATTCAATTGATCATTTAGCATGTTTTAATTCAAAACGGATTGGACTAGATTCAGCTAATCACTATACATAATAGGCAAAGGTAAAACAGTTCACTACCTTTTTCTCCTCTATTTGTCGACTGATTTTCTTTATTTCTATTTAGTAGTTATTGACGAGCTTTATCGTTATCAATAAAACAAAATTGGAAACAATTTTGTTTCCTTACCATCGACGCTTTTATTTATGAGTTTCTATTCGTCATACTTTAGGATCCTTGCGTCTTTCTGTCTACAATATTCGTATAATATTTGACAAAAAAAAACTTAATAACATTGTAACTTTAAATAATAATTAAGATACATAATCTCTTTTTCTTATTGTGTATATGTTTTATTTACTATTCGGTGTTGGTTACGATTTCACGAAAATAGTTATATGTTTCATGAGAAGTATCTCTTTTATCGTCATTATTATAGCATTATAAAAACCCTGCATCATTTTTACCGACTTTCAAGTTACCTCTTTTATCATTACTGCTTAGTTCCTATGTAAAAGTTTAATACTATATATATATATGAAATGTCCTCTATCTGCTTGCAAGTCTCCTCAAAATTGTATAAGCCGTTTCGGAGTTTTCTTCGGACAAACAATAGACACTTCTATTTCATTTATGTATAGTTTTCAAATTTAGTTCAATACTGGCTGTGTCACGCGACTACGTCCGCGTGGAATTTCAATTCTAAACACAGTGATTAATAAAATCACAGATAAAAAGGCGTAACTTAAGATATGTACATATTATTTACGTGTGTAAAAACAATACCCGAGTTGTTTAGCAATGATCTTTTTTATTGTGATAAAATGAAGCATTCACATGTTTTATGACGACGGTAATTGACTATTTGTTCAGTTGTCGACATATATTTATTATGTTAACATTGTAGAGGTAAACACTGCTGTATGTAAGCCGCTGGTAACTCGTTGCAACATATTAATGTCAAATGAAATAAAAAGATCCTTGAAATCAACATATTATCTTTTATTGATTCCAATGTTGTCTAATGTTGAAATGTTTCGTAATGTCTCTACTATAGTGTTGAATTTTTCAGCTAACGTTGGTCATTTTTATTTTTAATATATATTTATATATGAATGCAATAAATAGTTATAGCTAAATGTAGTTCCATTAGGTGGTAGAGCTACGCTGAAACTATTACTGGTTTCAAAATGAATGGGTCGGCTCGCCCGGGGTAGTATCACCCTCTCACAGAAAGCCAACGTGAAGTAACAGTGCTTGCACTGTTGCGTTTCGTTCAGTCAGTGAGAGCGCCGGAGACCCACATATATTAAAAGGCCGGCAACGCACTTGCGACTCCCCTGGTGTTGCTAGTGTCTATCGACGGCGGTGATCACTTACCATCAGGTGACCCACCTGTTCGTTTGCCTCCTATAATATAAATATTAAAAAAATGTCTTAAAATATTTTCTGCGGTCAAATATACTATATCCCAAAAAAAAAAATCATGACGACCGGTTGAAAGACGCCAACATTTATATATTGTAACAGCATCCAGTGGCGAGTTATAGAAATAATTGAATAGTATGCTGGTGTAATAATTAAATCTGTGCCTTTCCAATCGAATTACAATTGAATTTTCTAGCAATCCATAGATTTGTAGTGTGGGTGTGGAGTCCATTGTGTTGCTGAGCGGCATGTTCGGAGCAGTATTTGATATTTTAAACCTTGAGTGTAGGTTTAAGTGACCCCTATCGTTTATAGAGTAATACAATTTTACTGAAGCAACTTGATGATGAATAAAACTTAAAAATGTAACTTAAAGAACAACGAAATAATACAAAAGAATATATTAATAATTAGTATGCAAATACTTGCTTTTATTTGTCTCTTATTCGTGTTGCGAATCCTTTTAATTTTCCATGGTCAACATTTATTAGGTCAAACTTTATGGCGGTGATCCGAGCCGGAAGTTTGTCGAGTTGTCGATGGGTATTCAAAATGTATTTAGTTGTTACGCAAGTATGTTGGAGTAATGAAACAAGTTGGGTAGTGATGTTTGGTGTTGAAGTTGATACGATTTGATATTGGGGGCGTAGAGTTAAGACTTAGTAACATATATTAGGTAGAGTTTTATCGTCCATAAGTGCTTTTCTGTATCAAAATTGAATAAAGTATTTTTGTTTTTTTTTTTTTTTGTAAATTTATTGGTGACATAATAACTAAAATATTCTCTAAAGAACATGTACCTACATGTTTTTGTACAAATTTGATGTATTTAGAATTTTTCGGTTTAGTCGTACCTTGTTTTGGGAAAGATTCCATCTACGTTAGTTTGAATCCTCTAATGAATGTGTGTGGGCGTTAAGTGAAGGAAAACAACGTGATTAAAATTATAACATGGTAGTAAGTCATTGTCTAATTAACACCTGGCTAAATATAAACCTCGAGTTGAAAAACTAGTGCTAAGTACTTGTAGGTTAACTCCGGCAGATCTATTAAATAACCAACCTCCTTTATAGGACATCGGTCACAGAGGCGTTTAATTTTAGTTGGGATTCCGTTTGAAACTTTAAAAAAATTACTGCTGTCGCTACCATTATCGAAATTTTTTTTGGAAAAAAAAAACAAAAGGAAACATAAACAAAAAATACATTTCGCATTATTCATGCGACAAAACTGGCTGCAAAGACGTGCATGAAATAACATGCCGTGTCTAATAGTCACGTCGTGTCGCGTTCAAAAGTTTTACAAATAAGAAAACTATAGGTTGTCTTCCAAAGTCACGTTTCACGTTTCATTCATTGAATTGACAAATTATGATCGAATTTTCGCTAATTCACAATTTCGTTTCCATTATTCTGTTCACGTGCTTCGTGTGAATTTTCGTTCTCTAATCATAAGATATGAGAAGTGTAAGATTAGAACGGGATATGGGCAGGGAGTTTGATAGCGTTCATTGATATTTCATAATAGTAAAATTATGTGAGATTCCTTTATAGAATTTTACTGCCTCGAGAAGAAACGAATCTTTTATCGGTTAATTGTGAAAAACAGAACAGAAATATATATGCCATTTACTAGATGATAAACTTAGCTTAAACTTTTAATTTAAAAAAAATATAAAGGTTCAATAGAATCCAAAAACCGTTATCAGCTAATTATTATAATTTTTTTTTTTTTTTATATAATAGGGGGCAAACGAACAGGTGGGTCACCTGATGGTAAGTGATCACCGCCGTCCATAGACACTAGCAACACCAGGGAAGTCGCAAGTGCGTTGCCGGCCTTTTAAATATGTGGGCCTCCGGCGCTCTCACTGACCGAACGAAACGCAACAGTGCAAGCACTGTTACTTCACGTCGGTTTTCTGTGAGAGGGTGGTACTACCCCGGGCGAGCCTACCCATTCATGCTGAAACCAGTAATAGCTTCAGCGTAGCTCTACCACCTACAAAAATGGCGGGATGTTAGCGATTTCTTTAATATACCAGTTTTTTTTTCAGTTCACAATGTGCATAGGTTAAGAAGAATGTAGTTAAATTTGGTTATTATTTCGTTTTAATTAATTCCTGTACATATGTATATTGCTACTTTATCCATAATAATTTTAATTGTACTAAAGACACTTGTATACATTGTAAGTGGCTTAGTAAAATGGTGTGCCCGTTCGTTTTGAAAGGTCAGTTGATTTAAATAAAAATAATATTTTACATCTTCAATTTAAATACGTACAAACGTTTCTTCTTTTTGTTTCTTCCCGTGCAATTATAAAGGAATAATGATTCCTAAAATAGTTTACTTTTCTTAAATTACTTTACACCAATAATATAATTTTATTGTGCAGGTTATATTTTTTAGGGACTATACAGGATGATATGTTTCGCATCTCTCACAAAAAGATATGTTTGAATATATGTAACACTAATTGTGTTTTTGCCGAAAGGAGTACTTGAGCTTTATGCTCTTAACAGGCAAGAATCAACAACAACCTTATGAGTTATTCACTACGGAGTATAATCTGGTTAAAATCCTGTCAAACATAATATATGTGAATGTGATATTATTTTTCGCTTACTTCCAAAAAAAAGTACTGTTCCCTGAGATATAGGGCAAATCTACCTATATATTCACGTGAGTTAAGTTAGTCTTTCATGAAATAAAAAAAAAAACCATTTAAGTTGTACACTTATTTTCTATTTTTAACATTTAGCTTTGACAATATTTTTCTTGGCCGTCACAGTTGAATAGTTATGTTCCGTAACTGTGCATGATTAAATAGTTTTTTTTATATAACTGATCGATTTCTTCTCCGAAGTTAACATAAGATATTTCGGTTGTTAAGTTATTTTTTGTTTGAATAGTCTTTTTGCGACGGTTAGTTGATTGCAAAAATTATAAGAATCGTGTTTTTTATCGAATTTCATTTACATCGGCTTAACTTGTCGGGTATTTTGGTAAATTGTACAGATATCATAAGTTCTTGTAGATTATAGGTTCGGGTATATTAAAGATCTGGAAAGGTCACTCGTGTCCGGTTGGATCGTGACGTGACCGTTTTATTTGGATTAAAGCCATCGGAAGCTATCAGATAATATAAATTACAAGGCTTTTTACATAAAAATTGCGTAAAAATATTGCGTTGAGGGAAAAGTATAATGTGAAGCAGCACCAAATACAGAGAAAATAATACTATCTGTGAGTGAAAATACTGGTTTATATCGATGTGACTCAGAGTATTAATAAAGATATTCTTTGTTGGTCGATTCGTATTGTTTAAAATTTAAAAAACATTAAGGCGAAGTCAAAAGAAAGAGACAAGTTTAAGGATAATATTTACATACATTTAGTATTGTATACTACTAGTAAATCTGTATAAATAAAATTAATGGAAAAATAAACCGTGTCCAAGAAACAAGAACTCAATAGTGTAAAATAATATTTCATTCAATTCATTTCACATGACACGTTGACTTAATTTTTGAAACAATAATTTTGAATCCAATTATAGATTAAAAATAATACTAGTTATTATTATACTTTTTTTTTTGAAACCTCATCCAATTAGGATCGGTAGTTTTTAAGAAAATCGCGGACACACAAACATACATGTTATATATACATTTATACGAGTCGAATATAGAACCTCCTTTGTTTGAAGCCGGTAAATAAAATGATATGAGGTCTGCCGTTGTGCGCGCTTCACTACAAAAAAACTACTGGATAGGTTTCGTTTTACTTTTTTTGTTGTTTACTTTTTTATACACCAGATTCTATTGTACAAAAAATATAATGATCGCTTTATGTAATATATAAAGTTTTTAGAAATTACAAAGTTTATAAGCACTACGCGTTCAGCCATGTTTTTTGACGTGAAGAAGTGTATTGTTAAGATAATAAACAACGTAGATGAAGTCGCGTTTATTAGCTAGTGGATAATAATAATATACTATTTAAAAGTATTAAGTATTTACTATTGTTATATACGTATATAAATTACTGGCAAACGCCCGCGACAACGGCCACATTAAATTACAATAAACAATTTAATAACAGTAAAATATCATTTAGCGCCACCTATTGGGAAGTTGCAGTAAAATGAATAGCATTTATTGTGATTAGTTGAATGAATTTGGTCACAAATATATGAACATCTGCTTATATATACATAGTATGCAATTACCCTATAAGATTTCTAAAAGCATCGTTGATAATCTTTATATAATAATATGTTTTTCCCGAATTTCAAAACTATAATCGGTAATTTTATTGCCTACTAGCTGATACCCGCGACTTCGTTTGCGTTGACCTGCGCATGCGCACCACACCGCTTGCGTCACTTTTCAAGGGCAAGAAAATAGATATTCCTGAATGGGTAGTGTTTATAAAAATTGTACTTTAATAAAATTATATTAAATAAATATATCGTGTTTTTTTAGATAACAATCAAGTATCTAATAATAGAACTAAAAAAAATTGATACCATAACGACAGACCTCTATCATTTTATTTACATAGTAGAAAATAAATATACTATAAAATACCCTGCTTTTGGATGACACTGAGATGCATTTATTACGTACCCTTCTCTCGTACTTAATTCGCAACGTCATTCAAATTCCAATAACTTTTGATAAAGTGAACCGATCTTAATGAAATAAAGACTAAATGCTCTCGAATATATGCTTTATGATTTTCTTTGTAACGTTTTGTCATAAATGTAGTACTTTAGCAGTGATGCGTGCACAAACGAACAGATAGACAGATATTTCTGAAAATTATATAAATATATTTCATTACTTCTTCTTAGTCATTTGCAATAATTGTTTTTTTGTTTCACAAAAATCTGTAAAGTAAAATTTACATTCTTATATGTATTGATTAATTTAAGTGTGTCGTTATGCACCTACATTTTATATGTATAAAATTTTATCAAAAGGAATTGAGGTTATAATAAAATCCGTTAAACTATTTTTGACTTAAACCCGTACAAACTAATAAGCAGACAAACATTATTTAATAATTCATTGAGATACACATATTTTTTTTTTTATTTATCGCGATTATAATCTTGTATTTTCGAATCTACTTTAGTTTGAAAGCATTCATATCCGTGACTCGGATTGAAGATCGAAGTGTCAGATAGCTGTCGTACATTCCAGATTATAAATACAGTTTTACTCGCTAGTACGCTACACCAGTAGACCTTGATTATTTTGTTGTTAGGACACGTTTTATTGATCGTACGTCGTTTATTTTAATTTATTACACTTAAACGACGCATGTGTTTGTTTTAAATTTATTTATAGAGTTATGTAGTAATAAAAACGTCTTCGATTTATGTGTAATAATACTATGAACTTTTTTTTTTACTGAGTACCGTAAAGTACTGTACTATATCCGGCTTTTGATATGGCAATTCGGGAACGAAACTGAGATAGTCGGTTTAGTTCGGTTTCGTATAGCGCTGTCTTTCTTTAATCGCGATTATTGTACGATTCGTCATAACCCCTTAGTCGCGCCTTAGCATTTGAGAGTATGTATCGACTTTTTCTGAGCCGGAACTTTTGGTGAAGGACAATGTCGTAATGAAGCCATAGTATTGTGGTAGGGTTCTTTTTAAGCCTGTCTGGCTAGCTACTACTCCCAAGTTGAAAATCTGTCATTAAGCACCTATGGGTGTGTTTCGGCAACTGTATTTGAGAACCAGTCCCCCATATTTAGAGTGTATACTATTTCGGACCAGGTCTTCGTTTAACAGCTGATGAGAACGTGGTCATAAACAGTGAATAAAATATAGTGGTAAAGTATATGTCACCGTAAAGGACCCGTCTATCGTTAAAAAGTATATGTAGCGACAGGAATATGAAGCCCTACTCTCTAATACTAGACAAGACTATAAAAGGCGCAGCGAAAAAGGAGTGGGGATCATTCTCGCGTGGAGCGTTGTACCGTCCACATCTTTAATTTACGGAAAACCAGATTATTAACTAGCAAGCCCGGCTGACGTTGTCCTGCCTGGATGATAATAAATATATACTTATGTGCATGCAATGCCTAAGATAACAATGTATTTTATTTGATACAGATACAGACTTACAATTACCTCATTATGTGACCATGTTTAGAAGATAGATGGGTATAAGTAAGCTATCCTAAAGAGATAGGTATACGCCATCTTAAACTTTTTTGTAGATCTATAAAAGAGGAATTGTTTGCATTATTTTGTTATATCTGAAAGGTATTAGGCAGCGTTTTCGACGAAAACTCCCAGGCGGCTTGACTGTTTCCGATTCTTTCAACAATTATCATTATATTTCAACCAATTTACAAAAAAACTTTGATAAATGATATATTTAAATCTTCCCCGTGAATTACTCTATCTATTGGTCCGTATTGTAATCCGTTCAGTAGTTTTTGTGTTTATCGCAAACATCCAGACAGACACGGCGGACGACTTTGTTTTATAATATGTAGTGATACTTGAATTACTGATGGATTATATGACAAAGGTAACGTTAATTATGATTAATGTAAAAAAAAATTAATTGCCCACTTAACGTGTCCCCGAAATATACGAGTATTAGAAAAGGATATGGCAATAAATAGCAAACTTTATGTCTGGTAGTTTCGATCCAGTCGTGTCCTACGTCTGCTGTTACGATTTATATAAATGGAACAGTAAATGATACCTTTAGTAATATTTACATGCTCTCTGTGTTAAATAGGTTAGTCGGTTTCAACAAGCTCCATTAGCGAGTGATGTAACATACTTGACATCCCGAATGTTAAATTAAGCCGAGTCAAAATAATCACCGGGCTATTAAAGGCCCAATGTGGACATTGGACATCCATTAGAATATTGATAAATTATACAGTTGGAAATCTGATTCCATGACCAACCACTATTGTATAAATCACATGCAAATTAATAGCGTTCAATTTTTGCAAGTAAATTAAACGTCAAAGCTGTTACTTGTTATAGGTATGAAATATATATTTATTAACGATTTAGAAAAGGTACTTAGGTTTTGTCTTTGCTATATTTAGAATTAGCTTTTGCTCGTGGCTTTGCTCACTTTAAGGAGGATTTGACCGACCTCAAAGAAATAGTATTTTTTTCTCTGGATTAGGTACCCTAGGTCCTTTTCTGTACCTCTGCCAACGTGTATGCAAAATTTTATGAAAATCGGTTGAGCAGTTAAGGTGTGAAAGTGTGACAAACAAACACACATTCGCATTTATAATATTAGTGAGGATTCGTAAGAATTGTTATACTGTTACTGAATAATTGTAGGTAATCCGTAATAGAGTTTTGAACGTTATTAATGCAACAAAAACTGTATAATTTGTTAGTAATGAAGGGTTACAACAATTTGGAACCGAAATACACAATAATTATTGTGTTTTTTATTATCTGTTATACTTATAACAAAACACAATACTATTCAGGCGACACCTTATATCGTTGTTTTTTACAAACCGTATGTATGCCTATAAATAATTTGTTTTATTTTCTTATTTGAATATATCCTATGAATATACGAATATATCCTGAAACGTGACGTCACCCTTTTACATAAAATAGCCAGCTTAAATTCTAAAGCATTTCTACGATATCGGGTCCTTCAAACGAGTCGCGAAGAAGCAAAATCAGGTCGGCATGATGGCGACCACCGCCGTTGGTATTCAACACCGACAGTCGCCGCTGTTTTTGTACTGTACCGTATTCTCAATCGGGTACTGTGCAGTCATTTTGTCGAGTTAATATTAAAAACAAATCCCAACTAGGTTAATATAATTCCTTATTTATGTTTAGATGCAAACACGTAAACTGTTGAACCAAATTAATAAGTCGTTTATTTCAGGTTATACAGTTAGTAGATAACTGAATTTTATGTTTTTTTTTTTTTTTTGTGGTAATCCTATTTATACTACTTATAATGAGAAAGTGAGTTTATTTCTTTGTTACATTTTCACGCTTTAATTATACAACCTAAAACCATTAAAATTTACACACACCTTGTCGAGCATACAGAAAAGAATATAGGGTACTTTTCATTCAAGGATAGAGTAATGTTTCCGAGGGATAGGACAAATTTACTTTAATAAGAGTGAAGCCGAGGTCTAAAGCTAGTTATTATAAATTTGTACTGTCTCCGTAGTATTACCATTTGTCCTGTTTTTTTTACCATATTTAAGTTTTAAATATTAAGGTGGTCGTTACTTTGCGCTTCCGCCTGGAGTTGATTGGCTAGTGTTACATCTCTCTGTAATAGAGAACAGACTTATTACTTACAGTGACAATTGGCGATGGGTTCATCCATCCGCCAATGTCGGGTTCAACCGTCGGCCAACGACGAGTTTTAATTACTTTTCGTTGTTTGACAAACGTTTTCTGTTACATTTAGACGTAACAGCGGTCAATCAATTCCAGGCGGAAGTGCAAAGTAACATTCTCCCTAATATCTGGTTATGGATTTTCGCAAAGTTACGACTTCATCAACCAAATATCTTATTTTAGTTACATTTTTAAATAATTAATTCCATTCTTGACTACCGTGACTTTTATTAAGCTTGCTATATGGAACAGTCAAGAATCATTATCAACAGATTCAAGTCGCAATTGATTTTTCATTGTTTGTTGAAGTTATTTTCTCCTTTGTTTAACACATATTATTTCAATTATTTCAGTGTTCCTATGTTTATTTTCTTAAATACACTATTTTTTATCAATACTTTCATTTTTGTATTGTATTTATTTCTTCAGCATTTTGGCGTCCAATTCTCTCCGGTTTCCATGAGTCATTTTAGTACATATTTTATTAGTTTCCCAAAAATGGGAAGGAAAGTCTTGTTAAATAATTAATTTAAGCTAAAGTATTACTAAGGCTCGAACGTTATGCTAGCCCAGAGAAACATAGGTTAACGCACCGCTCTACAAATAACTATACATATAGTCTACCTGACTTCGAATATTAAAATGCCTACATTTGTTAGGTACACTGTATTACTTATGCTATTTAAGTAGAATTAACCTATACATGAGGATTGCGTGACACTCCTTATTCTCCAAATATCTCAGTTTCAGCATGGAGGGCTTGCTTCAATCCGCTTATCGAGGTGTGGAAAGGATTACAATTTTCCCCATCGACGAGTTGCCTTATTGTTTGTAAATAATTTTCTTTAACTCTTCAAACCTATTAAGTATTTATAAATTTCAAGTAGATGGGTGGGCAGGAGAATATTAAATTACTTTCTTAAGTTATTACTGATTTACCTCCCTATTTATTATACGAAGCGGTAAATAACAGAAGACGCTATCTGCATTTGTATCGTTGCTTCCATTCAAGAGTAGAGGTAATAAATTTTAATATATTAAACGCGCTCCATCATTCGCTTTATCCATGTTTACCATAAAGTTTTTCTTGTACTTTCTCTATCTATTGATGTACAAAAAATTGTATAGATCGATAAAAGTGTTGTAATGAGCCGAACTACATATTAGTTAAACTAATTATTATAAATGCTAAAATGAGTTTGTTGGTTATGCTTTCACGACATAACTATTGAAGCAAAATTATCCAGAAAAAATATACTGTTCCTAATGTATAGATCAAATTTACAGCAACGCGAGCAAAACCGTGTGCAAATGCAAAAATTGAAATAGTGTAGACTTAAGCAAATGTTATGAATCTGTACATCTATTAACTTCTATACCATGGAAATATCCTTTTATAGTGCCAACTACCTGATTGTCGCCTGCTTCATTAGGCATTAAAAAATGTCAGAGCTAATGCAATCTAAAAAATAAGTAGCCTAAAACCGACTACGAAAAAATCCACATCGAATGGTCATCGTCATAGTCAATAATTTTGACGTATTTAATGTTTTTTTTTTTTAATTTCAGCGTTATATATAAAACAAAAAAAAACAATAAAACATAAAAGACAATCAAGAAACAAGTTTGGATAATGGCAAGAGTTTTATGTGTTTATTATAATACTTTATAGTTTGATGTTGAAATTATGATATGCCTAACTTTCCGTCAAAAACATTCATTAGTAATGTTAATATGACATTAAATATTAGACGGAATAAGTGACGTCAGTATAAAATATATTCAATTTTGATATTTGACGATCTGATTCTAGCAGCTGTTGCAAGATACGAATTATCTTTATTAGTGACTAGCTGTTACCTGCAATATGGCGTGCGGGTGCGGGAGGTGCGCGTCGGTACTGGACAATTGCTTTTTTATTTTACTATATTTGCGCAGATCACTAATTCTTCTTCTAAAATAAAAGTAGGTTACGCCCAAGTTATACTATAACAGCAGCTATCCACCAGTGAAGTTCCTGTACGAATTAGTTAAACCGTTTCGAAGATTACTCGGAACAAGCAAACAGACAGACAAACACAAATTAAAAAAAACCTTATCGATTTAGTAAAAATCTGTTATTTTAACATAAAAGACACCTCGATTTTATTCATTTGTGTAAATGCTATCTGTCTAAAATATTTAAAAATCTTGACTACAAGGGCCAGTGGATCGTTATTTTAATCTAAAGGAGTTCTCACAAATAGGATTTACAATATTTATAAAGTAGGTATTGTGTTTAATCGCTTTGATAAGCACAAGGCATGGATAATACAAAAGGGTTGTATCACAGTACGATACGGTTCTCGCGATCCACTTTGTTGGAAGTGGAAGGGCTTAACATTTTTTTTTCTTTCCACACGGACAGTCTTATTGTTTCCCTAAGGATTGCCTCTTTCTTGTGTCGCACTTTTCTTCGTGTTTCGTAATCTTTCGTCGAGGATTTGTAATTTGCATAGAAACGCCGATACGTGTATACTATATAAGAAAGGGACTTCTTCGAAATTCTATATACTTACATGGGGAACGATTCGCAACGGTTTATTTTTTTATACTTTATAGGTTTTAGGGTTTGCTTACAAATTCATCTGATGTTAAATAACAATTAGCCTAAGATGTTAAACACACTAAACCTAGAAGAGTTGGCTCCTAAATGCATCCCCGGAAGTATTAGATGCTTCGCGACAAATTTTCGACTTGAGCATTGTAGCTAACGAGGTAGCCTTAAGAAAACCTTCGTCCATCCACGATGTTTTCCTTCACTGAAAGCTTAGGCTCATTCGCAACGATTCAAATCTTTGTCGATCGATGCGATGTCCGAACAAGCTAATATCTAAGTTATAACCGCTTCCTATGAGGGTAACGATGATGGTAGTGACTATTTAGCTTTCGTCAACTAGACACAAATACGGAAATATCAAGGAGGCTTGCCGTCGAGAAGTCTAATGTCAGTTCACAATATGCGGCAAATAAACATGTTCTGCTAAGCCTACTCAAGTGGGACAAGGGCAAAAAGATGTTACTTCATATTGTACTGACCACCACAAAGCAATGCTCGGTGTGGCTAATTTTTCGACGAAGGAAAATACTGCCATTTGAGTCTTTTGATAGAGCATTGCCGAGTTGTTGCCGGTTTATCTTACAATTTTAAAAGTCTTGACTTCCATCACTGTTTCAGTGGCGCAAATGTCTTTTTTAAGCTTAGAGACAAAAGTGGATAAAACTAATGCGGGCCCTAACATAAATATTGATAAGAAGCTCATATAATCAGAATATATCAGATAATGAAATAAGTAGGCACATTTAGTGGATGAAAATGCCGTCTATTTAGAAGTCCCATACATTTTTTCTTCTTTACTACGCGCGGGACTCGTAGCATTTGTTTAGAGAAAACATTAAAAAAAGGTCGCTCCATTGGGAGTCCCATACATTCGCTATGCTATTCTACGGACAGGACCGTCAAAAGTGCGTGTCCCTTAGCATTTACTATTTCCGATATATTCATAATATATTTCTGTTTAGAGTTTTTGAAACCATGAAGCTATTTTTAATTTTGAAGTTTTGTGGCTTCTAAATATGATCATAGATTTCGTTTTCAGTACAACTAGTTATGACTACTCTATTATTACTCGTGAGTTAATCAACGCGACTTCAAAGAGTTCATATACCCATATGAATACAATGATAGGTCTGCCGTTATGCGTGCATCTCGTAAAAACTACTCCACAGATTTTGATGTTTTTTATCCTGTTAATTCTTAGACAATTGCTCCTAGTTTAAAAAAATAATTTTCATCATGATGTAAGAGACCCACTGCAGGTCCGTAGGTCTTCTCTCCAAGGAAGGTATGGGCGTAATCACCACGCTAGCCCACAACGTATTAACAATTTCAGACTCTTGAGAAATCCACAGTTCTATATTTTTCCCACTACAAAACTACTACAAATACATTCGTAGGTTCAGGTTTCCTCACGATGTCTTCCTTCACCGTAGTGTTAACATTTTAAATTAGTAAGGGTACGAGAATTTTGAGAAATTTGTTGGTATATGTCGGAGTTCGAACCTGCTGACATCGGATTAATATTCCACCGGTCAAACCACTAGACCATCGTAATTTAGTTAATTGTTACAATTATCTGCATTAATTATAGTTGTTTTTTTAATTGTAGTTTTAAGAAACTACGATTTTTATAATCACTAGGTGCTCAGGTTTGAAGTATGGTAAGCGATGTGGTACGCATGCGCAAGGAGAGGGGAATTAATAACACACAAAGAGTTTTTGTAAGCAAATATTCATTTTTGCTATCATGTTTTTTCATATATACAAAAAAAAATAAGATGATCTAAGTTTAAATCACGGGTATCACCTAATTAATTGTTTCCATATTTTCGGTGGGCTCGCCTTACATTACTAAGGCCTAATCAATCAAGACAACGCTCAATGTCACACAACGAGTTTTGTCACAAACTTCGTCGCTATATCACTAAGATATGTCTTACGAGGTTGAATCAACAAGTAAATATACAGAAAAAAAAAGTTACGCAGTTCCGTAAATGCCGAGTGAAATATTCATAATAAATTCGTCCACAGTGATATTTCAAATAAATTTATTAAGCCCGAGTTCGAAACTAGCTTAGTTCCACATACACTAACTTGTATTGTTGCGCCACCAACTGAGAGTTACGTCATTTAGAAACAGTATTCTCTAACACGTACGTATGAAACTGAATTTGAATATACTATAACAGCTGGTAAGTGGGAAGGTGTATAAAACTATTATAAGACCAGTCATACAGTATGGAATAGGAAAAAGACGGATGAGAGAAAACTACACGTGGCAGAGATGCGAATGTTAAGATGGATGTGTGGTATAACTAAAATTGATAAGATTAAGAATGAGTATATCAGAGGAAGTTTGAAAATAGCACCAGTGACAGATAAGTTGAGGAGTAATAGGTTAGCATGGTATGGCCATTTCATGAGGAGAGATGGAAACCATGCAACTAGAAAAGTTTTAAGTATGATGGTGGGTAGATATGAGTAGAGGAAGACTAAAAAAGGTATGGATAGATTGTGTGAAAATGATATGTGTATAAAAGGCATAAATACTGACATGACAACTGACAGCGGAGAGTGGAAAATGTAAACATGTTCTGCTGACTCTACCTTAGATGAGATAAGGGTAAGAAGATGATAACTATAACGGCTGTGCCCAAGTCTTCCAACGCGTTTTTATTATTCGTTGCAATAAAAAGTTGAATGATAACAAAATGGATAGAATGAATATTTCTTCAATGAACGATCACTTCAAGTTTCATATCTGGTTTATCTTTTTATCAAACATAATATAATATAGATAATAACATTTGTTTTTGATGAGTGCACAGAGAGGGGCGACATTTCTAGACGTTACTATCTTTCACATAATACGTGGAAGCATGGCCTGCATATCCCCATTATTTTCTGCGCTTGGGATTATCGTAATGAATCCATTTTTCGTTCCCAGTCACAATGTGATGCAGAAATCCCTTTCATCTTTGCGTTGCAATCAGCTGTTCACAAGCAAAGTAACGCCGTTCAACATCTCTTGGTTTCAACTCGTATGGCACCCAATTTCCTTGTTTCTGAATCATTCCCATGATTTTCAGGCGTTTTGAAATGGACTTTTTGCGTCACTCCCAGTGATCCTGACAATTCTTGTTTCGTTTGACACAAAGTAATGCCTCCAATTCTGCATCTTCGAAAACTTTCTCTCTTCCATCTTTCCTCCTTCGACGTCAAAATTACCGTTCTTGAAGCGTTAAAACTACTCTCGGCACGTTTTTTCACTAATAACGGCCTCACCATAGGTATTTGAGAGCATTCGATGAGCCTCAGCCGCAGATTTCTTCATATTAAAGCATAAAATTAAAACCTCCCGCAAATGACGAGAATTTGGTTCCTAAGCGGACATGTTTGATCGAGAATAACTTTATGATGCAGACACAAATCGATAAATATTTCGATGGCGTTATGTTTACAAATACCATTTACATTTACGATCTATTTATTTCGACTACAACGTACCGCTAATGCCATCGCTACAGCAAAACGGCGAAAGCAAAGTTGTACACCTATGTAGTTCGAAGCGAGTTAAATTTGTAAAAGAAACAATATTTGAATATTTTTTCTTAATTAAGTTAACGACTAATTGAAATCTATCATATATTTAACTGTAAACTGTTTGATGTAGCTTTGTATAATTTTTATAAGGCTTCTGCAATCAAACTCTATTGGTTTTAGGCAATTTATTGGAATATAGCAGTGTGAACTGTTATTTTAGCTTTGTAATATATTAAGCATTATTTAGCTGACAATGATGACATACTTTATATACATCTCTTGCTAATGTGTTATAAAGTTGTAAAAGATGAAATAAATTTTAGGAATTCGTAATTATTTATTTCTCTTTTTGACTGACTTTTCTGTGACGTGCATAATTGTGAGTTCTGTTCTGTGTGTTAAAACGGTATGTATAACAGTTGTTTAGTTACCATGATGTAATTTTGCTTACTTAGTGATTAACTTACCTATTCTGAAATTACTCAAGTATATCCATATACCTATGAGTTAATCTATTTTTTTTTTTCAAGTAAATAAATTCAGATAAGTTTTAAGTGAAAGGATTTTCGAAGTGAAACTTGTTATGGGATGGCTTTGGAATTCTGATCGGCAATCTTTTTGTGTAACGAAAAGTGGTGGTGGTAAACACTGTACCGAGTAGAGTGATGAGAACACCGATCCTCGTCTGATCACCGACGTCAAGCAAAGTCAGGCGCGGTCAGGAATTGGATGGGTGACCGCCTGGGAACACTGCGTGACGTTGGCTTTTTGTTGTACTTTATATAAAGAAGTTTTCACTTCTTTCGTGTAATCACGATAAGAGAACGTACCTATACTTTGACAATTTGTTAGCCCCCTCCCTATCCGTAGTATATGAGAAGATCCCCACCTCTTGTAGTTTTCATGTAGTTATTCAAAATGGAAGGTATTCCCCTCCTACCTGTGACTAAGCGTAGTACTTTGAAAACCTCCCTACCCTGAAAGGGTCATGTATTATGTGGGTATGTTCCCTAATCAGTACAGTATTCTTTATTTAGGTACCTTTTTAAAGTCGAAAAGAGGCATTATATATGCTTTAAGGTATAGAGTATACAAAAATATTTAAAAACTTTGACATTCATGTCCTACATAATATAGTTTCACAAATTTTCTGTATAATTTTATTGTGAACGGTACGTATTCCGTGGTATAAACTTTTAGTTGAATTTTCGCTAAGGTTCAAAGAGATAATTACGTAACTGTTATAGTTGGTTAAGTTGATAACTATTTTCTAAAGAGCCTGTTGAACTTTTGAAATTCAATTCGTACGAAGTTAACGGAGTGTCGGATTTTAAAGTTTTAATTCCTGAGGCGAAATATATCTGCTTAAAAGGAAATAAATAATTTTGTACGATTTTAGCCGCTTGCTTCTGAATCCACTAGCAGCCTTGTTTTGAAAACTCAACTATATTTATGTAACACGGTTTGAAACGTGTATTGTTACCGTTCCATGTGTACTTTTTTAAAGATAACTTATGGTGGTTACAGGCAATTGCTTATACTAAAGCGAGAGTAAGTTTTATTGTCGTAACTTACTTTAGACGCAGACTTGTAAGGAGTTAAACTTTTGTTTCAGAAAACACTAATAATTTATGTATAACTAACTGCGTGATGCGATATATAAATAAGTGCAGATAAAACAATTCAGTATCTATTTCTCCTTTGTCTCTTAATCTTTTTTTTTATTAACGTGGGGAAATCCTCATGGACATGCCTCCCTTCCAGGAAAGAAAGTGGGTAGTGTGAGACTCATACTCACTTAAACTCCACGATGCACCGGTGGCAGCTTTTAGTTGGGGCGTGCAATGCTATCACCATGCCGCCCCAGCGGTCAGCTCAGTGGTAGGTGGCCATCGTTTCCCAAGTGTCTTCGCTGCCGAGCTTGACTCGCACTATGCGCGGCAGCGACAAGTCAATTTCAACCGCCGCAGTCACAGTGCGGCGATGCCCATCCCACACACTACACTTGGACAGGGTGTTCTGTGCGTTGTGTGTCTCAGCGTCGCACTCATGGCATGCGGCGGTCGGCTCCCTGCGCACGATCCAGTCCAGGTACCACTCAAAATATCCGCTGAGTACTTGGACCAGAGAAAAAGCTAGGGAGCCCCACTCCCCGTTAATCCATTCCGGCAGCACCGGGCGGACGACTTCATTGGTATATCTGTCATACCACGCGTCCGCCAGTTCCTGTCTCCACCTCTCCAACTCGTCCCTCAGGACCCTAGTCTTCGTCTGTTCCTTAACCTATCCTAACTAATATTATAAATGCGAAAAGTGTGATTGTTTATTACACTTACATGCCTTAACTGTTCAAGTGATCATCACTAAATTTTGTATACACTTTGCCAGGGCTACAGAAGCGGAGATAGAGTATCTATCATTCAGAAAAGAATCAATTGTTCTTGGGGGATAGATTAAAACTACAATAACTCGAGCGAAGTTGTAAGCAAAAGCTTATTCTATATTATTTGTACAATACTTAATGAAGATAATAATATATACATATTAACACGTGAAATGAACACTTTGTAATCCTTGTAATGGTCGAATTTTTTCCACTGGACGACTACTTGAAAGACAAACATTGGAATAAACATATTTTCATAGTATAATGTTGGCAAATTAAAGTGTTTATTGTTTATTCAAACTAATCTTTGTAACGACTGAACCAAATTTGACGTGTTCTTGGTATAAGACTGAAACAGATTATTTATATAGGCTTCTCATCTTTACGCTTTTACCATTAGAGAAAAACATTAATGGTAAAATTTAACAGAGGTAACTTAATAACGTAAAAAATATTGTAAACGGTACGTAGTAGTGATAAAAGTATAATAAAAAAAAAATAGAGACAACACGAGGTTTCCCTTGAAACAGAACAAAAAAAAGTGATGAATGCTTAGTGGTACCGTATTTGGCCACGTATTTGATCGATTTTGGTTCGAAGCGGGAGTTTTTGGTGAATGAAAATATCGTGAATGAAAAAGTGGGGCTTTTCTTATTGTCCACATAGCTAGCTACCGCCACCACCTTTAAATCGATAATCAATCGCCAAGCACCTATGTGTGTTCCAGTAACTACGCTTGATAGGCAGTCCTGCTAGGTTTAGCGTTACATTACAGTACGTTACGTTACATTATGATATAAAAGTTAAGTTATTATTTGATTGTAATAAGACTTATTACATTCAAAATATTACAAAATTAATTTTACTCGGTCCCTAAACGAATTCGTGGCGTCACAATTTCTGTTTGTTCAGTATCTCCTCCCATTAAGTTTAATCTATGAAATAATAGTTTCTATTGTTGAAACTCGGGGCTCTCCGTTTAAAGGAAATAGAAAATTGAATTTAAGCCTCCATTTTAGGAGTTTCGTTTATTTTTGAAAGCTTATTTGCTTATTCAGGCGATGTTGAGAATGGAGTGTTTTGAATAGAACGTATTTAATTATTTCTTCTTTTGTTTCACTATTACTTGTATCTTAATTTTAAATGTTAATTTTCTATACATAAATTTTGTAATATGCATATTTTACTAGCTACCGTTTGTTCTGATAAGAATCTTTAGAATCATAAGGAATGTATTCGCAAAACCGTTACATCTATACATATTATTATTGTACGACACAAAACGACATACCTCTTATTATTTTGTTTATATATAAGTATATATATATATTTGATTCACTTCACTTCAATTTTTATAAAAAAAAATAGTGTACTTTTTAAGCACTTCGTCCTTATCCAAAAGTAAGATTGTTATGATATCTCCATATAACATAAAGTTATTACAATTTTAAGCAACTACGCTTTTTATGAGTACTACGCGTTCAGCGTTGTATGTTTTCTTGTCTTGACGAAGTGTTACAAGCGATGTGGTGCTTATTAAGCATATAGTTAAGTTTTGCACATACGTTGTCAGGTGTATAAAGAAGGATATAGGATAACTCTCATATAGAAAAAATCTAATAATCTACTGCTCCCGAGATATAGATTACATCTACATTTATGCGAATTAAAGTTAATGTTATATACTATATTATAGAAGAAAAAAAAGTGTGTGGTTTTATGAAACCCCGATGCAAGTGAAACTTTTTTTCGGATCGTAGGCATTTATCTGAAAATTTTCGGAAAATTATCCCATTTAGGCCATTAAGATTTTCAATTTTCAATCTCCGTATTAGAGAACGGAATAAATAATAAATATTATAATTCAGATAATAGACGCATTTTAAAAAATCAGCACAAAATTATTTAAATCATTGAATCATTTTGAATTGAGCGCCGCCATATTTATTGGCTTTGGCTGCTCTGCCGAGCACTTTTCACTTTACCCTTAGTCCTGCGACCGGCTGTAATGTGAGACGCGATAGACGGGCGAAAAAAATTTGAGGCGATATAAAAATTTTCACTTTAATAATAAACAAGTCGCTAGATTCTACAAATAAAATGGGTCTCTGCCTTGTACGTTGGTGAGAACTGTGTTGTACGAGATAGTTATATATATATATTATGTGGAACATGTTCAGATTTACATTCGTACTGTACTAGTAACCATAAAAAAGTAGACGTTATAAGCATAATCCGTCCAATACAAAAACGGTGAACCTTTATGTATGCTCTCTTATTCTAGGATTCTTCTGTTTTATCTACATGTCTGTGTGTATGTCAAAGAGATGAGAGAAAAATATTTTTAGAACGCACGTACGTGTCTAACAATATAGAGGAGAAAAAATAGAATGAAGTCTCGTATGCGTGTGTTAATGAGTTTCTAAGTGTGAGGATAAGTTTTTTTTTTAATTTACTTTTTGTGTATTGTAAATGTAAATTGTATTTGTAAATGAAAAGCGTTTTGTTATTCCATCAGAACTACATTTGGACTTTATTTGGGCCTACAACGATTTTACCTATTCCAAGTTACCTTTGTTAAATTTTACATGATTACTGTATAGGTAATAGAAAAGCGTTATTTATAGCATATAATATTCTGAAATGTTCTTCATATGTTAATAATAATCTTGTCAAAATGAGTGCAGTTGTTTCTGTGATCAGCCCTATGAAACAATAGATACTTCAGATTTATATATAACTCGCTGATATCCACTATATACTTTGTTTGTGTCAGTTACTCGCTGATACCTGAGACTTTGTCTGTGTCGTTTATTACTGTAACAGTATATTTTATGTAATTAAAAAAAACAATGAGCACAACACCGCTTGCCCCACTTCTTTACGACAAGAAAACATATCATCTCTGAACACGTAGTGTTTATAAAGTAGTCATAAATTTTTTGTCAAATTACATCAAAAGTATCAAATGACTAAGAAGTAAAACTAAAAAACAATATATTGAAATCTATTCAGTAATTAATATATAATAAAAAGTAGTATATAGTAAGATTATAATTCATTGAAATAACCCCTTATCTGACATCATACATACAGTAATTTTTAAAAGTAGTGTGTATAAGTTATACTTCTTTGGCGTAACAAGATAAAAATCTTTTCAAAAATTTCAGCACTAAGTCTACTTTTGTAGAAAAAAACGACACCAACAATAGAAAAACACGACACTAACAATAGTAAAAAGGTATTTAATACATACATACTTTTTTTGAATAAAATGTCGACTATAGCTCGTGACGGTGTGCGCGCGCATCCTAAAAATTTACTCTCATCATTTTTGTCTAACGCGCCAAAAGAAGTATAACTTCAAAATATAATACATTATATTTTTAATTATTAATAAAACATACGTGTCTCTTTTAATTTCTCTATAAAACTATATTAAAGATAAGTAATAACACTTCCTCGTTAAATGTTCTGATAACAAACACTACTGTTATCGTATTCGATCTTAACCACACATATGATACAACCATTAACTTTCATAATATGTTTTTATGGCGTAATTCCAGCGCCTTTAGGTCGACCGTGTGTACTAGTCTATTTTATATCTTCTAATTAGAATTAAATGGGGGTTGTAGAACAGTACAGCGTTAAAGAGAATTGCATGAATATGAGAGATAAAATTAACGTACAATTGTTATTAGCATATGTAGACTGAAAGAGTGGTTGTTTTAAAATAAAAAAAGTAGTGTGTACTTATGTTCACGCGTTAGAAGTTATACTTCTTTGGCGTAACAAGATAAAAATCTTTTCAAAAATCTTTCGTCTTATTCTACGTTTGTAGAAAAAACGACACTAACAATAGAAAAAAGGTATTTAATACATACATACCTTTTTTGAATAAAATAAAAATAAAGTGTTGACAGGGTGTCGGTTTTTCGTGACGGCGAGCGCGCGCATCGTAAAAATTTACTCTCATCATTTTTCCCTAAGGCGCCAAAAGAAGTATAACTTCAAAAAATTCTTATTACACCTTAAAACATAAAGACTGTGTTACTTATTACTCCGTACTATTGGATTTTAAAAACTTAGAAGAGGAAATATTTACTTCTGACCCTTGTCCCACGCTAAGTAGGCCCATTTTCATACATTACATTTCATCATACATAGATCGTTCCTATACAATTCATCTATACCATTTTCCGTCTTACACTAATACTATATCTGTCCACATACTTATTTGATGATCCTCTAAATATAAATAAGCTTTATATACCTCGTCAAGACTTGTCCATGCTACGTTAAGATATTACTCTTCAACTATTTGTAACTGAGGCTGTTTTGGTGCTTTCTTTGTTATACTCATTCCTAATCTTTATTCTTTCTTCTAGGGTTATTCCACAATACCATCTTAATATGCGCATTTTATCTAAATCTTCTTCTATATCTTCTATATATAAATGAAAAGATAGAGAACTACCACTGTGTATACATCACGCAGTAACTATTGAATAGGTTTTGATCAGTTTTTCATAGTTTTACTTCTTAGACACTTAGTCCTTATCTTAAACAAAATATTACGATATCTGCCTTTAATATAAAGTTATAAGAAAGTACGATTTTTATAAGTGTATGTGTTTTCTTGTCGGAAAAAAATAGGGTAAGTGGCATATTATTACACATGCGCAGGTGCGAGGAATTAAGCGGTTTACATTGCTTAGAAAGAAATTTCCTAAGCAAAATATATTTTTGTTTTCAATTTTTTTATGTTTTTTACTCCATAAATAACATAATAAACAACGCAGACAAGGGTATTATCTAGTATAAATACAAAAAGCAATGACCTGACTGAATTGTCAATGTCTAGGCCAAAGCCGTGGGATAGAAATTTAAAATTTGGAGAAGATATTGACTTTGTAATGTAAGCATCCTTTAAGAATTGATTAAAATTCCATCAAGTAAGGGTATGAAAATGAGTGTTAAAATTTATATGAAAATATTTCTCGGATTACATTTATTTCAAACATTGTGTTGCTACTCTTCAACATAATTAATGATAAATAAGATGTTCAGCGTGTTTCAAAATTCAATCTTTAAGATTAAGCAAGGGGCTGACAAAAATAGAATGGGAGTTTGTTTAAACAATGTTAAAACATTAATTTAATTGTACTTTTAAAACAACTGTATGTATCCTACAGTCTATATGAGCGAAGCCACGAGCGGAAAGCTAGTAAACATAATATAACAAAAACTGAAATGTTCGGTTCTAATACGAGCAGATGAATCCTTTCGTTCTCGGGACCAAAAATGCCCAAAGCTGATCTACAGACAGACCACAAATTTGTACGTAAAATACTATTACTGTATTTCACCTTTTATTCTATCGAGCAGTCCATGCCAGATGGGGGCAATTAAACGTTTAGTTGGCTTTGTTCCGGTTCCGCTTAGCAAATTGGCTTTCTACATAATCAACATAGACTAAACCATTAAAAAATTGCAGTAGACCTGCATTCCCAATTGTAATAAAAACTCTTTCAGGTATTAATAAGACTTTTACTTCACAGGTTGCGGTGAAATCAGTATTTGGAACTTTTTTATTAGACTGACAAAATTAATGCATTACATTTATAGTAGTATCTTTCTGTTAAATTAAAAGACATCCACTCCAAGGTCATCTCCAAAGATCGCCACTACGCGGATATTTACGCTCTCTATTACAATTGTATTGTTGGTCCACCATGAGGCATGTGTAAGCTTTTTGATGTGGTTTCATTCCACCTCCCTCGGTAACTTTTCAAGAAGGTTTTCTATCTTCACGCTCTAACAGGCTTGTCCGAAATAGCGCCGTCTTAACCCTATCCCTCGTTGGTCTCCAGACGTTTCACTGTGGGAATTTAATCCGGTGTACCTAAGCTATGTTATCCAGTGCGTAGTCTTTAATTGAAAACTTCTCGTTTTCATTAGCCTTTCTTTCTACCACAAATATATTCCGAACGCTACCGTGTAAGTGAAGTAATTTTAAGGGCGATGTCGAAAATTGAGGTCTTTGTGCGGATTTTCTCATCTCTGATTGTTAGTGTAATCAAATGTAAGAACAACGGCGAAGATCGATATAAGAATGTTGAACGTATTAATAGCAGTGAAAACGTCAGAGAAGATATAGTGGTTTAGTGAAGAGATAGTTCAGTGCTTAGTTCAGTAGGTTACTGATATCTTGAAATATTACATAATTATGATGGTACTACATTTTGTGATTCCTCTCTTAAATGGTATCATCCTAAATTTGGAAATTATTTATTAAAATCATATGTGTGTGTTCCGGGAACAGTTTTTAAGTTTTACTTCGCATCGGCTACGTAGTTTTTTAACATTAGGTCGGATTGTGGAAAAAACTTTTGACAACCTATATGATTTAAAAAAATCCAGTTGTGCACGACTATATTTAATTTGTTGTCCAACAGTGTTAATTGAATGTAGATAAAGCGAAGTTTCAGCGTCTGTGGTGAAGTTTAGAGCATCTTACAATAAAAATACAACAATTGATTTAATGACGTAATTAAGTTGTAAGTTTCAGTGAAATTATTCATTATGTCGGTAGAGCTCTGGTATTACAATTAATTAATTTTGTCGTAAACTAAGTTAAGTTTAACCATTTATCGTAGCCTTCGTGGTTTAGATTCGGCTTTAACTATAATGCGGTAACATTCGAGCCTCTTACAAATTTAACTTCTTCATAGTTGCCATCATGGGTGACATTCTCGACGACTATACAGACATTTAAAGGCGTTCTAGTATTAACTATGTGTTTACGAATGTCATAAACTTTATTATGTATCTCAGTGTGTGTATACGGAGTTACGGAGTTGCGAAATGCGAACAGTCGACCGCAATGTACTTTTACTAGTTATAAAGAATGTGTCTCTAGTTTGCAGATAGCGGTATAACAGTTGGCAATGACGCCCTCGTAATAAGATTCACGATTTTAACCTTTGTGTAAGCGAGAATAAATTAGTTTCGACAAGTACTTGTCTGATACAGTTTTGTTCATTCGCTTTGCACTTAAAAAAATCGTCGCTCAATTAAATATGAGATGAACAAATGAAAGCTTTATCGGTGAAAGATTTTGTTTAAGTATTACGATTTCAAAATATTTCGTAAATAGTTTCACAGTGTATTAATATTTGATTGTCTATATCCCGTGTTAGGTACTCGCTATCTTTATTAATTCTATTGCCAAGTCATTGGTGAGGTTTTTTTGACTTAGATGATATATTAAAATTTCCGAGTTATAGTTTCTAATAACTATTTATCCTTTATATTTTTATGTTGCCATGTAGTCCGGTGAAACTGTAGAGGCCCTGCCAGGCCTACAGTGCAGGTTAGTTCGAAAAAAAAAGTTACCATATAACAAACGACGACATAGATAATATATTTGGTGTGGTCATTAAAATTAGATGATATATCAAAATTTCCGAGTTATAGTTTCTAATAATTATTTATCCTTTATATTTTTAAGTTACCCAATAGCTAACGACCACATAGATAATATATTTAGTGAGGTTATTGAAATTAGATGATCCTAGCAGGCCCGGCGGACGTTGTCCTGGCTTTATAATAAAAAATAGACACGTATGGACATGAAATGCTTAAGGTAACTAATGTATTTAATTTGATAAAGATTAATACTGTATTCGTTTAAATATCCTTCCAATTACCTCATTATATGTGACCATTTTTGATAGATAGATGGGTATAGTAAGCTATACTAAAAAGAGGAATATGCCATCGGGAAAAATTTTGTAGATCTATAAAAAGGGAATATCTCAGTATGCATTGTTTTGTTATATCTCAAAGGGATTAGGCAGCGTTTTCGACGAAAGCACCCATGCGGCTTGACTTTTTCCGATTCTTTCAACATTTATTACTTTATTAACCAATTAAAAAAAAAATCTTGACAAACTATATACCTAACCTTCCCCGCTATCTATTGGCGAAGACCGTATTACAATCCGTTTAGTAGTTTTTGACTTTATCGCCAACATTCAGACAGACAGACGCGGTGGACGACTTTGTTTTATAATATGTAATGATATCAAAATTTCCGCGATAAAGTTTCTAATAATTATTTATCTTTTATATTTTTAAGTTACCACATAACAGACGACCATCGACAATATATTTTAAATCATTAGATAATAAATGAATGAATTGTTCGGTATGAGATCCTCAGTGCGGCTGTAAGCGAGAGACAGATCGCTTAAATCACTACGGCATCCGAATACCATACAATATACAAACTAATAAAAATAGTATGCAAAATTTTGGATCCTATAAATCCACTAGTTAAATTATTCGAAGTTTTGTACGATTACGTTTTGTTTCGCTTCAGGCATACGGTGACGTCCAAATTTATACCGACTTACAATGCCAATTGGTATAAATAGTCTATTGCGTTGTATAATATGATTGCATTACCCGTTATATTACAAGTATTGAATTCTGGATTCTCTTGCTCCATTAGTATTATTTACAATAAACATTATTAGTTGGTGTTATCGCGACGAGTGAATACTTCGCTTTACACACACTAAAAGTCACGATACGAACAATTAATATTTCGTTTAATTATTGTGTCTTTTTTACAAATTACTACATAATACAGAACAGCAAATTACCCAACAGCAGGATAACTGATAACAGTCTGTAATAACCGTTATTGTAAAATAACATCGTTATTACCATCTATATTCTCTAGTGGTTGGAGTGCTTTGGTATGAAATTTAAGTATATTACATACAGTCCATAAATTTTAGTGATTATACAGAGATTTAAAAATAAATAATTTACAACAAACATTACTAATGTAAAGAGAATGTCAAATAATAATTAATTCCAGTATTTTACTCATGGCTGTCAAATAAATCCTCTTTTATATAGTTAGAAGGTATATGTGAATGAACAAACTATATTTTGCTTTATATATAGACGCGTGTGACACATAATATTTATTGTTTACTTTGTTGTTGCCTCGGGAGTGGTTTTGCGATGCCATGTCTAGTATACAAATATCCTTCTCAAATATTCAGAACGATACCTACAATATTGATGCGTCTTGTTATGCGTCCACGGCTCACGTGTACGTATTTGTATACTCAAATATATATATGTACAATGTAAAGTCTATATGTTATTTCGTTGGAGTAATAAAAGCAACATTATTTCATACACTTGTGATTTTAATCTATATATGTATAGATACAGGTCGCCGTTGTGCGCGCATCACTCAAAAATTACTTTATAAATTGTGATAATTTTTTTACACTTTTATTTTTAGACACTTTTTTACACACCCAAAAAAAATATCACGATATCTTCATTCAGTATTAGAGTTTTGAGAAACTACTATTTTTATAAGCACTATAGAAGACTAAAGAAGTTTTGGAAGCTAAGTGTATTTTTCCTTTCGTTTTTTTCCCTCTGTACATAAAATATATCGTTAAGCTAATAAATAACGCAGATGAAGTCGTGGGTATCAGCTAGTATCATGTATAAAGGTATTATTGCCCATAGTCTGTTGTCTAACTATTTTTCTGTACCAGATTTGTTATTTGTAATCCTTATGCATTTCCTTAGTATATTGGCGTGTGGTGGAGATCATCTTGATTTAAAAATCAAATAGTTTGGGCTCAGTAGCTTTGGTACATCGCTACTGCTTTAATACGTGCTAGATACACAAACAAAAGAAAACATTTTAATGTCCTCGGTACCGCTATATCTATAATATAAAAATGAATCGCTGAATGTGTTGCTAAGCGCAAATCTCGAGAACAGCTAAACTGATTTCGCTAATTCTTTTTTTAGAATATTCCTTGAAGTACGAGGATGGATCTTACGGAGAAAAAAAAATTAAAAAATTACCTGGAAAAGTCTTAAAACGACACTTTTCTATACTCCCATACAAATGATTCGTAATAATACTTAAAGGTCAATTTGAACTTTAATACCATATTATAAAGCTTAAGTTGTAGTGGAGAGGTTCCGTGAAGGCAAAACAATTGAGTGACGTTAGTATCGTATAAATATGAATGTCAATATTTATACGATGGTCCCGAATAGCAGAATAAGTATTAAAAAATTGACTGTTAGGCGTTACGAAGTACGTCGGGGTCAGCTAGTACTTATATATATATTATTATTACTTATTATATATATGCTTACTGGTGTATATATAATTAGTTATTTGAATTGTTAACTTAATTTGCGAAAGCATTTTTCGTCACACCCATTTCTTCTATACAGCAGTAGCTGAAATCCGGTTTAAAGTGTGTGATTGGCATCAGGTATTCGTATGGCCTTATGAACACCAACCGTTTAGGGTAAACTACCCAATTATTGGCACTTTAAGTAAATACATTAAATACATATATTATTATATAACTGTTTTTTTTTCAAAGAAAGGACGTTCCTGGTAGAACAAACGTTCAATCTATTTTCTAGGTATTAGCATATTATTTACTCCTAATTATTGACACAAGTTGAACTAATTACTGCCATCCTGTGACATATTCAATTAAATATAGTCTAACATTACTTTACTTATTATCATTATAATGTAGTTTCGAATTGAACTTTTAAAGAATAACTAAATAAAAAAAACAAATTTTGTGTCTTCAGTCCACTTATTAAAACTGACTTCTGACTGATCTCTGTTAATGTTTATCTTTAGTGATTAGCCACTATGGGAAAAGAGTAACGATACGTAGCCTACTCTGTCAGTTCGTCAACAAGAGTTCAACCGTTGCCGAGACGATTCCGGACATATACCAGACGATTCAATTTTTTTTTGTGTGTTGTTTTTTAATACAAGTATATGGAGCTTATATATGATGTATTTAGGTTCGGCATGAATGTCATTCATGTATTAAAGCCAGTACAGTGTAAAAACAACGATAGTAAACAGTACACAAAGACACTTCGTTAACATGCGAATCAAATCAATTTGACGTTTCTTATTAAATCCTTTTCGAAGATTAAAAATTCAGGTTTTTTATCATTGCTATATCTCCTACACATCTATCACCATCATCTTACCCTTATCCCACCTAAGTAGGGTCGGCACAACATGTTTTCCTTTTCCACTCTCCCCTGTCAAAAGTCATCTCAGTATTCACACCTTTTATACACATATCATTTTCCACACAATCCATCCACACCTTTTTCGGTCTTCCTCTACCTCTATATCCGTCCACTTTCAAACTCAAAACTTTTCTTGTTATATATATAATATTATAGAACAAGTTGCTTTTCGTATGTGTCCGTGTGTTCCGTTCTAAACTACGTAACAGAGTTTGATACGGCTGACACTATCGTTTAGAGAAATTCTTCAATAACATTTATGCGTATGTTATATTTGTATAAAGTACAGAATAATTACTTATTTTGATGACATCGTTGAAAGGATTTTTCGAGTGCCTGCTTACAGATAACGCTAGTTAATCCTTACGCGACACATAGGGAACGATATACAACAGAAATATCTGCGATGCCATATCATGACTGCCGTGGGTTATTTTTAGGAGATGGACATAAATCTTACAGTAATTATTGTTATCCTTCGGATGATTGTTATTAAAAAAACAATTAGTTATTTGTGAGGATATCTTTCTCAAGGAGCGTTGATGTGAGGCGCGCGCGGCTGATGGTAAAAATTGAGCCAAATTAAACATCACAACATGAAAAACATGTTGTAACGACCCTAATTAGGTGGGATAAAGGTATGAAGAAGAAGATCTTTCGTTTAGACATTTATGATGCTACATTAGTACCATGAGCCCGACCAAATCTGGGGTGTGTCGCTTAGTTAAATAATAAATAAAACCAGTTTATGGTCACATAGTTCTTCAGCGATCCTAGGTTTATTCAGAATGTAGCAATATTTTAAAGGTAATAGTAAGTATATACTACTATTATATAGAGAAAATATTTGATTGTTTGTAAGTATTCAAATTAATAAATGCTTAGACAATTTTAAAAATTCAATAATCTGTGGACTACAACTACATTATCATCGAGTAACAAGGGCTGTATTTTTAATGCCAAAATTAATGCGAATGAAGGCGCACGCAAAAGCTAGTTTTATATAAAATAACTTGAAACACTAAATGGACAGTAAAACCTTTTTTCCCGAACATAAAATTTTCTGTACCGCATTCAATTTAAAATCAAGCAGGCAAACCACGCGCCCGCAGTTAATTCAAGAATAGTGAATAGGCTCTGCTTTACGAACGTATGTGGTACACGGGCCTTTCATTTTTGAAATTCGAGGTACGTTTTAATTTATAATTTATTACAACTGAAAAACTTTGGGTAGAGTTACAGAACTTACAATTTGTTTGTTATTATTATCGACAGAGTCTCTATTTTTATTCGCTTTTCATACTATCCTAGCTGATATTATTTGCTTTCTCGTCTCAACTACTTAAACCGATCACTTTGAAAATAGGGTTTCAAGTTTTCACCGGCACCGAAAAGGACATAGGAGACTTTTCATCTAGAACAAAAGTACTGTTTCTGTGGGATAGTTCAGTTCTACAGCAATGCGAGTGAAGCTTTTGTTTTTTTTTTCGAACTGACTACACTGTTGGCCTGGTAAGGCCTCTACAGTTTCACCAGACTACTAAGGGGAGCGCTTAAAGCACTCAACCGATTTTATAGAGATAGTGAGTGAAGCCACGGATCAAAGCTAGTGGTCAATAATATTTTCCTGCTATACTCTTATACTTTGTTTTTTTTAAAGCAATTTCGGTAAAGACCACATCTCAAACTAAAACAAGTGATAATAGGCGAGAATTGAATAGGTGACAACATAGTGTTATCAGAAACACAGCAAAGCAGCACGAGCCCGAGTTGGTTTGTGTCGTAGTTCATCGTAACATCGTATTGCTACGCATGAAATATGTTTGATTTAGATTATATATGTTACGTCAATTTTATACTCATTGTATTGTGTTAAAAAAGGAGTCATGTATCTCTTCTATATTATATGTAAGTAATTAAAAATATATTTTTCATATCCGATATACAAGATTTTGCAGCAGGAATCCTGTGCGATGGAGGTGCTTCCTTACTTGAACTTTCGTACAGGTTCTATAAATGAAGTGAAACCGAATCGAAGTTTAAATGTTCTCTTTATACAGAGTGTTTGTTCATGTAGCACTATTAAATTAAGTCACGTCTAGTACTGCTTGCTAGAATGTTTATTATATAAAATGTTACAAGTAATAAAAAAAAAATATTACCCGATTTTGAAATAAAAAAAAAAAACAAAAATAGGGTAAAAATACACTGTGATTTATAAATTGTGTTGTGACTTAATGGTGCACATAAAATGATATCGATTTGCCTTTTTGTTAACAGCTTCATTAAAATATCTTGTGTTTTCTAGACGACTTTTATATGTATATTGCTCTAAAATTATTTTACAACAGTGTATTAGATTATAAACGGATAATTACTGAATATGCATAAAAGCTTAAACAATCAAAAAATACTAGATTAGAATTTCACGTACGACCATTTAATTCCATAATAAGTATATGGTAATTAAATGGTAAATATACCCTTACATATGTAGATATTTATCACACAATATTCAAAATCACACAAAAGTTTATATAACGTAAGGTGATACAGGTGAATCGCGGTCGCGTCACTCGAAAAGTACTGGATAAAGTTCTATCAACTTTTTTTTAGTTTTACTCCTTAGATAGTTGATCCTCGTCTAAAAATATCACGATAGCTTTATTTAGCATAAAGTTTTAAAAGGTGTGATTTTTATAAGTATTAGGCATTCAGTGATGTCTGAACTGGGGACAACCGGAGGATGCGTGTGGGTAGGTATGTGAAAGTAAACGGATAATATTATTTACAAATACATTTTGTAAGCAATGTAGCTAAATATGTTATCTAGATTCTCCGATCTGAATGCTATGCATACAAATGCTGGTTTCTGGTGGCTGCTCTCGCCGAAAGCTTATTAAGCTTACTACTTTGTGGCTCCGTAGCGAGGTGCATCTGGTTTCCCTATTCCTACCCCATGGGCTACGTCTAGGGTGTCATCTGCGTAACATATTTATTACATGCACTCCGGTTGGGAGTACATAGCGGAGCATCCAGTCGTAGTAGTCCAGCCCCAGTGGCTCCGAACCGACCCTTGTGAAACCGCGGACAGCGCTGCGGCGTTCCCTCCGCAAGTCGGTTAAAAGAACAAACACATCTTAAAATGTAATCAATTACTTTGTCATATCATATTACAATGATAAGAAAGAATGAAAATTACGTTTATTATTACTATAACAAAATGTTACGTGTGTCTTATAGAATAAATCAGATTATGGGTATCTGTTAATGACTAAAATCTGCTGTAACGTTAGAACGCAATTTAGTTCAATGTATTTAGTTTGTTATAACGTATTTAACGGTGTAAGTTAGGCTATTATTTTGACACATCGCTTTCGCTTGTTCGGATAATTGTAATTAGAAATATTAAATCACGAAAGTTTATGTAGGTAAGACGTTCTTCTATGTGATCATTGTCGCGGTTACTTCTAGACAATTCTTCAAAATATTTCATAATTGGTACTATTACAATAATTTTTCTTTGGTAGTCCAGAAGGTTCGATTGTTGGCTCTAATATTAATTCTGGCTACATTTATTGTATAAAAAGCTTACGTTTTTCTTAAATTTTTTAAGCTATGGAAGTTTTTTTTGATCTGTTATTAGTGTAATTTATGGAAATTATTGTTCATGTATCATTATATATATTCTTACTAAAGTATTTCTAGTAATCTTAGAAATTCGTAGTTGCCAAGAAATATTATGTTATGAGTTATACGAGTATTGTTTGCTTTGTGTGATATTAACCTCTTTTCTTGTATTACTGTTTGTATTAATTCCAAGGGATACATTAAACAAATCAGTAACTAGACTAAAAAAAAATAACTTTTTAAATTAAAAAAATGCGGATTGTAGGAAATTTTGATTTATGATTGAAGTTAAGAATCGATGCTACATTATCGTTAATGGATGCAAATACATACATGTATGTTGTAATGGTACCTACTAGGAAGTTGGACTCGTACGTTTGTTTATTTCTCCAATTGAACAGCAGCCAAGACATCGAATAAAGTTGGCTTCGGACGTGGTGCATCGCAGCGGCTAACGATAAAACCGCAAGTGTTTAC
Source organism: Antheraea assamensis (assembly GCA_035772565.1). Taxonomy (NCBI): domain Eukaryota; kingdom Metazoa; phylum Arthropoda; class Insecta; order Lepidoptera; family Saturniidae; genus Antheraea; species Antheraea assamensis. The sequence continues at coordinate 3,072,337 of JAQQSE010000062.1, read as the reverse complement.
AATTAAGAATCTACTTACTCAAGTATTTTATTATATTATGTAAAAGGTAAATAAACTCATAAATTGACTGTAGTGATTAACTGATTTTCAAGAACATCGTATCTCTTCAGATCCCTATATTTTCAAGACTAAAATGAAATATAACGCTTTATGATTCCGATAAAAAATTTAATATGTCGCATTTTCATGGGCGTCATAGAAAGTTTCTGCTTACTCTTTTGTAAATTCAAAATTGAAACAAAATATAAGTAGTTTTAAGGGTAATAATATTTAACTTCCTTGATAAGTTGAATGATATAAATTTCACTGATTTTATACTCCTAATTTTTATCTTATTCAGTTTAAAATACATTATATATTAAGCGTAAGATTTCAAAAAGTTTCCTGCCTGTGTCTATCAAAGTGAGCCCGAGTTATGCTTTGGAAATTTGCATTTCTCGTCCAAGTAAGGACGGACGGTTATTGCCGTACGAATGCCTCGCGGCGACTCTCTAAATTATGCATTAAACATTAAACTGTCCTAACTTATCGCTTTCAACGGAAGCGTTCAGTGTTGTCGCTTCATCTATTTAACAAGGGACAGTCTTTGTATGTCCATCTATTGAAATAATTTTTTATCATCATTGCTCGTGGTTCCCGTCTCATTGATTTATTAATTTATTTTTCTAGGTGGTAGAGCTACGCTGAAGCTATTACTGGTTTCAGAATGAATGGGTCGGCTCGCCCGGGGTAGTACCACCCTCTCACAGAAAGCCGACGTGAAGTAACAGTGCGCCCGCACTGTTGCGTTTCGTTCGGTCACTGAGAGCGACGGAGGCTCACATATATTAAAATGCCGGCAATGCACTTGCGACTCCCCTGGTGTTGCTAGTGTCTATGAGCGGCGGTGATCACTTACCATCAGGTGACCCACTTGTTCGTTTGCCCCCTATAATATAAAAAAAAAATATTTGATATATCCCTCGGGAAAAGCATTTTTTTGAATCTGTATGCAAAATTTCATAATAGTCGGTCAATAAACAAACATATTTATAGTCGCAATTATAATATAAGGATTATATCGAACACTGTTTCCTGTTGAATGACGGTGTAGTACAAAATAACATCAAGCTAAATTTAGAAGCTGTGGTGGATCTCGAGAGTAGCTACTGGATCACGCGGATGCACTTTGTGGTGGATTTATGCAATGGTTATTTGACATATTTGATTTAAAAGTTCTTAATATAAGCAACTAACTTGGCGCTATCCTAAATATGCTCAAGGCCTACCTGCAGTGGTTTTGTTGCATCAACGGGTTGTATATTGGCTTATTTAGTAACGTTCGCCAACGCATCGACGTGGATACTCCTGTAATGTATATGAGAAAGATGTTTTTTTTTTTATACTTTATAGGTAAGCGTTTTGAGCACAATCTCATCTGATGTTAAATGATGATGTGGTCTAAGATGGTAAGTCACGCTTAACCTAGAGGGAGACTGGCTCTCCAGTGCAGCTGCCGCAACACACCAACTGGAGCTTGGCGACACAATTTTAACTTGAGGGTGGTAGCTAGCCAGACGGACTCAGAAAAAGTCCTACCACCATGCTATTGTTTCATCACATGTTTTCCTTCACCGAAAGCTCCGACTCAGTTGCTTGGATTCGAACCTACGTCCTTTGACGCTGTGTCCGAATACACTACCAACTTATGAATACACTTACGATAGTGACAAACAAGGTATATTACTCTTGAATCATCATCATCATCAGCCTGTAAGAGACCCCCTGCAGAGCCGTAGGATGATATGGAAATAATCACCACGCCAGCCCACGACGTATCGGCGATTTCAAACTCTGAGATATCCACAGTTCTGTATTTTTCATCATACGGTGGTACTACGAGAACATTTCTCAGGTTCAGGATTCCTCACGATGTTTACATTCACCGTCGGCCAATAGTGTTAAAAATGTTGGTACATCCCAGTGTTCGTACCTACGGATATCGGATCGATATTCCACCGGTCAAACTACTTGACTACTTACAGATCTGTTAGTGTTAATATTAATGCATAATATAGTTTACTGGTTGATGCCCGCTACATAGGGACATTAAAAAAATAGCAAGCGGATCAATTGAATCCACAAAATATGTTACCTAAAAAAATCAACGAAATTTTGTGTTCTTTTTTTATATTTTATAAGTTTTCGTATTTGAATGCAATTTCAAGTCAGGTTACATGACGATGTAGCCGCGCTAAATTTAGAGGGGGATTAGCTATCAAGAGCAGCAGTCGGAAAACATTATTTCAATATATGGTTATAGCACGCCAGGTGGACATTAGAAAAAGACCTAAGACATTCCTATGGTTTCAACACGATGCTTTTCTTCACCGAAATAATAATAATAACGCCAGCCCGTAAAAGGTCCTACTGCTGAGCCTTTACCTTTCTCGAGTGCAGGTACGGGCAGAATCAATACGCATCCCACGACATATTGTCGACAAACAATTTGTATGTTGATGTTGATTGTACAAGAACAATGTTCTTCAGGTACATATTTCCTCACGAAATTTTCCTTCACCATCAAGTGATGGTATTACAAATTCAAATAAGTAAATGTATTTGGATTTCGAAAAATTTATTTGCGTGGCGTCAAAGCAATAATTATTGGTCAAACCACTCGACAAACGCAACTTTCAATCGAAAGCAACGGCTTATTACAAGGATTCGTATCACGTCGATAGATGCGGTGTTCAAACTCACTACGCAATTTTATAATCGCATTGGCAATATCTATCTCTTTTTCTTACACGGCTTAACTCATTTAAATTCTACTAAAACGTTAGTATACAAAATACCCCGTTTCAATGCAACGGTTTTCCATAAACTTCTGCCAGCTACATACAACGTATTCACTAACATCGATTAATTAATTGTAAAAGCACTCAACTAATTTGCTTTCAGGTTTTTGATCTTTATTTAATACAATTGTTCCATTGCATTCCTATCTCTGAATGAGTTCTATTTGTAGATTAGGTTTTTGTAGGAAACTAGGACAATTTATTTGTAATAGTATAATCATAGTGTAATTTAAATAAACCATCTACTTAGCGAAATTCTTGAGGCTAATTAATATATAACTCGTTACCTAATTCCCTTGGATCTGAACGTATAACATTTTGTACAGGAAATTCTTATACAAGGTATGCAAGAACTAATATTGTAGTTGGTAGAGCTACGCTGAAGCTATTACTGGTTTCAGCATGAATGGGTCGGCTCGCCCGGGGTAGTACCACCCTCTCACAGAAAACCGACGTGAAGTAACAGTGCTTGCACTGTTGCGTTTCGTTCGGTCAGTGAGAGCGCCGGAGGCCCACATATATTAAAAGGCCGGCAACGCACTTGCGACTCCCCTGGTGTCACTAGTGTCTATTTACGGCGGTGATCACTTACCATCAGGTGACCCACCTGTTCGTTTGTCCCCTATAATATATTTTAAAAAAAAAAGATCTGTAAAAATTCATCTTCTCAGGAGAAATCCCATGGAACACTCAGTTAATATTATTATAATTACCTTTTATCATGAGTGTCTTATCTTGTACACGTGTATTTAAGATAACAGTGGCTGTGTCATGTAAATTTGTGTTTAAGTGCAAACCACTGGATTACAACCAAGTGTAAGGTTCGCGAGGACTTCGTAAATTATGCATTAGACATTAACTGCTTTGACTCGCCGTCGTTTGAGGCTGTCTCTGTATAATCACCTCATTTATAAGAGCATATATTGACTGTCTAATGTCTCATTGCGGTTTTGATGATAAAAACGCCTATCACGAACGAATCCATAATCAAATAGACAGCATATTTGACTAGGAAGTCGTTAGGTTTCTGTGTCCTGTTATTCTACTAAATTATTCAGCCTTTGAGTTGTAATCTTCTGTTTATCGACCAATAAACCAGCGATTCATGTAAGCATGAAAAGGATTGGACCTTAAAATTTATGATTATGATCAGCATAATTTCGGTTCAAATTCTTTGTAGCCCGCTGTAGTCCGGTGGAACTGTAGAGGCCTTACGAAGCCAACAGTGTAGGTCAGTTCGGAATAAAAAAAGGTTCAAACTCTAAGCATTTGTATCACGTGCTTATTATACTAATATTAATATAGCAAAAGTTAGTTCGTTTGTCTGTTACGCTATCACGTCTTAACTATTCAACCGATATCATGAGATTTTGCATGCACGTTATCAGGGGCATAAAAAAGTACATAGGATACATTTCATACGGAAACCACGTACTGTTCCCGCGGGATTGATTAAAGCTAAATTCACGTGATCGAAGCCAGGAGCATAAGCTAGGGATCTGTATTATCTTCGTAACACAAATTATTACGAGAGGCCTAAATTAGTTTCTAGCAACTTTTATCCAAATGAATATCTTGCCTCGTTATACTCCGTCTGCCTTAGAGGCCATTCAAGTATTACGTAACCACTAAAAAGGGGAGGGGTCTTTGATTTGCTTATTTTTCATGACATACGAGAGGGGGAGATCGGGATGTGTAGGTCTGACCTGTGAGACTACTATCGCGTAGCCCCAATAGGGAACCACTACAAGTTAATTCCTTTACAGAGAATAAATTCCTTATTTCTAAGCTTGTTAACTGCTGTCCATGTATCAATAAGGAAACCAGCTCACATTAAAAATACTTATGTTCACTTAAGCATGAGAGTGGAGGTAAGACCATTGCTTACTTTTGCTGACGAGGGGAGGGGCTGGTCAGTAACTACAAAATTTCTGCTTCCGTAATACTTGAACGGCCCCTATAGGGTCAAATCAGAAGAGTCGCTAATGAGATAGCATTATTAGGCCATATAATAACGTTGAACGAGTAAGATTCTACATTTTTTTTTCGAACTGACTACACTGTTGACCTGGCAAGGACTTTACAGTTTCACCGGACTACTAAGGGGAGCGCTTAAGGCACTCACCCAAGGTTAAGGCACTCACCCGAGCCAAGATTCTGCATATCAAAATATATGGATGGGCTAGAATACACATATCATAATAAGGGATAACCGACATCAACGTCAAATTCAATTAATTATTCAAAGGGTTGAGTTGAATAAATATATGGATAATCAGTAATCGTCGGCTAAATCTTGAATCTACATGTGAATTTTATCGCGCTATGAAAAGGAAACCGACACCTCTGCCGCGTTCAGATGCCATATCATTAACGTATCTCGGATGTTTACCGAACGCCATTGAGTTATCTGCAAATATATTCCCCTTTCCAAATACCTTGTAAACGGCTACATTTAAATATATATCGTATCATTGTTTGTTATAAAGGTTATATTCGTTTTATAGGCAAACATAATTATGAATAGAACTTGGAGTGTGCATTTGGACAGGTCGAAATCGAGACTGGGTTAATTAATGAAAATGTAACGGGGCTGCGAAAGGGTTGTATTTCTTACGCTAGTAGCGGCATTCAAGTGTTTTTTTTGGTTCACTTTTTTACTGTAGCAACTTAATTAGGGTCATTGAGTATGAAGGTATTTTTTGTGGTTCTGAGATAATATTCCTCTGATGTTATTTACACTCCAGCAAATATCTTTTATATGAAGATATTGTTTCTCATATACCAGTATATTATTAGCGCGTCTAGAAAAAGTATGACATAAATCATGCAATAAATGGTTTAGGACTGCTTTCTTTTTTATCCCACATTTAGTACAATCAATTACATAAAATGAATATACATCATATTTTAGTAAGAATCAATTGAACGTAATAAATACACATTAATTGTTAAAATATTTACACGGTATTAAAATATTACTTGTAATGCAATTTAAAGGTTTCTAATCAGTAGGTAATATTTTTTCTTATTACATTTGTAGATCATTAGGTCTCGATAAAGACTGGCGATTTATTTTTCTTACCAAGCGTCGAAAGTATTCAACGGCGTGTGGTAACATTTTGTTTAATTATGAAGCAGTAAAGAGCTATGAAGGCCATCTGGTCTTAAGGGGTTGCATACCGTAAAGCTATATATAACCGACCATAATACCAGTTACAATATATTGTAACTCTTGCGGATTAAATTAGAAAGCCTTTTGTATTGATATTGTTGCGAACTATGTCTTTTAACCTATCCAAAACCAAGTAAGTACCGCTGCTTTGAGGTTGATTCTTAAATCTATATATTTTCATATAGAAACCATGTACTGTTCCCGCGGGATTGATTAAACCTTCATTCACGCGAGCGAAGCCAGCGGAGCAAAAGCTAGTGATCTGTATTATCTTCGTAACACAAATTATTACGAAAGGCCTAAATTAGTTTCTAGCAACTTTTATTTAAACGAATATGTTGCCTCATTATACTCCATCTTCCTTGAGAGGCCATTCAAGTATTACTTAAGCACTAAAAAGGGGAGGGGTATTTGATTTAATATATACCATACTTATGTGGTGGTTGTGCTTCCCCATTTAATTCCTGCACAGATTCTCCTGATCATGTGTGATATATACTCAATGGTTATGTTTTGAAATAACACCTCTTAGTACGTTTAAACTTCAGGTGCCATTCAATTACGTGCATTGAAGCGAGCCTATGATTTCAATAAGATTATGTTAGTAATATTTACTTTGACTTTTTGGCGGGATCTTAGTCTGTCATGTAGTGGTTTTTATATTTTATTCATAATCTTGTGTTATTAGACTCTATATTTTGTAATATTGGTGGTGTTTTACGTAATATAGTTCGGTTATTATGGACAAGTGAAGTAGATGGGAAATAATGCCACGGAGCATGCACTCTGAGATGCCGTCAAAACTCCATGGAAAGTTCAAACAAGGAAACCACCATCTTGTTGGAACATTATAGTTATCGCAAGACACTTACTTGGTATAATCTTGTTACTTGACGCTGGCTAGTGCACAAACCATGACGGAGCCAAAAAAAATAAATAAAGAAGAATATTTACTTTTTGTTTTATACAAAATTCATAAACAAACTCGCACGAGATTTTGTAAAAACTATGAGATATTTTGGAAGGGAGGAGTTTTTTTGCTTAGTTTTACTGCTTACTATTCGTAACTAATACTTAATCATTCTCTTACCAATATATTTTTTATACACTTTATAGTTTAGTGTTTGACCACAATCTCATTTGATGTTAAATGATGAAGTGGTCTAAGATGGTCTAAGATCACGCTAAACCTAGAGAGACACTGGCTTTCAAGTGCATCCGGCAAGTGCGGACAAACCTACAGGTGCATGGCGACAGATTTTCAACTTGAGGGTGGTAGTTAGCCAGGCGGACTTAGAAAAAGCCATATCACTCACCATGTTAAAGTTAAAGGGTACGTAAACGTAAACAAAATGTAAAGACATAAGAATATATAACAAGGATAAGCTAGTTCAAACTTGTCGTCTCTTCCCCCGATAACAGCATTGTTTTCAGACTCCGTTGTATTTTGCCTAAACTAAATAAAGTTTATTTGATTTCGATTGGGAAAAACAACTAATAAAATGAGTTTACTAGACGTTTGCAAACAATTCGGTTTAAGTTGAAATAAAACTAGGAAAAATACATCGAAGCTGGTTCTATCGAGTTGTAGCGGTAAGCCGACATGCGACGAACGAACGACTAACTACCAAGTACCAAACGAACCAAGACGTCGATACAGAACTGGGATTTCTTGTTACCCATTTTATTTTCTTTAGAAGGATCGGAATTCAAGCGTCTTCAAGGTGTTTCTTATCCTTATATGGACGTTTAATTGTGAAGTGACAGTTCAGTACTTAAAGCTAGTTATAAACTTAACGAGATTTAATAGAAGTCTATAATTACTAATTACAAAAAAATTGTCACTACATAGTATAAAACAAAGTCGCTTTCTCTGTCCCTACATCCCTATGTATGCTTAAATCTTTAAAACTACGCAACGGATTTTGATGCGGTTTTTTTAAATAGATAGAGTGATTGAAGAAGAAGGTTTATATGTATAATGCCATAAATTAAATAGTGGAAAAGTACTGTTATATTTGAGGTTACTCCAAATTTAATGCGTGCGGGCCACGGGCAGTAATGAATAAATCAAAACTACTGGATTGATTTTAATTATTTTTTTAGTGAATGACATAGGCTATATAGTTTATACCCGTGCGAAGCCGGAGCGGGCCGCTAGTATAATATATAATAAAAATTAGCTGATTTCCGCTACTTCGTCTATGTTACTTATCTTAACCATACCTATAGGTACTTTATGTATATATGTATATGCATGAAAAAAATATAAAGCGTAAAATATACTTTTCTTGCAATATTTCTTAGTATACAATATTATCCGTTTACTTCTTGTCTCCGGCGTATACGTATTATACCGCTTGTCCCACTTGATATCACTGAACGCGTATTGCTGACAAACTATAGATATCGTGGCTTTTTTTTTTAGATAAAGTCTAAGCGTCTAGGAAGTATAACTAAGAAATTATTCGAAATCTATCTAATGGGTTTTACGTGATGCGCGCACGCAGACCTGTTACCATTTTATTTATACAGATTTTTTAAGAGGATTCAACTTAATGTTCGTGCTCTAATAATCAAAAGCATATCGCATTGTTTGTTATTTTAAAGCGGAAACAATATAAAGCATTGTATTGAAACGATTCTTTACTGGGTTATTTAATTAAGTACGAATTCAAGCTTGGTGCAGCGAACTCCCAGCATTATTATTAGTGCCAACCGAGGCATTTCTATTTTATTCTCCGGCCTGACTCCGAACTTTGTGCAAATGCGAGAGGCACTACTATCGGAATACAAGCGCTCCCGATGAAGTTTTCAGAAAAGTTTTTGTATACTAAAACTTTTAATTATAGATTCGCTGAATTTTGCGTTTGTTCGTTCGCTATTAATGGACATTTGAAAATATTTTGTGTTAATAAATACTCTATGAAGATGTCCGAATAATATTATTCTGTTTAGAAATTATAATAAATTCATTTGTAAAATATTAAAATACAGAGATTTTTAGATATATTTTTTTAATTTAACACAATTTAAAGAAAATAAAATGTAACTTGTATTATGTCACTAAATAACTGATATGTTATATAGAACTCATGAATTATCTGTTCAATATTAATGATATTATTATAACTCCGTGAAAAATTTGCAAGCTAAGAAATTTATAAATATATAATTTTTAGTATATTGGAAAAATGCTAATTTTTTCCACATAATCACTACTCTTTTTCTATTTAAACTAAATAAATTAAATTAAATAAATAATACTATTTTAACTAAATAATAATTATTGTTATTACAAAAATATATTGCTCTATATATTGAATAAATACTTTTATTTATTTTATAAATTTTATTTGACTTACTTAAAATTAAATGTCGATCTATTACTACTGTATATTAATAAATATTATTACGTGTAGTTCATTCAAAATATTTTTTTCTTTTTTGTTTGAAGTAAAATTTTATTAAAAACTAGTTGTGCCCGCGACTACGTCCGCGTGGAATTTCAATTCTAAACACAGTGATTAATAAAATAATAAATAAAAAGGCGTATCAACACTCGACATCGACCGTTAGTGAACGATATTGTTCTTCGAGGCGTGGCGTGGCACTACAATGTCTAGTAGTTGCTAATTCATACTTAGTCCATTGAAATGTTACATTTTTTAGGCCTTACCTTGCGTTTTTTAGAGGACGCAATTTTATTTTTTTGATGTGTAGGGGGGGTCAGTGTAAAGCTAAAATCAAGTTTGTGGGGTCGCCACCCTTGTCCCACGGCCGCCATCTTGAAAATAGGGGTTGAAATGGTTATTACGATTTATCTCTTAAACTATTTATCTGATAAAAAAGAATTATCAACATTTTTGTTGCAAATTTAATCCTCTACAACTTTGGTCCAGTATCTTTTTGTCGTAGAATTATAAATAAAAAAGTTATAAGCGAAAATGTTCACAAATTCGAGAAAAAAATTTATAAGTTTCGATATAACTTTTTTTTATCATTTTACGAAAAAATGATATCAGACCATTTTTGTAGATCGTTTTTTAAGGAATAACTTTTATAAGCAACATTTTTAATTAAGTCAATAGCTAAGGTTTTACAGCGCTCCGAAGTAAGTATTATTTTTCAGTACTCTTAACTATACGAGTACATATATTATACGTGTGTACTAATAATGTGTCATCAGTTATTTTCTTTTTTTTTATTTTGTTATTATGATTTTGCAATATTATTAATAATTAATTATTGACTCTTTTCCACTCCATTACAGAATTTTACAATTATTGATTTTTAAAATAATTTTAAATTTGATGGCCGTTACTGAGAATACTGTCCAGGTAGAAAATACTTAAAGTGACCATGAGGGAGCAAAAGAACATCTGCCTGCTATTATTATTATTATTATTTCTAACCTCTCTTGTTGTAAGAATAGCTGATGATATTGTGTTGAAGTTGTCGTTCAACTTATATCTTTCAGTTGTGCTACATATTTCTCTACGTGGGGATGTATTTTATTCTGTTTTTAATTGTGAAGACGATTTCGAATGATTTTAGACACGATTTTAACTTTTTCAGTGAAAACTATTTTTTTTTTATTAGCATTTAGAATTTTTAAGCGTGCTTTTTCTATTATTCCAACATGAGAAAATAAGAAAATTAAATTAAATAAAGAAAATTATAATAACGAAATAAAAAAAAAGAAAATAACTGATGACACATTATTAGTACACACGTATAATATATGTATAGTTAAGACTACTGAAAAATAATACTCACTTCGGAGCACTGTAAAACCTTAGCTATTGACTTAATTAAAAAATGTTGCGTATGAAAGGTAATCCTTAAAAAACGATCTACAAAAATGGTCTGATATCATTTTTTCGTAAAATGATAAAAAAAAGTTATATCGAAAAGTATAATTTTTTTTTTTCGAATTTGTGAACATTTTCGCTTATAACTTTTTTATTTATAATTCTACGACAAAAAAGTATTGGACCAAAGTTGTAGAGGATTAAATTTGCAACAAAAAATGTTAATAATTTTTTTTATCAGATAAATGGTTTAAGAGATAAATCGTAATAACCATTTCGATCCCTATTTTCAAGATGGCGGCCGTGGGACAAGGGCGGCGACCCCACAAACTTGATTTTAGCTTTACACTGACCCCCCCTACACATCAAAAAAATAAAATTGCGTCCTCTAAAAAACGCAACCCCAAATGTAACTTTTCAATGGACTAACTGGGAATGTATAATTCTGACATATTACACTGTGGCACCGTGGCACTCACAACAACATTCAGCAATGCCGAACTCTGTCCAGCAGCTTTTGCGTAAATTTCTTCTCTTTTGTATTTTCTTATAGATAAGATAAATATAAATATACGTATGCGATATATATGTAATATAGACCCTATATGTTATACCGGTGTATAATCTACCACCGTATCAAATTTCGCCAAAATCCCTCCAGTAGTTTTTCCGTGATCCGCGTACAAACGACAGACAGACATACAAAAATTCTAAAAACAATAGAAAGCGTTCTGTCGTTGTTTCTCAGCCTACCTGAGTATTTTCTCTTAACTATATTTAATGTACAGATTTCGTCTCGTTACCCTTTTATTATATGTATAGATTTAATCATGTAAATAGTTATCGAAATTACAGTTTATAATTTCGTTTTTTTTTTATCTGACTACACTGTTGACCTGGCAAGGCTTCTACAGTTTCACCAGACTACTAAGGGGAGCGTTTAAGGCGCTCACCCGATTTTACATAAGCAACCAGCACAAGGGCGCACAGCGCGGCTCGGCTTGGACTGTCAGTAATTTCGTAGTTATTTGAAGCTTATACTTTATTATCGGTTTAATTAGAAATTTATTTATGTAACAAAACCACTTTGATCGTAAAACATGAAATTCATAGATAAACCATAATCTAATAATGATCGTTTATTCGTGAAGATAAAAGGATATTTGTGGCTGTTTAGTTACACTAATAATTTTAATCATGGCGAAAAATGATTCATAGGTACAGCAGATATAAATGATATTAGAACAAGGAAATGAATTAAACTCAACGTCTATATGACAACTAATTAAAATGAATGACTTGCAAGATAAAATATTTCCTTTTTGTTTTTATTAAAAAAAAAATACAAAAAGTAACAAGAGTTAAAAACAATTTTAATGATATCCCTTTTACAGAATATTCTCTAAATGAGGAAAACGGTATAAAATTATTCTGTGCTACAATTAGAGTATTATATTTAGGAATAAAAAAATGTGGTTAAAATATATAAGAAACATTTAGATATTTTAAAAGTTATACTCGTTTTGTCGTGTTTTAGTGTAAATTTTTAGCATGAAATGCATTTTGCGCGCGGCATTGTAACAAGCTATGAAGTTATTATATAGACAACTAGCTTTTGCATGTGGTTTCGCTCACAATAACGCCTGGACTGTCCAAACCTATAAAGGTTTAAGTTCCATACAAACGAATGTAGACCTCATGAGGCACAAGTCAACAGACTGTTGGCAGCATAAACTTAAAAAAAAAATACCCGATTCATTGCAAAACTTTTCAAAATAACAAATAATGTATTGTAAAGTATAACGTTAAAGATTATTTTTTATTTAAAATGTATTTTTAAATTATTTTTTCATTTGTACGAACTTTTTTTTTTCTAAATCATAAAATTGATAATGTACGGTGTCGTAAAATTAAAACGAATATTAAAAACATAATCCGCCATTTTGAGATCTGGGTCTTAAAAAATCAGCCTAGTATTTTGATTCTGGAATAAAGGTATCATGCTATGGTCTTATTACGATTGACATGCCAAACAGGTGGTAGAGCTACGCTTGTAGGTGGTAGAGCTACGCTTGTAGGTGGTAGAGCTACGCTTGTAGGTGGTAGAGCTACGCTTGTAGGTGGTAGAGCTACGCTTGTAGGTGGTAGAGCTACGATTGTAGGTGGTAGAGCTACGCTGAAGCTATTACTGGTTTCAGCATGAATGGGTCGGCTCGCCCGGGGTAGTACCACCCTCTCACAGAAAACCGACGTGAAGTAACAGTGCTTGCACTGTTGCGTTTCGTTCGGTCAGTGAGAGCGCCGGAGGCCCACATATATTAAAAGGCCGGCAACGTACTTGCAACTCCCCTGGTGTTGCTAGTGTCTATGGACGGCGGTGATCACTTACCATCAGGTGACCCACCTGTTCGTTTGCCCCCTATAATATAAAAAAAAACATGTTGTGCCGACCTTGCTTAGATGGGGAAAGGGTAACGTGGTAATGATTTTACTTTTTCAAAAACCCCGGCTTTAACCTACCTACATACTTCGAATGAGAGTCTAAAAAAGCTGACTATTGAGTTATCATCAAATGAAAATCGCCTCATCTTTGCAAAGGGATTAGTAAACAAGAATTTGTATGACCATTTAGTAGGACATAGTCGTTCCTATTTTCTAATATTCACAAGGAGACTCGTAAAGTCGCAAAATTATTGCCGCTTGCGGAAATTCTTGTCGTGTTCCCTAACTTTTTTTATTATTGCACATAATAACAATGTAGGGTTCTAAGTACAAATAAATGTTTACTGTTTCCCTAAACTTGAAAGATTGTCACTAGCAGATAATGAAAAAATAGACAGATATATTTAAACTTTTTATTACAGTCCCGTAACCAAATTGTCCGGGAACCATACCGACGATTAAATAACATTTGAAGTACGGTCGCATTCAAACTGTTTGTTTGTGGAACTCATCAATATTCGAGATGTGAATGTATAATATTTTTAACGTAACATTACAGCTATCAAATTCTTGCGTAAACTAAGATGTAAAGGTGTGTTCCACAAAAATTTAGTGAACGTGCTCAGTGAACTATAGGGTTACAAACTTTTAAGCTCACGTTTGCGGAAAACAGACGATTTAAGTGCAGAATATGTCTCAAAGGAGCGGAAGATACCAAAATGTACAAAATGTTCTTAAATGTTTTAAAGAGATCAATTCTTATAAGTATGTCGTATATTTATATATGTAATTGCTTTCTCGAAAACTGATCTAAAGATTTGCACGAAGTTTCGAGTTTTCCAGTTGTCCCTGATAGGTGTTTTTTTTCTTCAAAAGACACCATGAAAATCTTTCGCTAGATATTCAATCATTAGAGAAATGAAATTGGAACTTAAATTTTTATATTGGCCTATCTCTGGTGTTACAAACAAGTGGTCCCGGCGTTTCTGGAACAGTTGTTCCTCATCTCTAAATATTGTCCGCTGTTTTCGCAACGTTTACAAATTGCTCAAGGCTATTAGTAGGAGGACACTATACGTAAAATAGTAGGTTAAGGTCACATTCAAAATAACCTTTACTTTTAATATTTGGTTTGTAAAGTGGAAAGTTTATCTTATACAAATATTGCATTTGTATATTCGTTGAACGATGTTTCATATATTATTTATAACTAATTGCTACCAGCGACTTCGTCTACGTCTTTATTTTTCTTAACAATATATTGTATATACAGAGAAAAAACATAAGCACCAGAATTTTTGCCCAACTTTACCTTCGCGAGAAAATACGTAATGCTTATAAAAATTGTAGTTTCGCAAAACTTTAACTTTATATTCGTCCGCATTGTTTATCACCTTAACAATATATTTTATGTACACAAGAGAAAACATAAAGAAAATGAAAGTAAATATATATTTTGCTTACAAAATTTCTAGTCTTTTGTTGTTCTTATTAAAATTGTATTTACTTAAACATTAACAACTTTTTATTAAATGAAAATATCGTGACCAATATCATCATCATCTTATCCTCATTCCTCCTAAGTAGGGTTAGTACAACATGCACTCCTTTTCCATTCACCCCTATCAGATGTCATCTCAGTATTCACACCTTTTATATACATATAAATTTTTCACACAATCAATCCACACCTTATTCGGTCTTCCTCTATCCCCTATATTCGTTCACTTTCTAACTGAAAACTTTTCTTGTTATATGATTTTCATCTCTTCTCATAATATGCCCGTACCATGCTAACCTATTACTCCTTAACTTCTCTGTCACTGGTGCTATTTTCAAACTTCCTCTGATATACTCATTCTTAATCTTCTCCGTTATTGTTACACCACACATCCATCTTAACATTCGCATTTCTGAACATGTAATCTTTTTTCATCCGTCTCTTTCGTAGCCCAGCACTCGGATCCATATAAGACGGCTGATCTTATTATAGTTCTATAAACCTCCCTCTTGAGATTCAACGGCATTCGTGGGTCACAAACCACCCCAGATACTTTTCCACAATTCATCCACCCTGCATTTATTCTATTCCTCACATCCTTGTCTATTCCACCGTCATTTTGGATCGAAAATTGGAGCAGGCTGGTAAGAATATACCGTTTAAGGTAACAACAAAAACTGGATGGGCCCCCGAAGTCACAGAACAAATGGTCAGTTTTCATCCAACTAATCTTTAAACCAACATTCTCCAGTTTCTCTTGCCATTTTTCCGGCTTACTCTGGACCTCAGTAGCATTTTCAACAACAAAAACAATATCATCAGCGAATATCATACATCAAGATGCTTCTTCCCGTATGTCTGATGTTAGTGCATCCATGGCAAGAAGGAATAAATAAGGACTTAAGACTTCATAAATGAAAGTTTATAGTACAATAAGGTATAATTTTGCAACAATTAAGAAATTATGATAGGTTATACTTCTTCTTTGTTTTTGATGTCTTCGATATTGCATATCAGTACACGAGTGTTTCAATTTGCAGTAAGGGAAATTTTATAATTTATTTTATACTAATTTACAAATCCAAAGTAATTGAATACACAAATTTCTTTTCAGAGTTCAAAAAGTCCTATCCATCAAAGGGCACTACTATTACACAGTAATTAATATTCGTGTTAGTGGTATAGCCTCATTATAAAATACTGCATTAAAATGTACATACATTGTTTTTAGTTCAAATTTCAACGTATTTAATTTTATCTCATTAACACTGACATAAATAACGCGTTTGAGTCACGAACAATGCGACTACTGATAAAACGTGTACCTAAACACAAACACCTAGTGGCTAGAAATCATTGCGGTGTTGTAAATTGGACCGAAGCCAACGACTAGCGTATTTATAGTAATAAACAATGTGTACATGAATGAAACTCCCAAATTATATACTGTATTATTTATTATTTTAAGTTTGTTTACACTTCGGTTTTTGTTTTATTTTATGTCATCATCTGAACATTTGACAGCCGCGGGGGAGTCTTAACCTGGTCTAGAATAGTCTAGTATATTCGACCTTTTCTATTGATTTATCACACCTATTGTCTCTGGTTCATTGTGGACGCCTTTCAACGGTCTGAGTTTAAACTTGCATCCTATTCCACGTCTGTCACATTTTTCCTCTAGAATTCTTTTAAGTATTCCGACCTCTTTCACACTTAAGGTATGTCCCACTCATTGCCGTTGCCCTATTTCAATTGTTTTGATAACATTTTGTTAGGGTGTTGTCATTTTATGTTTTTGATTCGCACTTTTTCAAACACGTTTTCTATTTTAAAGCAGTGATGTTCATTCTACTTAAATTCAATTATAGCCACATGATTTATTCCTAATAAATAGCCACTTATCTAAGGCTGAATCCAAATGATATTTCAGGACAGTTTACTTTAGATGGCCTTCGAGTGGAGTGATACATTCATATGCGTTTGCTGACAGCACTTGGCTAGTCATTACAAAAAAGTGTAACATTAAATTACCAAGAATTGATATATTGTAGCAAGATTTTATACTTTTTGGACCGGGTTTTAACATCTTGGCTGAGAAATCCTAAGGAGTTTAAGAAGACTTATAGATATTTTAAGACACATTTTGAATTTTCACTTCAATTCTCTTAGTTTTTATAAAAGCAAACTTTCTTATGGGAGACCTTTGAAATTCTGATCCGCAACCTTTTTATGTGATGAAAAGTGGTGGGAGTAAACACTGTGTCGGGTAAAGTGTTGAAGACAACGGTTCTCGTCCGATCACCAAAGTTAAGCAAAGTCGTATACGGTCAGTACTTGGATGGGGGAACGCATTTTTTATAAAGAAGTTTTCACTTCTTTCGTGTGGTCATATGGAGACATACACTTTTTTTTAATTATTTTCCACTACATTATTTTACTTTCTAAGTATTATATTACCAATTATTATGTATTTAATCCGTTTTGGGTTCGAAATTGAAACAAAATTATGGTTTTGGTTCTTTAGTATTTAGTGTAGACCTCTGAGGTCACAGAATGAAATGGAGAGGAATATAAAGAAATTATACTTCTACTAGCAGCGTTACAGAAATTAAAGGCGGTTATTTCTTTTAAAACATGTTTATGCAGATTTGTTTCACTATAAAATTTAATACGAGAGAAATGAATTCGTAATTCATTCCAAACTTCGCTGTTTATTTAAAATTGGTTTTATTGAAATGTATATTTATTCATTTAAATTTCCGAACGTTACTTGTCTGCTGGAATGAAGTAAATTATCTTTCGGAAGATGGCTTAAAAAAAAAACTCATCGAATAAATCGAAACACCCAGTCAATTCATATTTTCAGTTCGGATGGTATTTTATTTGCATACAAATACTGTTTTTGTGTAGATATTTTTACCTAATACTGGTGATTGATTGTGAGTCATTCGGGTAATCTCGTTTTACGGCCGGCAATATTTATTTTCTTGGTAAGATTTTCAAATGGAAAATATGAATACTTGTATTAAGGTTGCAAATTTCATGTTTTTCCTCTATTTGCAAATATATGTGTAAAATAGTAGGCCCGGCGGACGTTGTCCTATCCTGATAATAAAAAATAACTAATGTATTTCATTTGATAAGAATTAATACTGTATCCATCTAAATAGTCTTCCAATGACCTCATTATATGTGGCCACGTTTTTAGAAGATAGATGGGTATACTAAGCTATCTTTAAAAGACAGGTAGGATATGTCATCCCAGACTTTTTTGTAGATCTATAAAAGACAAATATCTCACTATGCATTGTTTTGCTATATCTCAAAAGAATTAGGTAGTGTTTTCGATGAAAGCTCCCAAGCGGCTTGACTTTTTCCAACACTTCCAAGAATTATCGTTATATTTCGGTCAATTTACGCAAAATTCTGACAAATTATATATCAAAACCTTCCTTATGTATTACTCTATCTATTGATGAACATTACAATCACTTCAGTAGTTTTTGAGTTAATCGCGAACAGATAGACAGACAGACGTGACGGACGACTTTGTTTTATAATATGCAATGATATGTAGTGAGGTAGTGTTAAATATCTAATAGATTGTAAAATATCTAATACTGCGAAAATAACAAGGCTTTAACTGTATTTATTACCGGTAGAAGACAGCTTTTTTGATTTTTTTTCGTATATTCTTTTGATTATAGTCATTCTGTTTAGTATTTAGTATTATTTAACTTTGTTCCTTGGTCTAGTATTATATTTTTGGTACGTCAATATTCCATATAACAACTACATTGGATTATCCGGGGTGTATGTTGCGGCGTTTTAATTAGTGTCGCATTTGAAGGCACTTACAGCTTAGAAGTGTAAAAAGGATTAGCTGTTTGTTTTGACTTATATTCTCATGTTTTTAATGTGTTTAATAAAAGGTCCAGTACACTTTTGAATTTGTACATAATTAAGTATTATTAAAATATTAATATATGCTGATAAATGAGCTAGCAGATATTAAACTATTCATAGGGGTAATTTACTACGCAATTAGACTAAGTTAAATTTGCATTTCTAATTGGGTGGCTGGTTAAAACAAGAAAACATGATACTGTATTCAGTGAAGGTTAATTTTATTATTGTGCTCAGCAGAAAGAAACCTAGCCAAAAAAACCGTGTTGAATACAGGTTATATACATTTCAGAACCATATAACTAAAGTGAGTTATATCAAAATATTCTTGTGATTTTAAAGCCTAGTAGTATGACTAAAATTTAGATTTGTACTTGGCTTACTCTGGTTTAGGTTTGGTGAGCTTGGGGATGCAAGTCAGAGAGACCGCATTGCACTGGTTCGGTTGACGAGGGGAGGCAGCTGGTTGTGTACCCAGCTTGCCTCCCTATAAGGACGACGCCAGACGAATAGTTTTCGCCGGGCTGACCGCTGGGGCGACATGGTGATAGCACTGCACGATCCCTTGTCGCCCCAACCATTGCGGCGGTCGGGTACACCAGTGGGGTTTTAGTGAATAAGAGTCTCATACTACCCACTTTTCCCCCCCGAGAGGGTGGCGTGTCCATGATGGATTTCCCCACGATAATAAAAAATAAAAAAAGGTTTGGCGAGTTTGTATATACTACAGAAATAAGATTATCTGTCAATATTCAAATAACAAATATTATAGTTTGCGTTCCACTACGCTTTAATCCAAAAAGGGCTGAGAAAAAGTTAGGGTTTGTTTACTTTATTGTGATTCGTAGCAAACATAACAAAACCGCTCATTTTCATAGTACGCATTTCTCTCGCCCTCCTACCTCATTAGAGAGCCAATCCCGTCCATTGTTTATACAGTGACTGACATCCACATCAAGAGAGGGTGCAAATGGATTGTGATTAATGGCTTTATTCTTTCTAATGACTCTCGATTTTGAACTAAAAATTGGCCTTTAATTCTGTGCGCGAGTGAGAAGTGTATATGCAATGATTGCATATATACGGATTATATAAATGTTAATTTTTGCCTGTAACTTCGCTCGCGGTTATATAAATTTTTTAAATAAGTTACAGCCCACGTTGCTCGCTGATAATGTAGCTCACAGGAGGTGTGTTTTTTTTAGAACTGACTACACTGTTGACCTGGCAAGGCCTCTACAGTTTCACCGGACTACTAAGGGGAGCGCTTAAGGCACTCACCCGATTTTATATAGGCAACCAGCACAAGGACACACGGCGCGCACCCGGTTGGACTCTCACCAAATATTCCGAGTCAAACTAAGTTAAGCTAAACAACATATACACGTGTGTTTCACGAAGTTATACATGTATCTTGAATCTGACTACTAAATGAATCTAAGCAAACTCCGTCCGAAAAAGTGATTAAAAAACAAACCCAACATCTATATGTACCTACATGTGTGTATGTGCACGTGTGTGGGGTGATCAGTGTTGCTGGAGGTGGGAGAACTTTTCAAAAAGTACTTAATGAGTGTATCCATTTTTTAATAATTTTATTGTTTACACAATAGTTACATAAGTACAGTTAGCAATTTGATATTAACTATATTAATTCTACGCTGTCAAACACATTGTTCGCGGTTAATGGTAGGTGTGAAAACAAGCGTATACACTAAACTATCTTATCTATCTTACATATAAATCATAATCTAACTTACATACTAATCTTATTGTTACTTATATACATTGTGCTACTTACTACTTTTCAATTTTCCCTCAGTGTCAAGGCAATACCTATGAACAAATATAACATAATAATATAACCGCCTTATCTAACTAATCACTATATACATTGATAGTTGAGGCGATTTTTCGAATCAAGTCTGATTAAAGTTTTTTGGAGTCGCTAGTATTTTCTTAATCAACTTGATGTAGGATTCCTTTGATTCCCCTTTACTGAATACTTCTTGAAAAAAAAATGGTGATAGTCCTAATTGCCTACATATCAAAAATCAAAATCAAAAATACTTTATTCAGTTTAGGCCCTGCGAAGGCGCTTATGAACGTTAAAGTTACCACCGGTTCGGAAAACAAACCAATCATCGAGAAGAACCGGCAAGAAACTCGATCTGGTTTATCTGTTCATTAACATATTATAACTCATATTTTTAAAACATAGTTATAAATAATTACATTCGGTTTTGGTGGATGCACACAGAGGGCGTCATTTCCAAACGTCACCGTCGTTCACATATTGATCCACCCTGTAATAGCCTTTAGATATTAAACCGGCTTGACATGGTGCTTGAAATTAGTATCCGGCAAATCGGTAACGTGTTTTGGAATTTTATTATAAAACCTAACACTATTACTTAAAAAACTGTTACCGGTCCTAGTGAGCCTAAAACATGGAATGGCCAATATGTAGATGTCTTCAAATCTTGATCTCTCGTAGCGAGGACAGTGAGTCAAAAGATGTTCTATAGTTTAGATTGACGTTTGGTCGCATGGACATTTATCGTTATCGGTGATGTGAAATCTGTGTAGGTACTGTTTATGAAAATCGTGTCGGATGAGAAATTGTGACAAATGGAAATTGAATTTGGTGGTATTCTATAGTCGCTTAATGTCATCGAGCCTCAGTAGTGGTATTTTGGTATGCAGATGTAGAGTAATCGGGGCTTTTATGCAGCGGTGCCGCCTTCTTCGCCGCATTATCGGCCGCCTCATTTCCGACGACCCCGTCATGTCCTCTAACCCAGCGCATTCTAATTTCTCAAGTGGTCCTATAGCTCTGGATAATACGGTGTATGTGAGCAACTATCGAATGTGCATTGTTTCTGTTATGTAGTGCCCCTATGGAAGATATGGAATCCGTATGAATAGCGATGTTGATGTATTTTTTAGATGTTGAAGTGTAGCTCCATTTTGTTTGTATACAAAAAAATTCAAATCCTCTGTGCTTATAATAGGTAAGCATAAAAGAATAATTACATTATTAATTGTAAATAACTTTCAAATATAGCCAAGTTATTATTCTGTTACGAGCAATTAAGAAAAAAAAAAACGAAATCTATATTTATTTTTAAATTAACAATAATCTTCAGTCATACTGCTGATATTCATAAATCGGTTTTTAAAGTATTCGGGCCTTTGTTATAAAAAATATGAGATCAATGCCTCTTACAGCGTTAATAAAATAAATTTTCAAATATTTTTAACGTTATGCAAATCGCGAAACGAGCCTGCCTCACGCAGCCATTAGCCGAAATCCGTAACTGCGGTCGTTAAAATGCTGGCTGAGCGAAATAAATGCAACCTCCTATGTTTACGCTTCTTTATTTCCAAATAATACGTGTGAATGCGTTGCGCTGTGTGTCCACTTTTTTATGGCCGCGCGTAAGCCCTATTTTTTTTTTTTGCGGTTAAATACAAATTGCCTGTAAATAATGATGCCTATTCATAGCGATTGTGGAAATGATTTTCTCCGTTTATAAAATACTAACGGACCTCGTAGTTAGATGTTCTCGTGTCACATGCTGAGAGGTTGATATTTTAGGACTACATGTTTTGAAAGGAAAACTGTTTTAGGCGTCTTTTACAGTGAAGGAAAAAGAACCGTCACACTCGAGCCGGTGACGCTGAATCATGCTTACTCGGTTCTACTCGAAATCAAGCGCGATCAGGTCGGTGACGCGCTGAATTATATATACTGAGCTTCAGTCTTCATCAATCACGCTTTCTGTCTAAAGCTAAACCTATAATAAATTCAGTTTCTCAGTAATAATTAAAAGCAAAGTGCATTATGACACGTAGTTCTAGAATCTTATAGATAATATATAATGCGGTTTCGTTAAACTTGGCCATAAATCCTTTTCTGCACAATAATTATTTACTGTAAAAGGTGGAGACTGTATTTGATTTTTCTTACATGTAGTATGTAGTATAATTAATCTGTAAGTCTTCTTAAAATAAAAGATAAAATAAATATTTTTAGAATTTCATGTTTTTATACATTTTCTTTTATCTCGTTTTTATCTTTGCAAATTAACGAGAAGATAATGACATCATAGATTATTAAAGTCAAAACATTATTTTAGTCAGAGCTATATGTGTCAACGCTAAGGCTCGAAGCTATTAATATGCACATTAACTAGTTATTTGTTCCCTGTTTGTGTTTAGTTTAACAGGAACGCAACCTTCTATTTTATCGTGAGAAATTCCTGCACACGATACTCCCACTCACTGCTGAGTAGCGCGGCAGTAAGTGGCTTATGTCAGACAGACTTAGTGGTTATAACTCCATGGCATTTGTTTCGTACATGTGGCGGGCCCGCGGGAGTCGCTTACGCATACGTCCGCATCATCACAAGTCCGACCTAATCAAACTTAATCTAGTACGTTGCTATTAGATTATCATAGTTATTAATACTCACCGGGGGATACTCGCACCATTGAAATGGGAAATAAAACTATTTTCACTCCTTTAACGGGCCCCTAGAAAATCTGTAGAATAACTGATTTGTACACTGTAGCTGTAACATACAATAACGAATTTGGAATACGAATGAATAAACAAACAAAGATTGAACGTGATTGTTTGAAATTAATTTGCAAAATATATCACAGTTCATAAAGTCAACAACAAACAGCATTCAAAAATGTTATACTGGCTATTAAAAATTTAATTAACATTGAATGAAAGTTACAATTAAATATCGACCAAGCTCAAATTGGACTTGGGCTTCGCGGGTTCCGTATTCCGTAAATATTATAAAAATGTATTCTTTTTAATTTTCTTTGGTATGTTTAACGCAAACTAGAATCAGGTTTCACTGATTTTTATTATTTTTAAATCTTGTTAGACAGATTACACTATAACCAAATGAAACGTAACTTTACAATAAATCAAGAGAAAATATTCAGTGTCTATAGTTATCCTTACTATATTCTATAATAGATTGGGTGAGCGCCTTAAGCGCTCCCCTTAGTAGTCCAGTGAAACTGTGAAGGCATTATTGCTGGCAGTGTAGGTTAGTTTGAAAAAAAAAGTCTATAATAAGTCGTTGTATGAAAATTTCAACGGTTACAGTATTGAATGGTTCGAAAGATACAGTACATTTAAATGTAGAACAGAAAAAGTAAGGTACGTAACGTAACGTACGTTACGTAACGTAAGTATGCGAAATATCAATAAATAATATTATAATTAAAAGTAATCCCATAGAGAGTTGATGTGAGGCGCGCATGGCCGATCGTAAAAATTAAGCCAAATCCATAGATCACAGCATGACAAGTATGAGAAGTGGACTTAGGTTGTTACTTGAGGCTAGGGTTCTTGGTAAGTAACGAATTCGGGACGTAAAGTAGAGATTTTGTGAGTTAAAAAGTGGGAACAATGACTGGAAAGGGGAGAGAATTAGCGGATGTCTTACTAAAATGTGGCTAGTTTGCAAGAAACGACATGGAAAAGGATGAAAGCGAGAGAGATTGGTGTCAGATATAAATTTTACTATTGTAGAAGTAACGTTAAGAGAAATAGGGTAGGAATTGTATTAGACAATGAGTTTAAGGAATGTCTGACGAATGTAGAAAGAGTTAATGATAGATTATATTGATGAAGTTATTGATAGAACATATAACGTTATGAATGAACGGTATGGTGTGAATGCGTTGCAAGCTGGATGTAATGCGCCTGTAAAAGAGAAGTTTTGGGAAGATTTTGATGTGGTGTTGATGGATATTTCTCAGAATGAGGATCTATAACGGTGGTGATTTTAATGGACATGTGGGAAGAGAGAGTACTTAGAGACTGGGGTTTTGGGAATAAAAACAAAGAAGAAGAAAAGCTCATTCAAGCTGCCGTTACTTTCGATATTGCAATAGCTAATACTTTCTTCCAAAAAAGAGATCATACGATAGTGGTAATCAAACTACCAATATTGATTACTTTCTCCTACGAAGAAATAATAACCAAATGGTGAATGGTTGCAAGGTTCTGTCTGGAGTTAAACCATCGTAATGAAACCATAGTATGGTGATAGGGCATTTTATAAGGTCGTCTGGCTTGCTTCCATCCTTGTGTAAAAATCTGTCACCAAGCACTTGTTCATGTGTACTAGTAGTCGCACTTAAGAGTCAGTTTCTCGTCGCTTTAGGCTTTAGCTTTTTATTTAACATGCGATGAGATTGTGGTCAGACAGTAAAACCTATAAGGTATAAGAAGGTTTACAGGCTGATATTACAGTGATAACTATGTCTTAGCTTTGATGTCCATAAGCGTCTTCTCAGGACTTAAACTGTATAATGTATTTTTGATTTAGCAAAACTAAAAAAACATGATCTGCATCTTGCGTGATGCACGCACAGTTGCAGAACTCTATCATTTTATTTATATATATATGAAAGAATATTTTTATACAATCTATATACTAAAATATACATATTATGTCCTGTGGGTTTTTAGTAAACTGACTATCATGTCTATGAGACGTTGGTTTTTATATTAAAATTCACCAGTTTCTGTAATCGTATCTGACATTTGTTTCGCACAATTGTCTCACACGTGTCTACATATATAGTTAGATGGCGCGGACAGCGTTTGCATGTAGAAATAACATGTTATTTTAAGCATCGTCACCGGACGAATGTCGTATGAATTGTAATTCCAAGCGTTATCTATTTATTGAAATCAGATACGATATGTTTTATTTATTTATAAGAATATTGCGCGTCAAGTAATGTGGACTGGATGCTTATTTTCACGTTAGGTTTTTACGTCTCTTATGAATAAATAGTATGTGAATCACTAAGCTCTGTTGTTTGACGGTATCTTGAAATTAACAAGTAAAATTGAAATGAAATTGAATCGAAATAAAAAAAATGAAGAAAATTAAAAAATATATATCTGTGGTTTTATGAAACCACGATGCAGTGTATCTTTTTTCGGATCTTAGGCAATAACTGAAAAAATTCTGTGAATTAATTGAGCCATGGGAGCCTCCATATTGGACTTGGCTGCTCTGCCGAGGGCCTTTCACTTTACCCCTACTCCGAGGCCGTCTGTAATGAGACATGCGATGATTGATGGACATTTTGAGGCGATGTGAAAAAAGATTCACAAAAAAAAACGACAATACAAACACCGGAAACCTTTACTTGTATTAATTATATTTTGTTTCTTTATATCCTTTGTGCTTTATTGATTTGAAGACATCATAGTTAAATACTGTATAATCTATATTATTTCCATAGCTAAGGCAAATCCAGTCACACATCATATCTCAATTCGTATGTTCGTCATTAAACTGCTAAAGAGTGCAACAAAAACATACATACTATACAAGCATATTCGAAAAACACCCTTTTCGTAGTCAGTACGTTCTCGTTTACACGTTCGTAAATTGTTTTCTTTGGGTATTAAAAATATGAGCAACGGTTTTTCATGAGATAAAAACCAGCACAAAAAGAAACCTGTGTGATATTAAATATACATATACCCATTTAATTTTTACCTCTATTTTACTATAATATATCTTTCTTTTTTTATTAGGTTTACGAAACTGGATTCAGTCTGACAATTCGATAGTATATATTCTATAACTAGACTTCAAATTAAACCATTCTAGACGTAAACACAGCTTACTTTGTTGTATATGCAACAAAATAAAACCAAGATACAAAAACAAAAATGCCGCGTATGTGGGAATAATATAGAAGAAAAATAATTACAAATAACTTAATAGAACTAAAAAGAAAAACAATTAAAATTAACTTAGCGTTTGACCACAATCTTATCTGATGTTAAATGATAATGTGGTCTAAGATGGTAGTCATGCTAAACCTAGAGGGAGACTGGCTCTCAAGTGCAGCTGCCGGAATACACCAACAGGTGCTTGACGACAGACTTTAAACTTGAGGGTGAGTAGTTAGCCAAGTAGACTTAGAAAAAGCCCTACCACCATGTTATTGTTTTATCACGATGTATTCCTTCACCGAAAGCTCCGACTCAGTTGCTAGGATTCGAACCTACTTCCTTCGACGCTGTTGCCGAACACACTACCAATTGATTATCTGATTATCCATTGTTCGTATCTTCAACTGAGTGGCTGCTATAATTGATTCATAATATTGCTTGAAACTTAGGACCGTTTACATTTTTGTAGATATTTTGTAACTCTTTACAAAGTTCTGTTGTTGTATCCATTGGTGATGATATCCAATTTTCTTATTCATTCTTTATTCCTCCATGTTGATTGAACGATTGATGGATAAATATGGCGACATCGGTAATGACTTCATAACTTTTATAGAAACTTCTTGAAATTCCATAGATAAATACCATATTTGATTAATCTTTGCAAGAATAAAATGGCAAGGTAGAAAGGTTACATTTAGTGAAATACGGTGTGTATAACATTATTAGAATTCAGTGCATTGATAAAAGAAACAGATTTGAATCAGAATAAAGTACGAATACACGAAATTACATTGAAAGTAATTACACTTTTAGGGTTGGTAATACTAATTAAAAAAAGTTTTTCCTTGGATAGCCTTTCAGGGAAAAAATCTGCTTATCTAATGCGGGAACAAATAGGATCACTTTTTCACTGACAGTGTTCCGAAGAAATTAGACTTCTTTACATCAAAGCGTTTATGTTAAACAGAGCTTGTTTATAAAATATAAATAGCAGTATTTTATCCCTAACGCTTAATTTTTTCTTTGCTAACTCAATTTTCACAATTATCTAATACACATTGTTTTGAAACCTTATTTTATCTATTTATTAACTCTGAAAGGCCATTATTAACAAAGACACTACAGCCATCAGGAAAATTTGTTTTTGAAGTTATACTTCTTTTGGCGCGTTAGGAAAAAATGACGAGAGAAATTTTTTACGATGCGCGCGCACACCGTCACGAGAAACCGACACCCTGAAGTTAGCTATAGTCGACATTTTATTTTTGTACTTATGCGTTACGCGTTGCCGTTGCCATGGTAACGTGGTAAGTTTTTATTCTAAAATTATTTTGTCATATTCGACACATATCTGTAAACTATAACCGACGAAACGAAAGGGCAAGTTTATTAGTTAATAGACAAAAAAACTATATAAGTATAGTTAAAAGATAACTCGTGGATAACATTTTTAATTGTAGATTATCTTAATCCGTTCAAGTACTGTAAATAATTGTAAATAATTATAGTTTTTATATTTCTTATATATTGAGACACTGAGAGAATAATTTATTGTATACAATTAAAAATTATTTATACTTAAGGAAATAAGATGTTTGTTGCAGTTTCAGTCAAATTTTAATTTTACTATTCAATCAACTATTATTTTTTTTATTTTTTTTTTGGCGGGATCTTAGTCTGTCATGTAGTGGTTTTTATATTTTATTCATAATCTTGTGTTATTAGACTCCATATTTTGTAATATTGGTGGTGTTTTACGTAATTTAGTTCGGTTATTATGCACAAGTGAAGTGGATGGGAAATAATACCACGGAGCATACATTCTGAGATGCCACCAAAACTCCATGAAAAGTTCTAACAAGGAAACCACCATCTTGTTAGAACATTATAATTATCACAAGACACTTACTTGGCAAAATCTTGTTTCTTGACGCTGGCTAGTGCACAAACCGTGACGGCGCCAAAAAAAATAAAGAAGAAGAACTATTATTTTTATATATAAAAAAAAAGGATGTACGTATTAAATACCTTCTTTCTATTGTTAATGTCGTTTTTTCTACAAACGTAGAATAAGACGAAAGATAAAATTTTGAGAAGATGTTTATCTTGTTACGCCAAAGAAGTATAACTTCTAACGCGGGTACATAAGTACACACCACTTTTTTATTTTCCTATATTTTTTCCCATCGGTGTGTTACGGAGTCATATTTAATTGTTCTATCTAATTGATACTATATTATATTTTAACTATAGTTACGTTATTCGTCGTGTAATTGCTAATTTAGTCCCATTTAATCCCTATTATATAGTGCAATAACATAATTAATATTAAGTTATTATAGCATTCTTTCATATTCTCCCTTGTGGAAATAAAAGTAATGAAATTGTAAAGGTTCACAACGAAACATCTGTTGCAGGTTGTAACTATAGCTTTTAGAATATATGGCTAAAATTAAACAACACTTTAGGATAACTGGTAAATCAAGAGAGTGTATAAAAACGTATGAAAATGATATTTTTTTGAAATATCTTTATTTTGTATTTGCTTGCAGTATTAAGATACGGTTTGAATTTTATGTAGTACTAGCGGCCCGCTCCGGCTTCGCACGGGTATGAAATATATAGCCTATGTCATTCACTGAAAAAATGATTAAAATCGATTCAGCAGTTTTGATTTATTCATTACTGCCCGTGGCCCGCACGCGTTAAATTTGGAGTAACCTCAAAAATAACAGTATTTCTCTACTATTTAATTTATGTTATTACACATATAAACCTTTCTTTTCAATCATTCTATCCATTACAAAAACCGCATCAAAATCCGTTGCGTAGTTTTAAAGATTTAAGCATACATAGGAATACAGAAAGCGACTTTGTTTTATACTATGTAGTGATATAAAATTTTGTCAATGCCACATCTTGTATTTTTTAAGGATACGTACTACGTAGATAGTAAATTTTACAATCTTTACTCGTTATTTAGAGAAAATTTAGACACAATATTAATATACATTGCACACTTTCGACCCCTCAAAGACGCACAAGTGTCAGCTTTTTCTACGGCAGAAACTCATTCGTCATAGTTCCTCAGTTTTAGGGCACTTCTCTGTATATCTCTGGTAATATTGGGATCCTTGGTGTCAACATATCCAGCGATGTGTAATTCCGGTCTCATCTGGAAATCAAGGCCAAAATTGGCAATTAAAAAGCTAGTCCTCAACCGGTTAAAGCGTTACTTCACCTCAAAGCAGCTACCTGTGCTTTATAAAGTGGAAAACATGGTAGTCATTTAAAAAAATATCAACAATACAGACTTTTCTTAGAAATAATATATAATTTACTAATATTTTAATAAAAAAAATATATGCCGAATAATCTTGAAACAACAGATGGAGGAGTGTTTTAAGTTATTATGGGTATATTTCGTGTTGGGCTAGTGATAAAAATATAACTTTTTTTTCTATATTTTCTCCTGACACGTTCTTTACAATCGACAGTACATCATAACCAACAAAAGAGCAGAACACAGAACGTCGGTCATCCGGTTACAGAATATTTAAACACTCCACAGATTAACAAATGAAAGTTGCGTTCATCAACAGGGATTAATCCGCCGTATAGTATTTTTCACATTTTTTATTATAATTTTGGTCATTTTTCACCTGGTAACATATATTCTATTATATAAAAATGTTACTAATACCTGCATCGTTATTCAATAGGCTCGTACCGTTTGCAGGTGAGGTTACCTCGAACTATCTGTCTATACATACATATAATAAAAATGAATTGTCTGTATGTAATATCAAAATAACGACTTTTTACTGATTGGATATGAACGTATACACGATACTGATCACAAAAACACGATTTTTAAAATTTTTGTCTGTCTGTCTGTTTGTTCCGGGTAATCTCTGAAACGACTGAACCTATTGTGACAGAAATTTCACTGACGGATAGTTAAAATTACAGCGGGTAACATAGGCTACTTTATTTTAGACTAGTTGTCATCCATGGCTTCGTCCGTAGTACTATCTCCAAAACGTTTGAACCATTTTTCACGGATCTTTCACTAACAGATAGCTGATCTTATAAGAAGTAATTTACAATTATAAAAAAAAAAACGTATGCAGGCACTGAGGGCAACAGCTAGTAACAAATAAGGCTTGAATAACGTTTATTTTTAAATGATAGAGACGATTTAAAAACAAAAGAGAAACAGGTTAAATTCGTCTGATGTTAGCGTAAATAGCACACTTGGATACAGATGATTTCCCAAACACGTTGTTGTTTCAAACTTATGGCCGTAAAACTGAAGTAATTCGGGGAAAGTAGTTTAGTCCTAACTAATATTGTTTTTGTTCAGTACTTTATGGTTTCCTAACTTTATTACATCGTTTTGCTTCGTTTAATTCTTATATTTTTAAGATGAACACATTTATTAGCTTTTTTATTTTATTTTCAAAAGTTTTTTTCGTAATATCTATTCGTAAATAAATAACTGACAAAATGAGCACGCGGCGTCGGACGAGTTTTGTACACAGTACCAATTATTTTAGATTTATTTCACGTAAACATTAATCTCTCTTATCATTTTTAAAGGTATTGCTAATAATTTGATTATTGGAAATAATAGATACATATGCAAATTATCATTATTATTATATACATATATAATCCCAAGGAGGGTTGATGTCAGGCAGGAGGTTGGTCGTAAAAATTAAGCCCAATCATCATACATCACAACATGAGAAACATGTTGTACCGACCCTACATAGGTGAGATAAGGTTAAGAAGAAGAAGAAGTATAGATACATATACAAATTTACATAAGCACGGAGGGGAATAAAAAAAATACAATTTCTAAGAGTATTATTGATGGTGGTGATGTATGTACTCTATTTGTTTCGGTGTTCATGGCTCCATGGAAAGAAAATTATAACCTATTACTATGTCTATATATTTTAGAACGTTATGCAGTCTGTGTCATGATTAATCTTATAATATTTACCTTCTAGTTGTTGCCTGCGGCCGCACTCGGGTTAATATAGATGTCTACAGTACTCTTTTTCTAGATGAAAGGTTCAATCCAATGCCATTGTCGGTAACCTTTGCCAACATGTATGCATATAATTACGATTAGTTGAAGTGTTAAGGCGTGGGAGCGTAACAAAAAAACTCACATTCGCATTTATAATATTAGTTAGGATATGATGAAAAAATTTTGGGAAAAAAAAACTACACAAAGAGTTCCAGAATAATTAGTAGATATTACACAATATGTGGTTTTTTCTAGAATTATTTCCTTGTTATTATTTCCTTAGCTCATTTGTTCAAATCATCATTTGTGTTTTGATATAATTTGTAATTAAAAATACCATCGGCAAAATCACTAAAATTATACGATTTAAAAAAAAAATCACTTCCGGTTTTGTACATTAAAAAAAAGTTGTTTTCAAATCTCATTTTATTTTTAAAAGGACAATTAATTTTCTATATAAATCACTGCATTTAATTTTTTATTCTAAATTTGTTCAATTCTATAACCGACTTCCATAAAATCCGAATTTCAAACATCAATGTTCTTTCGAAGCCCATAAATCGACAAATAAACGTGATAGAAAAAAAAATGTGTTTTCACGTTCATACCTATTAGAAGTCCAATTAGGTTGATTTTGAACGAATTTCAAAACCTCACTTTTTTCGTTTTCCGCTACATGTGAAATTCTCCCAACATCACCCGATATAAGTTCTAAGATAGTTAATATGCTAAACCTAAAGGAAGGCTGGTTGAAATTGAAAGTAATTCTATCTGTTTGATTCCCTTACACTAATAAATCTTTGAATCGATTACAATGAAATATGTATGCTTCGCCTCGGTTTTGTAGAAGTATATAAAGACATTACGAATATTTGAATGGTAGTGACTAATGTAAGAACACCTAAACGAAGTCATGTGAAATAAATAGTATGTAAAGTGTGGAAAACATTAGTAAGTACTTAGACAATAGAAAACGTAGCAGTAAGCAACAATGTTCAGAATAAGCAAATGTAAGCAAATCCACCTGAAACACGAACTATTAGTTACGTGCGCTGCATAAGAACTAAAACTACATACTCAGTTTGAAGATTAATCCTTCTAGCTTTAGTTTGAGCCGTTTCATTACTTATCTGAACTAAAAGTTTGGTTTTGAAAGTGGCTTCACTTAATGAGCGAAACATCATATTAATAAGGAATACAGTAACGCATTATTTT
The DNA here is from genome assembly GCA_035772565.1 of Antheraea assamensis. Lineage (NCBI taxonomy): Eukaryota > Metazoa > Arthropoda > Insecta > Lepidoptera > Saturniidae > Antheraea > Antheraea assamensis. The sequence goes on along the minus strand of JAQQSE010000062.1, from coordinate 3,039,662 downwards.
AATGCTTCTTTGTATGGTTTATCTCTTTTATATATGAAAAGGTAGAGACGAAACAGACTAAGTACATCTTTCATCCTCTGCTTCTCAGCCAATTTTCTTTATATTTTTTTGAGTAAATATTGACTAACATTAGTTAACTAACTTTTTTTGGCAGAAATGCGAATGTTAAGATGGATGTGTGGTGTAACAAGGATGGATAAGATTAAGAATGAGTATATCAGAGGAAGTTTGAAAATAGCACCAGTGACAGAGAAGTTGAGGAGTAGTAGGTTAGCATGGTACGGGCATATTATGAGAAGAGATGAAAGTCATGTAACAAGAAAAGTTTTGAGTTCGAAAGTGGACGGATATAGGAGTAGAGGAAGACCGAAAAAGGTGTGGATGGATTGTGTGAAAAACGATATGTGTATAAAAAGTGTGAATAGTGAGATGACACCTGACAGAGGAGAGTGGAAAAGGAAAACATGTTGTGCCGACCCTACTTAGGTGGGATAAGGGTAAGATGATGATGATGATTGACTAACTTTAGTATAATCAAGAAAAGAAAAAGGAAATATATTTTTTTCTTCTACATCTCATACTTCACGATATACAATATCTATACAATAATGTAGAAAAAGTTTGTACCCTTTTTATGGTCAAATTTCGACAACTGAACGATCACTAAAATTGTTTAATTGCTACTCCACTACAAACAGAGAAATAAGTAATTTATACTATACAGAATAAACATTGTAATATTCTTTAGAATTTGATTTAAGTCGCATGTGAATTTGATGATCAAATTGTGAAAAAATACATTTTAATACAAATAACAACGAACTTACACATAAAAATGATAAAAATAAAACAAATCAACGGAAGAAATTAGAAATTTGTGATTTATTATATGAATAATACCTGTATAATAAAAATATGTTTTTTCTTTCAGGTAAGAATGCCGCCAAGATCTATGATGGAGCACAAAATCATTTCATTATCAAAGCAGATATTGTCAAAATAGTAAATAGACTAGATATAAATTAAATTTATTACTGAGAGTAAACTAATTATATATCGATCGTAGTTGAAAAATCTTGTACCATATGAAGAAGTTTTCAGCAAGAAAAAAATAGCATCACACGGAAAAGATAAAAAGATGATATATGTATTTTGTGATATTTCTATCATAACTGTTCTCAATAATAAATCTATGTAACTCATTATTACTAGCTTTACTTCATGATTATTCCATTAAACATAAAATTAGTTACGTCGTTAAATATGAATGGATAACAAAAAAAAAATACAAATTGTTTAAAATAAAGAAAAGTTAAATAAATCATATTTAATGTTGCTGTACTGCTCTACACTTACTCTTAATTAATTAATATCATCCAGGTTAGTGTATGAAACTGTAGAAGAAAATGCAATAATCACGGTGGGTTTTCTGTTTCTATTATGCATGTTTATAGCGTGAGTGTTTATCTGACATAAACTTTTTCTGTATTTGTATTGCGAGGATTGCATTTTATTATGAAATTAGCTTTCGCTCACGGATTCTCTCGTCTTATCGTAGATTTGACCTGCCCCTCGGGAACTGTACTGCTTATGGAAGAAAGGGTATCATCCCTATACCCCTGATGACGTGTTACACATAATTTCATAACTATCGATGGGGTAATTAAGGCATAACAGCAGAACACACAAAGAAATATTTTCACATAAGTATTTATAATATTAGGATAAGGATTCGTCAAGGAGAAAATTATTTCAAAATGATGCGGTCAAGGATGCAAGAGTACATACAGGTTATTCTCGCTTTGGAGTATCGGATTGTTCAGATCGCTATGGATATATTTATAACAATATTGTTTATGCCTCAGTTCACAATTGCACAGTTGCTTTTTAACAAAGGACAGCTTGAGAAAATTGCAGCTTCGAATTTTCAAGTATCTCAAATACAATCATATACTTGCACTCAGCCTATATATCTATCTATACCCAAATTCACTATAGCCTTTCTGTGCAGGATTGATATAGACTATGTTATATCACGCTGCAATTATCATTTAAATTCATCATCTTCTTACCCTTATCCCATCTAAGTAGGGTCGTTACTACATGTTTTCCTTTTTCACTCTTCCCTGTCAGATGTCGTCTCAGTATTTACACCCTTTATGCTTACATATCATTTTTCAAACAATCCATCCATACTTTTTTCGGTCTTCTTCTACTCTTATATTCGTCCACCTTGATACTTAAAACTTTTCTAGTTACATGGCTTTCATCTCCCCTCATGACATGCCCGTACCATGCTAACCTATTACTCCTCAACTTCTCTGTCAGTGGTGCTATTTTCAAACTTCCTCTGATATACTCAGTCATAATCTTATAAATTCTAGTTATAACCAACATCCATCGTAACATTCGTATTTCTGCCACATGTAGTTTTCTCTCATCCATCTCTTTCGTAGCCTAGCACTCAGATGCATACAGTATGACTGGTCTTATAATAGTTTTATACACTTTCCCCTTGTGAGGTACAAGGGCATTCGTGGATCACAAGTTACTCCACACACCTCTCGCCAATCATCCACCCCGTACTTATTCTATTCCTCACGTCCTTGTCTATGCCGTCATCTTTTTCAATCAATGAACCGAGGTACCGGGAACTGAATCAGACTGGGAAAGTTACACCATTTAAGACCATATGAGAAAAACTGGACGGACCATCGAAGTCGCTAAACAAATGTCATATAAATTATAGTTCAGAAAGTACGCTAAGCGAAAATGAAGGAATAGTGCGACCGAGCTGTGCGGTACGGTGTGGAGTGTTAGGAGTCGAGGGCAGGTTGGCCGCCCGATGAGAACCGAATATTACGGAGAACACTCGAAGTATGAACTAGGTGGCATGCCGCACGGCTTAGCCACGTTGTCGGTTCTCTACGCAACGGTTGTGTTTTATACTGAATATGTTAAGTTTATATAATAATGTTAATTCAAATTTTAAAAAATAAACTCAAGTGTAACCTTATTACGGAGCTAGTATAAAATATAAGTCGTCCGAATAGATACGTTTATAACAGTTTCGTTGTACTTCTCTTTCTGTGTGCCATTAATCATTCTATACATTAATCATTGAATGTCGGTTTTGTCATGTTTTTTTTTTGGCATAATAAATAGGAATTTCTTTGTTAGTATTCTTCAAGGTTTTTGGAGTATCAATAATTAAAATAATCATATCTCTTTCCTTAAACAATTACATGTCATTTGCATCTTTTTGGGAATTATTTCGCTTATAGGTTGTCGATGTTGTGTTTTCTAACATTTACGTATACGTATAGCCCGCGTCAAATTTTTTGACCGCTCTGAAGTAGATGGAAAGAACAAAAATTTAGGTATCAGAGGGAGAGGAAGGGTAGGAGGGGAGGTGAAGGGGAAGCAGGCTCGCCCGCGCGTGTACCTCACCTCTTATTGCACCGATTTCGACACGTGCTTTAGTGTGCATGCTAGTTGCTGTACAGCCGCATTCAGAATATTTTTGTAATTGTCATTTACATGTTATTGATATTTTCGTTCTGTCCATTTTCTTGTAGATTTTTATTTTTTGCTTTATTGTTAGTTCTTGATATTTGTTTATAACGAATTATCCATTTACCACGAAAGTATTTCACCTACAATAATACTATTACAGCGACATACATAAAACCTACACAGTATATGCTACTAGATATAATCTATAGACAGAAATAAATACTGTAAAAAGGCGGATCATTCAATTACAGTACGCGATCACCCAAAGCTCACAGACCGGGTCGGGATATTTGGTCACAGTCCAAGCCGAGGCACACCGTGCGCCCTTGTACTCGTTGCCTATATAAAATCGGGTGAGTGACTTAAGCGCTCCTCTTCGTAGTCCGGTAAAACTTTTTTTTTTATATTATAAGGGGCAAACGAACAGGTGGGTCACCTGATGGTAAGTGATCACCGCCGTCCATAGACACTAGTACCACCAGAGGAGTCGCAAGTGCGTTGAAGGCCTTTAAAATATGTGGTCCTCCGCTGCTCTCACTAACCGAACGAAACGCAACAGTGCAACCACTGTTACTTCACGTCGGCTTTCTGGGAGACTGGAGGTGGTACTACCCCGGGCGAGCCGACCCATTGATGCTGAAACCAGTAATAGCTTCAGCGTAGCTCTACCACCTAAAACCTAAAACTGTAGAGGCCTTGCCAGGTCAACAATGTAGACACTTCGAAAAGAAAAATCACCGACCAGGTGGTGATCAGAAGTTATCTGGAGCTAACTATAACTGATATATATTAATATAATAAGCGAATATCCACATGAATTCAAACATATTTTATTGTACATATAATATCGAGACAACGTAAGGATTAATAAATGTCAATTTTAAATTCCTATAATAACATTTTTACTCTGCTTTGTTTTAACCTTTTGACTGTACTATGAGCAAGACTGAAGTTACAGCTAAATTCGGAACTGCCAAAAAGTTTGACGCGGACTATACGTAATGTAAATATAGACGTAGGAAACACGAAGTTAGATGAATAATCTTATAAATAAAAAACTTTATCTCGTCGAGGGTATGAAAAAAAAAACTAATTATGTAAAAGTAAAATCTTGCCAATAGCTACTAGAAAAAATAAAGAGAATCGGTTGAGAAACAAAGTAGAAAAAGGAACTGAACTGCTTTATCTTAGCCTATTCATTAGGTGATTCAAAAAGAAAAAATATTTTTTCCCCGAAATACGTTTAAAAAAGTTTAGTTTACGTATGAGAATGAGCCTGTGCAGAGATTAACTCTTAATTTAGATATTAGGATGCTCCGCAACGCACTTTTCGATTCACCATAAGAATAACATAGGAAAAATTATTTTTGTTCCATCTGATTTTTGTAACAAACGAACGATAGGTCGTACTGTAAAGTTCTTGACATATTTTTGTAGAGTAAAAATAAAAGAAAAAGTTTTTTTGGATCACCCTACTATTTATATATAGACACGTTTGTCGACATGAAAAATAGAAAGTACGTTTCTAATGTTTATCCATCAATCATACTTAAACGATCGGAGGAATATCAATGAAATTTGGCAAATTAGATCTCGTGTAATCCCGAAATAGGATTTTTGTACAGAACTTATATCACAATTTAATTTATATTAAGCTACTTCGTTGTTTTTCATTCAATTACATCTAAAAGCTGGAAATATTCTAATGAAATTTGGTATAGTACTTAATTTTTATTTATATATAAATAAAAAATGTAGATGTGTAACAATTCTTTTAGCCTTATTTTTTAGACACTTGTTCCTTTTTCTTATCACGAGAGCTTCATTTAATCCGAGTTCGTTAAAGTTTTAAGTAAGTCTTTCCGTGAAATGGGGCAAGCGGTGTGGTGCTTACGTTTTTTCCTCTATACATAAAAAAATGTTTTTAAGATAATAAGCAACACAGACGAAGTCGGAGGTGTCAACTAGTATAACATGAATTTACTCTTTATCATCTAAAGAAACGGTGAATGATAATTAAAAAAAAACAATTGAAAGAAACACTGTTGTTTAGTAGATTCTGCGTTATTAGAATATTCATGGGAACAATTTGCCTATTAATTCATGTTCAATATTGCAATATATCAAAGTGTTTGTAAAAACAATCAACTCGTTTAAGTAACGGCCTAATTGGTACAAATGATTTTTGAAAGTGCCGAAATTCGAGTAAAATTTGTGAGAAATTTTGTATCCGAGTTCATAAAACGTAACGTAGAATGACCCAGTTCCCGTACTAAGCAAACTATCGTTATTAGAACGTGTCCGTAACCTAAATGTTAGGGTTTGAAATAAGCTCATTTAAACTTATTTCATTTTAAATTAGTTTTATAATTTAATCTCAGTTTTAAAAATGAAAATATTTAAACCAGAGGCCGCTACACCGTGAGGGCTTAGTGAAACACCACGTTAATTAAAAAAAGAAACGATATACTATAGGCTTAGTTCAACATAAATATCTTGAACTACATAATTGATTGCCTAGGAATACTCTAAATAATTGCTGTACGAAATATTCTATCTGCTAATAAAAATCCTGTCAGAAGTTTTTTTTTTTTGTTATAGGGGGCAACCGAACAGGTGGGTCACCTGATGGTAAGTTATTACCGCCGTCCATAGACACTAGCAACACCACACCAGGGGAGTCGCAAGTGCGTTGCCGGCCTTTTAAATATGTGGGCCTCCGGCGCTCTCACTGACCGAACGAAACGCAACAGTGCAATCACTGTTACTTCACGTCGGTTTTCAGTGAGAGGGTGGTACTGCCCCGGGCAAGCCGACCCATTCATGCTGAAACCAGTAATAGCTTCAGCGTAGCTCTACCACCTACAAAATTATTTATTATTTCAAATTATTTCAGATATACTAATTTTCATGGCGATTGTTTGAACGGTATAGAAGTTAATGTAGTGCGTTGCCACCTAGTGGCGAGCTATAGTGAAACAGATTGCATGAAAGCATTCTTCAGAAAATAATAATTAGACACGCTAAATTTTATAGTAATCAGCCAAATGGTAATAGAGTTTATGAACCTTATATATGTATTTCTATATCATGGGACATCCAGTGGTCTAAATTTGACCATAATAAGGAGTACAAAGATTTTCCTTCGCGTATGAATATGCAGCTAATATATTGATATAATTACTGGACTATTACTGTAGTTGTGTACCCATCATTTCAATGTGGCTGTAGGTTTGCACCAAGGATCAGTATTAAAACCTCTATTTATTCCTCCTTTTTATGAATGCACTAATATCAGACATATAGAGGAGGTACCTCTGTCTATGCTTTATGTCGATTATATTGATCTTGTTGGAGAAAATGCTGCCGAGGGCTTGAGTAGGCTGGGAAAATAGCGAGAAAATCTGGAAAATATTGGGTTAAAGATCAGTAGAATTAAAAATGAAAATTTCTTTTGCGACTTCGGGGGTTCATTCAGTTTTTGTCATATAGCTTTAAATAATGTATCCTTACCAGTTTAGTCTAATTTTCGGTACCTCGGTGCATTGATTTAAAAGGACGGTGACATAGAAAAGGACATGCTGAATAGATTAAATGAAGGTTATGTGAATTCCCAAAAGGTGTGTGGGATAGTTTACGATCCACGAAACACCTTCAAACTCGAGGGGAATGTGTATAAAACTATTACAGGACCAGTCGTGTTATATGGATCTGAGTGCTGGGCTATGAACGAGACAGATGAGAAAGGATTACATGTAGCAGAGGTACAAATGTCAAGATGGATGCGTGGTGGAACCAGAAGGGATAAGAGTATAAATGAATACATCAGAGGAAGTTTCACAATAACAGTGGCAGAGAAGTTGAGGAGTAAGCAAAAAAATATAACACTATAGCTCATTAAGGAGAAAATTATACTGAATTGCCCTTTTATTTATAAATGTAAAGACTCTTAACACTGTGTCGTGTTTGATAGGTAACCGTGACTTAGTTTTATTTGCATCTTTGAATTATTTATTTGCGATTTGGACATCGTTATGAAGACATTAGACTGATTAGTTTCGTAGAAAAAGTTATATCTAGACAAAAGTAACTTTCATTTAGTACATTATTTATAGCCTCCATGAATATTTGACGTATCACCATCAAAGTTGGCAAGCCTAGTTTGTTTTCCATTTTCATCGCTAGGTAGCTGTAGGTCATTTTTCATTTTTATTTAGTTTTATACTGCAATTTAACGCGGACTAAACCGTAGGAGATTGCTACTACAGTATTTATTTCAAGAAATGATATTTGCTAAGAAAGTTTATGTACTAAGAGAAAATAACATTTGCAACGTTCAGCCCAAGCCGAGGTTCGGCCACTTTGGCACCCTTGAGCTTGTTGCAAAGTGCCTTAAGCTCCCGCCTTAGTACTTTGGAGAATCTGCGAAGATCCAACAGATCAGTAGCGTAGTCAGTTCGTAAAAAACAATCCTATGGTATTTTCCCTATACTTACTGTAAACATATCGTGTGTACCACAAGATGTCATAAGGAAAAACATGAGTTTGTTATTTAGTTTCGGATGCATATTTCCATCATAAATACTTAAGTTTTACTGCCACAGTTTGCATAATATATTTAACGGATACCCCGAAGAAGTTTTACGACCACGTTACAAATCAAGAATAATAAAAATCACATAAAACTATTTATAGCAGCGTTATGTTTTTGTAGGTCACTTCCTGGTAAGGAATGACTATATTGTTTCTTTAATGTAGGTTTGAACAATTTACATCTGTAAATTCTTTGTATGCATATTCTTAACACTTACAATGAAAGAGAAAAATAAGATTGGGTTTTGTTCCTTAAAAGTATAATGCAAGAAGGCTTAAAATATACCATTTCGATACGATTTAAAGTTTATTGATTATTTTATTAAGGTTCTCTAAGAAGGAACAATGAACAGGCGGTCGTAGGGTATGGATAAAGTAATTAAGCAGCTGTACAAAAGTAAGTAATAATTAGTCAAAAAAAAAAGTAATAAACTTATTGATGTTAATACTGTTCATCTGCACATCATAAAAACCAGCAAAATGACGACAACCGTGAGATTCTCTAGAACCGTCATTATGTGTACGCTAGCACTCTGGAATGGGTTACACAGCACAATTTTCCCTCAGGCCTATGACATGGAGCTACTGAAAATTAATATATCTGAAATAATTCTGACAGGATTTTTATTAGCAGATAGAATATTTCGTACAGCAATTTAGAGTATTCCTACGATTCGATTCTAAGCCGAATGAATAGGAAGCGATAGTTATACCTGTTGTGTACATAATTGTATTGTAGACTTTTTGGTGACCTTTAGCATCATAGACTGCCGTGATGGTCAAACCCTAGCTAAAATCTTCATGCTACTGAATACTGGTGGAGAGATAAATAATGTGGAGGTTTCTGTTAATTACACTACATCATTGTTTAGTTACTAGTGACCCCTCCGTCTTCACTTCGGTGCAGTAGGTAAATAAGCTGCTCCTGTGTGAAGTTAGGGCAGATCTGTTAAGCTGGACACTTTTTTATCAAATAGTTCAGTGGTCCCGGAGTTTACTTTCCTTATATAAACTACAAAATCTGCTCTCTGTTTCTTTATAATATTACTGTAGGTATATTATACATTTGTAGTATATTATAGGGCATATAAATATTTTATTACTTTACTGGTGTATATCTTCTTCTTTATATGAAATAGCAACGTATTTTATATTTTCCACGTATTTCACTCGGCTATAACTAAAAAGAATTTTTTTATACCAATAGTAGCAAACAGGCATACGGCCCACCTCATGGTATATGATAATCGTCGCATATGGACAACTGCAACACCAAGGGCATCACCGTTGTGTTCCCGACCTTGAAGAACGCGTTTCAGTTACTTCTTAAATAGCCCCATGTCATAGGCCTGAGGGAAAATTGTGCTGTGTAACCCATTCCAGAGTGCTAGCGTACACATTATGACGGTTCTAGAGAATCTCACGGTTGTCGTCATTTTGCTGGTTTTTATGATGTGCAGATGAGCAGCCAGCTACGGGCGGTAAGTGAGAGCTTGAAACGGTGAAGAGGGCACCGTATCAAAGAGTTCCTCACTCACTCTTGCATTGTATGGAACAGTGTTTGTTACTGATGTAATTTTTTTTCTACATAAATAACTAATTGTTTGTTAATGCTTACTAAACATAATTTTATAGTTAATTTTATCATTTTGTTAATTTTGATTTTATGCTATAATTCTGCAACTAGGGGACTGTCTGATAGTAGAGTTATGAGACACATTAATCAAACCAGACCTACTTATGTACTTTAAAACTTAGTTTGACATACTAAGTATTCATAGAGGCACCATGATGACCTTTTTATTCGATTTCGTAAACTCCTTATCGTGCCCATAATCAAGATTAATGATGTGTACAAACTACGCTCTGTGCTGAATTAGTTGTAAAATATTATAACATACGCTGGTATAAAATGATCTGTAGGCAAAACAGGATTATTTCGTTTCTCATCATTTTTAAACACAAGGAAAATTGAATGACTGATAGGTATTGTGTTAAATATAACAGATTAATTTCCGCTAATGGTTTCTTCCGCGCTATTTCGAATTATACATAGCTTTTGCACACGGCCTCGCTCGCGTAAATATAGATTTGATCTCTCCCTTGGGAACAGTACCCTTTCTCTGGATAACAGGTAACCTATGTCCTCCTTTGTGTCCCTTACAAGGTGTATTCAAAATTTCATGTTCATTGGTTGATTAATTACTTACATACCAGTACCAATAAATTTCCACGAAATAATGATTTTGCTAAATTATCTATCTTTTCGAACCAAGTTTATTTCACCTTACCATATATTTTTCATTGTTGTACTCATTTTGTTCGGTCAAATTGCAAAAAATGTACAATTTACAATGCTGTCGCGAACAACGTCTCATTAGCAGCCAAAAAATGAAAAGTTCTTCTCTTATACAATAATTGGCGGCTGGCAAAAGGCGGAGACATTAGCTAAGACGGCGATAATGAGGGAGTTCAGCTTAATCATAAAATCCTTTCCGCTTGCTCGTCTTAAGACTACTTAGTTTCAAAGACGAATTAAACCTTCTTGATACTTATGGATTTTAATTATTATATATATTTTTTGATATAATTCGCGTATGCTTGTTGCTTATAAGATTCTTCTTTCTTAACTATATATAGATTTATAGATATTCATACGGTGAGGTTTTGGCAGAAACTAGATGATATTTGGGTAATAAATTGAAACGTTGAAACAGACATAAGAAAATAAAACACACAAAAAAATAATCATATATTCCTATTTAGCATTATTTACAACAAATATCTCATGAAATCTAGAAAAACATACATATACTCACAGAACTATTATGTGTATATGTATAATTAAACCGCATAGACTAATTATTCATACTATATTAAAATATTAATGCACAGTAAAGAATTATTCTATAGTACATATTGTATGGGAATAATACACTTATTAAATCAACTAAATTAAATAGGTTGTAGATATAGTTAAATTTAATTATGCCATAATATCACTTGAAATATTCATGGAAACACATTTTGAATTGAATGTATGAATTAAGCATTGCATTATTTCGTTGAAATTGTTTGCACTGTTGCGTTTGTTATTTCGCTTCAAGCTCTCTATATTGAAACTGTTTAATTTATTCTAATATTCGTAATTTCGCAGTTATCAGGATCATTATGGCTGCAGATATATTAACATTGCATTGTATTAATAATTTATGTATCGGAGATATTATTAAATTTAGATAACGATTGTTATGTGCAAGTTGAATTATGTTTAATACAATATACGTTCTATATTTTATTTTAAATTAACTTATCACATGTCGTTGTCATAAACTCATCAAGAGCTTAAAATTAATTGTATAAATACAAAAGTAAAAAAGCATTAAACAATTATTTGAAATCAGATTAAATAGTATAAAATATCCAAAATAAACAAAAGCTTAGGGCTCTTGTAATAGTAAGAAGTATAGGGAGACGTTATCGTTGAGAAAACGTACACAAGAGTTTATATCATTTTCGGTGCAATACAATTGTTAGGTAGTGACTTAGCTAAACTATGCATGCATTAATTACATATTGCTTGCATTTAGTCCGTTGAAACTGTAGAGGCCTTACCAGGTCAACAATGTAATCAGTTTAAAATATTGCTTGCGTCGCTGTTTTATTTATTATTATTTAAATACTTAATATTTCAAGGCGCTTTAAAGAATTTTACTGAAATGAAAGGACATTTTAAAAGACGAGAATATTAAATTGGTATAGCAAATATCAAGATTACATGAGGAGACTATTCAGTAAGGAATCTAATTTTGCCGAAACAAAATGAAAGCAGCTGCGGTATGCCTAGTGGGTGTTGTCACGAGATAATACCTGCGGCTGGTATAACGCCTTCTGTTAATGAGCGAACCGAATTAACTTCTACATTACATTGCGAATGTAAAGTTTGTCGTTATTTATCAATTAAAAATGGAGAATACGACGTTTTTAAGACACAGTTAAATAATATGAGTATGAAGGTAATGTATCATAATGGGTTTACTTGTGCTGATGATATCTTTGGCTTATCTAATTGAAATAAACGGGTGGCAATAAAATATAATTAATACAAATATAATTAAATAAATTAATTTCGTTGTCGAATGAAGTTATCAATAAAATGTATAAGGCTAATAGCGTTATAGTCAAGCCGAGTGAGGGATATAATTAAATTAACTGAAGGTTTCAAGTAATAAATTGCTTGCTATCAAATTATAATGAACTAGTGCTTTTGTTCGCGGATCCACACGCGCTTTAATGTAGATTTCACCTATCCCTTGGGAACAATACGTTTTTTTCTGGACTTCATTTTTCAAACTGACTACACTGTTGACCAGGCAATGCCTCTACAGTTTCACCGGACTACGACATTTGTTCTAGACGTATGGTATGGTACAGTACGTAACAATTTATTTGCAAAAAAATTCAGTATGATAAGTTGATTCAATCACAACAATAAACAAACAAACTCCCCTTAGCATTTATATTATTAATAAGGACTAGTGACGATAAATTAGGATTTTTTTACACTTTATTTAGATAAAATATTTTCATTTTAGAACACTAGGTAAGTTTTGCTACGAAGTATTTGTACGAAGTATTATCCAATATTTGACTATCATAAGAATCCTTATGTTAGTTTCATATATTTAATGGCCATGCTTACACCTCCGTATCTGTTTATTACACAATAATTAGTTTTGTCTGATTTTTTATTCGTACTCTTCATACTTTAAGATTATTTTAAATTTATTGATCATTATTTTTCATGATCAAAATAAAAAAAAGAGACACAAAAAATTCCTTAAGACAAGATTTGTGAAAGGGGAAATTAAATGCGAATTAACAGAAAGACGCACATACTCTATTTCTGATCTGATTATGTTACCTTAAAAAGATACAAACAATTGAATTCTGGAACGAAACTAACGACTACGTATATGCAAAACTTTATTAAAAACGGTTAAGAATTTTCTCTAATTATTTCTTGAATTATATATTCCCCTGAAATGTATCCATAAATTTTACAAACCATAAATTGTAAAATGCAATTGCAACTTGTCATATATAATTTTACATAAAATCGGTTAAGCCCTTTTTGAGTTGAATTCAAACAAACAGACAAAATAATTTCTAATGTCATAATCATTACCAGTTTCCTGTATAAAAGATGTATATTACTTAATTAAAAGAAAATGCACTTATTGAGACTGAAGTTAGTAAAGTAAAGAAGGTAAGCTATAGTTTTATTACTATAGATATCAGAATTGAATGGTATTCGAGTTTCAATTATTCTATTTTTAATTAATTTCCTGTATGTATATCAATTTGGATTGAGTCTGTTGTCTGAAATACTCATAGGACAGTTCATTAACAATCCGCGTTTAAAATAAGGCCGGGTGTATACTAATGTTAATCGTATGTATAAATAACATAAATTTTGTTGTATTTATAGATGAAAATAAACTCTGTAGGTCGGGTTACATTAAACCTAACGAAGGTTTGACGTTCATTCCTAGTGAAATGGTTATTTACGCTAGCAATGTGGGTGCTATATCGGAAAAGTTTTGTGAATGCAAATTCCTTTTGGGCAATCGGTCCCATGCCGGAAATGTGTGCCGGGATCTATGAGTGTGTTAGAGCGCAACTTGGAGGAGGATTAGAAAAAAAATTGCCTCGTGAGATGGAACATTTTTAAATTTCTTTTTTAATGTTAACTAGCTTCCCGTCCGCCCTTCGCACGGGTGTACTAATAAACTTTAATTGTATCAATTCCTTGTAAGTAAATAACATGGAAACTGAACGTCAATCTGTCAATTCTCTCAATATTTTTGAACTACTCTCTACTCACTCATTCACAAAATTTTACGTACGATTTTTCAAACATCTTCTTTAAAATAACAAACAAATTCTTGTTCTGGTTGTCAAATCTTTTTTCAAACAATTTATTGTCCTGGCAATTAAAACACACAACAAAAAAAGGATTGGCCAAATAAGTGCAACCGTTCTGAAGTGATGCGCTTATTTTTATTCACATAGATATGAATTGTATAGAGTATGAGGGTATTTAAACAAAAGTGTGATGAAGACTTTGGTCTTTTTTGCGAACAAATACACCGTTTTTTTTTCTTCAACATCAAATGACATTAAGGCTTTCTACACCCGAGAGAATCGCTGCCAACATAATATACGTGGCAATGTTCTTGACACAATAAAATTTTCCTAGTTTGTGGCGATAAGGGATCAACCTCGTTTATTCAGCTGCTGAGAGCTTTGCAGGCCGGAATGACAGCGGCCATTGGCAATCGTTTGTAGATCTCAGTGGTCGCCGTTATTTTTTATAGTAATGTGATCACCACCAGCTACAATGCAGTAACTTCGTCGAACACGGAAAAAGAAACGTTTTAGTTTGCTTCCCGAAGAGATATCAATGGCGTCAAAATTAGGTTTCGTTAACAATAATAAATCTGTGCGTCCTTACTAGTATTTATAATCTGTACACTAATATTATAAAATATGCGAACGTGTGTTTGTTTGTTACGCTTTCAGCGAACAAAGTCGCGACTAAATGCTAGTATGTTACCTATGTTACCTACATAGGTATAACAATGTAATACATAACGTAAACCAAACCGCTACCTGAGATATTATGAACGTTCCCGTGTGAACAATCGTTTAAAGTGCTGACCATGGAAAGTGATGTATCGTGGGACGGTAAAACGTGGAACAAGCATTCATATTCCTTGCTCGATCGCCGGAGCACATAGGCTAAGCATTTAGATTTAATTATAATATTATGTAATAGATTAATCATTTTTTAGTAAATATTCTGAAGGACAAAAATTGCCTTTTTTTAAAACCTCCTACGGACGGCCAACTACGTAATTGGCGCAGTCGGTAGGATAGTCGCGTCGGTGCGTGAAATCAAACTTCGATACCGCCCGATAGTCGAATCGTCGACGCGTTGACTATCTTTACGAATCTACGAGTGGTGCCGTTAAAGGAGGATACAGAATTTGCTGTAGCTGAGGAGGACATCATCCAAACATTGATGAGACCAGATATGCAGAACCTTCTGTGAGTTTAGTTTTAGTTACACATACCCTATTGGTTGCTATTTCCTATCCTGGTAATAGATCATCCTTTATAGTTTATCCTAATAGTATAGTTCGATAGCCAAAATTTTTTTCCAAGGAAGAAATAAGGTTATAAAGCCGAATCAGCGGCATAGTATCATAGATAGATTAAGATTTAGTAATATATCGGAAATGTCAGAAACTGAAATGGCTCAATCCGATAATAGCGTTATAATTGATAAAATTTGGAAAGCCCTTAGGTTAGTACCAGAGTTTGACGGAAACTCTCATGTTTTAGTAAGATTTTTAAACATATGTGACAACTTAGTTTTAGAATACGCATGTCCAGAAAATCACCTAATTAATTCAGCTTTATTAAACGGAATAGTTAATAAAATTACCGGTTCAGCCGCCAGAACTTTAGCCACCAACGGTATCCCGGATAACTGGCAAGGAGTTCGGAATACCTTAATTAATAGTTTTTCGGATCACAGAGATGAATGTTCATTATATACAGATTTATCCCAATTGACCCAAGGTATCGATACGCCTAACATGTTTTACGAACGCATACAGAACACACTTAGTACAATTATAGCATACATTCAATTACATGATTCGGTTGCAACTACAGTAGAAGCTAAGCGAAAACTATATAATAAGTTAGCGTTACAAACATTTACGCGAGGTTTGCACGAACCGATTGGATCGCGCGTAAGATGCATGCGTCCGGAGACATTAGAGAAAGCCCTTGAAATTGCACAGGACGAAATAAATGTAGTATACTTACAGAATAAAGACTTTCAATTAGAAAATTCTAGAAAATCTCATTTACCGACTAGTTATCAAAAACCCTTGAACTTACCACAACAAAACTTTTTCCAATCTCCAGCTAATCAAAATAGGCCTAATTTTAATCCGAATTTTACAAATAACCCTTACTATAGACAGAGACCTTATAATGTGAATACTGTACCACAGCCTTCACCTATGTACAAACCTCAATATCAAGGACCATCGCGAACGCAACAGGCAATGAGAGCTTTACCGCGATCTGATATGTCTACAGGTTTCAAAATTCCCCCTCGTGGTAGTTTTCAGCAAAGTCGACAAAACTTACCTGTACCTATGAGTGGCATAAGTCACCCAGTAGCCAGAAACTTACCTTTGACTGGACAGACTGACAAAAGACAGATTAACTTAAATGAAGCAAATGACCCTTATGAATATGATTATTACGATACAGATTACTCACACCACGAAGACTATACACCATATGATGAAACTGAAAACTTTGAACAAAATTACGATCAAAATTTTCAGAGGGATTCGAGTTTCGAGTTCCCCAAAATAGAGTTACATTTACAGGGTAAAAGACAACTACCTTATATTCAAATTCAAAATCCACCATTAAAATTACTTATTGACACTGGCGCTAATCAATCATTTATCAGCAGTGAAATTGTAGAAAAATATTACAGTCATTTAAAGCTATACCATGATCCATTTGAAGTCACAAATATTCACGCAACCACCAGAAACGAATTTTCTATAATAATCCCCTGTTTTACTGAATTTCAAGGTCATGATCCAATAAAATTTTTCATTTACAAATTTCATGACTATTTTGACGGTTTAATAGGATGGAACCTTTTAGAACAATGGCAAGCAAAAATAGACCTTCAGACTCGTACCTTAAGAACTAAATTCACTTGTAATAAAATTCAGATGTATGATTCCAAAACGACTAATTTATTTGAGACAATGACTCCTGCACAGTCTACTCAACTAAATAAGGTGCCTCTAAATATTTCTCAAGGTGACGTAATTATTAATCAGCAATTAATTAACGGATGTAATACAACCTCTACCGCCGAAAATAGTAAATGCATGACAGAAATATCCAACCCAATTAATAACGATATAATTTTAAATCTAAATAAACCAATATGCGCACATATATTTAACGAACAGATATCACTGACAAACGACAATGAACAAGCACGTTTCCAGGAAATCTTATCGCGAATGCAAACCGACCATCTTAATTCTGAAGAAAAAGCGAATACTAATGCCGATGCACTGTCCCGAATAAAGATTCATAACGAAGAATCACCCTCAATTATTGTAAATTTATCTGACTCAGAATCAACCGTCACAGCACCTGAGGACAGACCTTTAATTAGTAGCTCTTCGACCGACACCGCACCAACCTTAAAAATACTAAGCAGTCCAACCCCCGACTTAGACATACCTGACACTGAAACGATTCATACATTATATGAAAACCCTATCCTTGAGATACCCACTTCTGAAGAACCGTTGAACGAATTTAAGCGACAACTCATTATTAACTGCACTAACGGGCCTGCAAAAACGAAACCTAAAATCACTATTCCCTTTGAAACTTTTAGGAGAACGGTCATTCAAATCTCTGAAAATAATTTAGAAGAAGAAATTATATTAATTGTACAGAAATTCATTGATTCTAAACTTCGCACTGCTATTTTAGTTCAGCCAATTGAAAAAATGTACACCATCGTTCCTATTCTTCAGAGAAAACTAAAAAGCCTTTCCATTAACATTATCTTAGTCAAACGTGAAATTCAGAACATATCGGATTATTTAGAACAACAAGACATCATTTCTAAATACCATGTCGGAAAAACGAATCATAGAGGAATCAATGAAACACATTTATCTCTATCAAAAAAATATTTCTGGCCGAAACTCAAAGAACAAATTACATATTTTCGTGCACACAACTATCGTGAAAAAATGAACATAGTATATAACATTATACATGACTCATCTCATTCCGAACGTAAGCAAGTAATAACTCGACGTAACCTTGACCGAGAACCAGAAACAGATTATAAGCAAAGTCAGGACGTATATATTAGAAACCCGATAGCTCAAAGACAAAAGCTCGTCGCTCGTTACACTGACGATAAGTTCATGTCAAATTTACCCATACATATATACACCAGTAAAAAACGCGGACCAGTAGCTAAAGCTAGAATAAAAAGATCAAAATTGATTAAAAAAACGCCGTTGTTACAGTATAACGACCCTCATCATGACCCTGGTCCCAGTACAGGCAGACAATCTGACAGACAAAACCATATGATTTAATGACTTATCTGAATGAATTATATCTTACCATTTAACCTAGGAAAAACTAGGATGATTTCCTATTGCCACACCTTTTTACATGAAATTAATCTCAGTAAAATACAGTACCAAAATAATTTATTAAGAAATCAGCTTAGTGGCTCGACTTCTGACCTTTTGAATCGAAATGCAGCCGTTTTAAATATCAAATTCTGCACTCATTAAAAAAATTAGACGAGATTACTTCCCGTTTACAAACATTTATACCTAAAAGATTTAGACGGAGCCTTATCGACCCCTTGGGATCTTTAATAAAAAGTATTACAGGTAATCTCGATCATGCCGATGCTCTGCGATTCGAAAACGCTATTCAAATCCTGCAGAAAAACGATAAAGAGCTATCAGCCACTTTTAATAACCACATTAGCCTCGTTAAAGATATGACGGTTAAACAATCGCGAGTACTAGATAGTTTGAGCAGTAATCAGCAAAAGCTCACACAATCTATATCATACTTATTAAACCTTACGAATGATAACAATATAATTCATTACGTTAACTTGTTTCAGCTATTTAACGTGTTAAATGACAATGTTCAGGATCTATACCTGGAAATTACTAGATTAGAAAATATTTTAGCTTTTAGTCGCACTAATTCTATGCACCATTCTATTGTAACTATTAAGCAATTAAATAACATGCTAAGCAAATTAAAATCTTTATATGATTCGGAACAAATATTAGAGTTAGACACTAGATACTATTATAATCTAATTAGTTTAGGAACATATTATACTGATAATAAGATAGTGATTGTCCTTAAGTTCCCAATTCTATCTCCAACATCCTATAATCTATATAAACTCTGTCCCGTTCCTAACAAAACATCCCAAGTAATCTTGCCCCCATTCCCGTATATAGCAACTAACTCCAAGGAGTTTGTGTACATGGAGGCTGAATGCCCGAAAATCGACACCTGGTACATCTGCGAACAGAAGGTCTCTCATCAAAGACGTACGCACCGAGATTGTATCTATCATCTTCTCAATCAACAGGAAACGGAAAACCTATGTCAATCTACTACTATTTCATTCTATAAAGAAGCACTTCTAGAATTGGACAGTCAACACTACATAATTACATTCCCGAAACCCACAAGAGTTCAAATGATATGCGGACAGGAGGAACACCGATTATTGAAGGGCAGTTACTTCGCAACAATACCTAGAGATTGCAATATAAAGTCGCCAGAATTTACGATTATCAACTCTGATGACAAAGTGCGTGGGAACGCCGTTGAACTAATCTCTATGCCGCAAAAGTTGCCGACGAATCTTGAAAATAAATCGCCCCTTTATAATTTTACTACGATCGATCTGAATAAACTGCACGAAATTCAGCATCAAGTTCAAATGGAAAATGTTTCAGGCCTGCACACCATTGACTTTTCTACTATACATCATACTACAATACCTTTATATTTAATTGTCACAGTAGGTGCTATTGTACTGTTCACCATGTACATTATACGCCGGCGCCGATGCCGATTATTGTTGAAAAATCAATCATCTCTACAACCTGAAATAGAAATACCTACCTCAATACATGCTGAAACTAAAACTTCGTCTTCAGGAAATCTTCAGGAAGCTAATTTGCAGGACCGCCGAGCCGCAATATTTGCATTAAACATGTGCAAATAGTTGCTCATCTAGGAGGGGAGGTGTTACCTATGTTACCTACATAGGTATAACAATGTAATACATAACGTAAACCAAACCGCTACCTGAGATATTATGAACGTTCCCGTGTGAACAATCGTTTAAAGTGCTGACCATGGAAAGTGATGTATCGTGGGACGGTAAAACGTGGAACAAGCATTCATATTCCTTGCTCGATCGCCGGAGCACATAGGCTAAGCATTTAGATTTAATTATAATATTATGTAATAGATTAATCATTTTTAGTAAATATTCTGAAGGACAAAAATTGCCTTTTTTTAAAACCTCCTACGGACGGCCAACTACGTAATTAGTAGGTAAATATTATAAAATTAATCATTACACGAACTGCATAACGTTCTAAATTATATATGTTTAACCGAAGAGCAGCGATCAAAAGATTGGATGTCGAAACTGGGCCGCTCCGAGACGTTCGTTCTGATCAGGATTTTGATGTCGGCACTTCATTTTTTCAAAGGCACGCTCCTTCCACATAAAACGGGGCTTTTGTTCTCATTTTATCTCTTATAAAACAACAGTTTACTTATACTATGTGCTGTATATTGAAATGTATCCAGATAAATGTATTAAATAACATGAAAAATATAGTACGCTAGGGTTTGTACACGGTTTCGCTAGTTTGTAATAAAGATTTGACGAGAGTTTTTATTTTTTCATTGCAATTTTGTCAATACTACTCAACCTCTATATCTATTTACCTACGTGAATTAGCTCTGTTAAATTTTATAGTTACTTTGTCCAGATCCCCAAGGAAAAGCGTAATAATGTGTAGCCTAGTTAATACTCTGAAGATTACTCTCTCTGTTAGTACAATTACCGTTAAAATCGTCTCGGCCATTTCAAAGATTAACTCGGACAAATGACAGTTACTTCAGTTTTAATTATACAAGTGGTCCGTCCAGTGGACGGATTCCGACCGTAATTAATTAATTTTTCAAGTTTTTAAATATCAAGGGAAATCGAACTCTTTCCATTTTTTTATTGGTAACACTAGCTCATCTGCAGCTACTAAATAAAAAATATCGAGGCAGTCATAAGGACTGCCGAAAGAAGTGAAAACAGAAAACAATGGAATAACAGTGTTCTTTTTTGAATTATGAAATCAGTTATAGTATTAATTCTTTATATTTCGTAATTTGTAAATTTAATTTATTAACATTACTCTGCACACTAATACAAACTCCCCGAGCGATAATTATATATATTTTTATACAGCTTATTTATTAATCAAACATACGATGGGCTGCACAAGCTCAGTACAAAACATAAATATCACATGTACACTGGCTGCTATACCACGCGTCGCTAGTCTGGCACACGCGCAATACGTCACGAGCATGTCGAGGTCAGCGGTGACGCGAACCCATAACTTGTACTCTACCTAAAGTCGCTCAATGCGGTTAAAGACGGTGTAAACCAATAAATAAAGAAAATCGGTTGTGCAACAAAAGTGGGTAAGTGCTCTTAACGTTTTTCCATTATCCTATTTATATATAGCTATACAGATTACTTTTAAAGGTACCTTTGATAACTTTAAATGTATATAAATCTTTTAGCGAAATACTGTTAATTCTAAAGAATTTTAATTAAAACGCGACATTCCATTCTACTTGCGTAAGTGTGGTACATAATACTGAGGCACGCCGACTTGTTACTGAAGTCAAAAGATTGAGGTTAGCGGTTAAGACCGCGCTATCTAGTCGCACAGCAATTTCATTAAGATAAAGATAGTGCCTGTCTGCAGCTCACAGACCTATTGTACGGCCTTGGGTTTTAGTTTACCGAACCGACTTCGTTTAACTTCGGGCATAACGTTACGCTTTGATGAAATTGTACTTCAGCCGAGCTATGAAAATACTTAGATGTCGAGGGTAATCATTAGCATAGATATGTATAGTAAATAATAAATCTAAGTTAAGCTTTCTCAAGTCTGTGCTGTTAAAACCGTATTGTTGCTCGTATTGGATTATATAATAAAATATAGAATGGTGATCATGTAGAAGAGAACTTTTTTAACACCTTTTTATTAGTTTCGCATGAATTTATCTATCTATCTATGTAACGGAATCTTTGAATGTGATTGTCATTTACTTCAAAATGTGAGATTGTAATGAAATTTAGCAAATTTTTCATTTATCAGGATCGAAGACAATAGATAAATTTGTTACTATTTTTGTTTTTTACACAAATAAAGGCAAATGAAAAGACGGGTTG
The DNA here is from genome assembly GCA_035772565.1 of Antheraea assamensis. Taxonomy (NCBI): domain Eukaryota; kingdom Metazoa; phylum Arthropoda; class Insecta; order Lepidoptera; family Saturniidae; genus Antheraea; species Antheraea assamensis. Next base: position 3,017,374 of record JAQQSE010000062.1, on the reverse strand, counting down.
CCTAGTGGTAAATAATCACATCTGCCTTGCGACACGAGGACCATCACAGATGCGTTGCCGGCTTTTAAGAAAGGAATAGGCGAGTTTCTTCAAAGTTTGTGGATTGTATTGATCCGGAAACGCTGCCACTGGGAGTTCATTCTAGATGACCAATCACATCTGCCTTGCGACACGAGGACCACCACGGATGCGTTGCCGGCTTTTAAGGAAGGAGTTGGCTCGTTTCTTGAAGGTTTATGGATTGTATTGGTCCGGAAACGCTGGGTGTTCATTCCAGAGGATTGATGTACGTGGGAAAAACGCATTATCTATATTTGTTAGGTCCGCAACACTGAGTTCGATGATCAGATATTAACATGAACGCAATGAACGCAACATGCACAAAATACGAGAAGGTGTGTATATAATAAGAGAAGAGAAAAAAAGTTAAATGAAATTAATTTTTTTTTTTTTTTTTCTAGTTAAGGCCAAAGAAACAAAAAAGAATACATCGATACTGTTGTATAATAAGTATAGTACATTAATATGGGGGTACTTGTCGAATGCGCTGAGTGCACCCACCCACGATTATAGTCAGCTGTAATTTAATAAAGTGATTGTGTTACGTTACAAGATTGTTTCTCTGTAAATATAATCCAGATACATTGACACATATATACATTGATACATATATAAGAAGATAATGAAAAATAAAATATTACAAAAAGAAAGCATGCGATATAAAGGGCAATGTCGGACGGGGTTTTTAGTTAGTTGCTAGTGGTAATTTAAAAATTTGACGATTAATTAATTTAATATATTTGTCCCTTAATATTATTAATTAGCGATTTAAAAAGTAATTTTTAATTATTAAACAATTAATTACAGTCCCTTGTAATGGTTATGCATTAGACGAAATTATCAGATCATGAAATAAGCCATAGTACAACCTGGATAACCTGTTGTCAGATCATGAGTCGAGACTTCGTGTTACTATGAAATTTAAATTTGTTTAAAGACTAAAAAAGCAATTACAAATAATAGTTAAAAAAGATACTGAAAAATACGCTTTAATAGGTAACCGAAATAAAAAAAATAGAAAAAATACTTTTTAAATATGGAGTGTTCATGGTATAGAGATGTAGATTTAATTAATTTGTAATAAATAAATTAATTTGAATTTTAAATTAACTTATTAAAAAAAAATTAATTTGATTAAAAAAGGGGTCGCATGCTTTTTACTATTAACATAATAATTTACATTAATTAATTAAATAATTAACATAACTTTTACAAGTTAATTCTGATTTTAAATAATTTGAATTTTTATTATTTACTATAAACCAGTGAACTTATTATCAAGTTACTTATTATATTAAACGATGAATTACGAAACGATAAATCTTTCTAACGACTACTAAATAGGGCTGAAAGATAATCAATCAAAAACGTTTTGGGAACAATCTCGAAGTCCGAACATTTTATATCCTTCGATGCCTCCGTATCCCTTTAGCGGAACGTACCAGTTTTATTGTTTCCCTCACCCCTACGTCCCAGTAACGGTCGAGTACTAAAATATAAAGGATTTCCTTACAAACTTGTAAAAAGAGTCTTTACAGGTAGATTTTGTGACCACAATAATATCGGCGGAGGACTTTTTCGAGCGTTTAAGAAGAGGAAATGTAATTTCGTTGGATTCAGCGCGAGGAAATAAGGAGACGTGACAGTTATTTTGATTTTTATTAGGACACGCGTGGAGTATTTTATATATTCCTGTATTGTATAATGTTTATATAAAATTATATTATATAATTTCTATGGAAAGTGAAAGAAGCGAACATTTTTCATGTGTATGCAAATCCGTTCGCTATCCGCTTTTATATACATACTTATTCCTGAGCTTTGACTGAGTGGCTATTCTTTCGAATTATCTTTTTAAGAACCTAAGCATTTCATAAACAAAGTAATTCTGTAACAATGTATGAACGATTGTCGTGAGAATCGGTTTACTTAGGTGTCTTTTCATGGTGAATGTTTTTATTTGTATTTTGTTTAATGTTATTATTTAGACTAGGACAGTTCAATCTAACAGACATCTGAAAATAATGACTCTAAACAAGTGCAAATTAATTACTTATATAGATTTACTAGTCATTGCATTCTAGATGCAATATAGATTGCTTATAGCAAGTAAAGGTAAAAAATAAAAATTAATTTTAAAATATGTACGAACCAACTTTTTTTTATTTTTTTAGGTATATTGTTTTATACTTACAAGACTATTTGTGGTGATATTTATATTTTGCATTATAACCCACCACTAGTTGGCGCTAGGATGTATTTTATTGTTCTTAAGTTTTGTATTGTAATTTAACACGGACGAAGTCGCTGGCAATTGCTAACAACACCTTGTTATTCTGACATCATTACTAAATGGATTAATACGAATCTATTACCTATATGTAATGTTTTTTTTTATATGTTATATATAACAAATAACATAGAAAATATTTTAATGTTGACTTGTAAAACAATCTTTTTAATTGTATTATTACAAAAAACATATCTATTATTTAATTTGTTATCAAATGATAACTTTAATAGTTAGACACTTATATACATATAAACTATATACATATAAATAAAATCTACTTTACTTGTTTTACGCTTTTTCATACAGGTTAGTAGTTTTTTTTTTTTACGAACTGACAACGTTATTGGCCTGATAGGCCTTCACAGCTTCACCGGACTAAAGGTTACAAGTAATTTTAAAATTTGATATAGGTAATCTACAGTCAGAGAAAGGCACTTATGACAAGATTAGAATTAATCAAATAGAATACTGTCTACTTACGCAAAAAAGATATTTACCGTAAAAGAAACCATTTTCACGCGAACAAATTTGCAGGAAGCTACTAGTCCTAATCAATATTATGACTGCTAATGTCAGCTTTTTTCTTCGTTTCACGACTTAACACGTTCCGTGCCCAGCCATTTTTGCCTAACATATCGTTCAGGCCATTTGATGTTTTTACTAAAAACTGATAAATTATTATAAAATATTTCATTACAACACCAGTACATAAGTAATTCTTTCGTTTTTAGTAGGTGTCACATCGTGTACCACATGTGGTACACGTAGCCTGAGGATTACATTTAACGTGTACGTGTACCACACGTGTACATATGTTATCAGGGGTACAAAAAAGGACAACGGATACCTTTTAATACGAAAAAATGAATTATTCTCGAGGAATAGTTCAAATTTAGTCGTGAGCGAAGCCACGGTAATCACCTGAAACCAATTAAATTATTATAGCCATTATACCTTGTTATTATTACATAGGCACGCGTGACATTTATCCTGTAGAAATAAATTCTCAGAACTGTTTATATTATATGTAGCGAATTGTTCATAAGTTAAAATCAAACGATTTGTTTTTGGTATAATTATGTTTGTCCGCTGTATATTCCTCATCCCCTTAAGTTACTTTTCTTCAGAATTTACCCAGTTTATATAGAGACTTCTGGGAACAATTTATTAGTATTACAATTTTTTAAGAAGTACACGAATAACTATATGTTTTAAAGTAACAATGAATGCGCGCGGCTTCGTTTGTATTATTTATTGTACAGTCCTTGTTCATGTTTTTGGCTGCTCTGAATGTGACCACAAGTTTGGGCTTGCGCTTAATATAAACAAAATTTCAATACAAAACAAAAGTTCAATCTAAAATTGGTCTTAAATTGTTTCGATATTATGCGTATAATTTAATACAATTTTATACATATACTAGCAGGCCCGACGGACGTTGTCATGCCCTGATAATAAAAGAACATATATACTTAAAAAATATACGAGTGTATACGTATGTGCATGAAACGCTTAAGGTGGCTTGATTTTTTCCGATCCTTTACCAATTATCATTAAAAACCTTGACAAAACATAAACCTAAACCTTCCCCGTAAATTACTCTATCTATTGGTGAAGACCGTATTACAATCCGTTCAGTAGTTTTTGAGTTTACCGCGAGCATTCACACAGACAGACAGACGCGGCGGACGACTTTGTATTGATATGTGTTCTACGCATCTCTATTAAGAGAGATTAATTTTTTTTAAACGTAGAATGAAGTTCATATATGTAATATTCTTTAGTAATATCTGCTCATTCCAATTTTCATGGAAATCGGTTAAAAGGTATAGGGTGAGACGTAGATGCGCTGCAGCTAATGGAGGTTTTTATTAAGTCTACAAAACTGGATTAATGTGATAATTCGATACTATATACTCTATAACTGTACCTATAATTAAATCCATCTAGACGTAAACACAACTTACTTTGTTGTGAGAAACTATACAATAAAAATAATTAAAACTAAAATTTATCTTAAAAATAAAATAACCAATATTCAAAAATAAAAATATAGAAAAGAAAAGAAGAAACGGTTAATATATAACATAACAATTATTGTAAGATCAATTTCAGAAATAATTTTTTTTATTTTGATTTTATCAATGATAAATCTGATATAATTATAACGTATTAATAACCAAATATTAAGAATATCGATTTTAAATAAAAATAGAAACAAATGAGATACTGTGATTTGTCGAATTTAATCGCACATGTCAATCTCGTAAACGAAAACGAACTACATTAAAATGTATTTCATTGGTTAAAAATTGGCTTCTGTTTTTCGATTCGTAGATCTCGGCGATTATTGCGTAATGCTATTTTCTCTATAGCAATGATTGGCCCATATATTTCATAGCTATTTCGTATTAAAGGCGAGTATGTTATAACCTCAGTTATTCAGTACAGTGTATATACAGTTAGCATTTCACAATTAGCGCGCTAATTAAAAATCACAATAATTCTTATCTTTAGCTGCAGTACCATCTGTTGGCGAGTTATAGTAAAACCAGCTTTGGCTACTCTCATATTAATGTCGATTAGACTCATATATCGGAACAGGACCTTTTCCGAATGAAAGGTAGCTTATGTATTTTTTCGGACTGCTGTGAACGTGTATAGGTACTCGTATTTATATTTTAGTAAGGACGGAGTTATTGTGATATCTTTTTTTAATAAAGATCAAGTGTCTAAAAGGAAAACTACAAAAAAAAAATGATCGAAATCTATCCAATAGTTATTATTACGTGATGCGCGTATAACGGCAAAACTCTACCATTTTGTTTATGTAAAAGATAATACATGTGTACATACATAATATAATGCTTTTATACAGTAAATATTGATTATTTTAATCTGATTACAAATTCGATTAATGTAATCGGTAGTCTGTGCAAATTTACATAGTTAATACATCGTATGCATAAGATTAAGCCTCGCTTAGAACAATCCAGAACCCATTAACTGTGTAGCGAAATCGAAATATAAAACGTCATTTGTAACTTAATACCTTTTAAACCATACGGAGTAGAATGCAAATGTAATCGGAAGTTGTTAGTCCTAGTTGGGGATTTACAGGAACGTAATTAGAAATTATAGGAAACGGTTTTACTATTTTTTAAGTGAAATCTTCTTTAGCCGGATTGAACGATTATTTGGTAGTGGAAAATCTTATGTGTTCGCATCACCGTTGACCTCGACATGCTTGTGACGTATTGCATTTGCGTCAGACTAGCGACGCGTAATATAGCAGCGATTGTACATGTAATATTGATATTTTGTACTGAGCTTGTGCAGCCCAGAATATGTTTGATTAATAGATAAACTGTATAAAAATGTGTATAATTATTGTTCGGAGTGTCAATAGATGTGAAAACTAGACTAATATTAATAAATTCATTTTACAAATTATGAAATTTAAATAATTCAGACTTTAACTCATGTCAAAATTAAAAAAAGAACACAGTTATTCCATTGTTTTAAGTTTTCCCTTCTGTCGGCAGTCTTTATGTCTGCCTTGACTTTTATTAAATTTAGCAATATGTCATAACAAAGCACAAGAAAATGTTTGCTTTTTGTATTTGTGTCACTTCAAAAAATATAATTCTAAATTTAAAGTATTCATTTAATACAGAGAACTCTTATAGCCTATGAAAAAAAAGCACAATAAGAAAATTAAATTTAAAAAGTTAATATCCCACTCTATACAAAGAAAAACAAGCGCAACAGCTTTCACGAAATAACTAACTGAAATCCATTAACTTCACAGTCAAATTGAAGTGTAAATAGAAAATCGAAAGCGAACTCCGTGTAAAACGTACGTACGAAGAATGCAAATGAAAACTGTACTCGTTAGTGCCAGTTCAGGAGCGTAAAACCTCAAGGGGCTGAAATAGCAATCGCCCTTCAATTCAATTGTTCAAAATTGGTACCTGACGTCGACAACCGTTGGTTTTAATTTTCGATCTAATTCACACATTTACGTTGAAGTTGAGAGAGAAAGCCTACAACATAACGGCGATCTTAAAATCTATATATATAAAAATGGATATCAGTATATACGACGATCGATAAATATGAATATGGTTTTTCTATTGTGTTCTAGCTGATACCCACGGCTTCGTCTGTGTCGTTTGTTATCTTAACAATATATTATATGTATAGAGGGAAAAAAACAATTTAAAGCAAAGTACACTTAACTTACCTAATTTCTTTGTAAATAACGTCAACCGTTTCCTTCTCCTCTCCTGCGCATGCGTACCATGCCACCCTAATTTCATACATCGCTAAAGCGTAGTATTTATAATATTCGTAGTTTTTTAAAAGCAATGATATTCTTTTTCAAATGGAACTAAGTGTTTAAAAGTAAAACTACAAAAAAAAATCGAATTCGATACTTATTTGGTGATGCGTCCATAACGGCAGATCTCTATTATTATTTATTTATATATATGGATATTAACCAGGCAGAAGACTGCGGTTTCGCTCGGCGTGGTTTTTCTTTTTCGTATTAGTACATGGCGAAGACACTTGGCACTAACCTAAAAAAAAATATCGTTAGCAACGTGAATTTTATTTCCGCAGTGAGAGCAGCAAGCGATGTGATACACATGCATAGTAAAATACAAACCAAGTCGCGCTTATCTCCTAGTATAAAATATATACATTTTCCAAGCTCGACGAATATTATTTCCGTAGTATCTCTCTCTACACTTCAAGTAGGTATTTTAATTAGCGAAACGTTTTCTTTCCCGTAATAAAACCGCCTGTAGCTTCGCGTAATTCTATGAAAATCTAAAGAGAATCCGCCCGTGTGAGAGGTACTCGAGTAAATAGAGACTGCAGACTTGTCTTTCAGGCCTAGGAGATGCATTAATTAAAATGCTTTTGAAAGTAATGACGTGGATAATGATGTGCATGTTTTATTTAGAGATATCATTTAAAATACGTCACGTAGAGAACTACGGTATTCGTTTTTTTTTTTGTTGTTGTTGTTCTACATATACGACGATGTATTTTTAAGGCTGTAATATGAAAAGGTGTTTTTTTCTCTCTCTTTATTTCATTTATGGACTTTTATCATTACTGATATCCCCCCCTTAAGTCTAAAAATTAAAAAAGATAACCAATTGACTAAACAGGAAAGGTTTATAAATTTTGTTATGCTTTTTTTTTTTTCGAACTGAGTACACTGTTGGCTTGTTAAGGACGCTACAGTTTCACCGGACTAGGTTTGTTATGCTTCAATAATCAGTGTACATATTTTATTAACATTAGTATTTGTTTTGATACATAGTTGAGTTATATTAAAATTATTTTTATGTGAATATTCTGCAGGTATAAATTAATGCAATAGTAATTGATGACCTTCAGTGTTATCAATAAAAAAAGTCGGGGCCGTCATAAGGATTGCCGACAGAAGTGAAAACTCAAAACAGTGAAAAATTGTGTTCTTTTTTAATTTTTAAATTAATTACAGTCTGAATTATTTAAATATATAATTTGTGAATTCAAATCATTAAAATTAATCTGGTTTTCACATCCATTGATAGATATCTCATACATATTATGGTCAATATAAAATATCAATATTACTTGTATACAGGTCGCTACGTTATACGTCGCTAGTAAGTCGCAAGCGCAATACATCACGAGCATGTCGAGATAATCGGTGACGCGAACCCATAAGTTTTTCTCCTAGCAAAAATCGCTCAATGCGGCTAAAAAAGTTTTCACTTCAAAACATTTTGGAAATACTTATTTTTGACGAGTTGAAGCTTTTATTTATAAGTATATATCTATTCGTCATACTTCACGCTCTTTACGTCTACAAACTAAAATATCTGTATATAAATGATAAATATTGTTTTTCTCATTTAGAAAAAAAAACATGCAAAATATATACTGTTAATAATAATTATATTTTGACAAGCGAAATAAAGGCTTTTTGCCACTTGATACGGTTGCATTTCGACGACCACTAGGTACCTTCTTAGAACGTTTTTATGGTATCGATTTTATTATAATACGTCACTAGGCGCTATTAAGTTGTATTTCATTTTTATACTGTAAATAGCTGCCCGTCCCGGTTTGCGATGTACTAACAAAGAAAATGAGACCGTCTTTTCTTTATAATAAGATCATGTAATTATATAAAACTGGCAATTGAACAACTGAATGTTAATGTTTTTGTCTCATTGACTCACTCGCGTCTTATAAGTTGTTTTTTTAAACCTAATTTGTCATTTTCCCATATTATTTTTCAAACATTTTCTTTTACACGAACCTTGGCCTGACAATTACAAACACAATTCGCCAATTTGGTGCAGCCGTGCTGAAGTTATGTGCTTGAAAAGTTTCGATAGGTAATTAATTTTTACTTGTTTATATTATATAATCTGTAACATAACATCAGATATGGAATGAACGGGCGCGATTGCTAATAGATAAATAGATTGGACTAATATGTTAAAGTAAATGTTCTCCCTATTTAATAAGTAAAAATTTGAAATAACATTACAAACAGAATAAGATTTGCAGGCTTCTTCTCCGTAGAATCTAGCTAATAAGAGGGCGTGGCAAAAGGAGTCTTGTTTAGAACGGCAGTACTTACAGTAAGTGGAATACTCGAATAATAACCTCGACCTCGATGTTTAAAAGTGAAGATTGGAAAACTGTACTCTCAATGTAATTCGTGCTCGTACGATAGGGTGCAAATTGTTTTGATGTTCTTTCGTTGTGAATCTTTTGATCTTGTTGGTGTCATTTAAATTAATATATCGAAACCTTTGCTGCATTATTTATATATAAAACCAGTGGCCCCGCAAGAATTTTTATATTTAATTATACTTATTATTATTTGTTGCATAGTAAAAGAGAGGCTCAAACCTCATAGCGTTCGGTTGAACGGTAGAGAAGTCAATGTTTTTTTTTAACTAACTAGGCCTGAAAGGCCTTCATAGATTATGAAGTTGAGCGCTTAAGGCACTCAGACGATTGGCAACAAGCTCAAGGGTGCCAAAGTGGCTGAAACTCGGCTTGGGTTGTTGCCTTGCATGCAATATCCCGAATTTGTCTAAGCTGAACTAAGCTAACTCTTTATAGATATAAAGTTTGTGAGACATATATACCAATATGTGTCCTTCACCAACTTGAACATGTGTTACATGTCTAACAACTCAGTTACACTAAATTAACACAGTTCAGATAAAGGGAAAAAATAAAACCCTTCCACCATATGGGTACGTACTTGTGTAAGTGGTACATATGTGGAGATGGTCTGTGTTGTGTTGTTTAACTAGTGATTGAAATTTTTCAGTGTAACTGTATTGCGCTAGTAGCGTGCTCAAGGAGGATCGAATCAAGGCATGAGCCGCTGCCGAGGGGAGTGGCGGCTAGTAGAAGGCAATGTGTAACAGCGTTTTTTAGTAACGTGGCTTCATTCGTGTTGATGTAATTTTACCAATCCATCTGGAATAGTACTTTTTTTAGTGAAAGGTACGTCCTGTTCTGTACTCTTGACAACGTGTATGTCAAATTTCATTACGATCGTATGTGCCATTAAGACATTCACGTCATAACAAAGTTTAAAGCGTAACATACAAGCAAACTCACATTCAAATTTGTATTAGTTAGAATAGACTAAGTTAAAATAAATTTGTAATTTTGTCATTACTAGTAAAGGCTTGTAAATAATTTTAAGTCGCCTTTGTTAAATTGTATATTTGTGCTTAGCTTGAAAAAGGCTATATAGCTAAGATAATAATATACTCTGAAAAGTCGTCTATCTACTAGTAAAAATGGTTTCCAAAACAGGTCAAGAATTCCATTTCACAGCCAGCTCCATTTTATTTATAGCTATAGAATTAAGTGACCTTATGGTCCACATAGATTTGCAATTTTATATTAAGTCTAAATGTTGCTTTACAATGACTTTATCAGCTCGGTCAGAGCAAAGGGTTTAAAACAACAAGTTAAATATGAATACTGTTAATCCTTGAAGATTGCGGTTGAATCGAAAATTTGCTCAAAGCGGCAGAGTGAAGTTTAATTCACAAAAGTTTCAGGTGAATTATGTCGGGCGAGATTTATTTGTGAACAGATTATAAATGGGCTTATTCTTGGGAAATTTTATATTAATAAATCTGTAGTGGTTGTGCTCGTATAACTAATTCTTTTTTTTTCAAATTTCATAATAAATATGTCTTACAATGGTGACTGATTACGAATATACTACATTAGAATAAATTATATCTGGCTATCTAATTATTAGTCAGTATTGAAGTTAAAAACTTCTTTAAGTATTAAAAAAAAGTTAAGTATTAACTGACAAGCCTATATGGTACCTCAAATTGTCAGGGAACAAGAATTGTCAAGAAGTTGTAGAAGTATTTCTAGAAACTGTAAAATCAAATTACTATAGCATATTTTGTACACGGGAAGTATATGTAATTCTAAACTGGTAGCTCATTCCAAATGTTAGTAATACTCTTAGAAATAATTGGCATTACATATTGGAGTCTAAAGTTTCAAACGACTCTAATAATTAGGTTGACATTTTTATTTAGACAATCCTTTACTTTCTTTACCTGAATAGGTTTTTTATTTGGAAACATACTAAACTAAGCTCGATCGTCCAGATACTAATATATACGTAAATATTATTAGGCTAAATACTTACTGTATGTTAAAATACATTAACACTAAAACCGGAGAGTACTTCCAGTAAGTGCTTAAAGTGTAGGTAGTTATTTTGTTCGGAAAAAGGTAAAAATATTATCTTTTTTGCTAACCTTTTATATGTCTATTTAGAGGTTAAGTTACCTGAAAACACCTTGAATAGTTTTTATTGGCTATTAGAATACGTAATGTAAGTAGGTCAGATATATAAGTATTGAAACTCAACATTTGTACCTCTGATTATATTTTGCCTTGGTTATAATTCGTCTCCAACATCGATTTATGTGTTTACAATTGCTAATGTAGTTAGTAATTGTTCAAGATTTATTATATCATATCACATCACGTCACATCACATCACACCACGCTACGTCATGGCACATCACGCTATACCACGCCACACGACATCACACCATATCATGTGTATTATCTATACATATAATAAAAATTATGTGTCTGTATGGAATATCAAAATAACGACTTTTACTGATTGGATATGAACGTATACACGATACTGATAACAAAAATACATTTTTTTAACTTTTGTCCTGTCTGTCTGTATGTTCCGGGTAATCTTCGAAACGGTTTTGACAATAATTTCACTGACGGATATTTAAAATTACAGCGGGTGACATAGGCTACTTTATTTTAGACTAGCTGTCATCCGAGGCCTCGTCTGTAGTACTATCTCCAAAACGATTGGACCTATTTTCACGGGACTTTCATCGACAGATAGCTAACGTTATAAAAAGTAATGAAAGTTTTTTTTTGTATTGAACTGGCTTTTACTCATGGCTTCGTTTGCAGTACTATCTCCAAAACGTTTGAACCATTTTTCACGGAACTTTCACTAAGCTGATCTTATAAAAAGTAATTTAAAATTAAAAAAGAAAACGCATGCGGAGCTAGTACATTATAAAACAAATATCGTATGATTCACTTATTCTTCTGACAACTGCAACGGATTTTGTTACGCTTTTATTAACATTTAGACAATTCCTTCCATAATATGTATATGTATGAGTATAATGCTTGAATTTTATATTAACAGAAACAAATAAGCAGTTAATGGCTTGTAATTTGGTCGTAATTTTGTTTTTGTGCGCTTACATTGTTAACTCTGACAGAGAGAGAGAGAGTCTGAGAGTTACAGACAGACAGTTAAACTATTTAATATTTAATTATTGCCTTGGACAATTAAAGTAGATTAAAATTACCTTCTACAGCATATCATCTCAACGACTATCTTACAAGGTACGATATATTTAAAATTATACACAACAAATAAGATATATACAAATATTTTTTGATTTTGAAGAACTGTAAATGTTAAAATGCCAAATAATGTTATTATAGTACCTACATGTGTATAAATCATTTCGAAAATTATGATGCCATATTGATAAGTACATAGCACTAAGTACGGATTAAAAAGAGTTCTCCACTGATTGATACGCTACATCATTGGACTTGAGGATATCTTATAAAGATTGCGTAAATTGTTATGCACACATATTCGGAGTATTCTTACTCAAGATGTCACTAAAATGGTTAATAAAGGACCGGGGGGAGCAAAACAATAAGTTACACGTCCGAAATGACAAGTATGTAAGCATACGGACGTATCGTTATAACTGTAAGGTAAGCTTTAATTTTTGTTCATGTTTTGTTTTCAATTCATTTTTTTTATAATATCAACTTCTATTAATAACTAGCGAAAGGTCTCGGCTTCGCAAAGAGTGCTTATATACTCATGTCGCATCATAAATATTTAAACGATTTAAGTACTTTTTTTGTATTGCGTGTAATATTAAATCTATACATATAATAATAATGAAGTGTCTGTATGTAATATCAAAATAACAACTTTTTACTGTTTGGATATGAACGTATATATGATATTGATAAAAAAGTACAATTTTTAAAATTGTTGTCTTACTGTCTGTCTGTCTGTTTGTTCCGGGTAATTTCCGAAACGGCTGGACTGATTTTGACAGAAATTTCAATGATGCATAGTTAAAATTACAGCGGGTGACATAGGCTACTTTATTTTGGATTATCTGTCATCCGTAGCTTCGTTTGTAGTACTATTTCCAAAACGATTGGACCTATTTTCACGGGACTTTTACTGCCAGATAGTTAACGTTAAAAGAAGTAATTAGTTTTTTATTTTGGACTACCTTTTACCCGTGGCTTCATTTTTCACGTAGCTTTCACTAACAGATAGCTGATCTTATAAGAAGTAATTTACAATTTAAAAAAAAACGGATGCGGAGCTACGGGCAACAGCTAGTCTGTGATATATTCTAATAACCGCACAATCATTTTTTGCTTACATTAAATGCCCAACGTGACGAAAGTATTTATATTGGATAAGGAGTAATACTATCATTATCTAAATAACGTTACAAATAGCTAATATATTTTTTAATAACATGTAAAATATATGTGTGGGGAATCCTTAGGAGGTAGATGTTTGCCATTGTGGACTTTTCCGTGAGTATTTTTCAGATGCACGATGCACTATGCCTGTTGGTAACCAAAGTACAATTCAAAAATAAACGAAGACCACCAAGGATCGTCAATTCCTTAAACCTAAAAAGAGTTCATAGTAACAATAGTAACATTCCAATAACTAGTAATGGTTCAGTGCTCGAAGATCAAACATATTTCTCTCACTTTTTAACTTTCAATATTATTGAGGTGTCCTGGACAGGGGGAGTGTAGAAATAATATCGATTAATAAATGTATGAAAGATCGAGAAGTATTATTAATAGATATTTATAATATAAGGCTTCGAATTGTCGATGTTAAGGAAAACAATTAAACTGTTTGAAAGTTGTTTTTTTAATTATAACACCAAAGCCCGCCAATAAGCTAATAAACAAAAACGGTTGATAAATACAGTAGAAAAAGGGCATAATCGTTTTTTTGTTTATACTTTACTAGCGGTCCGCTCCGGCTTCGCACGGCTATAAAATATACAGCCTATGTCATTCACTGAAAAAATGATTAAAATTGATCCAGTAGTTTTGATTTATTCATTACTGCCCGTGGCCCACACACATTATTTTGATAAATCTCGTAGAGTTCAGCCTGCGTTTGTTGCAATGTAAGCGGAGAAAATGTAATTATTTGCGACATCACATTAGAAACCTCAAAATAACAGTATTTCTCCACTATTTAATTCATGTTATTATAAATATAAACCTACCTCTTCAATCACTCTATCTATTAAAAAACCGCATCAAAATCCGTTGCGTAGTTTTAAAGATTTAAGCATACATAGGGATATAGGGACAGAGAAAGCGACTTTGTTTTATACTATGTAGTGATAGGTTAGCGTATGACCACAATCTCATCTGATGTTAAATAATGATGTGGTTTAAGATGATAGTCACGCTACCCCTAGAGGGAGACTCCAACAAGCACTTGCCGATAGATTTTCAACTAGAGGATAATTTTCAACTATTTATATATAGTAGATGGTAAGTATTTGATTATATTCAGATTCAAGATACATGTATAAGTTCGTGAAACATACACGCTTGGTACACATGTATATTTTACAACTTTATATATGTATGAAATAATAATTAGCTTAGTTAGATTCGGCATGTTAGGCGACAGTTCAAGAAGAGGCGCGCCGTGCACCCTTGCGCTGGTTGCTATATACAATCGGGTAAGTAGTCCGGTGAAACTGTAAATGCCTGGCCAGGTCAACAGTGTAGTCAGTTCGAAAAAAAAGTATTTGATTATCTTAATCTGATTATATATATGCGAAACTCCATTATATCTGTTTGTTAAGTGCTTAAATTGCATTTAGTATATTCTTGTCGCCCTAACTATTTTCCGCCTGTAATAAGAATTCCGATATCAGATATGAAATAATGGCTTATGAGATTTAATTTATTATCCTTCGTGATATTGATAAACGATAGTCGTCCAAAAAACACGTATAAATTTTCAGATTGGGTACGGAGTTGAAGCTTTATACCAGTCTGTTTACTCGCGTCTTCGTAAAGCAAATATTTGCTAGTACCAATACTGAACATAATTCGTTCATTACTTTTTACTTGGCTTGATGTCTGTTGGTTTATAATATTTCCTTAGGTTCTGTGGATAGTGACGTATTATGGCGATAAGTTTAATTGTAACTTCTGATTTTTAAGGATGGAAAATGCTAATCGGTAGGCCCTATTGCAACGTAAAAAATCATTTGTACTATTATATTTATGTATACTTGTATTCTTTTGATCGAGTTTCCTGTGGGTTCTTATCGGTATGTCGGATGTTTTCCTCACATGTGATAGTATTTCAACAACTATTATTAACTTTTTAGGGTCTAAATTGAATAAAGTGTTTTGAATGATATTTGGATACGTGATGATTCCCATTTTTTTTTTTTGGTATATTAATCAGATATTCTTGAAGACCAATTCATTTAAGTAAGTAACACTCACTTGATTTATTTATGAATATACTTAAACTGTTCACAGAGTAAATAATAAATCAGTCGTCTAGAATTATATGTAGCACTAGCTGTCCCCGGCGAACTTCGTACCGCCTAACAGTCGATTCTTTAAATATTTTTTTTTAATACTTATTCTGCTATTCGGGACCATCGTATAAATATTGACATTAATATTTATACGATACTAACGTCGCTCAATTGTTTTGCCTTCCCGGAATCTCTCCACTAACACTTAAACTTTATGGTATGGTATTAAAGTTCAAATTGACTTTTAAGTATTATTACGAATTATTTGTATGGGAGTATAGAAAAGTGTTGTTTTAAGACTTTTCCAGGTAATTTTTTTAATTTTTCTCTCCGTAAGATCCATCCTCGTACTTCAAGGAATATTCTAAAAAAAGGAATTAGCGAAATCGGTTCAGCTGTTCTCGAGTTTTGCGCTTAGCAACACATTTAGCGATTCATTTTTATATTATTGATATATATAATACTTAATATTTAATAATAAAGATAAAATAAGAAATCACGAAGGAATGTTAGTTTCGAGACGGAGACATATGTACAAAATGAAATTTAGCAGATATTTACTCAAGTTTCTATTTGAAAGATAGACTGAATTTATTAAATAAAAAAAAAATGGGGTGGGCTTTACAAAGTTAATTACAACTAACTAGCAATTCCTCGCGACTATGACGCGCATTAATGCTTCTTGACATAGTTTCTTCTAGATAAAGTATATTAGTATATATAAATATTCTGGATGAATAGTCAACGTGTTAACATTGCATTCCTAATATTATTAATGCGAAAGTGAATTTGTTTGTCTGTTGCACTTTCACGCCTTAGCTACTCAACCGACCATTATGAAATTTTGAATACATATTTTCAGGTGTATGGAATAGGACATAGGGTACTTTTTATGTAGAAGAAAAATTGGTTGTCTGTAAAGTCCGTTTACGGACTACAATTTTACGTGATAACGTCATAAGAAAACATTGTTGTAAAACTGTATATTTTTATGAATTGAATTATTATCATTGGATTATCATTATTTTGCATAATATAAACGAGTTCATTGAAAATTACATTTTTTTCAATAAACTAACATTTATTTGTACTCGTTAATTCAAAGAATGTATCCCAAGTCCAGCACTAAGGCTGATTGCGCCTCACTATCGCTTGTTCCGCGCTCTCGCTTGCATGCTCGGCTCAGGCGGAACGTGACAAAGAGTCATGCTTTTTCGTACATGCAGCAGGCGTTCATCAATTTATAATACATTATCACTTAGAAAAATTCTGTTCCCGATGGTTAAGATCAAATCTACAGCAACACGAGCGAAATCACGAGAAAAAGCTAGTATATAAAATTAGTTACGAGAATTAAGATTACTGTGTCTTGTTGTAATAATTCCTTTTTATAACAATAACATGACAAACACTTGATACGAAGCTTCACATAGCGTCAGTATATACATCCTCGTTAACTTTTAATTATACAATTTTTTAAAGAGGTCGCCTATGATTCCTTTCGCTGGTTAGTTAAAAATAATTGGGAGTCGCAATGTTTTTTTTTTTTAAAGTAACATCAATGATACATGTTAATTATAAAAATGTTCGTTCAGATTTTTGAGTGTTTTTTTTTTTTATAATAATTTTTGATAACATATTTTTTATTATTTTACGTTTCTAGTTGTGATGACGAGGACGCGGATTACATTTTTATTTATGTCTTAAATGAATTTCGGTTTGAACTTGGATTCATTATGTACACTATATTTTTTTTGTATATTATAAACGAAACAAACGAAACGGGCAAACGAACAGGTGGGTCACCTGATGGTAAGTGATCACCGCCGTCCATAGACACTAGCAACACCAGGTGAGTCGCAAGTGCGTTGCCGGCCTTTTAAATATGTGGGCCTCCGGCGCTCTCACTGGCCGAACGAAACGCAACAGTGCTAGCACTGTTACTTCACGTCGGTTTTCTGTGAGAGGGTGGTACTACCCCGGGCGAGCCGACCCATTGATGCTAAAACCAGTAGTAGCTTCAGCGTGGCTCTACCACCTAGGAGAACCACATACGTCGATATGGTCGGTAAAATACTGAAAAATGTTGTAAGTTTATTTTTCATTTGGAAAACTTACAGCGGACATAAATAAATAGAAAAAAAGACAATACAAGAGAGTACAAGACAGAATACAAATAATAATAAAAAAAACACACAATGATTACAAAAAAGTGATGAGTGGCAAAAAGTGGAAATGTTTAAATGTTGCGGAAAAGTTTTGAAATATTATATAATCTGTAATATGTTTATGTAGAGACACGATAAATCATTTACTAAAATTTATGACATCTTTCTTGTAATAAATGAAACAATTATAATTATTAATTTATGAAGTAATAGTTATATAAGAGTATTAATAGATGCTTAATAAAACAGATATCAAAGAAAAAGTAAACATATACCGATAATTGAGATAGAAGATAATCTGCCAGAGAACATTATAGTAGGAAAGAAAATCGCACCCGTCTTGGGATATAGTCGCGTTGGGAAAAAGCCAACATTGCAGCAGCATGAAATAATTGTTGTAATAGATTAATGTTCTAGAAATTGATTTTGTAACAGGAAGCACAAGTCAAAAGGAGCTGCTGTCTGTATGCATAATTTTATTTTAATTGATTCAGCGTACTTCTATATAATCTTAGAATAGAAAGTTCCGTCCTTATTCAACAAAATAGTCCACCAGTCTGTCACCACTTTCATAATTTTAATTTTACTTATGTTATCCTTATATTTGCACCACTTACAATAAATAAGTTTTGGAATGAAGTTCCTTATCGCGCGTTACACGCTTTGAGCGGATGGGAGCGAGACCGAAAAAAGTATACATAAGACTTTTTTCCAACATATCTTGCTATAGTTACAATCGTGTATGAGCTATATATATCGCTGCGAAATATGTGCGTGTGCGTGTGCGT
This sequence comes from Antheraea assamensis, assembly GCA_035772565.1. Lineage (NCBI taxonomy): Eukaryota > Metazoa > Arthropoda > Insecta > Lepidoptera > Saturniidae > Antheraea > Antheraea assamensis. The sequence goes on along the minus strand of JAQQSE010000062.1, from coordinate 2,998,842 downwards.
ATGCGTGCGCGTGCGCGTGTGTATGTGTGCATACATACATGTATGTATCTATACACGTATATACATACATACATATATATAAAAATGACTTGTGGCATTAAGTTCGCCCGCGTACGAAAATATAATATTTATTCATTCATTCATACTTACGCTTTTATTCAAAAACTCAATCAGATTTAATTCACTTTTGTATGGTTTACTTAATTCTGATTGTGAAACTATTGCTTTGTAACAATAGTTACACGAACAGCGTCTCTAAAAGCTATCGTAAATAAATAAGTATTTGAACTTACCCGAACGATCCTTCTCGAACATTTTCTTAAGTCTGTTTAAGAATATACATTTTCTGCATTTCTGTGGCGATGTACTAGTTTGTGGTTTTTATGAATAGAAAGTATTTTAAAGAAATATTAATATAATACGAGATTTTTTTTTTTATTTATGCTAAACATATTTCCTTTTTCTGCGATAATTTATTAATATTTGAAAAATTTGTGATAAGGTGTATTTTTAACATGATTTTATTAGTTTCTTACCTGTATGCTTGAGCCTCGATTTTACCCTACTTTGAGCGATCAGATTTAAGGAAACTTGGCGCACTTATATCAAGCATATCCAACGAAAAAGTAAACAATAATTTCTAGCATAAGAATAAAATTACTGATGAGAAAATTAATGTCACTATTTTAAAAACGTGGGTTACTTGATATGCTAGTTTAAAAACGTCTTACAAAGTACCTCACGCTTTTACAATACTGATATTAATTCTTATGCTAACAATATTCTTGTTACATTTCAGTTTTGTAGGTGGTAGAGCTACGCTGAAGCTATTACTGGTTTCAGCATGAATGGGTCGGCTCGCCCGGGGTAGTACCACCATTTCACAGAAAGCCGACGTGAAGTAACAGTGCTTGCACTGTTGCGTTTCGTTCGGTCAGTGAGAGCGCCGGAGGCCCACATATATTAAAAGGTCGGCAACGCACTTGCGACTCCCCTGGTGTTGCTAGTGTCTACGGACGGCGGTGATCACTTACCATCAGGTGACCCGCCTGTTCGTTTGCACCCAATAATATAAAAAAAAATATAAGTTTGATTATTTCTAACAGCGTGTTTCTTAGTTTCTGTTAACTATAGTTTATTAAGGATAGATTTATAAGCGATGTAAAATCGCACCTAATTATTACTTACGTCTTTATTTCAAGAACAGTACGATATCATCAATAGACGGAGCTCGTGCTTATAAAAGTCGCCTGTCGCTGATGCAAATATAAACGTTATTATTTACCAGTAATTATAAAGCGTCATATCTACGATCGTAATGAAAAAGTTTTCAGACTTAATAAACCTCCCTTCTAGAAAGTAAGTAAGTATTGTTAGGAATATATTTAGAATCCCGTGCAATTGCTTTGATTCTGTCGTCATTACGAAGTGATTGGCTGCCTGTAGACACAGTCGTACCAGACGGTATACTTTTGGAAGACCTATAAAATTTACATTAAACTGTCTGAAACTCGATCTCATCCACTTTATTTTCCATTCAGAGTCGTAACTTCATTGGTTATGTCCGCTTTTACGACATAGTGTATTTGTGATTAACCATGAAGACTTCGGCTTTGAAGATTAATTTAAGAGTATATATAATTTAAACTCTATGGTACCACTTAGTGTCTGTTTATAATACTCAGTTTTCAAATTATCTTCTTTTGTCTAGTGCAGAGATTCCCAAACTTTTTTTTCTCATAGACCCCTTTCAAAATTGTACTGGTTTCGGTGGACGCCCTGCAGGTTCAATACTACAATAGACCAATTTCCATAGACCCCCGCTTACTATTTGTGCACCCCCATTTCTTTGTCCCATCAACGTACACCTTCATTGAATCTCTCGTGGACCCCTGGGGGTCCATCTGGACCACTTTGCGAATCACTGGCCTAGTGTCTGCTATGACAACCTTTTCTCACTATTTTTTTTCTCTACTCACGTTAGCGTTTGACCAGAACCTCATTTGATCTTAAACGACGATGTGGTCCAAGATGGTAAACACGCTAAGCCTAGACAGCACAGCACAGTAGGATCAGTAAGCTCGTTCTAAGGCGGCAATAACAGCAAGAAACGCATTCTGAAATATCGTCCAGCAAGGCATCTCTTCCCTGTATGTGAAACTGACGCTGCCAAAAATGTAACTGAACACCTTGTTTTTTTTGAGCTAAGAAACGATGGTGCGTATTTTCCAAGTCCTTAAAATAGTTGGTAGCCGATAAATCCATTTTTCTTTTACGGGATAAGCAATGGTGGGTATCAGTGGGCCGCATCGGCAATCATCTGAGCAATCATATAGGGGTCAGAAATTTGGGGATTAATGCATAGGATCACTCTTTTTGCAGGTCAATTAGTTTGCAAATACCACACTGCACTTCATAAATGTCCACAATAACACTTCATGTATATAGGTTCTGTAAGGGCCTTTTTTTAATTATTTGACCTTAGCTAAAATGATTAGATTAAAATATATGTACGCGCTCGTGAAGTCCGTATGATGGTACGCATATGTGCCTCATCAATACATACGCGTATGGATAGCTAGCTTGCATTAATATTAGAAGCGTGTCCCGTGCGTATTTGAGCTCATTCATATAGTTGAGTTTCGCCTGATAAGTTATTGCATAGTGGTGGCGACCCAGTCGGGTAATCCGTACTTGTTTACGCTTGATTACTGAATTATGTACTGGTGTATGGTAGTTACAATTACCATATTCTACCATCGAATGAAATTAATATATTTTAATTAAATGTCCCCTTACCATCCGGATAATAATAACGAATTTTTCCATGAGATTCATAACTGATCCGTGACAGATGATTAAAAAGATCGCTATCACAGTATTAAGCGGATTAATCTTTTCGGAACCTTTTAGAATTTATAAAATACGGAAGCAATGGACCTTCGTGAGGAGATAAAAGTTAATTGTGAATTATTAAACAAGATGTATATTTTGTTTATAATTTAATATAAAGCTATTCGTGAATCTAAAAGTAATACGAACGTTTCTATTTGGTTTTGCTTTTTTTCTAATGATTAACTTCGGCCGAAACTTTTTTGCTAAGAATATATGTAACACAATCTGGAACATTAACGTATCTGCCACCTATCGTAAATGTTGTTTTACTGTCTGGCATTTATCCAAAGTGTGAAATAGGCCTGAAATACATTGGGCTTTAGCCGTGAAGGACAGACACAAATCGTCCATTTTTACATCGGCTATCCCTGAAGGAAACCTTTACAGTGTTATTTTTATTATTTAAAGCGAAGTAGGTCGTCTGCCGCCTATTAATAACAGAGAAAAGAGTGAAAGGTTTTCGATTGCTCGACAAATTTTCTGAAGGAGAGTGGCAGGTGCGTAGGTAGTGAAGGTACGTCATGGGACTTTTAACACGTTTAACACTGAAAAAATGAATATTAAGATAAAATATCTTATTTAAAACTGACTGAAAAGTATAAAACTAGGAAAACCGTCGATCGTATATAATGGATAATGAATGAGCGTTTTAGGGAATTATCTTGTGAAATCTAAGACATCATACATTTGATTTGTAATCGAAACCAATGTTAATGTTTTATGCGAAATTATTAATGCCTTCAATTATATATTGCATACGCCATACATTGTTGTTGATTCAATATTAACATTATTGTACTCATTCGGACCATTTTAAAAACGTACGAACTGTATCCAATTGATTTTTTTTTTTTTTTGTAATAATTCTTCTCTATATAATTTGTATACATTTAAATTATTTAAAAGTTTAATAAAAATAAGTTATTGAAAAATTGTTTTCTTTTGTTACATCAAAATATTCTTCCACTTGTTATATTACATAAGAAAGTAAAGATATCTTAAATAAACACCTAACACTGGTATAAGTTAAGAGATATTTGGTTATATATTTGGGAATCGTCAATCGATTGTGTTCGGTCAGATCACCCCATGATTGATAACTATTAAGTAACAACTTGCCTATTCTTCCAAAATGCTTAAGTTTACTTAAGTCCCGTATTTAATCAATTTCTTATTTTTATTACTTTTATGAGTTTTAGTTCCATTGTTTTTAGTTAAATGTACGTTACTATGGGACTGATATATCAGGAATGGTAAAAATCTAGAAATATAATTAAAAAAAAACTCTGCTATTAGATATAGTAACTGTAATTTTCGTTTTTTTTTTCGAGCTGACTATACGCTGTTGGCCTGATGGGCTTTCACAGCTTCACCGGACTCAGAGTAAGCGCTTATGGCGCTCGAACGCTTGGTCCGCTTTCTTCACTTTCTCCACTAGTTAAAGCGCAATAGAATACCTTTCTTTACATTTAATTGGAAATATATCTCATATAATATATTAATGTATTATATACCCATACGTCTGACCGTTCTTAAGTTCTATAATATAAAATTTTATGAAATAAAAAAAATATATCACAATATTATCTAATGATTTCCTACAATATTTAAAATATAGAACAATTTAAAAAGCATTCGTATTAAACTACTATACATAGTCAATGTTTTTGAAATAAATACACCTGAGATCTACTCACACATTAATAAAATTGCATTAGGTATAAAAAATGGTTAATAGCCAAGTAAGTAAAACGAAGATTTATAAATGTAGTCTGGTGAAACTGTAGCGGCCCTAACAAGCCAACAGTGAAGTCAGTTCGAAAAAATAAAAGATTTAAAAAATTATATAAAATATAAAGCACTAGCAGGCCCGGAGGACGTTGTCCTGCCCTGATAATACAAAAAATATATACTTATATGCATGAAACGCTTAAGACGGCTTGACTTTTTCCGATTCATTCAACAATTATCATTATATTTCAATCAATTTACAAAAAAAAAACCTTGACAAATTATATACCTAAACCTTCCTCGTGAATTACTCTATTTATTGATGAATATCGCATTACAATCCGTTGAGTAGTTTGGTAAGTTTTTCGCGAACATCAAGACAGACAGACAGACGCGGCGGACGACTTTGTTTTATAATAATATGTGGTGATTATTTGAAGTTGGAACAATTGTGAGAAAAGTGTATTTGTAATATTGTTTACCACAATCTCATCTGATGTTAAATACTGTCGTTGAAAATATAATTCTATGTATTTTTTTGTGTCAATCTAGACAATATTGATGTGTCAACAATGTGTCGTAATGTCTATTTGAGTTTTATTTTAGTCTATATTTTTAAAATACATATGTATTGTATAACTCGACTCAAAGTAATATAACATGATAAATAAATAAATAAAAATTACACAAAAGAAGGTTAAGAAGATGGTGAAAAGAACAAGAGATGTAAGATCTTTTTTTAGTCAACATATGTTTATATAAAATTAACTTTCTTTTATTTTATATTTAAAACATGTGATTTATATAGCTATAGGCGTACCTGTTAAACTATGTAAATAAATAAATACACAATAAACATTTATAAAAAGTGTATCCATAGATTTAGCAGATACATAAACATAGTTATTTTAATAAGTGCTAATGGATGTTTTATTGTACACAGCGAAAATGTAAATGATAAACCCTTAGACTGAAAGCTTGTCCAATTTAGAAGCATAACAATAAATAACAGCGTTGACTGGGGCAAATCTACCCGAGTTCGGGCTAACAAAAAATGAGTTTATATTGGCCTAGAACAAAACAAAGGAACGTCGAGCTGAGAATAATGAATGTGACGTCAAAGCTTCCGATGGCTACATACGAGGGGTCGAAAAATCAAGTCCTCGTAGAAAAAGCTTGACGGTTTTTCAGATGTATAAATATATATCTCATATTATGTATAGGGTGTACCAAAAAATCGACTTCTATTTTTACTGAAAATTATAGCGGAATTCTGTAAAAGCATACATAAACAGAGACTTATCAAGGTCTGAGCCTTTTATATTGATGTTTATTACTGTTACAAATCATGCTGTTTATCAAAAAAATCATAAGATACCTCTTTTTTGTACGGCATTCAATTTCCTATAATAATATAAGTGGGTTTTTTTTAGCAACGATAATCCGAGACTGAGTTCAAAATTTACAAAGTTAAAAAAAAAATCGTATTGTAATTATATTAGAAATGAAAAAAAAATCGATTCGGTCTAAACATCAATATTAAAGGCTCAGATCTTTAGAGTCTCTGTTATAGTAGCCTATGACAAAATTTCGTAATCTCATGAAGAAAAAAAAAAGTCGATTTTTTTTTGGTACACTTATAAAATACCTATATGAGATATACATGTATGTATGTATATTTATCCCAAAAAATATTAATTGTTTGATAATAAATTGTATTCGAAAGGTATTTTTTTCCCTTCGCTTTTGTTATTGTAAATTTAATCTATACCTCTGTACTTATTTTCGCGATGAAAGATATCCTATGTCCTTTTCTGTACCCATGATAACGTGTGTGCAATATTTCAAAATGGTCGGTTGAGTAGCTAAGGCGTGGAAAGGTCACTAACAGACATTTACAATATTAGTTAGGACAGCTTATATATTAGATAGAATTATATCTAATATATAAAATGGATTAGTATTGTAGATATTTATTTAATTTGACACAATATTTAAAACACACTGGTTTATTATTTTAAAATATTATTGTATCATTTAAAATAATTAAATAAAATTTCAACACGACATAGAACTTGTATTGCTCCATATCAAATACATGTTTTTTTTATATACAACTAGTTCTGTTAATTAGGATTTATTACCCGTTGACCTTAGTCTTTGACATTACGTTCTATTAAAAAAATAAACTCAGTGTAACCAAATACACTGAAATGGAATTACGTGTTTGAATTGTTTTAGTGAGAAATACGTTTTTTGTTTCAGGTAAGAGCTGTTTTCGAAATTCGAAGCGTCCCAATCAAATGTCGGTTTGTAGTTCGCACCAATCAGCTAGTTGGGATCAGTCGACATTTCAGAATATTTCCACGTATTTGGACGCGTATCGTATGTCGACTGACATACAACTGTAACGACATATCTCACCTATGACTTGTTAGGCAAATTTTGTGGACGACAATCACAGATGTTGGATGTTTGCTGATGTAATGAATACTATTATTATACGTGTATATAACAAATTAATGACTCAAAACTTTTTTGTGGTGATATAAATGCATCAAAGTAGCGTAATAAATTATAATCTCCAATATGTAAATAAAATATGACGTTATGCATACGTTTTGCGTCAAAAATCCTTGAAACGCCTGCCATTTTTTAGCAACAATTTTTTTTTTCTAATTAACTTATGAAAAATAACCTATTACTATAAAAATACCCTTTTGCTTTAGCACTCGTTTACTAAACACCTTTTATCAACTTAATACACTTCAAAGTTTAGCACTACTGCTTATTTGTTTACGACCTTTCCTTCCGACCGTTGAACAAGAACTCACTATCACACCTTTGTCGCTGACGATATATATACGATATATTGTTTTATAATTTGTAGTGATAATGATAAAGAGACAAAGGTCAATCATTTTTATTTTGTTTTACATCTTAGACACTTGGTGCTTATATATAAAAATATCACAATTTCGTAATTTGATATAAGGTTGTTATTGCTTTAGGATACTGAGATATTTATAAGTATTACGCGTTCAACGATGTATTTTCTTGCCGTAGAGAAGTGGGGGCAGGCGGATTAGTGCGTATGCGCTGGACAGGGGAAGTAAAGGAATAACATTGCTTACAAAAGAATTTTTGTAAGTAAAGTATATTTTTGCTTTTAATCGTTTTTGATACTGATCGGTTTTGATTCTCGGTTGCTGGATATTTTTTGTGGGAGTGATTTTCGAAAAGGGACGGAAATGCGTTACAGGAAACCGGAGAAGCGCGCGTTATTTTTTAATTTACAAAAAAGCTTGTGTAGTGGCGTAGAGATGGCTGTGATATGGTGTCAACCGAATGTCAGATGTTACACATCATATGCAACTACTGTACGGCTCGCTTGTTTTTTTTTTTTGTTTTTCCTCTGTGTATAAAATATGTTATTAAAGATAATAAATTACGCAAAGTTGGAGGTATTAGCAAGTTTGTAACATTTTAAATATAATAATTCACTGAAAATAGGTTGTCTAAATTATAATAAATTGTACAAACAAATCGATGTAATATTTGATTTCTCTATTGTACAACCTATTATATCGAGCATAGTGCTAATACAAGACAATGAAATCGACCCGACCATTTATCGTGAAAGGTTGTGTGATTGTGGCAGTGGTGCGATTTATTGGCTAGAGCACTTTTCGGGTCCGGTCTCATACGTATTGAGACGCAAATTCTCTACATAATTTATCAATATGTCACACGGAAATCACGTCTGCTGGTAACATTTATATACTCATGTTCTCAGGGATGATTGCAGTTTATATATGTATATAAATGAATTGCTGTTCGTTTGTCTCGCTAAAACTCTAGAATGACTTGACCAATTTGGCTAATATTGGTCTTGAAATATCTGTGGAAGTTCAGGAAAGGTTTAAACTGTGAGTGTAAAGGAAAATACTAAAGAAGACAATTTAATTTTCAAATACAAAATGTTCCTAACTATGAAACATAAGAGATATCTTTGTCATTTTAGAAATAAAAAAAAAAACTCGTTTGTTAAATATTTATAGGTGCGTTCAGAAATTTGTCTATTTCATAGCTGTAGTATGAGGTGCGTTCTCTTTGGTCTGTTTTCTTGGAATACATAACAGTTCTGTTTCAGAAAAAAAAAATTAAATGACAAAGCTTTAAATTGATTAAGTGCATAATTGTGTTGCATTTATAATGTAAATAAAAATTTTGTATTAAATTTTGACCACATTTTACACAATATATATGTAAATGATACGAAGTTCATCGGCTCATCTAGTAATTGAATAAATCTCAATTTTTAAAACTTGACTTATTTTATTAGGCAAGTATTTTAGATATGTAATTATTTCAACTGAAGATCTAATTGCTTTATAAGTATAATTGGCTTTCCATTTGGCTAATTTAGAACACTAATTAACTAACAATAACAATTTCAAATAAATACAGTGAAATTTTCCTGTTCATTTTTGGATTTAAATTGTCTGTCTACATTATATTCTGCGTATGATATGACATTTAATTCGTGTGAATTTGACTGCTATCAAGAAATACGACATTTGATAGACACGCAGATATTGAATAGAAAAACTATATTCGTTTTTCCAACTATATAGTTTTCTGCGTTAAATGACGATATGGTCTAAAATGGTAAACGACCTAAACTTAAGCAATCTTCAATATACGCTATATTTTATTAATCTCAAAATTATGTATTAGGTATTATCGAAATTAAATAATGTATTCATCTGTTTCGTTAATGATTTAACTCTTAATAACCTAGAGTTTCAATTTTGATACCAATCTTTTAAACCGAATGTTCACATTACTATTAGTTTTTTTTTATAGATTGGCTTTACGTATTTTACTGTTGTATAATATTCTTTCCAACGAAATTTTTTTTTTCTAAATAAATATGTAAAATAAATATTGTGATTTTTTTAGCTATTTTTCCCTTCATCTAGACCCTCAAGCAAACACAGTAATATTAAAAATAAATCACTTTCGTAAATCAGGCTACTAAGGGTTAGGAGCTTTTATTTATTAACTGCTGTATTCTTTAGGAAATTATGCAAAAAATATAGTAGCTCTGTAAATTAAATTTGGTTGGAAATATTTTATATTTCTAATATAAGGCATAAGCCAAGGCTAAGAGAAGTGGCTGTTTAGATTGCACATGTACGTTAGACCAACAGTCATTTGCTGAGTATCATCTAAGAGCCAACTAAATTTCTGATTGGACTAGCCTTTTTAAGGCTCTATAAAACGAAAGAATGTAGTCTTTGTGTCGTATAAAACCAATTGCAATTTGCTAAGGAAACTGTACAAGGAACAGAAGTAATCTTTTTCTCTTTTTCCCGTGATTCCCTCATTTTATGAAGGTCGAAACACGTTCGACACTTGGCAACCGATACCGCCTTACTGGACCTACTCCAAATGTCGTAAACTTTATAGATTTTTCCCTGAAACCCTCTATCGAAGATAAGACTTATCAGCTTAGGAAAGGCTGTAATGGAAGTAATCGGTCTTTTATGGCGTTTCTTAAATTTATGTACGAGTATATAAAATAGAGATTAGAGTAATAGTAATATGTTATGTTTTTTTTAATAAAAAATTACAAGTATCATGAGCGTAAATATTCTTGGTTAATATTTAAACTGTTAATGAAAATGACAATAAAATAAACTATTATCAAAATCAAAAATACTTTATTCAGTTTAGGCCCTGAGAAGGCGCTTATGAACGTCAAAGTTACCATTATGTATAAGCCTTCTACGTTTAATTTTTTTTTCTACTTTACTTATGCTGGTGACACCATTTGGTGGCGTTACAGCTTCATCGAACAACTAAGGAGAGCGCATAAGACACTCACACGATTGAGCAACGAACACAACGGCCAGCGGGACCTCGGCTTGGGTTGTTGCTGTATATTGCAACATACGCGAATCAATTTAAACTAACCAAGCTAGCTAACTATTCATACATGTATTCGTTCATGAGAAATACATTTTCATGCAAGTCTCACCAACTCGTACATGTATTTCGAAACTGACAATTTGGCTAATACTATTAACACTAACCAAACGACGTGAGGGGAAAAAAACAAAACCCTCCAACTGTCGTTTAAAGTCAATGAACTTTACCTATTTATATTATTATTAACATTTTTTTTATAATAAACATCATCAAGTTTCATTAGTTACAAACTTTATAGCCTAGTGTGTATTTAGGTGCAAGGGATTAACGACGCACCAAAATGTAATATTGTGTGTTTAAGGAAGCAAAACTTTTGAACTTCGCGTTGTCGTAAAATTCTTCATCTTTATCAGTTGCGTTGATAGTGTTCTTTTTCAAATATTACCGAATGGATAAATGGAGACGGAAACTCGACCACGAACAGTAAACAAGAGTTTCTGATTTTATTTAATTAATATATCAAAGGCCGGCAACGCATCTGTGATGCCCCTCGTGTCGCAGGTGTCCATGGGCGGCGGTGTTTACTTTCTATCAGGTAACTCGTCTGTTCGTTTGCTTCCAATTGCATTTAAAAAAAACATTCGTTATCTGTAAAGTCGGTTTACGGACGATAATTTTACGTGATAACGTCATAAGAAAACATTGATGAAATATTATGCATCACAGGCAGAACGCTTAAGTCGAGTGCGTCTCTCTATCGCTTGTTCCGCGCTCTCGCTTGCACGCTCGACTCGGGCAGAACGTGACGATAAGTCATGCTTTTTCGTACGTGTAGCCGACGTTCATCGATTTATAAGATGTTATTACGTAAAAAAAATAAAAAATTAACACAACAGTATAAAAAAAGTTATGAAAACAGTTTCAGAAATTACCGTCACGTTAATTTTAACCCTTAATAACCTAGAGTTTCAATTTTGATACCAATCTTTTAAACCGAATGTTCACATTACTATTAGTTTTTTTTTATAGGTTGGCTGTACGTATTTTACTGTTGTATAATATTCTTTCCAACGAAATTATTTTTTTTCCTAAATAAATATTTAAAATAAATATTTAAAATAAATATTGTGATTTTTTTAGCTATTTTTCCCTTCATCTAGACCCTCAAGCAAACACAGTAATATTAAAAATAAATCACTTTCGTAAATCAGGCTACTAAGGGTTAAATCATGCTAACTAATATTATAAATGCTAATGTTGATTTGTTTGCTTGTTACGCTTTCACGCCTTCGCTATTCAACCGATGATCTTAAAACATTCCAAATATCTAGCAAAATAGTACTGCTCACGAGGGATGGGCAAATCTACATAAACACGAGCGAAGCCACGGCCAAAAATTAGTCAATTACATAATATTAAGAGTTACTCGAGTATCTATAGAATATTTCCTTTAAATTTTCTAACGACCATTAGTTTACTTCAAGAGTAATTAATTATCAAAGCGAAACGTGTAATTCTGCGTTAACAGCCAATAAATGGGAGACAAATCGTCGTACGAGTTAAACATTAGCTACAGAATCAGTCTACATACATGAATGTTCTTACAAATTAATCCATGTTCATGTGAAATTCTGAATTAACAATCAGGCATTCGAAAGGAATTTTCTTCTTTGATTACCATTTCTCAAATTACTTAGGTATAGTATAGTTTAGATTTTTAACATAATTTTTTAATTTATTTTTTTGTTTCTTCTTACTTAAAGAAATATTTGTATTTAATGGACTTCATTTTAATCGAATATATAAAACAGGCGTGATATAAAGGCTTTTTTAAAGGGTTTTTTATTAACACGAGAGATCGATGCTTGGCCAAAAATTACAGCAACTAAATAAATTACAGATGGTTTATGGATTTCATAAACTCATGTTTATTTTAAAGGATAATCATGATATTACAAAATAATGTTAATATTAACGCTGTTATTCATAATGAGGTCCAGCTGCATTTACAAATCACGGTCTTTCACGCGCGATTGGAGTGTGCAGGTTTGAACACGGGAAAACGTGTATGCAAATTCACAAGTGATTGTTATTTTTTGTTTTTTAGGTGTGCGTTACTTTCCATGTGTAAGCGTTTTCACGCGGGAAAGAATGCATTGTGTAAAGGCAGCTATTGTTTGAATATTTTCTATGCTCTATGGGTTTTTACTAAAAAAAAGCTTGTAACGAACTTCTATGATGTTACCGAAAATATGATAGACAGAAGAACAATAAGTGAAATGATATTCAGTTCATCGTATCTGGCAGTATTCCAAAATCGATGATTTTTGATGTAACTGTCTGAATGGCGTCTTTTTTCGGAGTAATTTTGACACTGCTAATTTTTATTCTCTGACTTTATATTTAATTACTTTATGTTTGCAGCCCTTTTACAGCCTGACTCCTGTATTAGTTACTTACGTTTTTTTTTTGCATTTAACTGCTATTGTTATTTTAAATTAGGGCATTTATTTATTTCTTTAATAAGTTTTGTTTTTGCCACACATGAGATTTATCTAGTACTACAATAGCGAATGAAAAAGAGAGAGAGGATTTTTTTTCGAACTGACTACACTGTTGACTCGGAGGCCTCTACAGATTCACCGGACTTTTTTTTTATATATTATAGGGGGCAAACGAACAGGTGTGTCACCTGATAGTAAGTGATCACCGCCGTCCATAGACACTAGCGACACCAGGGGAGTCGCTAGTGCGTTGCCGGCCTTTTAATATATGTGGGCTTACGGCGCTCTCACTGACCGAACGAAACGCAACAGTGCAAGCACTGTTACTTCACGTCGGTTTTCTGTGAGAGGGTGGTACTACCCCGGGCGAGCCGACCCATTCATGCTGAAACCAGTAATAGCTTCAGCGTAGCTCTACCACCTACAAAAAGAGAGCTGGAGCAAGCTACTAAGAGGAGCGCTTAAGGCACTCACCCGATTTTATATAGACGACTAGTACAAGGGCGCACGGTAAACTTCGGCTTGGGCTATCGCCGAATATCCCGAGTCTAACTAGCTAAGCTAAACTATGACTTATGATGCGTTATAAGTTAAACTTACATCTTTAAAAAAAAATCTCCGCAATATATATTTTAATAATGATAAGTCACAGTAATAATTTTTGGCTAAAAAATTCTAATCAAAAGTAATTAAGCACGCGATCATTTTACGTATCTACTGTACTGAGGCGAAGCCAGGGCGAGACACTAGTATAATAATGAAGTCAGTAAGAACAAAATATAGCATTATAGTAAATCTTACCATTGAATCGAGAGAAAACTCACAACTGACTTTAGTGTAAGTAACACAAATGTAATTTCTATTGCTGTGTGTCAAACATCTTATGTATACATGAGTTCATTAAATACCATAATGTAAGCTATACTTAGTTTGAAATTGAATAACAGTGGAATAAATTGTATCGATTTAATTTCACTGTCTGATCCTTGGAGGTAAATAAAATTGACTTGCAATACTCGTGTTTTGTAATTTAATATCGTATATCTGTAGTAAGGAACGTCTTTATTTACCGTTACTAATACTATTTGACATAGAAGGATTTAAATCTGTAGACATCTAGGATATTTAGCTGTTATAAGGATTAACGGAATGACGTCATATTTTGATTCATAAAATCTCATCTGACGCGATCACACAAATAACAGTCCGATAAAATTCCATTATTTTTGACGATCAATTTTTATGACTCGCAAAAATAATGTCCCAACCGAATGTACTCAGTCAAAAATAACTGTAAAGCAATAATAGGACGTTGTTTGAAATGGAAACGAATTGGATTTCCTTTGTGACTTTTTTTTTCATCGGAAAGAATAATAGGTTCTATTGAATAATTTATCATTTGTCCGATTTCGTACAATGGTTTTTGTGGTTCAAGCAGTTATTTTTACTTAGTGATTATCGCGAAGAGATGTTTTCGATGAATTAGATATTGTTCGATTGTTTGTCGTTTTCGTTGAGCAAATATATTTTTTGTTGTAACGAAGTAGAAGAAAATTACATTTGTAATTTGATTTATAAAGCATATCATGGAGAAATAACGCTATCATAATATCTACGTTCTTCAATTTCATTTAATGGTAAAGTGATTTGCATTATGTTAGACAGATGTTACTTTATCCGAAAATATTTTACCCGTACAGGGAAGACATAAAAACGAATAATACCCTCGCATTAAGTAGACAGAGGAATTTAGATTAGACGTCGTGTGATACGATAACGTTAATAAATGTACTTGAATGTTTTTATATACTCTGTAGAATCTATAGAATGGAGTCGAAGGAAAATTTATATAATTTTGCATTAGGATTGAATTGTAATATTTATAACCGTTTTAGGTATTAATTTTAATTTTGAATATTTTTTATAGAAAACGAATTAATAGTACAAGTGGAGAAACTATTTATATTTCACTAGAAAATAGTTTCCGTTTCCGGTTAAATGTATTGTAAAACGGGCTTATTACCAAGCGCCAAATATGATTTCTTTTTTAAAGTGAATTTTTTTTACGCCTCATTTTTTTTCGTCCACCTATCGCATGTCGCATAACAGCCGCCTGCGGAGTAGGGTTAAGTGAAATGTGCTCGGCAGGGCCAAGGGCAATAGGACAGCGCCTATGGCCTAATTCAAAATGATTCAAAGATTTCAATAAATATTGTGTTCAGATTTTAAAGTGCTCCAATCTGAAAAAAAAAAGTTTCTCATACATCGTGGTTTCAAAAAACCACACAATTATTTTGTATTTTTTATTGTTTAGTTTCCTTTTTCGTTGTTCTTTTTATCGGTCCAGCTAGATGTTAATAATAACATTATAGTTTTCAATTGCCTTATATTTTACTAAATCTAAGAAGTCAAGCTTTTCATTTGCTATTCAGGTCTATTTAGATGATATTATTGGTATTTCTTAGTCATCAGAGTCTCATTATTTTTTCAGCGTAAAAATTATCAGCAACGCATCGATTTTTCCTTTGTTCTTCCTAAGCAAAATAAAGTTAAGCACGCGGAAGTATACGGAAGCCGTGACATGATCGAATTTGGCTTTAACAAACGGTATAACTGTGAATTCACAGTTCAGTGGATCTAAACCATTAGTTATAGGTGTGCGGTTACAGTCTTTCACAGCTAGTGATCCGTGAAAACGTTCTAAATGGAATTTCCGTGTGTATACTGATTTAGAATATCACGCACTTGCGTGTTTCCATTATTTAAACCGCAAGTTGTGTTGAAATGATATTAAGCATCGATTACTTCTCTAATGCTTAATATATTTTTATACGAAACTAGCTGGCCAGCTCAGCTTCGCACGGATGTATTGACAAAGAACATGCGATCAAATGTCCCATTGAAACTATGGCTGTGTAATAAAACAAGAAGTGGCAAATGAACGTTGATCTGTCAAATCTGTCAATATTTTTAACCCCTGGACTGTACAAAACCATAAAGGTTTAAGTTCCATACAAACGAATGTAGACCTCAAGAGGCACGGGTCCAGCATAAACTTAAAAAAATACCTGATTTATTACAAAACTTTGAAAAATAAGAAAATTATGTATTGTGAAATCATAATTTTTATGTAAAATGTATTTTTAAATATATTTTTTATTTGTACGAACTATTTTTACTAAACCATGAAATTACAAAAATAAGTAAAAAGATAATCCTCCATTTTGAGATCCTGAGTGTTAAAAGTATCAGCCGAGGGATTAAGCACCTGACTATTGACTTCCGTCTCACTCACTCACAATTATTATAAGCACAAAATGATTAGATAAATCCTTGCAGCAGTTCTGAAATGATGCAAACATTCGACAATTGCATTTTATTTATATATCGTCACAATTATTCACCAGTTTTGATGAGGGTTTAGGAGACCTTTCACAAATTCACAGTTTCTTTTCCACATTTCTACTGATAATGGTGTTTGTACAGGTGCACGCGTGTGATTTGACCCAATCGGAATAGGAGGAAAGGGTTGGGGGTTGAAAGGGATACCAATAAAGTTGATATCCGTTCTCACCTAATCAAATTGACCCACTTTGAAAGATATGTATAAATAGTCGAATAAGAAGACATATGTACGAATTGTATCCTCGTATTAAGTAAAGAGAAGAGTTTATTTAGGCAATCTGGTTGACAGGTCTCGCGAACAGATGCCCAGCCAATATTTTGTTCAGTGTTTATATTCTTTAACTCTATACAATGTGACAATGCGGCCATCTCTCTGGTTTTCCAGGTTTATCTTCTCGTAGACAGTTGAATGGATACACATATAATTTAAAATGTTATAAACTAATGCTGTTGTTGATTTAGTTCAATATGAAGTGACATTTATATATCTGTACCGTACGGAGAATCTTACTTAGTGTTAGTTCGATTAAATATTACAGTCTTAGAAGATTGTCCAGGGTTCATCTGTTAACATTTATATATATTTACATTGGAACATAGAAGTACGATTATTGAAATATGTACTACTGTAGATAAAAAAATTATTGATTTTTATTTTACGTTGGTTTTATCAATTTCAAAAATTTCAGTGCAAAAGATTAGAATGCGAATATTAAAATACAAAATATGAATAGTATTTGCATTATGAATTTAGACATCACGATTTCAGAACGATTTACGAAAGATATTTGATACATAAATAAATCGTACATGTTTGATTAAACTCGAACATAAACTTGACTCGAATGTGTTTCGAGTATTCCCCGTAAGACATAAAACAAGGATATATCATATAACAGATTGCGATAAATAAGACTGTGTACCTGTATATTATAAATGATATATCAAGTGTAGCGGTTAGGGCCGTTGTCGGTACCGGGGACACTTTACGTCTTCATAAAAACGATAAATGGGGGTGCGATGTGTTTGTGGACATAAATTATTTTCCACTGTCGCTTATGAGGCGTGAACTTTCAAGGTTATAAATATAATCTGATTTAACACTACCTTTAGATATAACATTTTTGTAAGTACTATAGTATGTTCATTGTATTTTTTTATATTATAGGGGGCAAACGAGCAGGTGGGTCACCTGATGGTAAGTGATCACCGCCGTCCATAGACACTAGCGACACCAGGGGAGTCGTAAGTGCGTTGCCGGCCTTTTAAATATGTGGGCCTCCGGCGCTCTCACTGACCGAACGAAACGCAACAGTGCAAGCACTGTTACTTCACGTCGGTTTCCTGTGAGAGGGTGGTACTACCCCGGGCGAGACAACCCATTCATGCTGAAACCAGTAATAGCTTCAGCGTAGCTCTACCACCTTTATTTGTAGCACCATAAAGTAAAGAAGTCGTGGTGTTCGAGTCATTTGGACGATGGAATATCAATCCGATGTTCGCAGATTCGAACCTCGGCTTGTATCAAAGAATTTTGCGAAAATCCTGTATATTTACTAATTTAATTTGTAACACAATTGGCTGATGGTGAAGGAATATATCGTGAGGAAACCTGAAAAAATATTATTCCTGTAGTACCACCGTATGTAGAAAAAATATAGAACTGTGGGTTTCTCAGACTTTGAAAATTCCAATGGGTCACTTGCAGGCTGATGATGATAATGATGACAATAAATTGAATGCCCAGTATCTGACGGTTAATACAGTGGAGTCTGAAAACCGAGAGATCTAGTTGGATACATAGTACTCGGCATTTGATTTGTTTGGTATGTCGGTGAGTAGAGTGACATGTCCAACATCGACTTACTTCAGTTTTGTAAAGCGTTCACTGTATCTCACAGCGCGATGACTGCTATAGACAAAGATAACGTTATACAAAACTGATTTTAACCGACTATCTTGGTCTTGACCTCGACGTGCTAAATCGGAAGTTGGGTACTATATATCGGTTTATACTTAAATGCGACAAAGAAGAAAGTGTAAGTGCATGATGGGAGCGTCGTTGGTGTGATGATCATGTAAGTGCATGGATAGAGTCGTTCTAGAATATTTTAGAGTAGGTCAAACATGTGTAGGTTTGTTCCAGTAGTTAATTGCATACGAGAACAAATCTATATTTAGGATTTATTACTTAACATTAAGCTTGATTGCAGTTAAATACTAAACTTAAAAAAAGGGGAGTTGATCGGTTGTCAATCAACCTTAGAGGTGGTTATCATGTATACAAATAAATAAAATGAAAGTGTCTGTGTGTAATGAAAAAATAACAGTTATTTACTAAATGGATACGGAAGTTTATATGGTACTTATAACAAAAAAAATATTATTAATATGTTTGTCAGTCTGTCTTGATGTTGCGACTAATTTCTGGAACGCTTCGATCGATTTTGACGGGGGACTCTCACTGGGAGTTAGCTGATGTTTTAATCTGGTGCTGAGCAAATATAATCGTCTATAAAGATACAAATTCGGATCAAATCGCAGGCGGTTACTAATAATGATGTGCTGCATTATTTTTAATAACTAACAAGTGTGAAAGTGAGCGTTTCATAAGTGACGCGTACACTTACATTCACGTAGAAACTAAGAATACTCATTTCCTTGTCATATTATTATTGCTTATTTTAATACGTTTTAAAACAGCAAATTAATTAACAGCGAAATAATTGGGGTGACGTATAAAATTGCCGTTTTAATGTCTCGGTCCACTTGAATCAAAATTAAACTTGTGTGGTGTCAGATTTCAGAGTGAAACCTTTTACACACGGTACCTATAACATAATATTCTTAGTTAAAAACTATGATATTCGGTTACAATTATTTTTGTTGTGTATATTTTGAAATTTCTACACAGGTAAATAAAATTATAGACGTCAACCGTTGTGCACGCATCACTCGATAACTACTGGATAGATTTGGATCTATTTTTTAAGCGTTACATACTTCTTGAACACTAGGTCCTTTTACCTAAAAAAATATTACGATAGCTTTGTTTAATATAGAGTTATTATAGTTTTAAGAAACTATGATTTTTATGAGTACTATGGCGTTCAGCGGTGTATTTTCTTACCGTGGAGAAGGGGGAGTAAGCAGATTATGTTTTTTCCTCTATACAAAAAATGTATTGTGAAAATTCGTAACAACGTCACATCGCAGGCGAAGTCGCGGAATTTTTGTAGGAATTTTATTTTATTTCTATACCTGTTTTTTTTTTATTTTACTCGTTTTAACTAATAAAAATATTTTCCTTTCCACGAATTACGTCCTGTATGAAATTATTCTTATATAATTCAGTGTTACCCCTTAATTAATTGTCTATTATGCAAGGGTATTTTACGTTGTCAAGGCACATCTTTTTAAATTATTTTCGTACAAACTTTTTAGGAGATCTTAAGGCAACTTAAAATTCACATTCTTTTATTGTCCACGTTAAATTCGATCCAAGTCACAAAATATTTATATACAATTACGTTCAAGTAGTGGTGGTCTAGTGATTTGACTGGTGGAATATCAATCCGATGTCCTCAGATTCGAACCCCGGTATGTACCAAAGAATTTTTTGGAACATTCGTGCATTTACTCGTTTAAAGTGGTGACACTATCGGCTGACAGTGAAGGAAAATATCTTGACGAAACCTGAACCTGAGAATTGTTCTTGTAGTACTACCGTATGTGGGAAAAATATAGAACTGTGAATTTCTCAAAGTTTGAAATCGCCAATATTTTGTGGCTGGCGTGGTGGTTGTGCCCATAAGTTCCTTCGAGAAAAGACCTATGGCCCTGCATTGGGTCTCTTACAAGCTGATGATGATGATGATGACATTCAAATATGATGTACTAATGTAATATACCAGATACGGATCAGGACAGGCTTTGTGGGGTAGTAGTAGTAAGCTTTGCTGTTGAGCCCCAAGGTCGCGAGTTTATTTTCCCAATGCGACTTACACTTATGTGATAATCGTAACCCTTACTTCGTGAAGGTACCGTGATATTTGTGACTTAAGTGTCTGAGAAGTAAAACGAAAATGAATGTGGAACAAATCAATTCAGTAGTTTTTGCGTGATGCGTGCACAACGATCTGTGGTGATCTGTAATATGTGTGATGAGCATGAGAGCATGAGAGCGGGGAATGTGTTAACTCTAATAAATGTAACAACAGATGCGAAATTCTTTGCACAGTTTTGGGCTAAGCACTAAAATATATAATGAAATGGTATGATACATAGTGGAATAATACTAATTCAAGTTAACGAGTATAAATTTAATAAAAAATAAATAAATCATGAATTTATAACATTTAATTCTGCAAGCGCCATCTGTTGTACAATTTTATGAACGTAGTATAACAT
Source organism: Antheraea assamensis (assembly GCA_035772565.1). Taxonomy (NCBI): domain Eukaryota; kingdom Metazoa; phylum Arthropoda; class Insecta; order Lepidoptera; family Saturniidae; genus Antheraea; species Antheraea assamensis. The sequence goes on along the minus strand of JAQQSE010000062.1, from coordinate 2,977,960 downwards.
TAAAATTTTATCTCTGAATAAATTTTTTCTCGCAACAATATAAGGTTTTGATGGATGGCGTTAAACAATAATGTGCTTGTAAAAAATGTAAAGGTCCCGAAGCGTGTAGACGCCTCGCAAATACTCTCTACAAGGCTTTATGCAGATTAATCTGATTTATTGCGGCTCCCAGAAGAGATTACACAATTATATTATTATATGTTATGTATCTTATGCGACCATAATTTGCATTACTAGGTCTGTGTCTGTTTTTTTTTATATGCCATATCAATACAGATATCTCAGTCAGTTCTGTGAAAATGGGCGCCGTGTAACAAACAATTATTTAAAGTTATATTCATCTCTTTTGCACTTTACTATAATTTTGCTTATGCGAGTAGTGCAGTTAGTTTTTCAACGTTGTAGTATTCACTGATGAGACACTTGAATTTTTGCGAAACCTTTGAAATGTAACTGAAAGAGTCATATTTCTTGAAGGGTTTAATGTTGTTAGGAATATCCTTTAGAGAAAATCGTTTTTGGTTCGAGTTTTACGTTGAGCCTGACTTTTATGTGGAGTAAAGCTTTGTAATGAAGCCAATAGTAGCAGAAAACCTTGCTACAAATATCAAGTTGGTATTATGTTATCAAACATCTCTACTAGGTTGTTCTGGTAAATATATATGGGAGGTATTCTCTTGAAGCTTAAAGCATTAACGTCCTTCGCCACATCGTCATTTCATATCACGAGAAATTGTAACGAAAACATCGAACTTATTAATAATAAAAAAAAGAAATAAACAAAATGAAAAACACCGTGATTTATTCGAATAACAAAAACATTATAACACCATCGATATGACTAGAAGAAAATAATGTTCTTCGACTCGAAGAAGTTATAAATTACATTTCTTTACGACTTTCATAAGGTGCCACCATTCAGATAAAAAAGTTTTTTTTTTTACTCTTTAAGAAAGTCCATTTTGTGGACAAACTTCCATACTTATCTTCAATAATTTATCTTGTGTGCGGGATAAAGAGTGCATTTTAATCCTATTATTTTACTCGTTAAACTAATGGCGTGTAAATTTAGAACACAAAATTTTGCCGTTTGGTCCGGTTTTAGGTATAATAATTATTATTATTCATTTATTCAAGAGACAACGAAGGCCTATCACATAAAAATATACAAAACTATCTACTTAATTAAAATTAGAAATTAAATATAAATAAACTATATATAATAGTTAAACTAAATCGACGTTGTTACAAAACTGCAAGCAACATTGGTCTCAGCTTTATATAGCCACCGATATCCAATGCTTCAGATAAGGGCTATCATATATATCTACTAGTGTTTTCATTATTCTGTTGGGACTGTCGTGAAGTCTACCTAGGATGGATGCTGCTCTCTTACGCGTGACTTGCATAAAAATCATCAACTCGAGCATATGCTAACATCCCAGAAGCGCTACAGAATCGCGGCAGTCCCAAGAATAGTCCGAAAGATATTATTATATTGCACATGCAAAGCATTAATAGTCCTTTGACTTGATAATATATTACAATTTAATTATCTGCTTACGTCGAGTTCAATACCGATATATAATTAATTACAATGAATTCGTAATCTCAGGTTAAACTCTAGAGAAAGTCATTGAGTTTCTAATATATTAGTTTTTTTAACTAAGACATTGACCATGTTTAATACTGGCTAGTACGAAGATGGATATCTTTTTTTCTATTTACAATTCCAAATTTAAATTTATTTTATAATATCACTAGCGGCCCGCTCCGGCTTCGCACGGGTCTAAAATATATAGCTTATGTCATTCACTGAAAAAATGATTAAAATCGATCCAGTAGTATTGATTTATTCATTATTGCCCGTGGCCCGCTACGCGTTAAATTTAGAGTAACCTCAAAAATAACAGTACTTCTCCATTATTTAATTTATGTTATTATACATATAAACCTTCCTCTTCAATCACTCTATCTATTAAAAACTAACCGCATCAGAATCCGTTGCATAGTTTTAAAGATTTAAGCATACATAGGGATATAGGGACAGAGAAAGCGATTTTGATTTATACTATGTAGTGATGAGATTGATCTGCTTGGTAACATTGAGCAGACAATAATAGTTAAGTTATATAATCATGGTATAATGATTGAATTATGAGTAATTTATTTAATTATTAAAACACTCTTTATCGTTAAGCCCAGTGGTAAAGATTCTCACGAACATAGAGCTAATTGATACCTCGGTCAGCGTACAATTGTTTGCCCTACAACCTGGCAATGCAGGTTGCATTCTGGGAAGGCTTCCCGTCTAGTAGCGAGATACACGGCATCTACTACCTGTAATTTAAGGTATTTTTATCTAATTTTATTTTTGGCACACCAATCTTCTAGATCAGGGGTTCCCAGACTTTTTTTCTCATAGACCACTTTCAAAATGTACCTGGGTCCAGTGGACCCCCTGGAGTTACATTTTTACCATATTTCCAAAACAGAAAATGTGACGCTAACGTGGACCCCGTCGAGTCTCTCCTGGACCCCTGGACCACTTTGCCAACCAAAGTTCTAGATTATTACTGCCACTGTCGAGTAGGTAATAATATTACAAGTGTCTTGTGATAATTTCAAATTTCTAACAAGATGTTGGCTCTCTTGTTCCAACTTTCCATGGAGTTCTTATGGCATCTCAGATTTTAGGCACCGTGGTATTATTTTCCATTTACTTCACTTAAGCACAATAACTACACCATATTACATAAAATACTACCAATAATACAACATTAGAGCCAAATAACACAAGATTATAAATAAAGTATAAAAATGTCTCCATGACAGAGTAAGATCCCACCAAAAACTCCATTATAAAGATGAATAATACTGTTATTAACCTACGGGAGGTTAATAAAACGAGATAAACTGACAGACTTTGAGTTTTATATATACGTATAGATTTATGAAGTGAAACTTCTTATGGGAGGGCTTTGAAATTCTGATCGGAAAACTATTTTTGACGAAAAGTGGTAGAGGTAAACACTTTACGGGAGAGTGTTTACAACACCGGTTCTCGTCCAATCACCGAAGTTAGCAATGTCGAGCGCGGTCAGTACTTGGTTGGGTAATCGCCAGGGACACCGCATGACGTAGGCGTATGTTGTGTTTGTTAATTAAAGACTTTTCCGTTTTCCTCTGTAATACAAAAGTATCACTTCTATCGCGTGTCCTTACGATATATCCTGTTTTTTTTTACTTTACTATAGATTGTTTGTATACATATCTAATATTACAATACCTACAAGTATCAAAATTTTTATAAATGAAATAAAATCAGCTCAGAGATCCTCAAATCCTTAAAGCGTAATGTTTGAAAAGAAAAGATGTTATTAATGACCCTCAAAATATCATGCTACTTACAACGATTATTCTTACGGTTTCAGAGAAAAATACTTTTATAATCTTTTTTTTTTTCGACTAATCGCCGCTGTACAAGACGGGCGCGCCTAATTGCCCGTTTTATGATAATTTAATATTACTTTAAACCACAGCTTGTTTACATCCATTGCCTTTTTAATAAGGGTAAACCGGCCAAGAATGAAAGTTTCATGAAGTCGAAAATGTAATGGATGTTGTTCATTCTTTAATTTACTAAATGTTTCATCTTTGCGATCCGACAAATATAATTTAGAGTATGTACACGTTTATGTAACGAAAAACGCGTGTATAGTTTTACCTTGGCCTAAGGCCAATTGTTTAGTTAGTGCGGTCTAGTTACTCTTTTGCGGATTGATTACACACGAGTTCGAGAAAGATAAAAAATGAGGTTTATAATTTTTTAAAGCGAAGTCTTATTAGTGAATACGTAAATTGAAAAAAAAAACAAATTTTTAATAAAACCAGCAACCGACATTGGTTTCACACACGTGAAATGTAATAGGACATAATGAGTGTCCAAACAATTTAGACACATGTATTATCTGAATCATTTATTATTATAGAGTACTTTAGAATTTACCATATATTGTAATCCGATGAAGCTGTCAAGGTTCCTCAAGCCAACAGCGTATAGTCAGTTCGAAAAAAAAACCATATATTTAACAAGCATCTTGAGTCTCATTGCACAACTTTTTTGTTGCGCGTATTTTTCAAGATGCCGTATCTTCTAAGATATGAACTTAAATTTTATGCTGTGAGGGGCAATTTTGAACTAAATTAAATCCCTAATGTAACTAATATACTTCATTGGAAAATAAATAATACTACGTCAAACAAAAGTGCTTCACAAGTACATATACTATTACTTTTTAACAATACGTAAAAGATAAAATTGATTCATGTATCTCCCACCATCCTTGGGAAATAGATACGACACCGTTTAGGACTATTCTGTAGGCTTTTTTAAGGTATCTAATTTCGTAGTACATTATTATGATGTATGTCATAAACTTTGGGCAGCGATAGCAATCTGAGCTTCCAAAAATATTTTTACGACTTATTTACAGTACATTGACATTGTTGACGATCTCGAATTAACACGTGGTCTATAGTCATTACAATTTCGGAGACACATTGGATCTCTATGTGTTCTTAACCGCGTGTCTAACGGAGAGTGTTCTAAAGAACTTTTTATACGGTGCCCTCATCACCGTTGATTACCCCCTGGTTGGTTGCTAATACATGGGCCTTAAAGCCCAGCAGAATGGCGACAACTGTAAGATTCTCTAGAAGCTTAATTATGCGCACGCTTGCGTTGTGGAATGCGTTACCCAGCACGGTGTTCTTCCAGGGTTATGGCACAGGGCTCTTCAAAAAGGGATTAGAATACGCTCTTCAAGGTCGGCAACACAGCAGTGATACCCCTGGTGATGCAGTTGTCCATAGGCGACGGTAACCATATAACACCAGTTGGGCCGTCTGCCTGCTTGTTGCCCTTTAGCGTAAACCTTAATGCAGACCGTATTGAAATTTGCTATGTAACTATAGGAAAATTAAGAGCATACACAGAGACGTAAATATAACAGTTTTGTTTTACAATAGTATAGTTATATATCATTTATTGATATTGTTTGATGAGATATAAAAATTTGGTTGTCCAATAAAAATATATGGAAACCAGTTTAGTTCAGCTTATTATAAAAGTTTTGGCAGCTATTTGTCTTATTCAACATATTATATAGGAAGAGAATGTTTTGCGTGAAACTTTTTGATCGAATTAGCCGTACATAGAAATAGTTTTCGCCTATATAACTCTGTTTATGTTTTGTTAGGTTATATGAAAATTGTTTTTGTATTTCTCACATGGTATGGAGGTAATCATAATATTTGGGTTAGCGGCGCGTTAAATATATTGTTATACGGTCAGTTAAAAAGTTCAATCAGCTAAGTTTGGATTGAAAAAGGCATTTTATGTGAATTTGTCTGTTTAAAGTAATATTTGTATAGGGAGTAAGGTTAGTAGCTTCATTATACGGTTTGATGTACATGCATGGATTAGAAGTAGAATGAGGCCATTCTTATAATCTGAGTTTAATAGAAAAATAATTTGGTTCTTTGTAAGTAGTTTTTGTGGATATTTTGGAAATTTATATTTTCTTTGTAAATAAAATTATAGAGGCCTGCCGTTGTGCGGTCATTACTTAAAAAATACTGAATAAATCCCCACATCTGGAAACATGCAAAAACTATTGGATAAATTGGCAAGCCCATCTAAAAAGCTATCACCATGTGTTCACCAGCCAAAAATATTTCATATTTTTTATTCCACTCCAAATTTATGTATTCATATCGGAAGTACAGGTTTCGGCTACTCACATCGGAAGAGTCAACATCGATTTAAAGATGTTCTATGACGGAGCGAAACCCGTGTAATCGATTATACGATTATAGTTGTTACACGTCAATGTGATCACAATCGACGACAGGTTAAGCCGTCTGCCAACGTTAGTTTCAAGCGCCGACCAACGACGCCTTTTAGTTGTTCTTTATTGTGTCACAATCGTTGCAGTAAGAGAAGTAAGAGTTCTTTTGCAGTAAGACGTAACAATGGCCAATCCATTCCAAGCGATCGGGTGAGTGCCTTAAGCGCTCCCCTTAGTAGTCCGGTGAAACTGTAGAGGCCTTTTGCCAGGTCAAAAGTGTAGTCAGTTCGAAAAAAATAAATTCCAAGCGGAAGTGTGAAGTAACTTCCACCTTAGAGTGGACCATCAACATAAATAAATAATATTAAATAGTTATTGGTGAAGGCGTTACTTTGCGGAAATCCCGATGGATTTACCGATATAAATACTAATATTTACATTTGTATTTCGTGTAGTCGTAATATTTACGTCTCTTATGCAATCTCAGACTAATGTGTTTATAAATGACTGTAAAACTTTATTTTACAGTTTATTTGTTGGTTTCATTTGAAAAAGTTATATCATATGTGTACTGATTTGATTTATTTTAATTATTATTCAAGTTTTAATAAATGCTATTAAAATGAATGATGCAGAGCCATGTACCCAATTCAATAGTCTGTTTAGAAATCATATTTTTATTTGATTGACCATTTAACTACCAGACTATTGTATGTAAGGTTTTTTTTTGCCTACTTCATGGGTTATATATTTTATGGGAAACACCTAAATGTTGAAGCAACTACATCGGTACTAGTGATGTGCCCGGACATTGCGTCAGTCGACATAGACTCACATCCCTATAATACAGCTAAGCTCTCTGTGAGGGAATAATAAACTATTATGAAAACATAGAATAAAATATATTATCTGTAGGTGGTAGAGCTACGCTGAAGCTATTACTGGTTTCAGTGTATGAATGGGTCGGCTGGTCCGGGGTAGTACCACCGTCTCACAGAAAACCGACGGGAAGTAACAGTGCTTGCACTGTTGCGTTTCGTTCGATCAGTGAGAGCGCCGGAGGCCCACATATATTAAAAGGCCGGCAACGCACTTGCGACTCCCCTGGTGTTGCTGGTGTCTATGGACGGCGGTGATCACTTATCATCAGGTGACCCACCTGTTCATTTGCCCCCTATAATATAAAAAAAACATTAATACAAGAGAAGTCGCGAGCAAAGGCTAGTAAACGATATAAAAAAAAATGTCTCCTTTTTCATGATTTGCAACTTTTTGCACATTTCATTCTATCTTAAAGAGACGCTGTAGAAACTGAGTTATCGGCAAACAAATACAAATTATATATAATGGAATTGGAAGACGAAGAATTATTTAATTTTCTGAGAACATGACATTGGAAAATACCAAGGGAAGATTATTCAAGTGCCACGCCAACGCGGATGTCGTCATATAACCTTACGAGGCGTGAAAGGTCTGACCTTCGCGTTCTCATCGTTTTGTTGTTTGTTATGTTTTTATTCAGAGTAATTTCATTGTAACTTATTATTATTTCTGTGTTTTTTTATGGATGCATTCATTCTTTAAATATTGTTCAAAAATCAAAAAATCGAAATATACTTTATTCATTTAAGCCCAAAGAAGGCGCTTTTGAACGTCAATATTACCACCGGTTCGGAAAAAAACCCAGTAATCGAGAAGAACCGACAAGAAACTCGATCGGGTTTATCTTTTACCATAAATAGATGCATATTTCAAATAAATTACACGTTACAATCGTTATTAGTGGCTGCATAGAGAAGAGTCACTTCCAGACATCACCATCGTTCACATATTGATCGACTATATAATAGCCCTTTGACACCAAACCCCGCTTGACATGGCGCTTAAATTTATAGTCCAGCAAATCGGTAACATGCTTTGGGACTTTGTTATAAAACCTAACACTATTACCTAACAAACTATTACTGGTTTTACTGAGTTGGGAACATGAGATGACCAGTTTGTCACCGTTTCTAATATTTAGATAATGCCGGTCTCTTACGAACTCGTATCTACATATCAAATCGTTAATAATATTGTAAATGCGAATGTGGCTTTGTTTAAACCGTTCCCATTAATTCGCGCGCACCACACTCGAGAATTTTATGCCTGTTATTTAGAGCTTCTTTGTATAAAACTTTTGTAGTGGTATGATTGGGGATATGAACAAAGAGGTTGTTTGCATCGCTAACACGCTAGAGAACCACGTATAGTTGGCCGTGGGAAAACCAATTAAAACCAAGGTCCGCCCACGCACGACATAGCGTGTGGGAAAAATCACCATCTTTTGAATTTTCTCTGTAATGTACCAAACTGAGTAATCTCTTAAAACTTTCAATTGAGTTTTATAAAGTAAATCTTTTCTTACATCGCCTCCAATTTTTTTGCCTATCTATCGCATGTCGCATTAAAGCCGATAGCGGAGTAGGGGGAGAGAAAAAGGTACCTGGCAGAGCAGCCAAGGTCAATATGGCGCCGAAATACATGGCTCAAGTCACAATGGTTCCAATGATTTAGGTAAATTACGCAATACACAGATTAAATACCCGACTTTAATACACTAAATCGAATAAATTTCAGTTAAATGCCTACGATCTCAAAAAAAGTTTCACTTGCATCGTGATTTCATAAGCCACACAATTTTTTTAAATTATATATTCATTTACTTAAGTTTATAAATAGGCTACGAAAGACTCAGATAGGTGAAGATTCCATGTGGCTGAGATGCGATTGTTAAGATGGATGTGTGGTGTAACTAGAATAGACAAGATTAAGAATGAGTATATCAGAGAAAGTTTCAAAATAGCACCAGGTATAAAGAAGTTAAGGTGTAATAGGTTAGCATGCTATGGCCATGTCATGAAGAGAGATGAAAGCCATGTGACTAGAAAAGTTTTAAATACGGAAGTGGAGTAGAAGAAGACTCAAAAAGGTATGGATAGGTTGTGTGAAAATTGATACGTGTATGTAAAAGGTGTGAATACTGAGATGGCATCTGACAGGGGAGAGTGGAAGAGACAAACATGTTGTGCCGATCCTACTATGGTGGGATAAGAGTAAGAACGTGATGAATATACATTTATTTATATAACACGATTTGTAATACGGATTATACAGTAACACTTGACTGAGGCTCATGAGTATTTTTTGTTTTCTTTCAATTGTAGGAAATCATACATACAAACTGTATATTCGTAATAATATTAAAATTAAACTACAGGTATAGTTTTTTTTGTATGCGATTGGAGGTAAATGAACAGACGGGTTACCTGATGGTAAGTAATCACCGCCGCTGGCGACACGAGAGGCATCACAAATGCGTTGCCGGCCTTTGAGGAACGAGTAGGCACGTTGCTTGAAGGTCTGTGGGTTGTATTGGTCCGGAAACGCTGCCGCTGGGAGTTAATTCCAGAGGGCCGACGTACGTGGGAAAAACGCACGCGAGAATCGCTTAGTAGACGACTTCCAACTATCGAGATGACTCTGATGGAATTTAATTTTATGGCCAGTCGTTTGGTAATAGAACTCAGCAGCAGGTATCAAACCAAAATATAGTATGAGTAACATAAGGTAAATATCTTTCATCGAGATTAAACAAGAGATTCTCAAATTTCTTTAGTTCATGGTAATGTATATAGTCAAAGAGTTGATGCTGTATTTACAGGTTTAGTGGATTTCTCGTAGTGCGACAGACGGCATCCTAGTCAAAATATATGTACATTTACTTTGATCAAGCACAGAAATTAAAACAAATGCTTGAGCAAATCTTAGTCTATATGTAGCTATTATGTATTCTTAAATAATTAAGTCGTTTGCTTTTTGGAGAAGAGACAAAAGGAACGATTTGCGACACCACTGCTAACTATTCACGGCTCCCAAAGGCGTAGAGTTGAAGAATTTTGGAAACCCCTGGATCAAATACTATTACTGATTCTTCTCTTGTAAACTTCTAATTATTAAGAAGTCGAGGTTAACTACTGTAAAATTGGTATAATAACATTTCGTAACACGTTTTATTTCTTTGAATAACCTTCTTCTTGTAACTGAAGCTACTCGTTATATTTTTGAACTAAACGTGACAAACTATAAGAGACAGTGTAGCGAGTTGAGCATGATGATTGCGATTCAGTCGGGAGTAGAACGTAGTGTTAATTAACTGCCCTAAACAAATCAGGAATGGTGTAGTCCATTGAAATGTTACATGAGTTTAAAATTTTTTAGAGGACGCAATTTTATTTTTGGGGTCCATGTGAGGGGTCAATAGACGCATTACCCCAAGTTTGTAGGGTTGCCGCCCTTGTTCCCCGGCCGCCATCTTGGAAAAAGGGGGTAAACACTTTTTTTTTGATATCTTGGAAACTATGCATCCTACAAAAATCATGAATACATAATTTGTAGCAAATCGCTTTGCGTTAGGACAAGGGCGGCAACCCCACAAACTTTGAGTTAAGCATTTATTGATCCCCCACAAATGTCGCAAAAATAAAATTGCGTCCTCTAAAAATTGCAATATTCGGTCCATAAATTGTAACATTTCAATGGACTAGTGGTAAAGTTGACTAAAGTGAATAAAATACTAAATTCATTACATAATATCAGCTCGTTAGTTCTCGTTATAGAATTTAAGGTTAGCATTACTTTTCTTTTTGTTAATTCCTTTTTTAAAAGCTTTCACTGAAATGCTTTTCTGTCCTTTTGGTGGTATTTCGGCGCTCGACTTACACGGCGAATAACTCGTATTTGAATGGCTGAATTGGATTTGTGAAATGTTGAATGCAACCGCTTTCGCCTGGTAACAACCAGTCAGCTCTCTGCATCCGAGTGGACGGTTTTATGTGAGTTCCACTTTGACATAGGAATATGTGTGTATGTAATACGTAAATTGCTATTATATATGAACATTTAATTGTATGATATATTATATGTAATAAGTTGATATGAAAATAAATATTAACAAGTTATTTTATGATACATACATAAAATGATAGAGAGGATCTACTGTTATACACGCATCGCCTAAAAACTACTGGCGATATTTCGATCACATTTTTTTAGTTCTTAATAAAAGAAAATCACGATATCAATTTTTAACATAGAGTTGTTAAGGTTTTAAGAAGCTACGAGTTTTATAAGCACTACAAAAGACTAAAGAAAGAAAAGAAAGGTATATTTTTACATCATATTTGTTTTAAGTTTTTTCTTCTGTCAGTACATACAATATATCGTTAAAATAATAAACAACGCACGCGAATTAGCGAATATTAAGTTAGTCTACTATATATATTCAAAAATGGATGATCATATATGATTGAAATTGGTGATATTCAACAGTTTACCCGACCATTATAAAAATTTTATTCGCCTAAGCATATTTTTCATGGAGATAGTTAACGTGTGATTAGTTTTACTATAACCACTACCAGGGGGCGTTAGCCTACGTTTTATTGTTATTATACTTTATTTTGTAATTTAACGCGGACAAAGTCGCGCGCAGTTTCTTATATAATATACTAACAGGCCCGGCGGACGTTGTCCAGTGTCCTGCTCTGATAATAAAAAAAAAGTATATATTTATGTGCATGAAAAGCTTAACGCGGCTTGACTTTTCCCGATTCTTTCAACAATTATCATTATATTTCAACCAATTTGCAAAAAAACCTTAACAAATTATATACCTAAACCTTCCTCGTGAATTACTGTATCTATTGGTGAAGACCGCTTTTCTTTTTTTGAACTGACTACACTGTTGACCTGGCAAGGCCTCTACAGTTTCACCGGACTACTAAGGGGAGCGCTTAAGGCACTCAGCCGATTTTATATAGGGGTGAAGACCGCATTATAATCCGTTCAGTAGTTTTTGAGCTTATCGCGAACATCCAGACAGACAGACAGACGCGGCGGACGACTTTGTTTTAAAATATGTATTGATTACTTGTTACTCATCAGGTTCGTTAGACTTAAATTTACTTTAGTAATTTAGCAGTGTGTTGCTTTTATATCTGACGTCTGATAGAGAGCGCTGTACAGTGGTAAAACTCAAACTTATGGGTATTAACGACTTACCAATACATTTAAGGCTTGGACATAAAAATATTTATACCTTTATTAATATAAATTAGTTACCTTACTATATAATAGCATTTTATTACATTGTAATTTTGATTTATGAAATTATTTATACATATATGAACATTACAATTTCGTTACATTAACATTCACGAGATGCAATCTCTCTAAGAGTAGAAAAATAACACAAAATAAAAGGTAAAATGTTCCATATTGCACAAAGATTGATGCAATAAGCAATAAAGAGGCAATAAGTAACGACGCCTCGTATCCGTGCAGGCACGGTGCCGTGTCGGATGGTTCACATCTGCATAGTAATGTTCTATTTATTACGGCGATTCCGCGTGAAAAATACGACCGATATCTGTTAAGCTAAGCTGTGCGGTGTCCTTCGGTGATTTAGAACGATTTATTTGTTCGTTGTCATGTACTTTTCAGTAATAATTGGAAGGAATAAAATATCGGTATACAAATTACTCGTTGGGAATATTTATAGGCTCTGTCTTTTAAAAAATGTTAAAAATAGGTATTTCTGGTTAAAATTCTTCTATTGTTAATGTATTTGTATACATATCTAAGACCCTTAGTAGACATTTAGTGTAGTACAAATTTTGTAGACTGTTTGACCAAAAAAAACCCAAATTCCTGAAACTTACAAAAAAGATTAATGGTCGAATCTCCACTACAGAACGATCACTAATATTAAAAAGTTTGTAATGCATTGTGTACGTATATTTTTTTTTATTTTATCATAGACCATACGTATTATTACGGACGCTGATCACGAATATAACATTAAAAAGTTTTTTTATGTCTATTTGTATATACAACTTAAAAACAGTTCGACCGATTTCTATGAAATTTTCTCCCACGAGGAAAGAATCTCATTCGCTGATAGACAATAAATTAAAATAGTCAAATATACCCCCTTGTATTAGTAATTTATGCATGGGTAATTAATTTAATTAATGATATTTAAGTTATTGTATAAAACTTTAATATCTGTATCAACAGTCTCTATGTTTACCATTACTTAAATAATTACGTAACACACGTCAAAAATAAGATTTTGCTAGAGGTAACATACCTGGTACTTAGAAACCTTTTTTTTATTTTTATTGACGTGGGGAAATCCATCACGGACGTGCCACCTTCTCGGGGGAGAGAGTGGACAGTGGGAAACTCCACAGGTGTACCGGCCGTCGCTTTGGTTGGGGCGACATGGGACCATGCAGGTACTATCACCATGCTACCCCAACAGGCCAGCCCTGCGGCAGGTGTTCCTCCGAACCGTCGTCCTGATAATGGGGGGCAAGCTGGGTACACACCTGCCGCCCACTCTTCGTCCAATTGGGGAACTTAACTTTTTAACCGCTTTGAATATAGTCGTAAGCTCGAGCTTCTGCGTAATATAGTCAAGGGCTTAATACAAAACAAAGTTAAAATATTATCACAGGAATCTAAAATTGACATTTACATATCCTTAAGTTGTCCTTGATGTTATACATATAATGAAATATGTGTTTATATCTAAATTTGTGTTTTACGCAACTGTCTTCAGAACGGATAAAATTTTTGGCGAGATCTTTATGAATAACTTACAGATATACTAGTGTTACAAAAAGGCTGTCATTACTTACTCTTAAAGTGATGAGGCATATTTTGTAGGTTTGAATGTAGGCCGTAACCTTCGTAACTATTGATCCGGTTCTGAAAAGTATGTCATCGACAGGAAGGTACGTTATTTCTGATTACTATAGGCTATAAGTTATTATTATAAGCTTAAATTATTTTCTGATTATCTATCAAATATAATACATATGAGTGAGTGATTTACATGTTACTTATGGCGTGCCCCAAGGAAGTTGGTAGAGCTACGTTGAAGCTATTACTGGTTTCAGCATAAATGGGTCGGCTCGCCCGGGGTAGTACCACCCTCTCACAGAAAACCGACGTGAAGTAACAGTGCCTGCACTGTTGCGCTTCGTTCGGTCAGTGAGAGCGCCGGAGGCCCACATATATTAACAAGGCCGGCAACACACTTGCGACTCCCCTGGTGTTGCTAGTGTCTATGGACGGCGGTGATCACTTACTATCAGGTGACCCACTTGTTCGTTTGCCCCCTATAATATAAAAAAAAAGTATTCTCGGGCCTACTCTCTTCGTCATCTATATAAAAGACTTATGTAATTTCCATTTGCCATATGATAAAATATTTCCATTTGCAAACAAGACGACTTTGGTCATTTGAAAGCGAGTCATTGTCTTTGGTTTTCGTCGAATCACAAAATGGTTTATACAATGGGTAAACGTAAATTTATTAACGTTAAATAATGATAAAAGTAAATGTACTTTTACCCCAATAAATTATTTTAAAAAAACTTTCCTTATAATCATCTTTCATTATTTACACACTCCTGTCTCTTTTAAGATAATTCGCTTTGTTCCTGCGTTCAATTGCACTGAGTTAACACAGCGAAATATTTGGGCATAATGATATACAATTCTCACTCTTTCTCGTCTCATATTGAAATTCTTACTTCTAGAGTTCATAAACTTATATTGATATTTAAAAAAGCTATGACGTAATATAGACTCAACAATTGTAAAAGCGATATATATTACCATCTGCCAGTCGATTGTACCACATAAAAATTGGAGCGTTCTCAAAGGGCACTTTTAAAAGTAAGCATGTTTCTGCCTTTTAGAATTCCTATAATAGAACCATATAACATATCTCTCTACTATCTCCTTCATACGCTTTTTTGTATAGAGATTTTTTAAGCCATAATTTTCGCAATTTATTTCACATGAACAAATGTCCTGAGAATTATATACAAAAAAACACACAAGAATTAGCCAAATAAATGTAGCCAATTTGAAGTGATGCGCTATACTTTATAGGTTACTGATTGACCACAATTTGATGTGCTCTAAGATGGTAGTCACCCTAAACGTAGAGAGAGACTGGCTCTCAAGTGCAGCTGCCGGAACACACCAACAGGTGCTTGGCGACAGATTTTCAACTTGAGTGTGTTAGATAGCCAGATGGACCTAGAAAAAGCTCTACCACCATGCTATGGTTATTTTCCTTCACCGAAAGCTCCGACTCGGTTGCTAGGATTCGAACCTACGTCGTTCGACGCCGTGTCCGAATACACTATCAACTAAGCGACCATCGCTTTGAAACATACATTTATTTGTCAATTGATCGTTGTTATTTTTTTTTTATTTTGTACAAGCACGCGCTTAGCCTCGACTTCACCTGATGGTAAGTATAGACGAGGCCAACGATGGATCGCGTTTACCCGCAAGATGCCTGTTTCACTCTCCTCTTGAACAATCCCAAGTTATATGAGGATGGGAAGACAGACACCGGGAGTAAATTCCACTCCTTAGCCGTACGTCTAATAAATGTAGAAGCAAATCGCTTCGTACGAACCAAAAAAGAAGAATATAAAGATATTGAATGTAATATTCCATAGTAAGCTTTAATGCAGGTCAAGCCAAGGTCTGTCGATAAGTTTCTCTTTAATCGTTTGATTGTGTTTACAGTTGCGCACTAACGAGGCCCCACTAATGGAAGGGCTGCGACACTCGTAAATATCATTTATTCTCGAGGATTCCTCAGTTTGGGACACCCCTGCGGCCCGTGGGTGAAATTACGCTAGTAGTTTGGGCCACGGTTAAGTAGTTCGGTTTTATATCCTTACCAGAGACTCGTAGAATATTAATGAATTGTATAAATTACATAAAGTACGCGTGATTACAGTTTTACGTTTAACGGGATATCATGTCGATTAGTAACTGATATTTTCCTTCACTTATTTATTTACTATATATTCATCCGTCTGTGTTAACAAAAAAAAGTTAAATATGCGTTGAACACTTGTTTAAACAACGTTTGATCAGAAAAGAATGTCTTACCCTTACCCTTGTTTAGAGACAGGTACTATTTAAATTTAAACATTGTCTAATACTTGTCTAAGTTGTCATTTCTTATTTTATTGTTGTGATTTATTGTAACTTTAAATATCACTAAAATAATAATAACCTATTTTGTTAGATAAAAATATAGTAATCTCACTGCCAGTTACACTTATACCTTATGATGCTGTAGTCCCAGCCGTCTTGAAGATCGCTTCCTTGTTTCTCTTGGTATTCACTCCGCCTCCCACATATAACTTTGCTATGACGCACCACGGCGTGCTTTATATACCTTTTAATAAAGAAGAGTGGAAAGCTCTGGTAGCCTGACCTCATTATTCGAATGATTCGACAACTTCGAGGTGGACTAAATTTAGAACCCATTGTATTTTGTTCCAAAGGATGATGAGTCATTATTTGTAGACTTTGTATAAAAAAAGAGGGTGTGTTCTAAATTGGTAACGCTCTAAATGTATTACGATATATCTCAGCCATGAAGATGTTACACAATCAGGTGTGCAAGATAAAAAGTTTAATGTAATATTTCTTTTTTAAATACAGTGTACACTTCTAGAACATTCGGATTATTACAAATATAAAAATCGCTTAAGTACACTATACTCTAAAAGTAATTACTTATACTATACACACTGCATAATAAACACTATTATACGAGTTTTGTGGGACCTAGTTAGAACTTTGAGTCTGTAGTTCTACTTCTATATCTCAATTCGTTTTGAAGTCTCTCTTACTGGAAACATTGTAAAAGAAAAACTCAAAAGTCTCCAGAGAGAAAGAGATGGCACGTGATCAATCGTTATGTTCACTTCTATTGGTGATTTCAAACATCGAAACATTTAAATATACTGTTATTAAAAAATTCAGGGGATTGCTTGTTATTTTCTTTGTTTCAGCATGTTAATATCCAAAAGTACCGGGCAGATTAAAAAAAAAAAATTGTTACAGTTTATAACACATTTATTGTGGAAGGCTATAGACTAAGGACAGAGGAATTAACATACAAAATGTAGGTTAAAAATTCACTATGTGAGAATGAAGTAATAGTTAGGGCGGGCCATGTGGCGCGGCGTGGGATTAATCAAATGCAAGTGAAATTTCGGGTCGTAACTAGACGTATATAGATGAATACCATATCTTTTCTACAAACTAAAAGTAATATTTTTTCATAATTGTTAAAGTTTTTTTAAGATGGTGAACATCCTCAACCTTACTTTCAACTGAAAATTAAGGTGGACGTTATTTCGCACTTTCGTTTAGAATTGTTTGGCCGTGACGTGACAACAATACAACAACGTGACGTAACGTCCACCCTAACTTTTATACGATGGATTTCCGCAAAGCAACGCCTACATCTGTCAAGTATCACTGTCAAGTGTTAAATATTATGAACTCAAATCAGATTGATAAATACATATACGTAAGTACGTGAACAGTTGTTGATAAATGGCGAAATCTGTGTCGCGGAACATCAGGTCAATATATCTTCCATATCCAACTGATTAATAAGAAACGTAAGATAATATTTGAAGAACGACAAAGGTTTTATATTCACGCATTAATCTGTTATATTGCTGATGAGGAATCCCTTATAATAGAGACTGTAGACAATCGTTCATAAATTAGCTTTTGTAGGCTCATATGAGACATCCTTGAGGCCAGTGCCAGCAATTATACGAAGAGTTATATCCACAGTAGACGATTTAACTTTATAGCCGATCCGCTTCGTAATCTGATTGTGATGGATTGGGCTAAGCCGGATTATTTATTAACAACTACAGATAATATGGAGCGAGAGAGTCGTATGGATTGAAACGTAACACTGCACAGTTGCCAAGTTATATGCGAAGTCGAATAAAAAGCATAAGAAATTTCGTTCCTAACGAGGGTCGCCTGACCGCACACGCTTATTTCCTTTTGTGAGCTAATTTTGATCAAATACACATTATATGTATACCTTGGCTACGTCTAAACATCTTGGAAATTGGTCTAATTGTTTTAGTAAACAGAGGTTTCGAACGAAAAAAAATATTGAAAATTCGTGAAATAGTTTTGGAAATTAGCGTTTGGGACAGAAACAAAATTAAAGAAAATAGTATTTTGTATTCTATTACGCACTTAATGTCACCCGTAATCTGCTTCTTCTTCTTGTTATGGCATCGCAGAAGCATTTGCCAGCGTCAATGTTTTGTTTCAAATAAGTGTCTTGGGATAATCACCCGTAATCAGTTATTGAAAAAAAAATGCTATGCACAGACTTAAGAATAAAAAATAAATTACGTTAAAAAGAACCTAGGTCTGATCAGATACGCGGGTTATAATTTTTATAGACTCGTTACAAAATAGTCTATATCAACAAGACTTTAGATATTCACACAATCAACTCTCCTAATGAGTCCATTCATTACTTTACTGAAGGATTAACAATAAGCTGTTACTTTAATGTCTAGTTTAGGGACATGCAATACCTATACTTCACAGTTAATTTGATAATTGATTGATATATTCTGGGGGTATTAACATAATTGAACTATTGCGCGTGTTCAAGATGTTATATTAACCTCATATGTCAACAGGCTATTGATTAATATTCCATATTGTATATTACTAAACTAGGAATGTAAACACTTTTTAAAAATAGTTCTAGGTGTATATCTACTAAATATTTAAATTATAGAAAATGTGTTGCTTTGTACAAATATTTCACATTATTCAGAGTCAGTCAGACGCTGTAATTTTTTCTTATACGACAAAAATTATGTATTGAAAACATCCTTGACTATTCTAATATTTTTAATGTTTATTTTGAACGTAAATTGTAATCTATAGATTTCTGTAAAATAAATAAATTGTGTTCAACTATTTCCGTTAAAAGCGAGCTTGTCATGGTATTGAAAATGACGTCACTCTAATTGAAACGACGCCATTTTTTCTTTGGTATAAATGAGCGAAAGTGTTAACATTAAAACAATGTTTCGGAAGCTATGACGTCACGCGATAAGACTGTTGATTATATTCTCGTAATAATAAATATATACCTATATATTTTTGAAGTTATACTTCTTTTGGCGCGTTAAGGAAAAATGATGAGAGTAAATTTATACGATACGCGCGCACACCGTCACGAAAAACCGACACCCTGAAGTTAGCTATAGTCAACATTTTACTCAAAAAAAAGTATGTATGTATTAAATATCTTTTTTCAATTGTTAGTGTCGTTTTTTGTATAAACGTAGAATTTAGGCGAAAGATAAAATTTTTGAAAAGATTTTTATCTTGTTGTGCCAAAAAAGTATAACATCTAACGCGTGTACATAAAAGTACACGCTATCCTATTTATTTATTGAATAATTATAGAGATATTTTAAACATAAGGATAAAAATATATGGTATTAGATTTTTCTCAGTCAATTCTATGGGTTTACTCCTAAATTAAAGAGCAAAGGATAGAAGCGTTTTCGTGTACATAATTTATATGGACACGTACTGTCACATGACATCACATAGGTAGAAAATAGAAACACGTAATGCAAGCTTCGTATTTCGTGAAACCGATTTCATGTGATTGCCTACCTCACCTAGGTTCTAACGAAAATACCTGACATTATATTTACGAGGCAGCTCAGATTAAAATGTTTCGATATATCTTATTCCTACATTCGCTTTGTATAGTTGTATATTTATTGCATTAAACAAAGTTGATTGAAGTTAATCGCTTAGTGTGAAGCGATAGTGTGTGTATCCATGCCTTAAAGTTCATGAAAGTTCATTTATGCCATTTATTTATACGGATTTAAACGAGGAAGAAATTGTACAGAAGCATGCAGATGATAGGACCGTATTACTCGGACTTAGAAGAATCTGACTATCACTTGTAAAATTTTTTTTGGATGGTAAAAGAAATCAGAAATGAAGAAGACGTCACACAAGCACTGGTTCAATTTTTCGCATCGAAAGGTGAAGCAGTTTTCAAAAATGGAATATCCACATTGCCCAAATGCCGGCGATAAGTGATTAATAATAATGGCAATTAAAATATTTAATAAAGTATATTGACGGTAAGACAAATTTATATCTTGTTTTACACTAAGTGATTGTATTATTATAACATTTGCGTATATGCTTTATACCTGGGTATCTACACATATAAATATCCGAAAAGACCTTATATCTTTAAGGCAGAATAACCTTTTTACTGGGACATTTACAGACAGATAAAGGGCTTTTCTTATCTCAATTACATCTTAATACCATTTTTCATAAGGGGTTAAGCAATAATAAAAATAGTGACGTCTAAACGGATATAGAGGTTACATAGCAGTGACAATATTACAATTTAAAAAGTTAAATACTACTTACAATAAATCTTGATAAGACATTAGGTTCACCTATAAAACAATCAAACTATATTAACGAAACCCAAGTTGCGGGCACCAATTAGTTGACAGATAATTTACTTGTGATCATTCAAACGGTGATACTAAATCAGAACGTTTTACAACTTTACTCTGAATACAAAAAAAAAAAATAAACAAGAATTGCAATACTTCATTTTAAATTAACATATTCTATGATTGTCTATGTAAGACATTCTTAATTTCGAAAATAAATGTTATAAATCGTATCGTATAGTCACAAGGAACAGAAGAATGTGGTTTATAACAAAACTAAGAATAAAATACAAGAGATAAAAGATTAATTTGTCCATGATTGAGGAAGTGTGATCAATGTAAAATGAGGGCTAGTAACACTGAAACTTGCCCGGGGATGTTTAAATTGAACCGATAGATGCATTACATACATGGATGAGCAACAAAAGGCGGGACGAGCTTTGATACGGCGAGCGCTCATGCACGCTGCCATGAGCAACTGAAGTCGATTACACTGGAGTATAAAAGGAAATCGAAATAGAAATAAACAAAACCACGTATCGATGCGAATTACTATTATTAGTTTTCTCTTTGTTTATAGAAAGAGCTTCATTAACTCATTTCAAAAACTAAGAGGTTCTTCTTAATGCGGTTGTATTCTTTTTATGAAGTATAGAGAGAGTGAGAACTATCTCATACGAGGAACATCTTGAAAAAGTATCCATTTCTAAGTATTAAATAACGTATATTAAAAACAAATTGTGTAAGTTCTAAAAATAATATCTTGACCTGCTCACTTGAATATGTATTCAAGTTGCAATAGATTTTAAAACGATTTCTATTCAACACTATTTCAGAAAAAAGGTGTGGACCAAGGGTCTTCTGCAGGAAGAAACACAAAAAAAAAGAATTAAGAAACACTTCCAAAACTCTCAAAAATGGTGCTAGTATAAGCAAAGAGTATGGTTTAGTGCGAAGTAATTTTGTAAATATAACTTAAAATAATTGATGTGAGAAAACTTGAAGATTGATAGAATTTTTGTGAACGTTATATAATACGTTTAATGATTTTAGATTTTGCACTGTTAAAAAACTTTTAAAAATAATTGAACAATTATAAACTCTGTTGCTACTGTAGCGCTACCATAATTTAGCACATTTTGACGGACACATTTTCATACCTATAGATGGTACTCCTTACCTCTACACTCCATAATTCTTTTAAAATATTTCTTACCTCAAACATTCGTTATTTATGAACCGATTTGGAAAATAATTTTTCTCTTAGAAAGGAGATCTCATTTTAATTTTGTTAGTAATTGAACTTTACATTTCGATAATACATCAGAAAGAACTCTCCAGAATCGAATAGGAAATCTTTAGCCATTGAGATATTGGTAGGTTTATAACCATCTAAGAATAAGTTGGTACCTAATTATGGTGTTTTGTTTTTTTTTTTTTTTTTATATTATAGGGGACAAACGAACAGGCGGGTCACGTGATGGTAAGTGATCACCGCCGTCCATAGACACTAGCAACACCAGGGGAAGTTGCAAGTGCGTTGCCGGCCTTTTAAATATATGGGCCTCCGGCGCTCTCACTGACCGAACGAAACGCAACAGTGCAAGCACTGTTACTTCACGTCGGTTTTCTGTGAGAGGGTGGTACTACCCCGGGCGAGCCGACCCATTCATGCTGAAACCAGTAATAGCTTCAGCGTAGCTCTACCACCTAGTAAATATGTAGAATGTTTTGGTGCATTTTTAGACTAGATATGTTTGAATTCGGGTTTTTGAAGTGAAAATTGTTTAAAATCGTTGTGATTTCAAACCGGATGCAACGGAAAAATCGATAGATAAGAGACACAAATACAAAAATGTTTAGGATGAAGCCGGCAAAGAATGAGACAGAAATATACATACTATTTGATATTATCCATCTTTCCTCTTTGTGCCATGCTTCGTAGCATCCCCACTCCCGTCTTCTAAGCATAACCGCCTGTAATTAGTGAGCCGGAGGGAGAGAGCAAATGTCGGTGTGTATGTATATTGCACACTGTTTAATCCTTGCTTGTATTTGAGCATTTAACGTGTGTTTGTATATGCGAAAAGTACGTGTACTACTGTACACTGTATGCGGCTGGGTATAACAGCTTTTAACTAAGAAGTCAGCGTGGTATGTTGTTATTTAACAGTGTTTCTGAGCATATTTATATCTTGTTTGTTGAAACTAAAAATATGAAACTTGAACAATAAATTATGTAACATATATTAAATAAAATATCTTTTAAAATTAATCAAAATACTTTCATTTTGAAACAAATAAGCTTTGTAATTATGCTACCCTTATTATATATATTCATCTCATTCTTTTGTCAATTTACTGAAGTTTCTCTTCTATCGTGTGTGAATCGCACACACACCTTTTTTATTGTTTGTTATTTCACTATTGCAATTTTCTCGCCTATTTTCTAACAAAGTGAACAGAGTATGTTAGACCGTCTTTATTTTGTGTGACCTCGGGCACTTTAAGCATATTGTGACGAGACGTACATGCAGGATGGTGTATTATGTTTACCGTGAGGCCACTATAGTGTGTAGAAATAAAAATAATGTTATCCGTATCACAGAAGCGATAGTAAAAATAACTATCAGCTTTATAATTTATAATTATGTATACAAAATAATATGTCTTATTCCTTAGATTTACTACTAGAAATACTGTAGTATTCTGTATCCAAAAGGAGCACTGTCGTGGCTGTACTGAGGTTTGTTTATAATACACAGATAATCTGAATTTGCCAAATTGATTAGCTTTTACATATACGTAACTATCTAACACTCAGCAGCTTCGCTGGTGCATTAAATAGACTGTTATTTAAAACAAATGATATGGGGTCAAAGGATTCTAATAAAATAATTGGCCTAAAACCGTCTACGAAATAATTCGCATCAAATGGTTACAACCTTATTCTGATACATTCAGTAATTTTGACTTGAATTGATCTCAAAGGAATCGTTTTTTTATTATATAATAATATATAGATAGTAGATAGACTAGGGAAACGATGGAGTGTTAGAAAAGTTATTCGACATAATATATCAATCAAGTAAAGAATAGCGATGATGACTCGGCGGTGAACGTTTTCGGACACTGCTATTATCACGTTGATAAAACCATGGTATTATGGCAAGGCTTTCTCTAAACTTGTATGGCTAGCTACCACCCTCAAGTTGAAAATCTGTCGCCAAGGATTTATAAATACGTTTCGGTAGGTGCACTTGCGATCCAGTACCCCTCTAGATTTATCATGTTCACAATCTTAGACCACATCACCATTTAATATCAGATAAATTTGTGGTCAAACGCTGAAACCTAATAAATATAAAAAAAGTACATAATTAAGCAAACCTAATTCACTTCTACATTACGTTTATATAAAAAAAGTTATCTCCAATTCTTGCGTTACGTTTTGTAAGGGATGATAATGCGTGAATTTTTCACGAGGTTCTTATGGCTTAAGGGATGACATCTTTATTTACTCGGCCGCCATTATACTTCGCGGAACTTCTGGAAGTATTTTTAGAATATACGAGCGAGGGAAGTTTTACGTGTTGAGGATTTTGTGTTGTATTTTTTTTTTTTTTGTTTATCCGATTTATACTTTTTAGATACACCCCGAAATATACACAGGATCGCTTAAAGCATATTCGTCTAAAGTACGCTAGTCAACCAACGTTTTAGAAAAAATTGCGGTGACGTAGTGTACCTACAGTGCCTGGGTTGCTACTACCATTAGACCTCTTAGTTTATCACATTACAGGCTTTAAGTAGTGTACATGAAGATGCCGAGTGGTTTGTTGACCGGCTAATTACCGGTGATTGACCATGAACTATAGATTTTTGATCGCCATTTGGTTTGTATTGCACTGTATTGTCTCAAAGACAGTGACGTAATTGTGTCTTGTTATGATTAAAAGGTTAGAAAGTAGAAGTTAGAAAGTATGCTAAGCAATAATGAAGACTAGTGTCGGTGGACTGTGTGGCGCATTGCTACTGAATAATCGAACTATGAATGCCTATGTTAGCGAAGTACCGATGACACGTGGCTTAGTCGCCTGGCCAGCTTCTTGTACAGTAGTTAGGCTTTGTAGGGGATTTGTTACAACTAGTACTTAAATAGAACATTGATTGAGTGTCACAAGTATATTCATTTAAAGTATAATTATTGCCTGTGACTTAAATGTATATCGAGCCTTAATTATATAGATTTTACTATTTAAATAAATGTTAATTTATCGGCGAGAAATAACACTTTTTTATAAGGAAATATAAACTATCCAAACGTACTCGTGGAACTGCAAGTTGAATTTATACTTAAGAATTTATAGAGGAATGATATAAACAGCGTCGCGGTGTTGGTTGTTATGCGAATATGCAGAGTTATTCGAGCTTCTACGACTGTGTCTCGGTCTGAGTGCGTGTACTAGATTTTACTGCCGCTCCTTACCAGTCACAAGGACTTGCTAACTCTTGTTATGCGTTGTTAAACTGTGAACTTGCTGAATATGTTATCAAATAATGTTGCAACATACTATTCCGAGCCGCAATTGTTTATAACAAATATAAATTATTATACACTCATTCGAGCGGACGAATAATTTAAAGTTAGTAATATAGGAGAAATAAAATGATCATAAAATTTCATAAAATTCTGTAATTAGTAACATTTAGTTATATTATATTTACTATTGATTATACATATATGCTTTAATAAATTCAGTTATCCGTTTTTAATAATACTTCCTGAATATACCTAAAACAAACCGGGTATTAAATTCAACAATATATGCCACACCGATTTCATTTATTGTTTATTTTATTGTTTTTTCGCCATACGTGTCAATAACGCCATAAAATTAGAATAACACTAGCTTAATATCTACAATTTTGTGTGTGCTGCGTGTATTATCTTAAAAATGCACATTACGTACAAAGGGAAATACAAAAAAAAATACCGCAAAAATATAGCTTTTCTTACCAAATTTTATTGTACACAACGATTTCGGTTTACTTCTCCTACGTATGCATACTACACCACTTACGCCACCTCTCCACGGTAAGAAAACGCACATCGGTGAACGCGTAATGCTTAAAAAAATTATTGTTTTACTAAAACCTTAACTTTAAATAAAATTAAGATATCGTGATACGTTTTTTTTATACGGGCCAAGGGTCTATAAAATGAGTTAAAAAAAAAACAAATCTATTCAGTAATTTTTGCATGATGCACACACAACGGCAAACCTCCATTGTTTTATTTATATAGATTACTTAAATCAAAATTTCGTAGTCAAATTAAAATGGCATGTAAATACATGAACAAAAACGAAATGACAGGTTATATATATGTTGTTTACTTACGTGCGTGTTTCTGCGTATTGGTAATTATCCGTATATACATTAAATGTGTTATTTATTTCTGGTGTACCTTATAAAATATTAGGAGGCCCGGCGGACGTTGTCCTGCCCTGATAATAAAAAATATATACTTATGTTACATGAAATGCCTAAGGTAACTAAAGTATTTTATTTGATAAGGATTAATACTGTATCCGTGTAAATAGCCTCCAATTACCTCATTATATGTGACCATTTTTAGAAGATAGAGGGCTATGGTAAGCTATCCTGAAAAGATAAGTATATGCCATCGTAGACATTTTTGTAGATCTATAAAAGAGGAATATCTCAGTGTCCATTATTTTGTTATTTCTCAAAGGGATAAGGCAGCGTTATCGACGAAAGCTCCCATGGGGCTTGACATTTTCCGATTCCTCCAACAATTATCATTATATTGCAACCAATTTTAACAAAAACCTTGACAAATTATATACGTAAACCTTCCCCGTGAATTACTATATCTATTGGTGAAGACCGCATTACAATTCGTTTAGTAGTTTTTGAGTTAATCGCGAACATCCAGACAGAAAGACAGACGCGGCGGACGACTTTGTTTTATAATATGTAGTGGTATAACTACAATGAATACTTATATATTCTTAGTCATATGTTGATCGGTACTACATTAAGAAAACGATATATACATTCAATAAAAAATGTTGAAATAAAGTAGCAGGTTTCTTGACATGTGTGTGAATGTTGATAACGTAGGCGTAAGCATTAACTTCCGCAAAAGCATTAATATTTTGCTTTTGAAAACCTTTTATTGTGGTTGCGCTGCTAGGTAAGGACTTAAAATCTGATGTTAAGCACAGTAAGATCTAAAAATAATGGTGACAACCAAGAGATCAGCAATCTATCATCGGTACTCTTGCCAACCTCTTTGCTGTTGGGTAGACACTGCCTTTTTTCAATATATTGAAAAAATGAGGACTGTACTTGACGCGTTGTATAAGGGTACAAGGGCTAGTTATGTCATGATTTAGATTCAAGTAAGAGAATCACAGTAATTTCAAAGTCTATTAAATGCCTTGAGATTAACAACTACACGCTTTTCAGAATCATCAAAAAAAAAATTAATGGCATGGGCATTTATGAAGAATGTTGCAAAACAATAAATACCCTAATCTCTTCGAATTAAATCTGGGGCATTTCATTCAAGGATGTTCAAAATTTTGCACAGATGGGGTGGGTGATGGCATTAACCCGTATACAATACATAAAAATAATAATAAGGGTATACACTGGCTGTAACTGTTTTGTAGAGTTACTCTTAGATATATATTTAACTACTTGGACAAAATTGTCTTATCTTACTATCCATTATATAAAGATGAGAAACAGGCGTGTGTATTGATTTCCATACATTAACGGTTTGTGTAATGTATGAAGACATAAAGATTTTCGTACGTATAAATATAATATCAACTATATATAAACTAATGTAGGACGTTAATGTAAATTGACAGGTACGAACAGTACCTTATCTTTGGATGAAAGTTAAATGTCCTTTTCTCTACTCCTGATAACGTGTATTCAAAACTTCGTGATAATAGGTTGATTATCTGAGGTGTGAAAGCATTATACACAAACCAGCTCACATTCGAATTTATTATATGGTGTCTGGTAATCTATCGATGGAAAGAGAGTATTTAGCATCTGCCAAGTATATTTAACACGTTTTAAAAATTGTTAAAAGAACCATCTAACATCGAAGTCAGTTAACAAAAAGCGACTAGGATTCCGGACACAAAATAAATAGTAAAGATTTTTTTTTTCGAACTGATTACACCGTTGGCTTGTTAGGACCGCTACAGTTTCACCGGACTAGAAAAATAATAAACATAAAGTACTCAAGTCTGTAGTATCCGTAGTGGTTGAGTGAAACGACGTAACAAACTTCAAACGATGTTTGTTTACGTCACTTGTTTTACTTAGAAGTGTGCTTTCATATTTCAAAATACGCATATAGAAATTAAAGGTTTTTTTTTACTCTTTACATACTTCCGATTATTTTAATGTTCATTTTCGAAGAGATTGAGTACTTTGAAACTTAATAAAGCGATCCACATAGTTCTCTCAATTTACTAATGTCATTAAT
The DNA here is from genome assembly GCA_035772565.1 of Antheraea assamensis. NCBI lineage: Eukaryota > Metazoa > Arthropoda > Insecta > Lepidoptera > Saturniidae > Antheraea > Antheraea assamensis. Next base: position 2,950,127 of record JAQQSE010000062.1, on the reverse strand, counting down.
TATTTGTAATCTTTACTTCTTTATCATTGCTAATTTTATAAATGCGAGGGTGCGTTTGTTTGTTGCGCTTTCATGCCTGTTAAGACTCAACCGATCATCACGAATTTTTCATGCTAATTGTTAGAAGTACAGATAAAGGAATAGGGTACTTTTCACCCCGAAAATCAAAATCAAGAATACTTTATCCAGTTTAGGCCCTGTGAAGGCGCTTATGAACGTACGAATTATCGCCGGTTCAGAAAACAATGAAGTCATCTAGAAGAACCGCCAAGAAACTCGATCGGGTTTCCCTCTTCTTCAAACATAATATAATACATATAGTTATATACATAGATATTTACATTTGTTTTTGGTGGATGCACAGAGAGGGTCGTCATTTCCAGGCGTCACCATCGTTCACATATTGATGATTCAGCCTATAGTAGTAGCTTTTAGATATTAAAACCTGCTTGACATAGTATTTGAACTTAGTATCCGGCAAATCAGTGACGTGCTATGGAATTTTGTTATAAAACCTAACACTATTACCCAAAAATCTCTTACCGGTCCTATTAAGCTAAAAACATGGAATGACCAATTTGTTATTGTTTCTTGTATCTAGATTATATCGGTCCTATACTAAATATAGTTTATCTAAGTGTTTGTGGACGGACGTACATAAGATTTTCAGGAATTTTACCGTTCTCGAAGGATAGATCAAATCTATACTAACTCGGGCGAAGCTGTGACCAAAAGCTAGTAGGTATATTTTTATAGTTACAAAATACTCTAACAATGTATATGAATACAGTTTATGTTGTCTACAATAAACTATTCAATTCTTTATCTCTCGTTCGATAGTCATGATAATTGTCGTGCAAAAAATAACCCAAAACAAAACGGAGAATATTTACTAATTGATCACAACAAATAATAATAGTTACAAAAATAATAAGAAATCTTTAATAAAGATCGCACTTGAGAACCTTATAAATATCAGTATTTGAGATATTATTGGCACGTCCCATAAACCCTCGGTGGCTTCAAGTCGATAGCTTAACGCGCAGTTTGCATACTATTGCATTTCTTGATACGAAGCAATTGAGGGACGAGCGTGGAATGGAAGCGTGATTTCCCTTTCGTTCTAATAGCGGGAAATGGAAATTCCTTTGATGTTTAAAAGGAAAAGGGTATTTATAGAAGTGATGTTTGATTTATGTAGTAGATAAAAAAACTTATTTTCTTGATTTTTAATTTGATTTCTCGCGACATACAGAGTTCTGTGGTTGGGCGTGTATTAACCAAAAACGGCTAGATACATTTTGATTATTTTTTTAATTTATTTTACTTTTTAGATTTTTGCTGCCTATATAAACAAAGATTATCACGATAGCTGTATTAAGTATGAAGTTACTAAGGTTTTAAGAGACTACGTATTTCATAAGCACTACGCGTTCAGAGATGTGTTTAGTTACCGTGAAGAAACTTGCTTGGAGCAAGAGGTTAGGTGTGGTGCTTATGATTTTTTTTCTACACATAATATATAGCCTTAAAATAATAAAGGACGCAGACGAAGTCGCGGGTCTCAACTAATACTAAATCTATATTCTAAAACAAAGTCGCCCGCCGCGTCTGTCTGTCTGTCTGGATGTTCGCGATAAACTCAAAAACTACTGAACGGATTGTAATGCTGTCTTCACCAATAGATAGAGTAACTCACGTGGAAGACTTAGGTATATAAATTTGTCAAGGTTTTTATGATATTTGTTGAAAGAATCGGAAAAAGTTTAGCCGCCTTAAGCGTTCCATGCACATAAGTGTATATTTTTTTATTATCAGGGCAGGACAACGTCCGCCGGGCCTGCTAGTTAATTATAAATATTACAATGCACGGACTACGTAATGGTTTAAGGGGTCGTATTTTCACTGTCGTCGAAATTAGTATAGTACGAATCTGACATAGGACAATGATTTGTGTGAACCACTTATATTTGTTCTGAGTCCTGATGTATTCTTTGTCTATTGTTTGCATATTTTTACAAAAGTGTACATGAATCCATACATAACGCAGGAGTTGTCCTAAAAAATACCAAATAAATGGTATCAGCATGAGATATGGGTTTCGACACTACACAATAATATTCATTGAAATTATATTGAAGGTCAATAATTTTATTAATGTTAAGATTAGAGAAATATACGTTTGTATTTCTTTATTATTATTAGTTGACTCCCGCCCGCTTCGTTAGGCATTAAAAAAAGCAAAGAGTTATTCGAATGCAAAATATAAGTAGCGCCTAGAACCATCTACAAAGAAATCTATAGTAAATGGTCATGGACATATGTCGATAAATCCAGTACTATTGAACGTTACAAGTTTAATGTTTAAACAGTTAAAGATTTGAGATTAAGTGGTATGGCTCAAGCATACTAAGTATAGAAGGGTTCTTTTACGTAGCTTTTCGATTAGTTCTAAAGATTTTTCGAACTGACCTATACTGTTTGCCTGGCAAGGCCGCTATAGTTTCCACCGGACTACTAAGGGGAGCGCTTAAGTCAGTCACCCGATTTGTTCAGGCGATCAGCACAAGGGCACTCGGTGCGCCTCGGGTTGAACTGTCGCCGAATTTCCCGATCTGACTAAGCTAAGCTATCTATCCATTTCATGTATGACCATGCATGTTTTACGAATGTATATGTGTATTTTGCATCTGACTACTATGTTGTGTGACCTATTTCAGTCCAAAAAGGGGGAAAAAAAATGGTAATGGATTTTAAACTTGAAGTTTGGTAATTAACTAGGCAGAATTTCCAAAATGCTCTACCACCATGCTGTGATTTTGTTGCATTTTTTTTAATGTACTTTATAGGGTAAACGTTTTGACCACAATCGCATCTGATATTAAATGATGATGTGGTCTAAGATGGTAAGTCACGGTTAACCTAGAGAGAGAGTGGCTCTCAAGTGCAGGTGCCGGAACATACTAAAAAGCGCTTGGCGATAGGTTTTTAACTTGAGGGTGGTAGCTAGCTAGACGGAATTAGAAAAAGCCCTACCATCATGCTATGATTTCATCACGATGATTTCCTCTCCATCATCGCTTCAAAATCACATTATTTGTTTTTACTCATAGCTTCGAGTAATTGTAGGATTCGAACTTATATCGATATACACGGTGTGTGAGTAACTCTACTATTGAGTCCATCATTGCTTAATTTTAAGAAATGTCGTACAGTAGATTTGTTTATTTCATTAAGAAATATAAATGGTTTATTGTCGGGCAAAAACATACAAAAAGCAGAATACAACAAAGGGACGTGACGTCAGCGTATTGCCGAAGGTTACAGAAGCCACAGAGCGTCACCGTTTTACTGCCAAGCCTCAAACATTACTGAGAATATAAATCATTTAATATAATCCTTACCACCGAATAGATTGAAACTTTTTATCATCAATTATCTGAGCGCATATTTTATTTATTTTTTAAAATGAACAATAAGGAACTTTCTGATCGTAACGTATGCGTATACCATACTTTTCTTCTAAATTTTTTTTATACGATTAGAAGCAAGCCAACAGATGAGTTACCTGATGGTAAGTAAGCACCGCCGCCCATGGACACCTGCGACACGAAGGGCATCACGGATGCGTTGTCGTCCTTTGAGGAAGAAGTAGTCTAGTTTCTTGAAAGTTTGTGGGTTATATTGGTACCCGGAAATGCTGCCGCTGGGAGTTCATTTCAAAGGATCGACGTACGTGGGAAAAGTTCACGCGAAAATCGCCCAGTAGACGATTTCCAACCTTCGACATGACACGTATGGAATTTAATTTTGTGGTGACTGGTGAGTCGTTCGGTATTGGAACTCAGCAGCAGGTATCAGACCGAACAGTAGACTTAGGTCTTAGGATGAACGGTATCGTATGTTTCTATGTCCCTGACAATATCTATGCAAAATGTCATTGTGATTGTTTGTGTAGTTATGCCGTGAAAGTGTAACAAACAAACAGACAAAGTCGCTTTCGCTTTTATAGTGTTAATAAGGATTATAACACTAATAGATGTTTATTTGCCTTCACCGTGTGTGATTTACTTTAAATTTGTTTCATATAAATTTACTAGACAGAATGTAAGAAAAGCAGCCATTACCCGTCTCATGCCTGACATACATTATTTATCGCGGCTTACTAAACGAAAATCGTTTACTCCATAATGGATGGTCTAGACTTGTAGTTGTATAGACGAAATAAAAAATGCTATCTCTAAACAATGCCGGATCGTTCGAACTAATTTCTATAGTTGCGTGAGGCAAACTTGGGCAAATTATAAAATGGGAAGAACATGATTTTGATAATCTGTTTTAGATTAAAGTTCATAAAAATGTATTATGTTAAGAATGAACACAAATGTTTTATGTTAAATCTATCTATGGCTATTACAATACGAGAAAAAAAATGATTTTTTGTTTATAATGGATACACTAAAAAAAAAACTTAACTGATATTAAAAATTCTTTCACCTATGTAAAGCTACATTATTATCGAGTGACGTTGATTATATTTTACTTTTAAAATCTACATTAAAGCGAGCGCAACCGCGAGCGATAACTACAAGTTACATATACAAATTAATATTGGTGCATATACACGTCAAACACACAATATATACCCGCGGCTCTGTGTTTGATATTATTTGTTGTGATAAATACTTGAGTAATAACAAAATGAGTATTGTATAAATATTCTCCGCGTTCATATAGATAATCTATACATACTACTTCCATAGATATAGCTCAAACGGTCCCACAGTTCTATATTAATATACCGCGCCACTAGATGGCGTTAAAACATAACAATTTTATACCATTCATTAAATCGTCGTTGAAATGGATATGTGTGACATTATTACAAATTATCAATTTTGTTATAACTCCATTATTTATTACGACAAATGTGATATGATTCATAAGAGCACATAAAATTATGATAGCTTTTAAAGTAGTTAGGTAACTTTTTTCTTCGAATTGAATAAGTTATTGGCCTGACGGGACTTCACAGATTCACCGAACTACTAAGACGAGCGTTTAAAGCACTCGGCTATTGGTAACAAGCTCAAGGATGCCAAAGCGAAGGAACCTTGATTTTGGCTGTTGCCTTAATTAGGTAATAGTTACATTCCAATATTTTATGGTGTGATGTCATTTATTCTATAGTACCTACATACTATTTTCAATTACAAAGGAAACTGTTAATTAATTTTATTTAACTTATGCTTTTGGTCGCCAGCGCAGTTCGGACTGACTTATTATAGATATTAATTGAATTATTACAGAAATTTGAAATCATTTTATTTATCGCAAGTTGTTTGTTTCGAGAAAATTCCCCAGGCATTAATGGCTTCTTTTTGCTATCAATTAATGTTCTGTATTGAGAAAATGTGCAGCTAAATAATAATGTCATAGTTTTTAGAAGCCTTTTTGACAAATCCACCTTATTTTGTATTTTCTGAAAAACCAATTTGGATTAACATCACAAGCGCTTCGAACGCTTTGAGAATTTAATATTTGTTTTAAATACATACTATAAAAGTCGTTATCTATAAATATTTTCTTTTTATTTATTCAAATATATTAAAAGATATTATACATTTCTAACAAATGGGATGTAAAAATAATAGTAAAATAAATAGATAATTAATACTTAAAAGAAACAAATCAATCATTAAAAAATAAACCATTCGAAAAAACATAATAAAATATTAAATAGAATCTATAATATTAAAATGTTTAGTGGATATTTTGAATTGTAATTTACTATATGTATTCATTTCTATTATATAGAGAAATCTCCTGCGCATATGTTCTTAATGCGATGCTTTCTAAAGGGCTTAACTGAATTTCATGATTTCTTCTTGTACTTATTAGATAAACGATGTGTTTTCTATTATAGTTCGACTCAAAGGTGGCGCTGTTATCGAGATAATTTTTTTTAAATTCAATTTTCAAATCAATTAGTTTTTATAGATTTGTTTTTTTTAATGTCTTACGTAAAAAAAAAACATAATCCTGTATTTTCAGGCTCCATGCAGTTCTCAGTATTTCCTTTTTTTTAATAATATTCACAACTTACTGATTTCTGCGGAAGGATAATATATACGTAACTTCTTTTATCGAATTGACAATATGCTGTTGGTCTGGTGGTCCTTTACAGCTTCGCCGGACTTTTTTGAGCGAGCACTTAATTCACTCAGCTGTATGGTAATAAGCTCATGAATGACTTTGAACGTCAGCTTAGGCCTTGTATATATTTTCCTACCGAGTCTACTAGTCTATTTATATACGTTAATATAATAATTGTATAGTTTCTGTTAGATGTAAGCCAAACGTATTCGTATTTCAATTTATATTGCATGTGGAACAATGCAAATACCACAATCACTTTACAAGATGGCGCTATATGACTTTAAATAATTAATTATATAAAAAGCTTTTCTTGTGTAAAACCTCGTTTCTTCAGGGATAATATCTATGTGCATTACCTTTAAAAGGGAAACTTGATCTAAATACCAAGTTTGATAGCAATCGTTAGAGCCGTTTCCGAAATAAATTAAATAAATTTATGCATGAATTAAGTATATTTTTGTATAAACGGTAATAGAAACTCGTTGGTCAATATGCTCGATAAGGATTGCTTGCATACGAGCTCATTGTATAATCAATTCATATGGGAAACGGAATTGAATTTATTTCTATTGAAAAATACCTTTAGAACGGTTCGGATTAGTTTTAAACTTTAAATCCGATCAACATGTTTTTATAACGGTTCCCAAATAGAACTTATTTAAATAACTGCTTAAAGTTAGTCGCTTCAATCAAGAATGCGTTGTATTGAGCGTTGAGAAGAACTTCCTCCAATAGAAGCAATTCGACTAAGTAAGTTTTCAAGGCATCTTATGTAAAAAGTTTACGGGGAAAATAGAATTTCTGCATCGATGAATTTCCTTAATACAACGTTGCATAATCTTGTTTAAGAAACAATTCATATATCATACTTATTGATTCAATAACATTATAATTTGGGTCTGATAAATGAGAAAATTGGAAGATGACTGTTGGAGTTTGGATTATATTCAACAAAAATGCGATAAATATGTTTAGGGTATGTAAAAATATTCCCAAAATATAGAACACTAGCTTTTACCCTCGGCTTCGGTCATGTTAATGTAGATTCGACCGATCTTTCGCAATAGTATTTTTTCTGGATGAAAGCACCTTATGTTCTTTTCTGTATCCTTGACAAAGTGTAGCAAAACTTCATTTTGATCGGTTGAATAACAAATAACGGGTGTTTGCGTGGCAGGTGCGTGTATTTCAAATGTACGTAAACGCCACTAACATTATTTTGGCCTGTGTCAGAGTGCAGGCGGGTGGCGGGTGCGTGTAGTTCAAATGTATGTAGGTGCCACTAGCATTCACAGTTATGTTAGTGGCGTCTACGTACATTTAAGCTACACGCGCCTGCGCAATCACCCGTCACCCGCCTGCACTCAAAGCTAAGGCGTGAAAGCGTAACAAGCAAACTCACATTTATATTTACAAAATTAGTTAGTATTAAATAATAAAATATTGTAATTTTACATTTAACGTATTCTAGTAACTATTAGATAGTTAAATAAAATATTAATTATTTTGATATTTCACGATGTCAACCTTTTTATACACCTCTAAAAATAAACAATCATATATTGGACTAAATATTTTGTTTAAGATTGTCTTAGTTCGTTTTCGACGTTTAAAAATATATTTTTTATATGGAATAGTGATTTTATATCATACAATAAAGAGTTTATAATTTGATTTCTATTTATGTTAGATGTAACATTTTTGTGATCTTCTATTGATATGTTATACATTTTTTTAATATATGCAAGCAATAATATAAAGCTAATATCGAATTAGATCTATCGAATTATAAACAGAAGTTGAATTAACAATTTTACATAAAGTTACAGTTCTTAATTTAATTCCTCAATGCTTTTTTAAAATGTTTAATAAAAATATCCACAGTGAAATCAATTCAAAGAATAATGAAGACTCCCCCCCACCAAAATAACGATAACACTTGACAAACTGTAGTCAAAGGACAAAACCAATTAAATTTTGCATACGGGCAGGGTAGGGACAATTTTGGAAGCAGAATTTGTTTATAGCCCCCTATAGGTTGAATATTCGTGTGGACTGTTATTGTCTTTTTTAACAATATCACATCTATTGGAATCCTCCTGTAACAACGTAAATTTTAATACTTAAATACATTTTTTTTTATGCTTTATAGTCTAAACTATTGACCACAATCTCATCTTATGTTAAATGATGATATGGTCTAAAGGTGGTTGTCACACTAAACCTAGTTGAAGACTAGCTCTCAAGTGCAGCTGCCGGAACACACCAATAGGTGCTTGGTGACAGATTTTCAACATGAGGATATTAATAACATTTGTACTAATTATTATAATAATATATAGAATTGTGAGGTGCGTGAATTCGTAATTCGTTTACCATTAAAATAACGGACAATACCTGTCTACGAAATTAGCCTCAGAGTGCAATTTTTATTTTTTTATATTATAGGGGGCAAACGAACAGGTGGGTCACCTGATGGTAAGTGATCACCACCGTCCATAGACACTAGCAACACCAGGGGAGTCGCAAGTGCGTTGCCGGCCTTTTAGATATGTGGGCCTCCGGCGCTCTCGCTGACCGAACGAAACGCAACAGTTCAACCACTGTTACTTCACCTCGGTTTTCTGTGAGAGGGTGGTACTACCCCGGGTGTGCCGACCCATTCATGCTGAAACCAGTAATAGCTTCAGCGTAGCTCTACCACCTACATTGTAATTATGTATCTTAGATAACAAGTTGTCTTATCAGAGCTATCTCTATGTTGCGCCAAGTTAATCTGCCATCCGTTATCCTTGTTGGAGGTAAGGAACTCTGATATTCATGCGAGTATATAGCAACTCCAGGATATATTTATTATGGTCTTATGACACGACGCCGCATATTTCATTATCTTAGTTCGAGTCTCTTAGTATTTATTGCTTTGTACCATTTTTACGTGAGAGAATCCTCACTGACACATCATCCTCCCCGGGGGAGAATTTGGGTATTGTCGGACTTTTAACGACTAAAACTTCATGGTGTCTCAACGATCGACCTCGCGTGAATCCGTCCAATATCTTTTATAATGATTTCTTTGAAGCATTACGATATTCATAGAGCGCCAGTATAAAAAGTTAATAAACCAGCGCTTATACTAGATGGGAAAAACATTGTCATAACATTCTATAACAGAACTTCAGAGAAAAAAATAAAACAAACATAGGGTGCGCGTTTTTATAACACTTATATTATGAAAAATGTGATAAATTGTTAATATGTTTAGCCTGGAAACTTTTTGCTCTCGGAACTTTTTCAATTTATCGCGGCAAACCTTTTTATAATGACAACATTTGCCGGTTCGAGCCGTTCGCCTTGTAATATAATCCAGGACGTATAATTTGAATAATGTTTTGGTTACGTCATTTTTCTTTCAGGGGTTTATAGGGGACGTTTTCTTTCTGTGTTCAGGAGTATTACGAATATAATTAATTATGCTTAGACCGCTACAATTATTTGGAGGGGTCTTTTAGTAATTGAACTATCCTTGGAAGTTGATAATATTTATTTTTCTTTCTGTTTGTTTATGAAAGCATTTTCACTAGAATAATTTAATGGGAAAAATCGTGTCTCATATTTATTGTTATCTTTCAATATAAGATATATTTTAATAGAAATTAATGTAATTTAAATTTTCATATAAATACCATGTTGGTAAAAAAATCAATCTATACATATAAATAAAATGGAAATGACCGAACTAATTTTAATAAGACTTTTACAAATATATATTTATCTTTAACTTTGAATCGGGGCTTCGTTCGCGTTCATGTAAATCTCATCTATTCCTTGGGAATAGTATTTGTGTTCGGGATTAATTGTATCGTATGTCATTTTTTGTACCCCTGACAAAGAGTAAGCAGCTAGGTAACCTTAAATACTACGCTAACATTAAAATAATGTACCAGGAAAAAGAATAGAGTTATCAATTATTATACGTCAATTGTAATTGGATTTTAACTTAAAAAAAAATGTTCGTAGTAAATACAAGGCGCACTTGACAATGATTAAAGCGGTGTCGTGTTCCGTGATCAGTCGGTGTATCTGATAATCAAGTAGGAGTAATAGTGATCCGTACTTGACGGGTAGCGACCACTATATATGGAGTGACAAACCCCTTAGAGTAACTTTGTTTTGGTTTGTCGCGCTTCGTGATCGACTAGTGCTTCCAGTTGTTGAGAGGTAAATATATCGGCAATGGGTACTGTTGGATTGGAGATCTCTTGATTCAAAATGCGGTTTTATTGTCGAAAGTGCTTATCTTCAGTCAAAATGTATTCACATTGTTGAACTCTATAAAAAAAAAAACTTGTACTGCAGAGGACCTACAGTACAAGGAACAAAGTTACGCTTAGTTATTCTACGCTTTTTCTTCAATTATGAATGTATTTCAGTATGGAAATTTAGATTAAATTTATTAGTATATTTTTCGCTACATAAGGAAAAATCGTTGTCCTCTTCCCATGTTACTTTTTCTCTCTGTGTAATCTGATTTTGTATATATCACTTATTCAATGCAAATAAAGTAAAGTTACGAAGGAAGTAAGTCAGTATGGAATGAAATAAAAAAAAACAAAATTATATTTTTAATACAATATTCAATTATTATAGGGTAAATTAAATAGTGGTGTATTAATTATATATAAATAATTATAAACAAAACAAATAACAAAAAGTTTTAATTAAATTTTCACTCGGTCAATATTGACGCTATGCTATCGGCAACGCATGATGTTCGTATGTTTGAATTTCGATACTTGCACAAACTCTTATACTCGTATGCAGTTGATAGAAATAAAGATAGAGATAAAGAAAGTCACATGGAGGGGACATAACGCTTTTTCGTTACATGACGATTGTGTACAGGATAACTTCTATAGCAAGCAGCGTTAAGCAATATCGTTCCAAAGAAAAATAGACTGCAGTAACTGATTCAAATCAGGTGGATGAAGACATAAAAGTGAAATTTATGACGGTTCAATACTTCTTAACATAAAAAAACAATACTTGAACATGATAAATTCTTTATACAGGTAATCATGTTGTAAGATTTATATTTTCAAATATATTCGAAATTGATATATCATAAAAATGAACGATAACTAAAGTATAGTAAATTTTCATCGCGAAACTTCGAAATGTCATCGTTGAAAAGTTACGGAGCTTCCATAAAAATTTAACATCGCAAGAAGTTTCTTCAGGTACACCACTACATTGTTAATATATATTCATACAAAGTATAACACGAACTCAACATTTTACGCAGTAAAATCTGTGAAATGAAATTAACAATTGTCCAATGCGCTTGTATTGCCACTGTCATCCATTAATCTGTATATATAAAAATGAATTGCTGTTCGTTTGTCTCGTTATACTCGAGAATGGCTGGACCGATAAAAAAGTTTAAGTTTAAGTTTTAAAAGGTTTAAACGGTGAGATACATAAATAATAAGTAAATTAATTATCTTTTTGTATGCTTGTATATAGTTTGAAAATTATTTGATACTAACTGTTACCTGCAACTCCGTCTGTGTGGAGTTTATCGATATAACCAATATTGACGTTCATAAGCGCCTTCTCAAGGTCTAAATTGAATAAATAATTTTTGATTTTCATTTGAAATCCATCTGAACATCTACAAAGTTGTATAGATTTTCAGCATGATTCAACCCTCTATCTATTTATCCTTCTTTTACCCTCGCTTCGCTTGCGTTACCATTAACTTTAGGTAGGGAGGGATAGGTCAAATCTATTTAGATTTTACAACAAATTTTCAACATGAGTGTGTTAGATACCCAGGCGGACTTAGAAAAAGCCCTACCACCATGGTACAGTTTCATCACGATGGTTTCCTTCAATGATAGCTCCAACTCAGTTACAAAGGTTCGAGCCATCAAAATACAGTCACATATAGATTCCTACTAGCCCGCTTGGTAATTAAATATACGCTGGTTGAACTCGGAGCGTCCGAAACTGGTTGCAATACATTCGGATACATTTGCCATGTTCCACGACCCATGTTATGTCCTCGGGAAAAGTTTCTTTATTTTGGATGAATATGTCTCATACTTTACATCCTTTTTTGTAGCCCTGATAACATGTATCAATCCTTTTCTGTAGCCATCGGGGATGGAGACATGTATCCAAAATTACATGTTTATCTGTCGAAAGGCTAATGCGTGAAAGTGTAACAAACAAGGAAAAAAAAACAGTGTTCGTCGTAAAAATACACGATAGAAGTGAAAGTTTTGTATTACAGGGAAACATTTTAATTTAAAAAATACAACAAAATCCAACGTCACGCGGTGTTTCTAGGTGGACGCCCGTTAAAGTAGATGTTTACAACACTCTACCCAGCACAGTGTTTCCCCTACTACATTTTGTCCTACAAAAAGGTTGCCGATCAGAATTTCAAAGCCCTTCCATGAGAAGTTTCATTTCAATATTCAACTCAACTCAATATCAAACTCGTATATAATATTAGTTAAGAAGGAAGTTAAGATTATGACACACGTTCTTAATTAGCATTGATAAATCCACCGGTATTTTATGCTGGGGTTATGTTATTTTGGTTACACAACCCACACGACGATCTGCTCTTGATATTACCAAAATGCATAAGAATATTAGTTCCCCGGGAGATGTCTGGAATGTCGCTTAACAAATGTATTAATGCCAGCCTTTATTACTGGAGATTTCTCATACATATGTGTATTTGCGCTCAGTTCCCTTAACTTACTGACAACACACACCTACAGTTGATAAGCATGTAAAGTGTGAAATACTCGGAATTCCTCATACAATATGGATGAAGAATTATTGCAAATACAGGGATATTGTAATTAGAAATTTTCATTTGTTAAAGTTTTTTAGAATTTTCTTACAGTAAAATCATCAACCAAAATGAATTTATACAAACCAAATGAAAGAACCGGGAGGATAATTTTATTGAGCCCTAATATTTACATAGTAACCAGAACTCCAAATCCCCTTGGCATTATACCTTTTGTAACAGGAATCCTAACATTTTATGAAAAGCCGCAAGTTGCGGAAAATTTCGTGCTCCGGAAATTAAACAAAGGCTTGACCGACCTCTCGAGGGTGTATGCATAAAATAGCTTAACGCAATGTTTATGCAACACAACATTTTTGAAGGTATTATTTAGAATTTTTGTGAGACTGGTATAGACTTAAGAAATTCTTATTAATATTTATGTTCACCAATTGTTGAAGTGCAAACTTCTTTAGCCGCGTTGAGCGATTTTTGGTAGAGGAAAAACTTATGGATTCATCACCGATGCCCTCGACATGTTCGTGACGTATTGCGCTTGCACAAGACTAATGACGCGTAATATAGCGGCCTGTATACATGCAATAGAAACGTTTACCTTACAATAAATTCCATTTAATTTACTTACCTTATTCGAAGCTTATTTTTTAAATAGCCATTTCCACTTCCATTTCCCGTCTGCGTGCCTACTTTGACAGTAAATATTATTGATTTCCGGTTAAACAACTCACGTGTCTCTCCCCACTATGGAAGAACGGCGCGTTCGGAGTGACGGCATCTTTTCACTTCATTGGCGTCTAGTTCCCCGCCGTGAACGGACATGCAAATAAAATATTTGCATAAAATATATATTGATTTTTTGTATTGAGCTTGTGCAGCCCTTCATGCTTGATTAATCAATAAACTATATAAATAGGTGGCGATTTGCCCGCCACCTTCCACCTCCGTAGCCGGACCTGAGGGGATGGACCGGGGGGGCTCATCTCCTCATTGCACAAGTTCGGCGGACGAGGGGAGGTAGCTGGTCGTGTACCTACTGTACCGCTCTATAAGGACGGAGCCCAGCGGCCATCTTTCGCCGGGCTGACCGCTGGGGGTGGCATGGTGATAGCTCAGAACGGTCCTATGCCGCCCCTACCAAAAGTGGTGGCCGGTACACTGTGGGGCTTTAGTCCGTGAGAGTCGGACATATGCCTATATAAAATCGGGTGAGTGCCTTAAGCGCTCCCCTTAGTAGTCCGGTGAAACTGTAAACGCCTTGCCAGGCCAACAGCGTGCAGTTAAAAAAAAAATGAGGAACAAATTTAAAAAAGTTTTAACATAATCTGTAAAATGAGATTAATCCGGTACAGGTTTAACATTCATACATTTTAATATTTAATACAAGTACAACTTAACTGTTAACTTTATATTCTGAGAAACTCCAATAACTACGAACCAAGACTTTGAATCATTGTTTCTCAAACTGGGAGAGAGATCCCTGAGGAAATCACGTTCACGAGTATGGGGAGTCGTAATGTGTCCAAAAAATTCTACCTCTACATTAAACACTTTATTTCAATTTTTTTTTTGTTTAAAAATAAGCAAAGGAGAATTAAAGTAGATTATAATGTTACAATGAAGTAATAGTTACAGCTAAGTCGACGATCATTTTTAGTAATAATTCATATAAATAAAAAAACGGTTGCGTCTGTCCATTTGGCATTTGTTGTCGCATTTGTAATTGTCAGAAGAAGGTTTGTATGAAAGAAAATGTTTGATAAATCATACGGAAAAGTGAAAAAATTGGGTTACAAAATCTCCATATAAAATAGTGGGTCAATGAATGAGGCAGAAGACAGCCGGGACTTCATCAAGAATATTGATAGAATTGACAGTTTGACATTTGATTGTTCAATTACCATTTGATTCATTACATGGTCGTACTTTAAAGGAACAATTTGGGTATAATTTTCTTTGTTACTCATAGCAAAGGTGGAGCGGGCAGTTATTATTCCATAATAATAAATATTACTTAAACGCTTATATCAGTTATAAAATCAATTGTTCATAAATCATGACACTAATTGAATAACAAATCGTCGATGTAGCGTGTTAACTAGTCGCTGTAAGACTTTGATTAACATCAAATGATATTTTTATAATAAGGAGGTCACAACGTTAAATAGGTTGAGAAACGGTGCTTTAGATTGACTTAGTAATATTTCTTTATTATTATATCTAAAAATCTATTTCACTATCTCGTTTATCGTTTGAGATTAGATATGCCCAATTGCTTGGTTATGTATGGGCGTGTAAACAGCAGTAATCCAAATAATAATTAATATTTGAACTGGATTACCTTTGATGTTGTTAGATTAGGTTATTTCATTGAGAATGTTGCGTGGGAAATTACAAAATTAAACGTCGAGGTAACGAACATGTTCTATTGTTTATGTTACTCGATGATTTGATTATTGGATTCATATTACAAAATCCTTTGGCTCTTTGAGAGAATATTGTGATTTAGTATAATCAATACTATTGTTAAGCGTGACGGAAATTCAAGTTTCATTAGCGTGAAATAAAATTTATTTGTACTACTCATAAAAGCAAAAAATCAATATACGTTCTATTATAACACGGTTATACTATAGTCGCACTTATATTTTATAATGCTATGCTGGAAGTCCACTTGTAGGTCTTTTGCTTGTGTTTCTCTTCATATTCGCTTTAATATCCAAAACAAAATTGTCTTCGGCTGTTATGCTGTGGAGGTAATTTCAACCGCTCTCCTAATTAGAAGATAAGGAAACCCTTCAGGGCGATGCTCTTCAGTGGTTTTCCACGTGATTCGTTTATACGATCCGGTAATGGGGAAGGGGCCAGGGTGGGGTTTATCTGCTCGTAAGCAGGTTGGTTTTATTAGACCTTGAGCTCTTCAATCCAATGGATGTCCTCTTGTTCCATTGCGGCTAGGATGTGTGAAGATAATTTCGGGCGCGCGTGTAGTGGAACAATTCCCTAGACTAAAGCAAAGTTTGACGCGTATGTCTAAATAGCGCAGTTGCAAACCTAGTTACAAGGCTCCTGGTTCTTCTCAGTGCAGTTCACGTACAATAGTGTTATTCCTGACGTAGCGAGGATTTTTGTGATGGTCCCGAGGCTAAGATGCTCTTGGATAGTAAGAAGCTCACGCTGCGCCTTGGAGAGATATAAGTGCCAGGCTGGTACCGCGTATGCGAGGCAGTATCTAGCATATATTTTTAAAATCGCGAGCTTCGTCCGTAAGGATAGCGAAGATTCTAATACTGGTCGAAGTATGGCTCGCGTCGCCTTAACTCGACCCACGACGTAATCGACGTGTGTGATGTACCTTAAGGACACTTATCTTATCGGATGCGTTGTGGCTTGCTTATATACCGAACAAAACGGAGGGTGTAAATGTCTGGAAAGCGGATGTCATTATTCTAGGGATTTGAAACACTTCCCGCTCTTTTCAACTTCCAAGATTGGTTGTATATTTATAACAGCCGGTTCCCATATACGATGTAATACAATAAATAAGCCATAACACAACAATAGTTTTTACATTTTAAAAATTAATAAACTGTTAATCAGTTTCGTTTAGTTACAGAATTCAACATGTAGTTACTTCGATATATTATAGTTTAGATCACATTGTGATGAAGCCATTGCATGGTGATAAGGTTTTTTCTAAGTTCTTCTGACTAGCTACTACACTAACATTGAATATCTATCGTCAAACATCTGTTGGTGTATTCCTGCAGTTTGAGAGTCAGCGTCCTCTAGATTGGTGTTTACCATCTTTGCCTATATCGTCAGGTAAGTGGTCTAAAGCTAAAGCTAAAGCTTATAAAGTATAAAAAGGCTCATAATCACTATGTATAGGTAATGATCCGGTGGCAATGACTCCTTTAGCTTGTCACGATTCGGGATCAGCTAGTGTATATCTAATTTGTGAATGGTTTCCAGAAACAGTACGACAAGGAGAACTACTGATAGACTACAGTTCTATCAACGTTTTAGATTACAGTAACTGTAGTACGTGGAAAAAAATATGTACGTACTAGCTTTTGCTCGTGGCTACGCTCACGTTAATGTTAATTTTGCTTATTCCTTAACAACGGTACTTTGGGATGAAAGTACCCTATGTCTTTTTCTGTACTCTTATAATGTGTTTGCATAATTCCATGATGATGATGATTGCTTGCATGATAATACACAAACGCACATTCGCATTAGTATTATTAGTAAGGATTCGGTACACAATCTAACTTTATCTAACTAAGCTTATGATTCATTTAACTTCAGTAAATATGAAACGTTGTATTTAAAGCTATATTTATGAAGCTATGAATACATTAGTTACGCTCGACGGCGCATACGTGTGACGCAGTGGGCTTTTCCGGGTTCATTTCTAGTAAATATATAAATAAATATATTTATGTCATACGAACTGTATTAGTACGTCGTAAATTTACATACAATGTAGACCAGGAATGTAAATAGTTCAATGTTGCCAATAATTTTGTGAGTAAACTTGAACCGATGCATATTTTACTGATCAATTAGCATTCAACAAAGTTATTTGTTTAAACGTAAATATAGTTTTGTATTGTTTTCTAAATACCTCTATAGATATACATCTATACATGTAAAAACGGAAATTGTTTGTATATTGCATTCTTCTCACGCACGTCGGCCCTCTGGAATGAACTCCCAGCGGCAGCGTTTCTGGACCAATACAACCCACAGACCTTCAAGAAACGAGCCTACTCCTTCCTCAAAGCCTGGCAACGCATCTGTTATGTCTTTCGTGTCGCAGGTGTCCATGTGCGGTGGTGATTACTTACCATCAGGTAACCCGTCTGTTCCTTTGCTTCCAATCGCATAAATTTTTTTTATAATTATTGGATGCCTTTATTAACATTCCGAACCGCCCTTGAATTAGTTCCTGTTAAACTATAATAGAAATTTTCATAACATTAAAGTAGAGCCTAACGCCACCAAGTGTCATCAATTCGTTCGATGTCCTCCTTTAAAGATGCGTGTTTTCGCACACGCCCGCGATTCACTCTGCTCACGCCGCCGTGAGCGGGGGATGATGATACGATCCCGCACACACGTCACGTTGTCTCTGGTATCAGCTCGAGCCTAGGTTTGTCCCTCGCTGTAAAGCCCTCAAGTATGTTACTCGAGCGAAAACAGTGATTCACACTAGTTTTACATATACACAGATCACCCCACTCACGTGCACACATAGGTACATATAGTGGTTGGGTTGTTTTTTTCCCCTTTTCAGACTGAATTAGTTCACGCAACTTAATAGTCAGATACAAATACACGTATGCATGCGTGAAACATATATGGCTACACATGCTCTGTGACGGAGCGAAACACGTCACGTCAATGTGATCACAATCGACGACAGGTTAAGCCGTCTGCCAACGTTAGTTTCAAGCGCTGACCAACGACGCTCTTTAGTTGTTCTTTATTGTTTCACAAACGTTGCAGTAAGAGAAGTAAGAGTTCTTTTGCAGTAAGACGTAACAATGGCCAATCCATTCCAAGCGATCGGGTGAGTGCCCTAAGCGCTCCCTTTAGCAATCCGGTGAAACTGTATAGGCCTGGTTAGGCTACTAGTGTAGTCAGTTCGAAAAAAAAATAGTGTCATCAATAGTAAAGTGGATAGTAAAAATGCTTCTCTATAAATTTGTTGGGCCAAATTATATGGTGATCAGTCAAACGGTGCTGAAATTCGGATTACTGGAAAGTCTAAACAATCACCGATTGCATTAGATCGTTCGATTTCTCGACTAATGGAAATTATTCAAATAAGGAGGAAACTTTACTTCTATAAGTCAGTCTCTGCTCAAACATCGGTTATTTGATTGCGGTGGTCAGCGTACCATCAGGTGAGTGCCTTAAGCGCTCACTTTAGTAGTCCGGTGAAATAGTAGAGGCCTTGCCGGGTCAACAGTGTAGTCAGTTTGAAAAAAACGAAGCATGTATAAACAAGAGGGTTATCATAAGGAATACAGTCTTGAAATGCAGCGTATAAAGCGATAAAACAACTAGCGCGAGAAAAAACTTTCACGAGAAAAAAAAAAATATATATATATATATATATTATTATCATATTGCCGTTGAAACTTAAGGGGAAGGTGTATAAGTCTATAATCAGACCAGTCGTGTTATATGGATCCGAGTGCTGGGCTACGAAAGAGATGGATGAGAAAAGCTTACATGTGGCAGAAATGCGAATGTTAAGATGGATGTGTGGTGTAACAAGAATGGATAAGATTAAGAATGAGTATATTAGAGGAAGTTTGAAAATAGCACCAGTGACAGAGAAGTTGAGGAGTAATAGGTTAGCATGGTACGGGCATATTATGAGAAGAGATGAAAGTCATATAACAAGAAAAGTTTTGAGTTTGAAAGTGGACGGATATAGAGGTAGAGGAAGACCGAAATAGGTGTGGGTGGATTGTGTGGAAAATGATATGTGTATAAAAGGTGTGAATACTGAGATGACTTTTGACAGGGGAGAGTGGAAAAGGAAAACAAGTTGTGCCGACCCTACTTAGGTGGGATAAGGGTAAGCAACAGGACCACATATTCGATGTAAGGAGGACAGATCTTACGTAGATGCAATTGATATTTCGTGTGAACCTATCGCGGATTATCTTTTGTATGAGTCTCCATAGGTTTCATTCACACGACCTCGATGAGTGGAGATCATCTACGGTGAAGTTTTCAAGATCATTTCTGCCTCGAACTTCGACCTTGTGGTATCGACTCCCAGCGGCAGTGTTGCGAAACCATTACGAGTTACAAACCTTTAAGAAACGAGCGCACACTTCTTTAAAAGGCCGGTAACGCACTTGCGACTCTCCTGGTGTTGCTAGTGTCTATGGACGGCGGTGATTACTTACCATCAGGTGACCCTGGTCGTTAGTCCCCTATCATATAAAAAAACATATTCACAAGAACGCAGTCGCTAGCATAAGTTTGTATATTTCATACGAAAATGAAAGTATCGTCGTGAAATAATAACTAGATACCGAATATAAATACAGAATGTTCCACAATTTTACACTTTCATGTCACAAATATCTTGATTACGCCAATAATCTGCCACATCGTTTGGTTTTTTAAAATTTTACTGTGCCCGCGGTATATTTAAACAATCTTTTTGTTGATAAGAATCATATATTTTAATGTCGTATGTTATCGTAGTAATAAATTAACCTCAGTTTAATTGATTGAAGTGCCTACTATAATTAGAATATTTTTGTTTTAGTGATTTATTTATTCAATTAACGTTCTTTATCGTTTATGTTAAATGTTAGGTATTTTTTATAAGACATTATGTTTTTTTTTTTAAGATATGAAATTCGACGTCGGTTTTATATGGTCATAAATCTGAATAACAATTGGTTTGTTTATGACCAGTTAATACTGTCAAGATATACAAATATTGATTTCGAATAGATCATTACATTTCTTTTTTTTTTAATCATATCTTGCCTCAATAAATGTTTTTGTTCTTATTGTTTTAGGGTATTCAATTACAATGTATTTGTCATTTTAAATATAGAAATTAATTTTAATTATATATATCTAAAACTTTGTACAAATCATTAGAGTTGCTATTAGGGTAGATTTTTAGGAGGCCGTCCGTATTTCTATGTTATATGGTAATGCTTATCTGCTGCAAATTCATTAAAAAGCTACGCGTACTCGACGATTCTAGATTGGACTCGAAAGTCCAAACGACAGAAATATGTGGCCCAGATAACAAAATTCTTACGTCGTTTGAGGTTCCCAGCTGAGACGATTGCGGCGCCGACATTCAAGTGTAAAATTGGGACGGCTTAATGCATTTTAATTTAATGTCTGTAATTATTATCAAAAAGGCATATCTAATTAGAAACTTGTCGTATAAACGAGCAGTATTAAAAAAAAGGTTATCAACATTTTTATATATCAATTATACCAAGATATCTTAGGATGTTAATAAATTATTTTACTTGTTTAATTGCGAGTTGTTTGTATTATGAAATAAGTAAACTCTGTAGGACAACATGTTGTCAGCCTTAAAAGCGTATTTGTAAAGATTACACAGACACGCTTCGGTATTTAACGGAATCTGTGCGGATTATAGCGTCAGCTGCGCCTCTATTTGTGTGACCCTAACAAAGGGCGACAGGAAGAAGGAAATAACTGTATTTCACGACCTGCTGTTCTATGTACGGCGAGTGAACTGGAAAATGCTGTTATTGTTCTATGGGTAAATAAAATACATATATCTTTGCAGTGGCATGAAATGATTATTGTATTTAGTACCAGTTGCGTTACTGTGATTTACCTTTTGTATTATAGTTATAATACATGTATAAATTTTAGTTATTTAAATGACGCAGACAATTAAAACACAACTGGGCTTATGTATAATGAAAGAGATGACATTTAAAATGTTATTAAAAGCAATGTAAATTCCAAAATCCGAACGACTGTAGTTGGTTTTTATACTACCATATGTAAGTAGAGACATTTCTTCTTCTTCTTCGTTATTTTTTGGCTCCGGGACGGTTTGTGCACTACCCAGCGTCAACTAACAAGATTTTTCCAAGTAAGTGTCTTGTGATAATTATAATATTCTAACAAGATGGTGGTTCCCTTGTTAGAACTTTCCATGGAGTTTTGATGGCATCTCAGAATGTATGCTCCGTGGTATTATTTTCCATCCACTTCACTTGTGCATAATAACCGAATTACGTAAAATACCACCAATATTACAAAATATAGAGTCTAATAACACAAGAAAATGTATATAATGAATATAGCACAGATGTAACTATTTGGCTATGCAACAATAATATATTAAAAAAAAAAAAAAACATAAGGCAATAAAGAGAACCTTTTATTTTTTTAGTTTTTCGTCGACCGATTTTTAATGAATTATGAATATAATTATATATATTATAATTAGGTAGTATATTTAATTCCAAAATGATAAACTATAATAATTACAGATAGAAATAGAAAGAAATAGAAATAATTAAATACGCGAGTAGAAAATAAATAGTCCGTAATAAAATAACGAATTAGTGTACAAAAGGTTAAGTACTACTTTAAATTGAATAAACAAAAAAAACAAATGAAATAATTCTTAAACGATAACGGAACAGGTTGTGAAATGTTATCAATAACATAAAATTTGGAACCAATGACCTTTAACAACATATTTGCTTAACGTATATCTGTACAAATAAAGAAAATCGAAGTGTCTGTTTGTAATGTCAAAATAAGAGCTGTTTACAAATAAATAAAATTGAAATCTCTACTTGTAATGTCAAAATAACGATTGTTTACTAAATTGATACAAGAGCATATGTGGTATTTATAATTTAAAAAAAGCAATTTTTTGTTTTTAATTTTTGTCAACGTGTTTCGATTAATCTCCGAAACGCTTGGACTATTTTTGACGTCATTTTCTCTGGTCGATAGTTAATGTTATAAGGAGTAATTTATACTTAATTTATTATGGATCAAAAATAAGGATTCCACACAAATATAATAAGCTAAAAAAAGGGTGTCAGGTACCGCGCGCGCACCTCGCGTTCATTTTTGCGTTTTATATAACAAAATTTAATAACAACACGCACGTACCGAACAAATTCCAACAATATGTTATTAACTATTCCGATATCTAGTAAAATAAACTAGATAAATTTGTTTCCAATAGACCATTCATTCACTCGTAAAACTTGCTCGCCAGTTAACGACGCCAGTTTGAAGTTAAACGTTCGCAATTGTATTCAAGACTTTGAAGTGCATGAACGATTGTATTCGGAGATTACTTAGTGCCGTAACGCTATAGCGTCTCTCAATTAACTATTTATTTGTATACCATAGTTTTTACACTGCAAAATGTAACAGTGGAGTTTTTGGCGGGATCTTAGTCTGTCATGTAGTGGTTTTTATATTTTATTCATAATCTTGTGTTATTAGACTCTATATTTTGTAATATTGGTGGTGTTTTACGTAATATAGTTCGGTTATTATGCACAAGTGAAGGGGATGGGAAATAATACCACGAAGCATGCATTCTGAGATGCCACCAAAACTCCATGGAAAGTTCTAACAAGGGAACCACCATCTTGTTAGAACATTATAATTATCGCAAGACACTTACTTGGAAAAATCTTGTTACTTGACGCTGGCTAGTGCACAAACCGTGACGGAGCCAAAAAAATAAAGAAGAAGAAATGTAACAGTTTTTTATATGAAACAAGATTATACCATATGTCCAAATATATATTTATAAAGCCCAATATAAATAAAATAAAAGACAGACCACCTACGCTTATACAATATAATTATAGTAACGCTGTGTTAAATCTTCCTTAAGTGTGAACGCACGTTCAGCACGAAGGTAGAATATGCCAGCCATCTACATGCATACGAAAGGGCGGAGAAGTAGCAGATTGTTAAGATTTTACCTTTTAGCGGCCGCTGTAACCGATAACGGTTAGGAACAGATGATGATTGGCGAGCTTTAGTGCTATTACTAAAATAACTTTGGAAATATTTCTTTTTTCCAATACAGTCGATGAGACTCAATACATATAATAATAGTTATATATTAAACGCGTGAAGAAAAAAAATTGTACTCTTAATTTCGATTGCATTTTGGCCATCACTTGTTTTCAATTCTGATTGTGACATATCTATACCAATTCCAGTAGTATGTCATTTAAACTGAGCAGTAGAAGTACAATTTATCAAATACGTACAAGGTTTGTTTTTAACATAGCCTGTACAATGAATCCTTTATTGCAAGTTAGTTCAACCGTAACCTGTATTTTTATCAGTTTGCGAAGTAAACTCGTTATTGGAATTATGCCTCTGAATTATACCAAATATGTAAGGCTGATTCTTAAGCAATTGTTAATTTTGAAAAGATTAAGACAATGATATTTAATTGTTTCACTGCGGCTAATGTACATCTGAATGTATTGGTTTCTTCCTTTATTTTTCCCCGTATACATTCCTAAACAATCGTCCCCACTACTATGAAACTTTGAGTTGTTTCTCTCATGTCCGTTTTATCAATCGACAAATACCCTAGTTTGTGTTTGTGTGTGCCCTATTAATATCATAAAGGAAAATGTTTATTTGACACATGACAACTTACAACGTATATGCTAAATTTCATTATGATTAGTTGACTGTCAAGAAGTGTAACAATACAAAAAAAAATGTGTGTTTTTATGAAACCACGATGCATGTGAAACCTTTTTCGACAACACCATATTGGACCGAGCTGCTCTATTTAACAATTATTAAATTATTAACATGTTGGTTTAGCTCAGTGGTCTGCCAAGCGTCCTTTAATTTACCCCTACTCGGTGGCCGGCTGCAATGCGACATGTGATAGATAAATGGACGAAAAAATTTGATGTCATGTAAATAAAGTTTCACTTTAAAACTCACATTCGCATTTGAAATATTAGTTAGGCTGTAACAAGATATACATATATTAAAATTTAAAAAAACAAGAATCACAGCAATCGATTCGTAACATGCTAACAGAGAGACCATATGCAGCAACATTGCCTTACAATATGTAAAGAGTCATACTATTGTTTTACTAGCTCTTGAGGTATCCCTCGGGAACAGTTCATTTTTTTTTTTTTGGATGAAGAGCAACTTATGTCTTTCTGTACACCTAATAATATGTATGCAAAGCTTCATAAAGATCTGTTGAGTACTTAAAGCGTGAAAATGTATTAAAATGAGCTTACCTTTGTATTTACACTATTAGTATTTAACGTTTATAACAGTGTTTAAATCGGCCAATATATGATGATGAACGTCGAGTACGTTGCGAAAAGTCCTGCCATTTAAGAGCTATCAAGTGTGCGTTGCGTAATCTATTTCATACAAACGTCAACGAAGTCCCAGGCTGCTGTTAATAATTCATATGATTCAGTGATAATTCGTGGCACTAGATTGATAATTATACCAACAAAGTCACTACCAGTCTACTATAAGTTTGTTTTAATATCAGTATTCATGTTCCTTCTTTTCACTTCATTGCATCTTTAAGAGATCGGCCCTTCAACGATATTGAAGCTATGATGGTTTTAGTTATAGCACGCTTGGATGCCACGTCAAAGAAGGTAAAAGATATGCACGATATTATAGTATTTACCAGTGCATGCTTCATTAGGCATCATTCTTGTAAATCTGTTACAAATCGATTGCTCCTTCTAGATATACTTTTAGTTTCTTGGATCACATTGTCACTTAACACTAAGCATGTTTGCGGTTAAAATAGTTACAAACTTACATTTCAGTAACAGAAACATTGCGAGATAATTAACCGTGCAATGTAATAGATTAAAACGCAAAAAATAATCATCACACTCAATTCCGTTTTAGATTTGAGAGAATATTTATTTATCTGATATTTTCAGAATGAATCGCGAACGGTCCCGGAATTAATCCCATTCATTAAGGAAGCGACGGTACCGACGGAACAGCCAGCCAAATATATTCAGACAGTAAGAGTCAAAGCGAATAACTTTAAAAATAATTTTACTGGGCATCTTTTACGTAATTAACATCGAGAATTCAGTTAGATAAAATGTATCTTTGATTATAATGTTCATCTTGACGGGTTTTGTAATCTGATATCGATTTAAATATCGATATTCTTAAGTGAAGCTGCTGGTACTTGCTAAAAAGTAAGTCTTTGAATTCCTAATTGAAAATAATAGCCAGGCAAGTAACATATAATAATTCTATTATAATGTTCTCTCTCATAAAAAGGTCGGGCTTATTTTCATAATACATCCTGTTCCATAGGTTTTTTACCATGGGAATGAGCAGCTGTAGAAAATGCCATACTTATATTACAAAAATAAGCGTATCCAACAATTTAGGGCATGGAATAATACGAATTACTAAAGAATTAATTTTCGGTATTCATTGCATTATCCTTGTCGATATATCTTTGGAAGTTCAATATATATTCCGAAAAATTTTAAAACCTTTACGGTGCCCATACAATTCCACTGATATAATCATAAGGTATTCCATCATTAAAACAAATAAAGTTTATTAGGAGATACTATGTTAGTTTCTACAAAAGGGTTGCATAGTATATTACCGAGTTACTGGACAATAAAATCAAAGATCATATATTGCGAGTTATACTGTTAAAAGCAATCATCATAAGGTGAATAATTATGCAAATGATGGCAATTTCTGGAATACCTACTTACTTCTCCGTGCACCCACTTAAAAATAATGACAGTAATCAATACTTGTACAGTTGAAAAAGTATATTTATAAATCTGATCGATTATCTTGCCGGCCTCTTTATTGTTATTGGAATGTTCCCTGAATTTGTGTAGTATTTTGATTATAAGTCTAAATTTAATAAAGTATTTTTTATTTTGATTTTATATGATGCGATATCAAAACAGACTAACCTTAGTAATAGAGTAATAAGCTAGTCACTCTAAATATCTAAGCACACCACAGCTGGTGATACCTCCTTAAATAATAAGACTAAGATCCTCCCATTTAAAATGGGCCCACGAGGAGACTCATCACCATACATATCCGTTTGAATCCTACTGCAACAAACATTACTGCATATACAATTTTTTTTAATACTTTATAGGTAAGCGTTTGACCACACTTTTCATCTGATGTTAAATGATGATGTAGTCTAAGATGGTAAGTCACGCTTAACCTAGAAGGAGACTGGCTCTCAAGTGCAGCTGCCGGAACACACCAACAGGTGCTTGGTGACAGATTTTCAACTTGAGGGTGGTAGCTAGCCAGACGGACTTAGAAAAAGCCCTACCACCATGCTATGGTTTCATCACGATGTTTTCCTTTACCGAAAGCTCCGAATCAGTTGCTTGGATTCGAATCTACGTCCTTCGACGCTGTGTCCGAACACACTACCAACTGAGCCATCATCGCTTTAAATTATTAACAATTATTAAATTATTAACATGTTCGTTTAGCCCAGTGGTCGGAAAACTCGTTATCCAAAAGGCCCAAATACAAACAATACAAAAATAAAGTGTACTCAAAGAGCCTTTTCTTTAGTAAACTTTACTTTTGTAGAGATATTTTTATGGAAATAATTTTGTAATTATTTAGTTGCAGTAAAATAAAAGTACACTCTCGAGCTTCCTTTGGCTAAGTATATCTTTTTTTGAACAACTAACCGTGCTATTGTTACTGTCTAAAAATGAGCCTCTTTTCTGTAAGCTTACATTTAAAAAACAACTTGTAAGACCAAAGCAAGTTAATAAATAGTATTCCATGTCTTGGAAGATCCACAATGAAGGAGGGGAAGAGCCGCCGCATGCGGCTCACGAGTCTCGGTTTGTCGACCACTGGTTTAGCCTAAAGACAGTAAAAATTCACTTTCTGTATGATCCTAACAAAATAAAATATAAAAATTCTAAATAATATTGTAAATGCGAATGTTAGTTCAGTTTGTTATGCTTTCACGCCTCAGGGAACCTACCCATACTACGTGACCCATGTTTGACAATTTTCTAGTGATCGTTCGTAATATATGAGAAGACCCTTTCTCCATGTAGATTTCATCAAATAATTTATAAACACGGTTTTCCCTCTCCTCTTTGTGACCAAGCGTGGTACTTTGAAGACCTCCCTTTCCCCTCTGAACGCGTCACGTAGTACAGGGATGTTCCTCTACCTAATCAAATGATTATAAACAAATTTAGCATACACATTATCAGGGCTACAGAAAATGCAAAGAATAGTTGCTCGTCGCTTTATAATATAAAATGAATTGGATTTCAAGTCGGTCTATTTCAAGTGTATTGTCCCAAATTCTTCACAACTTTCAGTACCGTTCACAAAACATAATTGCAATTATACAGTTTGTTTAATAAGGACCATAAAGTAAGCACATAATATTAATATAATATGTGTTTACTTTATATTATAAGGCATCAACGTCACTATATGGATAAGTGGTAAATTATCTGCACTATGCAAAACTCTTCTTTATCTTCAACTTCAACTTTTTAATAATGAGGTCAAGCGTAAAGTAAGTCTTGGGTGAGTCCCTTTATACGTAGTATTACAATTTTTTAAATATAATTTTGTAATTCTTCCAGATTGGACCTCTTCTTTAAATATTCGTAACAGCAAAACATCACAAGACATTTTGACATATATCTTCTATATAAATAAAAATGAATTGGCAAATATATATAAATGCATATATGCGTCATAACGACCGAACCTTTTTTTGTATGAAATAAATGCTTGAATATTCATATAAAAAAAATTAATGAGATAGAAAGCTGTAGGGCGATCGTCAAAAATATTGACAGAATTTGCAAGTTGAGATTTAGTTGTTCAGTAGCTATTTCATTTCATTACATGGTTGTAATTTAAAGGGAAGATTTCATCTCCATTTATTCGTTAATACTTCTGCGTGAAGCCGGGCCGGCTAGCTAGAATATACCAAGATCTTAAAATACAGTAACAACAGAAAAAAAAACAAAGGAAAACAGAAGGTTTGAGAAACATAAGGTTAATCGAAATTACATTCAAAAATACGAGAACAGGTTCGCATTCTGACGGTACAAAGCGTGTATCGCTTGAGGCGCGGTTAAGTGAAGCTTGGCAGGATGGACGCACGGCTGAAATGAAACAGAAGGCAAGGTAATGAAAATATGGAGGGTAGAATGGATATATTGAAATTTAATATACGATAATAGTTTCGAGGCTTAAAATTAATTTAATTTCTTGAAATATAGTAGTACAAAGGAGAAATGTTTCTGTACATAAAATATATTGTTATGATAATGAACAAAGCATAAGAAGTCGAGAGTAGGTTATGTAGAAAAGCCATAAAGTCTAAATGAGCTCGTTACGAGATTTTTTTTTAGTGCTTCGACTGAAGACTTATACTGAAGAATTAGTTAAAATAAAAACTATTTCAAAAAATCCAACCTAACCTAAGTCTGGCATAAACCTACCAATGTCTAAGTCCCTATAGATTTCCTGTTCGATTTTGTGGATCTCCCTGTTGTTTCTAAGCCCTCTAAAAATATCGCGTATCTAATAAATAAAAATTTGTCCAAATTGCTTTATAATTGACAAACTTCTGAAGTAAAAAAATATTAACCACCGAATTTTCGAGTCTGTTAAAAATGGAATCAAATGGGACAATAATTTACAGTGTACAACAATGTCCACAAAACATATGTTATCTTGAGAAATTGAATATTGCTGAAACAGCAAGTACTGAGAACAGTCCACTGCTTCATTACCTTAGTTGGTGTGCAAAGTGTCTTGAGAGTCAAAGGATTTGGAATGAAGTTCTACCAGGAAGTAATGTTTGCGAACAAAGTTCAGCTCTCGCAATTGGCGTATTCCTGTTTATTCCACTCCTTCCCTAGATTACATTCAAGTGTGTTCCTCATAGTATTTCACAAGTCATTTACTAGAACAACGTTTTGTATATTTAAAAAACGATGAGGGTTTTATGGGAGCGTGTACACAGACTTCGTCGATCCACGTAAATTAGAATTCTGTAATCAACTAAAGCTTTTGGGGGAAGGAAACCATCGTGATGAAACCATAGCATGGTTGTTAAGGGCTGCCTGGGCACTATACTTATACTATACTCTATCAGTTTAAATTTTGTCATCAACCATCTGTAGGTGTGTTTACCTACAAGTTGTTAGTTTCTACTGTTTAGAGCTCGATTATTCACAGTACAAATATAAGGGAGCTTCATGTGACAAATAAGTATTACTGTTATTATCTAAGCTTTCTTCTAATGGCTTATATATATTTACATTTTTATATTTTGTATATTTTGCGTTTTATTCATAAACTGTTATAAAATGTATTACGTTCTTTGTCATAACATGTATCATTTTTATAGATTATCCATTGCCCTTTAAAAAAGCAGTAAATTTGTCACTTGCTAAAGCTTGTAGAAGAAGTTCTGGAAAAAATTCAAAAATTTTTGAAGTTCAACTTCTACAACCGCGCTGGGCGTCTTAATTTTTTGGTAGAGGAAAAATGTATGGGTTCGCATCACCGATGACTTCGACATGCTGGTAACGTATTTCGCTAGCGCCAGACTAGCGACGCGTAGTATAATATAATTATTGCTCGGAGTGCCAATAGATGTGAACCAGACTAATGTTAATAATTTCATTCACAAATTATGAAATTTAAATAATTCAGCTTATAATTGATTTAAAGATTTAAAAAGAATAAACCTTATTCCATTGTTTTGTGTTTTTACTTCTGTCGACAGTCCTTATGACAGCCTTGACTTTTTTATGAAATAATCAGGCACATTGAAGGATTCCAAAGTACATTCTACAAAGTGGAGTCCGACTGGACTTCAATTAAATTATTGGTCATTTAACACAAAGTTACTTCTTTAAGTATATCATAAATTATATTGTTTTGCCTAAACTAAAGCATATACTCAACTTGCATACTTTTATTTTTAAAGTAATATTTAAATATAAAATGTTCTAACCTCTAAATCTCAGTTAAACGCAAAACTTCAGTGGACGTTATTTAAATAAGGCATTGTCTCAGGACCACTTCATTTGGAGGCAATGAGTTCTGTTAATATCTAACCCAAGGTACAGCTCGGTAAAAGCTCTTTAATCTCCACCTGAAAAATAGCTTTTGTGAAAAACAGTTTCGTCTTACTGAAAAAGTTTTGCCGCTCTCATAGCCGCGTTATAAATCAGCTGTGGTCGGGGGCCGCGGGCCGGTAATACGAGACCTTTTGTGGCCTGAAGTGCCTTTTGTCCGCCCGATTTTAACATTAAACTATGCAAAAAGTTTCTTTTATTTGTTACATTATTTGTAAATAAAGTTTCTGGTGGTTCACTGTTAAGTGTTTGTTTGTGCGAATTTAACTATTACATTATTAAATATTAGGTTGGATGTCGTCACTTCGTCCTTCTGCTTGGAATTGTTTGGTCGCTGTCACGTCTTACTGCAACAGACAACGGTTGTAAAACAACTAAAAATAATGAAAATGCGTCATTGGTCGGCCGTTAAACTCGATGTTGGCAGATGGTTGAACCTGTCGTCGATTAACTCTATGATATGTATCTGAAAAATATAAAAAAATATATGTGTATATAAAGTGAAAAAAGATATAAGATATGAATGATATAAAAAAGAAGTTATAAATAATCAAAAATAATAAATATGTTCCAGATTGATATGTAACTACTGCAACGATTACATGTGTTTCGCTTCTTCACGGAGCATCTTCAGATCGATGTTGACTGTTCAAGCAAGCGACTGTCTCTTCATCAATCAAATATATTAATTAGATTATTAACAAGAAGTGATCTTGAAGCGATGATGGCTCAATTGGTAGTGTGTTCGGACACAGCGTCGAAGGACGTAGGTTCGAATCCAAGCAACTGAGTCGGAGCTTTCGGTGAAGGAAAATATCGTGATGAAACCACAGCATGGTACTAGAGCTTTTTCTAAGTTTGCCTGGCTAGCTACCATCCTCAAGTTAAATATCTATCGCCAAGCATCTGTTGGTGTATTCTAGGTTAAGCGTGACTTACCATCTTAGACCACATTATCATTTAATATCAGATGAGATTGTAAGTAAAGATAATAAAAGAAGATAAATTACAAAAAAAAATATAACAATACTTAGTTTCATAAAAATACATTATTTAATTTACTCATAAAACTACTATTTTCGCCTCTCTTTTGGAGGCAGCGATATAAACCACTATAATGAAAACATTTAGAAATATATTAGAAGTATAAGGCAAACATAGTCTGTAGCGAAACGAATCGAACATTCGTAGGCTATTTTTGAAATAACTACACGCTGTACGTCTGACGAATCTTCACAGCTTCACCTAAAAGCCTTCAAAGCGCTTTAAAGGACTGAGCCTAAATCGCAACAAGCACAACGATACCAAATGGGTCGAATGTCAGTTTGGGCTGTATGCCCTTGTATACAATATCCCAAACGGAGTTAACTAACCCAGCGAACTAAGCTAACCATACGTGTATATATTGTTAAGACACACACACACCTTTTAAGGCATCCTAGTCTGTAGTTGGTGTCCACGAATTGCTAGTCAATAATATTCACACAAAATCGTTAGTATAAACAATTTGGTCAAATAATAGATATTCCCCGGAACAGTAGTATGGTAACAATACGAGAACAGTGTCTCATTAGATCGCGGTATCCTTAAACTAGAATAAAACCCGCCATAGTGACACGATTCGCATTCTGGGATCTTAGAATGAGTTCTTAGCACGGTGCTAGGGCGTTTATAAAAACCGTCTGACTGGCTACCACTCTCAAGTTGAAAATTTGTCGCCAAGCACTTGTTGATGTGTTTCGGCAGCTGCACTTGTGAACCACTCCCTCTCTATCTTTAGCGTGTTTAGCGTGTCATTTAGGAACATATCAAATTGTGGCCAAATGCTAATGGGTTTATCGGTAACCGTATTTCACGTTAGTATATATCCAGTTGACGAGATAAAAGCAGGCCTGGATGACAACTGGTGATGGCAACTGGTAATAAATTATAGATCTTACGGTGACCGTCGTTGTTTTTCGATTTCAGCATATTCATCATTGGAATATAGTGAAGCCGATGAGTTGTACTTCGATAAAATATAAAGTTCACGCAGATACATAAAGCGCTGTCTATGTTAATCAATAGTATAAATACGAACTTTGTTTATTTTTAAAGTGAAATTTATTTTACGTCGCATCAAATTTTTGCGTCCCTCTATCGCATGTCGCATTAAAGCCGGCCTCGGAGTTAGGGCAAAAAGAAAGGCGCTCGGCGGAGTTGCCAAAGCCAATATAGCGACGCCCATGGCTCAATTCATAATAATTTAAGTAACACTTTTTTTTTACATTGCCTCGAATTTTTCGTCCATTTATCGCATATCGCATTACTGCCGGCCTCGGAGTTGAGGTAAAAAGAAAGGCGCTCGGCAGAGCAGCCAAGGCCAATATGGCGACGTCCATGGCTCAATTGAAAATGGTTCAATGATATAAATAAATATTGTGTTCAGTTATTAAAATGCATCTATCGTCTGAATGATTATATTTATTATGTATTCCATACTCTAATACGGAGATTGAAAAACGCGATTATAATACTCAAAAGCGAATAATTTTCCGAGTTTTTTTTTTTAGTTAAATACTTACGAACTTATTTTTTTTTACCTACGAAAAAAAGTTTCACTAGCATGGTGGTTTCATAAAACCACACATGTTTTGTTACGTTTTCACATCGTAATTACTCTATCGATTAGCAAGTAATTTTATTTAAACGGTGTCAGGTATACATAAAATAAAAATTGAAACCCCAGTCTATATTGGGTAGGTGGTATTTGGTAATAATATCTATTACGCAGCCAGTTCAAGTGTACGAGTAGGGACGAAAAACCGGTAAAGTGTGTTGACCTTTATATTTTTTGCAGCGTAAATGAATGGAATTCCGGTTGGCGTTCCCATCAATTTTAACTCTTCGGTTGACACTTGATGTAGGTACTTACTTATTATATTTTTATGCAAATAGAGATAAACGTTTATATAAATCGTATACTTGTAGGAATAATTATTATAATAATCTTTTATACATTACGATGTTATTGTAGGCATCTAATATTAGCATTTATTTATTATTAGTCTACATGTCATACATATAGTAGAATATAGATATTTATACCTGAATTTTTGTTCTGTTCAACTATGTTTGGAGCGGTAATAATGTTTGGACCGTGAAGGACTGTAGGTCACTATAATTAATTGAGACGACACCGCGACCTCTGGGTCACTGGAGTTTAAATGAAAACTCCACGTCAATTTCAAAGGTACAACATTTTTAATCACTGACATTTCATTTCAACTCAATTCTCATTTGATATCATCTCGGTTTTAATAACCTTCGTGGGTTTAATAATTTTGAACCGACATTATGGAGGGAGTTTTGTATTTAAATGTTACTATAGGAATGCATGAGTGCATGAAAGAGTTAATAAATCTATATTGGCGTTTTTTTTTTATCGTTATATCTTTTACAAACTAATGTAATATATAAAATAAAAGGATTTGTTGCTGTATGCGCATTACACAAACACGAATGTACAGATTTTGTGTTTTTTTTACCCCGACTAATTTGGATTTACTGTTTAGACATTTAATCTTTATCTAAAAAAAAATTTGTTACCTGTAAAGTCGGTTTGAGGACGATAATTTTACGTGATAACGTCATAAGAAAACGTTGATGAAAAAATGTATACTTTTTGCCGCAATTGTTTTTGTAATAAACAATGGAAACCACATTTACTTTTTACTTCACTTAATAACAGTTGACAAAACAGCTCACGTGTAGGTTGTAATGCGTTCCAAGTTGAACACTTAGGTGGATCGCGAGTCTCTGTCACTTGTTCTGCGCTCTCGCTTGCAGGGCTCAGTCGGAACGTGACAATGAGTCATGCTTTTTCGTGCGCATAAACCGGCGTTCACCGATTTATAAGACGTTATAGCGCCAATAATATCAAGATATCTTAATTTAGTATAACGTTATTAAAGTTTTAAGAAACTATGCGTTTTATAAGCACTATGCGTTCACCGATGTATATATTTGCCGTGGAGAAGTGGTAGCAAGTGGCATGGTGCGCATGTGCAGAAACAAAATTCCAGGTATCAAGTACTAAATATGCACCAGGACTGCTTATATTAACAGAGTTCAGAACAAAATTCATAACGCGACACCATTAGATATGGGTTGATAATGTCTGTTTGGTATTTCTACAGAAGTTTAAATTCACCGATTTAATAATAATTTCATTGTTTCAGGTACGTATTTCAATGAAAAAGACAAGGAAGTATTAGTAAAAACAGCCGTCGTTTATTTTCCGTTTTCTTTATACGGATACAGGAAAAACGAAATTGTAAATTCCTTAAGAAGCGTTTCACTTAAAGAATTTCCATGTAATATTCTATTTAGATCGTATTTTACAAAATAAAATGATTTTATTACAGTAAGTCGCGGTAACTGTTCATTGGTAACGTGAGTTATGGTGTCAAAAAATTTACCTAACTTATAAAAAAAATTAAAGTATCATATAATGTTATTAAAATAAAATAAATGTTACTAACTGTATCACAGAGGACAGCACCAACTGTTCTTGGTTCATAAAGTGGTGGAATAGTTGTTGAGCCGGTGTAATGTTTGTATGGACTGTAAGGTGCATGTAGTGTGTGACGTAACAATTTGTTTATGAATGAGTCTTTGGTCATATATAAAGTATAGTATATTGTATGAAAGTAATAAGACACATCTATAATGTGCAGATATTGAATATAGAGACAGAACAATATGTACCTATAAATAAAATAGTTTATCTTCAAAACGGTTGAATTGATTCGAACGGGACTTTAATTGGCAGGTAAAATAATTTTCCAGGCGTTATTTAAGCTACCTATTATTACGCTTTTCGTAATGGTTAAGCAGTAATGGTAAACTTTAACGGAGATGCCTTAAAATCCTTAAAAAGGCTGTAGGTAAATCATATAGCTGTATGGATAAAACTACAATAAAAAAATTAAATACTCGTACGTCACACAACTAATTCAGCCAGTACATTGACATCATATAAAATAAAAAAAATATCTTAACGACAACGAAATTGCACGCACAATTTGTTATTATTACATCTACTTTATGCAATAAACTGAATTCTTTGATAATCGACATTACATTTTTGGCAATTTTGTTCAAGAAGGCTGTCCTTTAGTTTATTTTTATCACATTCATTTGCTTCAATTACAAACTCCAATAGTAAAACGCAAAGAAACATTTTTGAGATAGATGACGTCTTGATGCAAATATAACATTTTCAAGTATTTGTTTGAACATGGAGAAACTTCCCAAAAAGTGTACCGTCAGTGGCGCTAATGGCGTGATGCGACATTGTCTCAGCATGCACCGTTACGCGACGTTCCGGTAAAATTGAATTAAAGCTGTACGCAGTTTCCACTACCCAAAAATTACGCGCCCAAATTATCCGCATTATGGTTAATCGCGGAGGTCATGTAATGGATAGATTCCTCCGTGAGAGTAGCACCGCCTATTTAATGGTGGTAAGTGTTCACCCTGATGGCGACAACAGGCGAATTGAAAATTGTTTGACAAGTACTTATGGCTGTGACCCGTACTTTCAATACATCGGGCCTATGTACATTTAACATCAAATAAGTTTGCAGTTGAAATTCATAAGCAAGACAACTTGAAGATCTGTTATGAGTTAGAATCAATAATTTGAAGCTACACCTTCAATATATTATGACATAGAATCGTTATACGAGTAGATTGCATTATATCATCTATTCAGTAAAATAACAAACTATATTGGGTATAGGTCTTCTCGAAAGGTCGCCAATAGCTGTCTATTCGTCTAGTGCTTCTCACATCTAATGAGTTTCAGGAAGCTTCATTAGGTCATGGGTCCATGTAGTCGTGGTTCTGCTCTTTCTGATGCTTAGAAGACTATTTTACAAACAATTTGGGATATAAAAAAAGTGTGTCTGTGTTCTTCTGTACACGCCTTAGAAATTATACTTCTTTGGCGTAACAAGATAAAAATCTTTAGAAAAATTTTATCTTTCGCCTTATTCTACGTTTGTAGAAAAAAACGACACTAACAACAGAAAAAAGCTATTGAATACATTACACGCTTTTTTGAATAAAATGTTGACTATAGCTAACTTCAGGGTGTTGGTTTTTCGTGACGGTATGCGCGCGCATCGTAAACATTTACTCTCATAATTTTTCCCTAACCCGACAAAAAAAGTATAACTTCAAAAAACACTTAATGCGTTCCGATGTGTTTGAAATAGTCAAGCAGACTAGTAAAGTGTTTGTGCTTGATTGAATCGGTACTAATACGCCATACACGTCCACCGATACGACTCTCTTTTAACTTGTCGCATTTCTAACTGCTAATGGATTGTAGATCTCTCAATAGTCGCCCTTATTTCTGCGTTGTATTCGATTCAGTGGCGTCACTTTGTTGTCCTACAATAAAACCAAAAATCGGTCTCAAAACTTTCACTTATATAATATTCCGGCCGATGTTCAATATTCTGGAATATTGTAATTAGGTTTGAAAACTTTATTCAGTTTGATATTTCAAACTCATTTATTTACCATCTCGTATTGAAAACTTACTGCTGTTTTAAATAATGAGTTACTTTAACTTAATATCTGTAATAATTATTTCAAGCTTGAAGAATAATTTTCTTTAGACCAATACTGAATATTTAGACCTGAAATAATTTATTTATTAGTAAAACTTTCCGCGTTATATTCGATTCATATTTAAAATATATAAACTAAATACTATATTTAACAACTGTAAACGGCAATAATAGTGGCAATATCCAGACACACTACTAACACCTTTGTCTACTATACCGACTTGACCGACGACGCCTTTGCTGGCTTCAATTATCGAGCAGTAAACACTCCGGCGCAAGACATTGTGGATTACAACCTAAAAATGGCCATAAAAACAAAAATGAAACCGCTATACAGGCTATAATCTCAGTAAAAATCCAGAATAACTAACGTAGATTTCAAAAAGAAAAAGGAAAGAAAGGGAAGGAAGTTTTAAAAATAATATCTTGTGTTGCTCACTTGAATATGTATTCAAGCTGCACTGAATTTTAAAACGATTTTTATTCAACACTATTTCAGAAAAAAGATGCGGATCAAGGGTCTGCATGAAAAAAAAAATAAAAACGGCAATAACGACTATATTATATAAATACTAAATTACGTTGTTATCTCCAAAAAAATGTTGTTGATTATTCTACTGTTGATAACTTCTTATTTTGTATCGTATATTGCATTTTGTAACAATTCCATGGCATTAAATTAATATTTGTTGCTTGTACCGTGATTATGAGTGTGACCAATGTGAATTGTTCGCCCTTTCACACCTGTTGGTACGTATAATGCTTGTCTATTCTTACGATGCGATATTACTGGCTGAACATTGTCAATAATAATAACGGGTGAGGGGTAATTAAATCAAAATATGGTATCTCCAATAATTTGTTATCTACAACCTTGAAATAACGCAATACTATATTATGTGTTGGAATATTGACCACCTTTATTAATGAACTATGTATTGCCTTGCATTTTCTGAGTTATCTAAAATGAAGTACGTTTGAAGTAAATTTTAGGGCATAGATTTCACTTTTATAAAATCTGGTTTGTATAGCAATACGATTAAGGCTTGTCCATTGCAATATTTTTGTTACAAACAACGAAAAGACTTGTGCTGAAAATATATTTATTAAAACGACCCCAGGATGTGCATGAGTGGGCTTACAAATAAAAGTGAATGTAATTGTGGCAAGGTTGAGGGAGCGATCCTCGCCGGCCGTCCGCGCGCCGCGCTATTGCTCCCGTCCCAGAAAATATGCAACTTTGTTTGGGAGCCATTCGTATGCGAATTGCGTCCCGGCTCTGTGCGTTCCCTTTATTGTTTCGCTTACAACTATGATCTAAGGAAGGACACTCACATGCCATCTATAATTGAATATTTTATTAGGATTATGTATATTCTTTAGCATGGTTTAATTTTTATGTTAATTTTTCCATTTTATAGTAAGTAGTATGACTTTTAAATGTCAATGTTCAAATTAAAAATTGACGTACGATTCATTTATATGTATATATAACAAAGTAGCTTATCATGTCTATCTCTTAATTTTTCAAAATGATGTAACGGTTTTGGATACGATTTTCACTATTGTTAAGAAATTTTTTTCCGGAAGCTTTATAGTATAAAGTATAGGTATATACTATATTTATATAAACTAGAGAAAATTCGACGTATACTAATATAGTCGTAAGAAAGAATTTTCGGGCGTTTTCATTGATAGCGCTGGCTAATCTTTAGGTGATACATCAAAATACAAGTACTACGGAATTGTAGATCGTACATTTGTATATCAAAAAAATACAGAAAAAGTATGTGCAAGAGAGGGAAAGTAAAAGGGTTGCATTGTTTACAAAGAAATTTTATTTTATGTTCACATTTTAAATACAATTTGTATTTTTGCTTTATTTTATTCGTTTTTTCCCACTGTACATAAAATTTGTTTTCAGGTAATAATACACCACGCAGATGAAGTGAATAAATAAATAAATACGATTGTTAGCTACTCAATATTCTTGAGCTTAATAAGAGGAAGTACATTAGTTCGATTTTAAAGTGTTTTTATTAATTTTATTTGTTAGAAAATTTAACACAATTTACACAGTTAAAACAGTATCATAAAATGAAAAGTAGGTAAGGTTATGGGCCATGTTATTCAGGAACGAGGTATAGTCCTGTGAAACTGTAGAGTCCTTGCCAGGTCAACAGTGTAGTCAGTTCGATAAAAAAAGGAACGAGGTTACGATAATCCAAAAAACAATAAACACTTAAAGAAAGGACCGTTAATTTTATTTTGTATGTATTTCCAGTTAGAGAAGTAATGAAAAGTATAATGTAATATAATGTATACTCATTTTCACTCTCTATTATTCCTAAATGAATTTGAATCATTACGTATGCATGAATAAGAGAAAAAAAAATGCGATAAGTTTTGTATGTGAATACGGTGAATGTATACCTTTATATAATTTTCCGGAGTACAGAGATAAGGGTTTGTTTTGTTAATTCATAAATTTTAATAAAACACGTGCTCCTAATATTTACCGATTTTCAGCACAAGAGAGTTGATTAACAAAGGAAAGTCTATTAGTTATTTATTTTGTTTAAAAATATTGTTGTTATTTGTATAATAATAAGGTTTAAAAGATTATTTATATTTTGTTACGCTCTAATTTATAAAAAAAAAAACAGTCAGATTTGAATAAGTATTTTTTAACTTTGTAACTAATTTATTATAGAAGGTTATCTAAGATTACATTACTACCCTTAAGACCAGATTAATTGCAATACATAATGTAGATGAGGATTTACACTAAACGAGAATTAGATTACGGTACGGGCGAGACATAGGATTCGGTGTTACGGAAGCCGAGCGCGGAATGGCCGCCCGGCGAGAACTGAGTATAACCGAGAATATTCGAAATGTGAATGCCTATGTCATTGAGGACTTGAGGTACAATATCGCACATCCTAGTCGCGTGATCGGTCCTTAAATGAAAAGTCGTGCTTGATATAGAATATATTTAAGGTTACATAACTGAGTTGATAGTAATTCCAAATTTTAAAATGATGTCATGGTAAAGCCCCATTCAACCGCTGTTATAATTTAAACTATGAAAATATTAACTTGAAAATTTATCTGTTAAACGCTGCTAGAATCCGTCTAATGAAATATGTAGCATAGAAATAGACAGTATCGTGGAATCGGACATAGGATACTCTTAGTCGTTTAGCAGCTAGACTAGTAACTAGTTAAAAGGTACGATTTCAAAGTGTTAAATTTCGAAATAACAATAGGTTTTTAAAATGATGAATGGTATGTTAATTCGAGGTAACTATATTTAATATAATATTTAATAACATATCTGTATGTATGAGTAAAGTTTCCAATAGTTCTCCTGAAACTAACTTTTCACGTACCGACTTCGGGAGTTGATTACGACTAGGGCGGAAAATCTTTATATAATTAAAGAAGTTGTAGTATTGTGCAGTACATAACGAAGTCTGAGAGTAAGTGTGCTATACAGAAAAAAAAAGAATAAACTGGATATTCTAGATCGTTTGGTAGACATTCTAAAATGTAATTTAATTGAAAAACCTCGTCCATCTCTAATTTGGTTTGTCAAAAAATGGGCACCTAATGAAATTTACGTTCTAAGGTCGACTTGAGTTGGATAAATTGAATTTAATTAATGGACATAGTCTGCACACTTATAATTGTGTGAAATATCTGATTGTTTTTTTTCATTCATATTCGATTAATTCCATAAAATCGATGTACGCGTCCAAACGTTGGGAAGTGATCAGCAATAAAGACAAGATTTTTTTTATATACTTTATAGCTAAACGTTTCGACCACAATCTCATCTGATATTAAATGATGATGTGGTCTAAGATGGTAAGTCACGCTTAACCTAGAGGGAAATGGCTCTCAAGTGCATCTGCCGGAACACACCAACAGGTGCTTGGCGACAGATTTTCAACTTGAGGGTAGTAGCTAGCCAGACGGACTTAGAAAAAGCCCTACCATCAATGCAATGCATTTTTTTAAGTTAATGAAACTACAAATGGGGAAATCTAATAATTCAGTGTGACCTCCTCTTGCCAATATCAATATGACTCTTGAATCTTCAATCTATCTGAGCATTCTTTCCACAATATTTTTAATAACGCTTATACGGAGTCGTTCCCACTCTTCTGAAATGACTCTTTTTATCTCCCTCATATTTTGTGGACCATATTGCATTGATCTTACCCTTCTCTTTAGAAAATCCCATTGATTACGCTCAGGACTTCGAGATAGCCAATCTAAACAACGGAGCTCAAGTTCTCGCATGTACGCTTCCACGGTCGCTAGAACCTGTGAAGGCGAACTTTGTTGGCCATAAGAATGGAATCTTCCTCAAAAGCAGTCAATGTCAAAGCAGTCAAAAAAGTGTGCACTGTGGAATTAGGATTTCCATTATGCACCGGTGTGAATTTAATGTTGAACTTGCTATGAAAAGCAACTGCGCACGCTTCATCGCATTAATTGTTCCCTAAATCATAACAGAGACTCTGCCATATGGAGTACTTTCTTCATAACACAGTTCCATATATTGTTCCCGTGGTCTTCACAGCACTTACTGACGTCGATTATCTTCACACAAAGAGAGTCTAGCTTCATCAGAAAACAAATTTTTGGTCCAGTCCTTCAGAGTCCATGAAGTACAGTTTCGAGCAAACTGATATCGAGCTACACGGTACTCAATGAATAAGTTAAGGCCTCGGGCCGGGCGGTAACTGCTAATATTGGCAGCCTAAAAGCTTTTCCTGATCACTATATATTGGCGATACAAAAAAAACGAGAACTCTATTATTCTAAATTTATATCATATATGAAGACACTACAAGAATGTTCCTCAGGTTCAGGGTTCCTCTTGTTATTCTACATCATCGTCAGCCGATAGTGCTATCAGCTTAAATTAGTAAATGTACGGGAATTCCGAAAATTCATGAATACACATTAGTATTCAAGCTTGCGAACATCGAATAGATTTTCCGCCTTCCAACCAATCCACCACGGTCATTATAAGTCATAATAACCACAAACTTTCAAATTATCTAATTTACATAAACTAGAAGCTGAACATATTATCATATGTATATAATTAAAAACCAATTACCGTACGTATGTTCGCGCATAACTTCAGAACGGCTTCTTCTATTTGGCTATTTATTGTGTTTAATATTGTCGGGACCAGGTTGGTATGAAAGATTTGTTTGAGGAAAGGAAAAGAGAATAATTTGAGCTAAAAAATCTCGTTATAAAAAAGCGAATGAGTGAACGAGACAAAAGAATATTGGTGTTTTTTTTTTTAATATTGATAGAAGTGACAGGTTAGCAGTCAGTTGTTTAGTAGCCATTTTATTTAATTACATGGTAGAATTGTAAAGGAAATATATATGGTCTCATTTTCTTTGTTACTACATCAGTGCGGACAACAACTCAGTAATATGTTCAATAAAAACTGGAATTGCTACTTGCATTTTACTGAACACCCAGCATTGTATTAAGGCATTTAAGCAGCCGCGCCGTCCTGAGCGGTACGTAATCAGAGTAAATGATTCAGTGCTCAAGTTTCACGACTCAAAGGCTGTATCCACTTGAGTTTTCGTTTGTGACTTTGAAGGAGATTCTTCCCGTTTTCGCTCGTCTCTGCTTTATCTAGCTGAAACTGGGTAATGCGGCTTCGGTAATGTTAATCTTAATTTACTAACGTGTAATCCTTTAAAAGATTGAGTCATCAGTTTATCATTCTTTCGCCTCCTACTAGATGACATATATAATTAACTAAAAGCTAGTAGTAGCTTTCTTTCTCATGAAAAATCTATAAATCAAATTAGAGGAAAATATTGTTTTGTTGCTTGCAAACATTTCACTGGGCTACCTATTCATTAATGTTTTAGTCTTTTTCGAATAGGATATTTGTGTTTTGTTCCTATAAACTATTGTACTTGTTCTATTGCATAGTTATTTAGATTAAAAAATAAGACTATCGATAGTAAATATAAATGAATAAAATAGCGTGTTCGGATACCAAATCGATTAACGTAGGTTCGCATCTCTGCATATGAGTCAAAGATTTCAGTAAAGAGAAACATCGTGATGGAATGATATCATCGAGTTTAGGCCTTTTTCTAAGCCATTCTGGTTAGTT
The DNA here is from genome assembly GCA_035772565.1 of Antheraea assamensis. Taxonomy (NCBI): domain Eukaryota; kingdom Metazoa; phylum Arthropoda; class Insecta; order Lepidoptera; family Saturniidae; genus Antheraea; species Antheraea assamensis. Next base: position 2,906,633 of record JAQQSE010000062.1, on the reverse strand, counting down.
AAGAGCCTTAAGGTAAAAGTCTATCGCCAAGTATCTATAGGTGTGTTGCAGTCCACCTCGAACTAGGTTTAGCGTATTTATCGTCTTGTCATTGGCATTATCATTGAACATTAGGTGAGATATGTGATCAAACGCTAACCTGTAGAGTAAAATACCGATACAGTAGATATAAAAAAGTACAGTTCTCGTAAATTTCTTTGGCCGCTCTGAATATACGTCTAGAAGATTGATCTCCATTAGGACTTGGAGTTTCTGTCAATCTGAGCGTACTCATAATCAGTTATTTCGAAAAAGCCGCGAATGATTTCAGTCCGTTAGGCATTATCCGTTGCCGAATTACACGACCGTACCGAATGCCCCGCGTTATAAAAGACGGCTGCGTAATAGCTTTTCTAATCCTCCCGACAGAATAATGGCAGCGAACGATTAATTCCCTATCGACATTTCAATCAGAGCGTGTGTGTGCTCACGTTTACAAACCACAGATTAAGTCGTCGTGGTCTTGCAGTGAATTTCGCTCCCGCACACTCGCTGCGGCCTTCCTCCATAGCGGCGCAAGCTTAGGTTCGATCCCCCAGTGTAAAGCCCTCGAGCACGCTGCTAACGCGATACAGTGACAATGAAAATCTTCACTTGCTACCTCGACACACATAGCACAAGCGTGCATTCGCACACAGGTACACATATGGTGGAAAGGTTTTACTTTGTTCCCTTATCTTTTGGTTAGTTTAGTTTAGCGGAGTTTATACAAGATATATGCTCGACTTCGTAAGGCACACATGTGTCTCACTAACTCATATATTATGACCAGTTTCTATGTTCTTTTATATTGATATTTCAATCAAGGCCAAATAGGTAAAAGTAGAGTAGACGTTCGGCTATTTAAGACGCCCTTGAGCATATTGTCATACGGTCGAGCGCCATAAGCGCTTGCCCAATAAGTCCGGTGAAGCTGTAAAGGCTCGGGAGGCCAACAGCGTTAGACAGTTCGAAAAAAAAGAGATCACATCATTTAAAGTAAAACAATAAAATTGGATCTAAACATTCAGAATTTTGTGTTAGTGAATAAATTTTGTAATAGTTAACTATTATTAACTCACGTATACCATTTTACTATCGACAGATTTTCATGACGTAATAGTATTACAAATGATGAAATGTACACATATTTTAATAATATGAAGTAAAGAAATAAGTCGAAAATAATTAGTGTTTAAAAAACGAGTATCGAGCCGTGGACACGTGTTAGTTTTATATAGGTATAAAGATAATAAGCCTATGACAATAACATTTTCGCATACGCACTATAATTTCACTGTAATGTTGAAGACTTCTGTTGTAATTATTATAGCATTTAATAAAAAAAAATACCTACAAAAACTATACATTATTAGAAAAAATCTGCTTAGATGTAATACATATTATATTGTATCAATTTCAGTAAATTGGCAACTGAATATTATATTTTATCCTAAAAATGTCTTGTCTATGAGTAACAAAGTTTAGTATATTTCACGAACATAGTGTAATTAGTGTTCATTCATAAAAAATATACTAAAAACATTAAATAATGCTTAAAAACAATAAAAAATTATTCGTGCTACAAGAGTTTGTTTTTATTAATGTATTTTTTTCATTTGCAACAGCAAACGCATCTATAAGCATTGAAAACGAATCATAACCTCAAATTTTTAAGCTTAGGGTTGCCATACTTTAATTTTAATTTTAACCAAGTTTTCTATCGACGGATTATTCTCAACGCGAAATTAATAACTAATAATGAACAGTAAGGACTGAGGCTCATATAGCATCGCGTTATTTTGCATAAAACCACAGTATTTCAATTTAATTATAGTTACTTAATTATACAGTGAATATGAAACAACAAATTACGTTTAACTCGCGTTATACAAGTATAATACACCATTTTGAAATTGATACGGATGCTCGGTTATGTGGTTTTAATGTTCTCAATAATCATAATCCCTTCTCGACAGGACTGGCAAATAACTACAAAATATCCATTTAATCCTTAATATCAATCACATAAATCGGTGAATCCACATACGAAAATTTCAAACAAATTTTTATACTACCACAAATAGTTACTTTCTATATAAAAAATAGACTAAGATAATTCAGTTGACTACCATTCTCTCATCTGTATGTGAACCAATTTTTTTTTTTCAATTTAGTAACTATTATCCCCTCGGCTGATTTTTTAAGATCTCAAAATGGCGGACTATGTTTTTAATTTCACGATATCATACATTTCATGGTTTCGTAACGAAAAAAATCGTACAAATGAAAAAATACATTTTACATAAAATTATGATGCTACAATACAACATTTATTATTTTACAGAGTTTTGTAATAAATCAGGTATTTTTTTAAGTGTGCTGCCAACAGTCTGTTGGCCTATGCTTCATGCGGTCTACATTCGTTTGTATGGAACTTAAACCTTTATGGTTTTGGACAATCCAGTCGTTACAAGATTTTATTATTATCATCCAATTACTAACGAACTTCATGGTGTCGCTTTTAGATGTCGTTGTGCGCGCGTATCGTAAAAATTCAGTCTCATCATTTTTCCCAAATGCGCCAAAAGTAGAATAACTTGAAAATTAACGAATTATGGTAGAATTACAACCACTGGGCATCTAATATTACCTTAATAGCGACAACATCTTTCTTACATATAAAAGACAACTTCTCGCCCTCTGTCGGCTTGTTAGTGTAATTATAACACTAAAACTTCTTAACTGATTTACATGATTCTTTTTTAGACATAGTTGCGAATCTCTCGCCAGATTTTAATATATGTTTTGGTTATGAGGTTAAAAATAAATTAGGTAGACTGAAAATGACTATGAGTAAATTTTATTCCAATTGTTTTTTAAACTATTACGTATGGGTATATAGTGTCATAATAGTAGTCCGGTGGAACTGTAGAGGCCTTAGGAATCGAACAGTGTAGGTGTGTTAAAAAAAAAACTGTCATAAATTTGGTTTACTTGGTTATTGGTTACTGAATAAAAAAAATACAATTAAATTTTAATAACGGCTACTAAAATTGGTAATCAATTTTAAGTAACAGATGTTTTAATTATAAAAATATTCACTTCAATTCTTTTTCATCTAAAAATAAATGTTCTCAGACTGGACATTTATTAGTGTTGATTAATCCCTGTAATAATTATTAATGAAATTTTAATAAAGACCTGAAATTTTCTTGCTGATTAAAGTCCATTATCACTTATAAATCAATTATTGTCTTACAAAATAGATTAGCTCTAAATTGGCACGTCGATCTCCGTTGCATTAAATCTATCGTCATTTTTATGACTAAATTTTTATAATCACATCTTAGTCATTATCATCTTACCCTTATCCCACCTAAGTAGGGTCGGCACAACATGTTTTCAATTTCCACTCTCCCCTGTCAGATGTCATCTCAGTATTCCCACTTTTTATACACATATCATTTTTCACACAATCCATCCACACCTTTGTCGGTTTTATTCTACTCCTATATCCGTCCACTTTCAAACTTAAAACTTTTCTTGTTACATGACTTACATCTCTTCTCATAATATGCCCGTACCATGCTAACTTGTTACTCTTCAACTTCTCTGTCAGTGGTGCTATTTTCAAACTTCCTCTGATATACTCATTCTTAATCTTATCCATTCTTGTTACGCCGCACATTCATGTTAACATTCGCATTTCTGCCACATGTAATCTTTTCTCCTCCGTCTCTTTCGTAGCCCAGCACTCGGATCTATATAACACGGCTGGTATAATCACATCTTAGTGAAAAATATAAAAGGATATTATATTTTAACGTTTTTTTGTTTTTTATAAACAAATTCTATTGAAGTACCTACATAATATTACCTCCATACATAATTGTATTTGCCGTGTGTCTTATGGGATTTCCTGTTGACAATATCTGAGGAAGTTTAACCCCCTCATTTTCTTATATACGTAACTTTTGTACAAGATAACATCCCCTATGGATCCGGTTTATGTTATACGCTGTATGTCAATTGCTTTTAGAATGTCTATATAACTAGACGAACATAAAAAAAGTTCCTTACATTTTTCTTCTCGGTGTCAACCGATTTTTCTTATTTTTATTTCGTTTTGTAGCTATTTCCAAGTTTTCCTTTTATGCAATTGGAGTCAAATGAACAGACGTGTTACCTGATGGTAAGTAATCACAGCTGCCCATGGACACCTGAGACACGAGGGGCATCACAGATGAGCAAGGAGTAGGATCGTGTCTTGAAGGTTTTATTTTTATTTTTAGCAATAAAAAACATTTTAAACCGGCTATTTTTTTAATTCTATCAATTGTCGAAGCCTTATAAGTCTCTATTTGTCTGACTTCACGACCGTTATGCCTGTGATATTAAAGGGAAAAAGAAATAAAAATAATATTATCGTAACAAACATATAAAGAAAACGCTTTGTGTTCCTTTTCGTGGCCACATTTCAATAATTGCACAAATACTAGTTCTGTTAAAAGAATACATTCCAATGTTTCGTTTAATTTATCGGAGTAAAAACAGCAGCCTTTCATAATTAGTGCTTCTAACTGAACTATTTTATTCTTGACCTCCTTGGATGTTATATGGAAATAGTATATCTTATATAATATTGGAAAACTAAGTTTGTAGTTACTAGTATGTTGTACAAAGAATTTCAAACGTAAGTCATAATCAGTTAACAACAATGCTGCATCAGAACTCACAGCGTTATTATTCTAAAGCACAGTTAGCAGTTCGCTGATTCAAGTAAAGCTTTTAATCTCAAATCCTGTTGGTTACTAATGGATATAGTGAACGTTTCGGTAAGTTTCGTTGTTTGATTCCATCAATGTATCTATTGTTTATTTCTGAAACGAGAGGACCTGGTATTGATATTCCTTTCGTTTCCTATTTAACGCAGATAATTACGATAATCTGTAGTGAAGTTATATCTACATATCATTTATCATCATCACTAAGTGGGTTTACCCTGAAGAAAAAAAATGTTATTGTACAAAGTAACGTAAAATAAAATGTACTTTAGTTGTTCTAAGTACCATTTAAAAAAAACCCATTAAAGAACATTTTAAAGTCTAACAACTCCGTAACATTCTATATCAAAACGATTTCTAGAAAATTCCTCGTAATAGCGTTCATATCCGTAAATCAGCGTAAAGCCGTAGAAGATGATGCACATTTGCAATGTTATTGGGACATCAACTTGGTGCTCAGCGTCGTATTGGTTCGTTAGTGATAGACCCTCTATTATATAAAATATTAGTAGTTAAGTATATAAGTGTTAACTAGGGATGTTTGAAGCATTTTTGAAGGTATACTTCTTTGGGCGCATTAGGGAAAAATGATGAGAGTAAATTTCTACGATGCGACACCCTGAAGTTAGCTATAGTCATCATTTTATTCAAAAAAACGATGTATTAAATACCATTTTTCTATCGTTAGTGTCGTTTTTTCTACAACTGTAGAATAAGGCGAAAGATAAAATTTTTGAAAAGACTTTTATCTTTTTACGCCAAAGAAGTATAACTTCTAACGCGTGTACATAAGTCCACACTACTTTTTTTTCTGTTTAATATTTCTAAATGTTTAGTGCCAGTGGTTGATTGGTATCATCAGATGACAGATGCACCATATACCAATTTATTTAAAATTTCTCTTAAAGGTACACACTCTTTCATCTGTCAGTCAAATAAAATTGAGGCAACCTTGGATAGTATTAACTCCAAAATATGCCTCAGGCTATATAGTCTTCCAGTCACAGGATAATTACTACTATAAGACCGGGTTGGAAGGCATGTTATTATCGTGTATCCTCTACCTGTTGGACCCTCAAAGGATGTATATATATATAGTAGACATATAATTGACAAAATTTCACAATACAATACTGGTATTTGTTAAATTTTGACAGAATTTAACCCAGTACATTATATCGCTTTACCATATTAAAACGATTGCACTTCAAGGAACTGCTAGGAATTCCTGGTTGTAATTACATTCCGCTGGCTACAGCGCACGATGCATGTCTGTAAAGTTATTGGCATGTCAATAAATTCCTGCTTTAAGTAACCGTTCTTTGCATCCTCTTGTTATTAACTAGTTCGATAAATTGACATTCAGCGTGGTCGTATTAGAAAAGTAAAGTATTTTGATGTCTTTATGGAGAATGATGAAAAGACATTAGCTTGAATTATATTATAAGTTTCATTTTTCTAATGAAGATGTATCATAATGCAATCTTAGCATTTTTTTTTATTATAGGGGGCAAACGAACAGGTGGGTCACCTGATGGTAAGTGATCACCGCCGTGCATAGACACTAGCATCACCAGGGGAGTCGCAAGTGCGTTGCCGGCCTTTTAATATATGTGGGCCTCCGGCGCTCTCACTGACCGAACGAAACGCAACAGTGCAAGCACTGTTACTTCACGTCGGCTTTCTGTGAGAGGGTGGTACTACCCCGGGCGAGCCGACCCATTCATTCTGAAACCAGCAATAGTTTCAACGTAGCTCTACCACCTACCTAGATGTAATTTCTGATGCTTAACTAATCAGTAATCGCTCTAAAGTTCAAAGTTTGTTGTCAAACAAAGATGCCAGGAAAATTTTAGTTCTACCACCTAGTTATAACGCAATCGTGTATTGTAATTTATTCGTTAATACAATAGAATAAAACCAATAAACCTAATTTTTCCAATTACATGGGATGTTTTTTAAAATACTAATTAGAGCTTTAACGCTCATGTTTATATCATCTCCATAATCAACTTCTTCTGTAAACAAATTAAAACAAAAACTGTTAAATAATAATAGATGAACATTAAATAGGGATTAACAACAAATGGAAAACCAAATAAAGAAATGAATATGGCCACCGTAAGCCAATTTCAAAATAAAAACTTAAAAACGAATATAATCTAAAACTTTATCATTATATTCTAAAGCATCAATAACTGTAGCATACGAAATGAGCAAATTACAAAGCACAACAAAATTCTCCAAAATTAGCAAACGAGCACAATTACTTGCTCCAATGGACTATTCTAGTTATCGGAAAATTGATACGAAAATTGCTTATAATGGCATGTCGAGAGTATTTATAGCTGAAGTACGTAATTTGCCAAGGCAATACCATCGTCTAGTTTATTTAATATTAAGCCATATATTTCCGACTATCGATGCCTTTATGTCTTCATAAAAAACGGGCCCAAAAGAGATGGTTTTTGTAATACACTTACAAGATAGTATTTTGTTTGGGCTTTTTCTCACCTGACATTAAGCGTCCGAAAATGAAGAATTATATTGAAAATTGATTTCAAATTGCGCTACAGAAACACTTGGAGAAAAATCATAGTTTGAATGTTCAGACATGACATGCTAAGCAAGAAAACAGTAACTGTGTGGGTGGAGCGTATAGTATGGCGTAAGGTTTCTTCAGACGCCCTGCGTGAGTTTACTGTCCTACGAGTACCAAACATTGCATAGAACAACCGAACCGTGAATGCTCATATCAGCGAAGTACCATGAGGTGTGGCTTACAAGTGTGATCGACTTCCAACAGAACTACCTCTTAACTCGGCAGTAATGCCAAGTAATATTTTAAATAATTTGTATTTAATTGGTTTATTCGTTTGTAACGTGTTAATGCCTTAATTATTCAACCAAATTACCAATAAATTTTTACACAAAGTTTTTTTGGGGTATAAATGAGGACATTCATCACCCTTCATCCCAAAAAAAAGTACTGTTCGAAGACGTAGGTAAAAATGATATATTAAAAATTAAACGTATCTGCAACTACAGGGTATATAGTTAGTCTTTATATTATTTCATAATAATGTTCTAAGAGCAAGGTTTTTAACTTTAAAAGTGTTTGTACTTTCTTTAAAGCCAACCGTTTTCAAGTTATTCCCGCTTAACTGTTCCCGCACTTCAAAAGTAATCCACGGGAATGCAACGAGAAATGCTCCAGTGAACGTTAAGACAACTCTTACACCTGCCGGGTAAACGAAAACTTCGCACTTAACCGGCTAATTACAGAAGACGTAGTTTACACTGTTGCCGGGTAAATACCTGGCCGTCTTTTTATTCGACAGGTTTGCCTCGAGCGACGACCTCTTCGCCTGTTCCATAAACATTTCCCAATTGAGACTAACATTTTTAATTACTGACATTTTTAAGATTTAGTTAATAAATGTTGGTTTTGAATGAATCATAAATTAAAGCAATATTTAATTTAAATATTCGAAGTTCCGCATGCGACTTTTATTGGTTGTGTTATTGTTTACTTTAGTTCCTATTTGTTGCAATGGTAGAGTTTTAGCAATATGGATATTGTTTTATTCACCAAAAATCTAGATATACCAATTGTCATGACGATTTAATGAACGGCACAGAAAATGATATGCTGCAGAATTAAAATGTATCAAATTTAGATAGTGCTGCTGGTGTTAGAAGGTGAAATTTGAAGGAACACGCTAATCATTTTATTATTAACTAGCGGCCTGCACCGGCTTCGCACGGGTATAAAATATATAGCCTATGTCATTCACTGAAAAAATGATTAAAATCAATCAAGTAGTTTTGATTTATTCATTCCTGCCCGTGGCCCGCACGCGTTAAATTTGGAGTATAACAATTCCCCTTTCCATATACCATGAAGATTCCCTGCTATCATTGGAATATCTAAATTCATACACTACATTTTTACGGTTCAGCCTGCGTTTATTGTAATGTAAGCGGAAAAAATGTAATTATTTACGACATTACATTAGAAACCTCAAAAATAACAGTATTTCTCCACAATTTAATAGATGTTACTATACATATAAACCTTCCTCTTCAATCACTCTATCTATTAAACCGCATCAAAATCCGTAGCGTAGATTTAAAGATTTAAGCATACATAGGGATATAGGGACAGAGAAAGCGACTTTGTTTTATACTATGTAGTGACTAGCAGGCCCGGCGGACGTTGTCCTGCCCTGATAATAAAAAATATATACTTATGTGCATGAAATGCTTAACGTAATTAATGTATTTCATTTGATAGGGATTAATACTGTATCGGTCTAAATAGCCTTCCAATTAGTTAATTATATGTGACCATTTTTAGAAGATAGATGGGTATACTAAGTTATCCTAAAAAGATAGGTATATGCCATCGTAGACATTTTTGTAGATCTATAAAAGAGGAATATCTCAAAGGTATTAGGCAGCGTTTTCGACGAAAGCTCCCAGGCGGCTTGACTTCTTCCGATTCTTTCAACATTAATCATTATATTTCAACCAGTTTACAAAAAAAAACCTTGACAAATTGTATTTTTAAACCTTCCCCATGAATTACTCTACTGGTGAAGTCCGCATTACAGTCCGTTCAGTCATTTTTGAGTTTATCGCGAACATCCAGACAGACAGACAGACAGACGCGGCGGACGACCTTGTTTTATAATATGTAGTGATATACATAGTATTGTTCCTAAAAACACTGAACTGATCTTCGTTTTGTATGGTAATCTCTCTATTCCTATGGGTTGCTTATGCATGAATGTTATTTTACAGACGATCTGTAACCTTTGTTAACAAATAAATTATAAAAGCATCATTATGAAATGTTGTATACACATTGTTAGCGGCGTAGTCCGGTGAAACTGTAGCGGCCTTAACAAGCCAACAGCGTAGTCAGTTCGAAAAAAAAAACATTGTTAGCGGTACAAAATGTACTACTATTCCTGAGCGACAGAGCAAATCTATACTAATGTAGGTGAAGCCAGCCGCGAGCAAAAGCTAGTAAACTATAAAATAGAAAAAGAATTAAATGTGACTCATAGTTTCTAGATATTAACACGTTCAAACAATCTCTTGACGTTTATAGTACCTATTATATTATACGTATACATAAAACCCGATATAATATTTGAATATAATTGGATTTTCGGGTAAAATTTGAAGGGGCGTTCCTATGTCTACATTGAAACAGCATAATTCTCATGAAACTATACATGAAAACACGTCGTAACAAGTCAAGTAAAACAAGTCTTCGATACACGTGACCGTGGATGTGGTCTGCTTATGTAACGGACAGCGGTTATAGTCAGGACTTTAGAGGAAAGTTTCGTTGGGGTTTGAGGGTACAAGTTCGTAGTTAGTTCCTTCGGGATTAATACGTTTCCTATTGCAGATTGAACTTATCAGTTCTATTATACTGTCTTAGTAAGTAGATAGATCTAACGCTTCGATTAACTTTGCCACAGAACGTTCGTGCGTTATTTATGTAAACTTTGTACGAACAGCAGTTATGGGTACGGTCTAGTTATTTGCTTGTTCCCACCACGTATGAGTCTTTGCTATAAAAGAAAATTATATATATATATATATATTTTTTATATTATAGGGGGCCAACGAACAGGTGGGTCACCTGATGGTAAGTGATCACCGCCGTCCATAGACACTAGCAACACCCGGGGAGTCGCAAGTGCGTTGCCGGCTGTTTAATATATGTGGGCCTCCGGCGCTCTCGCTGACCGAACGAAACGCAACACTGCAACCACTGTTACTTCACGTCGGTTTTCTGTGAGAGGGTGGTACTACCCCGGGCGAGCCGACCCATTCATGCTGAAATCAGTAATAGCTTCAGCGTAGCTCTACCACATACAAATTTAATCTGGATTTAATCTGACACCTACGAAACAAATCAGTATGGAAAACCAAGTAAAGTTTAAAATATATTGCAGGAAATGTAACAAAAATCCTTGCTTGACGTGTTTTAAAGACATATATACAATTACTACTTTCATTTCTTTCACTATAATTCCGTTTAATTTTCGATATACCAAAATTACTTTCTATTGTGGTTCAGGTCGATATCGGCCTGCTGCTTACCCTGGTTACGAATACAAATAGGACCTAAGGAGGTTGCGTTCAAGGTTATTCTAACAGTATAAAACAAATTTGTATACATTGTATTTTCGCAAAATTATAGCATTTTAATTTACCCTAGTGCTGGTGGGTCGAGAAAGATCTACCACGCACAGGCAGAAATATCATTGGGGATGCATTTCGGCCCGTCGTCGCAGCAGATGAAGGTTTATGATTTTATTTGCCGCAGCCAAGGTGTTAATTAGAGTGTTTGGCTAAATTAAGCAATAATTTAAATATCAAATTTATTGTAATAATCAACATAATTGTTTAAGTTCCACAACGATAATTAATAAGAAATTCGAACTTATGGATCGTTGCCTTTCTTGATTCACTTTTTTCTTTTGAATATCACGGTTTATATTCACTTCTTGATCAATTTTAAGGGAGCATTTGCGCGGCGATGCGATTGTTATTTTGAAGCGCGGCAGACATTTTGTCTGACATGTGCCGCGTGAATCACTCGCTTGTGCGTTTTGTGTTACACGGATATTTTAAAATAGAAGGAAAGGATGAATCGGATTAAATGGGTTAAGCTTGTTCAATAATATTAAGACGTATCATAGCCATTTTCTATCTTTTCTAAATATATGCAGAATCTATTACAAAACAATAAGAGTAAGTTTGACCTAACTATGGTATTTACAGACAGTGACCATTTACAGACTATGGTACAAACAGTATTTATGAGTAATGATCGCAATTTCGAAATAAAGTTACAAGTACTAAGTAATTAAATATCTAGGTTATCGCAAAAGTTTTGTAAAGAAAGATAAATAACTGGAAGCTATGTTACTATTTAATCCCATTACAAGTAACTTTGGATACTTACGTTATACATGAAAAGGCAGCCTCGAACATAGAAAATTCAAAACATTCATGAATGTTTTAGTTTTCCTTTTATTACATGTCCTTCGTTCGATACTTGAATGCAGGAAAATGTCAAGCCATTTTTATTATATTCAATACTAGTGTTTGACCTGCGTCACCACTTATTTTAGTACTGATGCAGAATAATATAGTAAAATGCCACTAAGTGTTACTCCAATAAAACATTTGTAGAATAAGTAACTTGGTGGTGGATTTTTAATTCGAAAGATGGCGCATAAGCAATCGTTTCTAATCAAAATGTGTTATTACTGTGATATAGCTCTGCACATTTCATATTGGCTTCTATTAACCGCGGTATAGGTCGAGGATGCTATTGTACTGTACGGTACTAAAACCGTTTCCCTTTTGAAGTCATATTAAGTAGTTCTTACTCAATTTCATTAAAATAAAATTTAATCCCAACAGAAACTAAGTCAAATATTCCTAATATGGGTAGTTACAATTACTACATAGAACTGGGTACGGATTATTCTTTTATATTCTACTACTAGCAGTCCACCTCGACTTCACACGGGTGTTCTAACGCAGAAAATGAGACCTAATCTCTCCTTTACACTACGACCATGTAACGAAATAACACTACAATTGAACAACCGAACGTCAGTCTGCCACTTCTATCAATATTTTTGAAGATTTCTCTACTCTCTTCTGTCTCACTCATTCACTTTATTATATGTAGATTTCTTAATTACATTATTGACTTTTACATACGATTCTTCAAACACTTATTTTGATACAAACTTGTTCATAACAATTACAAAACAATAATAAAGAATTAACTAAATTGGTGCAACCGTTCTAAAGTGATGCGCTTAGATACCTTAGGCTATATATATATTTTTGTATTTTGTTTTTTTTTTCATTAAATTAAAAAAATTGTAAGATTTTATTCTCACCTATTTTTAAACCGTTCTATTCATTTTCTTGAGTGAGTTTTAGTGTAATATATATTTAGTCGACCACACATTCTAATTTTAATATATTACTGTGACTATGATTAATATATGTTGCTAAATCCGTCTATTCGTTGACTACGTCGAGAACTGAAACAGAAATATATCTCGTAACATGAGAATAAATAAATTGGATAACAAAATTTGTTGATGTTTTTTTTTTAATAAAAAGACGCAAACGACAAAACACATGACGTAAATCTAAAATTTATAAAAAGAACGCCGTGATTTTACTCAGGATTTTTTTGAAGTCCATAGCCACACTAATATTATAGAAAGGTTTGGGAGAAAATAACATTACCGTGGAATGTCATTTGGGGTCAAGGCGAAATGTTTTCATGCGATCTTTGGCACAAGTTATGCTTTTAATAAAAATTTTAGCTTGGCTACCTATATAAGACATTTATGTAACTATTGTGTTTTTTATTTGACAATACTTAAAATACAATTAGGTTTGTAATTGTAGGTTAAGCCCTAGACTGTCATAAAGCATAGGATTTACGCTCCATACAAACGAATATAGACCCTATGATTTACTGATCAACAGACAAATTGGCTCGAAATTTAAAAACATGGTTCGCCATTTTAAGATCTGGGTCTTATAGAAACGGGCGAGGGGTTAAATATTAAAGAAATTTATGTACAAAGATATAAATTCGATGGTGTCAGTCGAACATGAATATGGCTGTCATTTCGTTATAGATGCGGAGATGTTAAAGACTGTCAATTTGTCAACAAGTTTTGTATTATTACTAGTTTTTGTCCAGTGTTCGAACTTCATTCATAATAAGGGGTACAGAGAGTTTTTGTTTTTATTAATTAAAAAAAATGATAAATCTTTATTCTATATTGTACAAATATTGTAAAATGCGTGAAGTATGACGAATGGAGACTTATAAATAAAGCCTTTGACTAGTAGATAGTATTGAATACAAAAACACTCTTCATATCTATCAATATAATATTAAAGTTCGTCAGTATCTACTAAATAAAGAAGGAATAAAGAAAATTGGTTGATAAACAAAAGAGTAAGAAGGAAGAGGAGATGAAAAAGATGTATTTAACTTGTGGTTGTTTATCGTATTTACGAGAAAACTCATACGTTCAGAAAAATACGGCGCGAGTAGCCTCCCGGCGTCCTGGTCCGTAACTGACTGACAAGCCGAGCACTCTCGAGCGCTGGCGATAATCACCGAGTGCGCTGGAGCAAACCGCCAAAAACTGTTTTGCCTCTGCCCATTTATATATAATATTATATATAAATGGATATTTTTATGGTCATACTAATGCACAACAGAAGAAAACGAAGTGGAACTGTTGATACTACATTAAAATATAAAATGCATAACATACTAAAGTTGCAATACAATATTAGTTTGTATATTCCTATACTTGCAAGTTTGTAAGTCCGCCTGGTTAGCCACCACCCTCAAGTTGGAAATCTGTCGCCAGGCACCTATTAGTGAATTCCGGCAGCTGCACTTGAGAGCCAGTCTTCCTCTAGGTGTAGCGTGACTACCATCTTAGACCACATCGTCATTTAACATCAGATGAGATTGTGGTCAAACGCTAACCTATAAAATATAAAAAAAAAAAATTAATTGATATTCTTGAATTTGGTGAACAATTTGTAATTTAAAATTTACCTGAATACAATTCTAATTGAAATACAATTCTATTGTAACAAAAAGAATTTGTGGAATGTTTTCGTTTTGTTAAATCAAAGCAGTTCATTTCTTATTCATCGTTTGTTCCGGTTTACGGTCCCTCGGTTACCGTTGCCGGTAAATACTCGGTTTTTGTATAGAAAATATATATTATTTTCGGTAAATCAGTCGCTATAACGCTTTGTCACAGGGGCGATGTTGCGTGTGGCAACAATTTGTAAATTAATATATTATTAGCCAATTTTTTTTATATCAGAATTAATGTTTAGATTCGAATAAATGTAGACCAAAATTTTAATTTGCACTAATACATTTAAATTGATTTCAGTGTAATTTTCTAATATGCGTATACGAATATGTTCTCGTTTCAATACCGGTCTGTAAGCATTTCAAAAATGCACAGGTTTCTTTAACGTTAACCGTCACCGCCAGGAAATAGTGTTACGTAACAAATTAAAATAGAATTTTGAATAAAATAACCTATTTTAATATTTATGACGACTATGAAACTCCGATACATAGTTTTTTACCAAAATAGGATAAATGCATGTCAGGAGGATTGCTATTGACTTGTGTCCGTACTATTGACTTGAGGTATTCAGCCAATCATAAGCGTCTTGGTTATTATTGGTTGTCTACTTTGACTAGATACTTTAAAACGTGGTCGACGACTAGGCACTAGGCATTAACAGTTAGGTCGTGGTTTTTTATGTATGTGTAAACACATATTTTTTAATAACGGGTAATTATATTTTGTTATTTTTTTATTTATTAGTTTTTGTAGGAATTCTACGTCATATTTTGAATCTTTCTAAATCTATGGTATAAATTAAAATAAATACAATAACACAATTGAAACACGACCGTATCTTTCAAAAATAAGCATAGCTGTTATATGATCTTCCACGCGAACTATTCACCGGTGCGTTGAAAGTTGTCTAAGTCAAGGAAACCCTTTAAATATGGGACCCACATATACGGTATTGAGTAGAAGAAATCGTCAGATTTCCCCGGTAAAATTGACAAAGAAACATCGTGAGGTGCTACTGTAAAATTTCATATCTCAATATCTACTGCCCTGAGCATGGTGAGTATCTAATGCAGGATTTCAAATGAAAGGGTAATTCAGTGTACAAAATATAAACATACTGCAAATATGAATATAATTAAGACGAAAGTATGCTTTATAACAAGTCCGGAGTTGTAATTAATTTGTACACTACGCTTGCATGAATGTTAAAAGTTGAAACGTTCCGTTTTACGTAACGAATAAATAATTCCTTTGACAGAAGTTTCTTTAAATGATGTTCCGTTCTACGTAAAACTATTCCTTGTTAATACCAAGTAGTCATTTAAAATGCTAATGCTGCTATATTTTCCTCTTCACTCGTTTAGATATTATTTTTAACTAATCACTAATACTGTAACCAATTATAAGGAAGCGGGGAAATACTGTAACCAATTATAAGGAAGCGGGGAAATTCGAAACGATAGTCGTTCAGTGGTTAGTGTATTCTGATACCCTGTCAATCGATGTAGGTTCGAATCTTTGCGAATGAGCTGGAGTTTTCGGAGATAGAAAACATGTTGATGAAACCTTAGCATTATGGTAGAGCTTTTTTTATATTCGTCTGGCTATCTAGCACCCACAGGTTTAAAGTATGTCGCCAAGCACTGACAGGTTGTCGCCAAGCACTGACAGGTATGTGCCGGCAGCTGCGCTTAAGTGCAGTTCCCTCTCTCTTGGTTTAGCATGTTTACCATCTATGACCACATTGCCATTTAATACCAGCTGAGATTGTGGTTAATAGGTGTTTTAAATTTGGGGCTGGTAGCTAGCTAGCCAGAAATTAGGAAAAACTCGGCCACCATGCAAGGTATTCCTTGCGATATTTTCCTTCACCCAGAGGTCCGACTCCTTCGTGAGAATTCGAACCTACGTCGTTCGATATGATTTCCAAATACATTGATTAACCACTAACCTATCATCATATTTACCATCAGCATTTTGTCCCTATGTCGACCTACAAAAAATCTCTTTTCAGTAATAGAAGAAGACATTATTAATCTTTTACAGACGGGCAGGTAATTTCCAAGATTTATTTTCAAAGTAAGTATTAAAAGGAAGGGCAAAGAAGACTTTTTTCCGGTAAATAATTGGAAGAACTTTGACGAAAAGTAATTACGGTGATTTGGTAATGAGTTCACAGGTATAAAGGAATGAAATTATAAATGACACCATTTAGAAATTAATTAATTATAAAATACTTTTTTGTTATATTATATGAACTGTTATATAAATTTTAATATTTGAAAAAAATCTTATCCCTATCAATTCTATATTTAGTGAAACAATGTAAACTAACCTATTATACAGGATTTATATAGGATGGATGTTAGTTTTTAACACCAAAACTATTTAGCGGATTTTGATTATCTAAGACAGTGATATGCTTTATACGTCAGAATAACTTGTAGGCTATTGTTTTAATTGGCTCATATATAACGATAAGTATCAATTATAAAGCTACAAAAACACAGACGAAATCAAAGACGGCTGCTAATGTAGGTTATAAAGTACGCTAAGCGAGTACTAAGCAAATGGGCCGATGGTAGGTTGACCGTGCGACGAGAACACGGCATTGACAAGACCCGAACTGTGAATACCTATGTCACTGAGATAACTTACCACACGGTCCAGTCGTTTGAGCGATTCCGTACGCATCAGTCGTGTTTCATGAAGAATTTGATTTAGCTTGTCTAACTGCCTTGATGACATTTCACGTTTTTTTGGAATTTATATAAGTATACAATAGGTGTATACATAATACGTATAAATTTGTAACCTTACTAATATTGTAAATGCGTATATGGCTTTTATATGATTTAACCGGTCATCATAAAATTTTGCACAGACGTTTCCAGGTGTACAGAAAAGAATATACGGTATCTTGCATCTAGAAAAAATGTACTATTAAGGAAAGAAACCTGCTTTAACACGAACGAAACCGTTGGCAAAATCTAGTTTACTGTATTATAAATCATGGTATTAAAGTTTATAAAGATTCTATGGCAATCTTAATTTTATTCAATGTAATAGATAACATTTATTAATATTTATGGACTTTCAGTAATATTCACTCGGAAAGCTAATTTAACCTAACGAAAATCCTTTTGAATTATAATTAAGTAATGTTAGAAACAACAAGATGTTATTTAACAGTATTTAGAATTATAATATCAATTAATTATTATCGAGTACACAATGGAAACATTGAAAATCCCTTCAATTGTAAATTTATGTCAGCCAAAGTCCACCGAAATTTACACTAGTGGTTTACATAATTAGAATATCTTTGTTTTACCTTATGGATACCAAGGCACACTAAATTTATGGCTTTGAAAACATTCCAATACCAATTTTAACACTACCACCCTAATCATGGCATGCATGCAGTGTGTTACCCAAAATTAAAAATGTTATTCTGTTTGGGCTTCAAAATATAACCACCGTTTCCGACAACAACATGCCAGCGGAGTCTCGTTCGAGCAGCGGTCGAGTGCACACGTGCGCCCGCTCGCAGCTCTGACAGTCCGTTCGGTTCGCCGCGCTCGGCCATCCTCGGTTATTTCCGACTCGCCGCGCCGCGCTCGCCTACCTGCGCACCAGATGTCCGCATTCCAACGGTCTCGTCGCCGCCCGACCCGCATTGTTATCGAGTGATTCATCGGCCGGTGCTTTGTTCGAGCGTTTTTGAAGAAACAGACATCTGCTGCGACGCCGCACTTTTAGTGCAAATATAAAACCGCACTTTTCGGTGCGACATCCCGCGCTGTCAATCGAAGACCACGCTTAGTGGCTACTCACGGGAATACGTGTCACGGTGCCAACGAGTGAGTAGAGCGCCCTGTCCGCTCGCCGGTTGCCCCGAGGCAAACGGTAAAGGCAGTTGGGCCTGGGTTGTCTGGCCTTGGCGAGTGCGCCTAGTCAGGTCCAGGTATCGCCCTCCCACCCTCCTATTCCCTCATTCCATCCCCGGGTGTCTGTTTGGGCGTAGCCCGGTTTACCGGTCTGCGTTCTCTGCCCTGGGCTTGATAGGGCCTCCCCCTAGGCTTTGTAGGTTCTTCTCTGTGCGGCATTGCACTTCGCCCACAGCTCTTTTGGTCCGGACTCGGGATAGTCCCGTAAATTTAATTTTGGCGTGCCCCCCTGCCCCTCAGGCAGGGAGGTTTAATTATGTCCTCCCCCGCCCCCCTCGCAGGCCCCGGGATGGCCAGAGAAGCAGAAATGATCGAACTCAGGTTGCTAAAAGAAAGGGTTAGGCGCGAAGCCCCGCACTTGCTTGTAGAGCAAATAGATGTAGTCTCGCCCCGCGTGGCGACCGCGAACTCGTTCGCCGCGCTAGACTCGCCTAGGTCGCCGGAAAATCCGTTAGACCGTATAAGCCTAGTCGCACCCACTCCATGCTCGGAGGCCGGCTCCGACATGGAGTTAGATATTATTAACTCCGCGCCAGCTAACGACGGCTTCACTGTCGTAAATAGAAAACGCGTCCGCACGCCGCCCATTGCCGCCGCGTCGCGCGCCTCTGATTCTGAGTCAGGCTCCGGTCGCCCGGCTCAGAAAACATTAAAAGTAGATGGCGCCCGGGTGCCCGCGAAATCAGCCGCGATCGCAGCCAATCGAACGCCTCGCTCGGGCAACGCTAGCCCCGCCCCCTCCCAAGCCGACGCTACGGGTCCCGTAGCCGAGGCTAAGAAGCCCCGCCCCCCGCCCCCCGTTACCATTCAGGACAAGGCCTCCTGGCTCGCGATTTCGACCTATATGAATGGGTCGGGTATCCGTTACACCTCAGCCCTGAATACCGCTCAAGGTATTCAGGTCAAAGTCCCCACCTCCATCGACCACCGCAAGCTGACCTCTCACCTCCGAGAGAGGAAGCTTAATTATTTCACTTACGCGCTCGAAGAAGAGCGCCTTCTCCGAGCCGTACTCAGGCGCGTCCCGGTGGAGTTGTCCACCGAGGAAATCTCAGACTCCCTTAAGGAGCAAAATTTCCCAGTGCGGGAGGTACATCGGATGTACCACCCCCGCACCAAAGCTCCCTACCCTATGGCTCTGGTCATCCTTGACCGTTCCGTAGAAGGCAAGGCCATTTTCGGCCTCACCACGGTCTGCGGCCTCACCGGCATCACCGCCGAACCGCCGCGCAAGACTCATACCCCGTCTCAGTGTCATAACTGTCAGAGTTATGGCCACACAGCCAGAGGCTGTCATCTCCGTCCCAGGTGCGTCAAGTGCCTCGGTGACCATCCCACGAAGGAGTGCGCTCGCACTCCCGACACTCCCGAGCCTCCCAGCTGCGTTCTGTGCGGTAACGCGGGCCACCCTGCGAGTTATCGCGGGTGTCCCCGCGCGCCCCGCCCGCAACGCCCACGCCAGGCGAGACAAGCCCGTAGGGCTCCTGCTGTCTCTGCCCGCCCTCCGCCTCCACCTCTTATGTCCGTTGAGACCTTCCCGGGCCTCCCGGGCTCCTCCCGTACCCCGGTAACTCCGGCCCCGATGCCGTGCGTGGCACCTTCTGTGCCGCAAGCCCCCCAGTCCTGGCGGGCCCCTATCGCCCCCTGGGCTCCCAGGCCTCAACCTCAGGCTTCCAAGCCTCAGGCGCAGCCCCAGCCTCAGCCTCAAAGAGCGTTGCCCGCTCAGCCCTCTCAGCCCTCTCACGCTTTTTCATTCTCTCTCTCGGGCATCGATTGGCTGTCTCAAGTCTTACTCGAGCACGACATTAGCGAAATAGTCGCATTCAATAAAATTTTAAATAGTAATAGGGACATCGGTCTTTTGAATGCGGTCTCTGCATTCCCAAACGTTGCCGCGACGATACAACGCCTCGCCCGCGCCGCAGTAAATAACAATAAATAGTATTCACACCGCCGAGTAAAATTAAACCGCGCGCTCTTTGTCTTTCGTTTTTTAACGCGAGAAATCTCCGTACGCAACGCGACTTAGTAGCCGACTACATACACGATAGGCAGATAGATATATTGCTAGTACAGGAAACGCTCCTTAAGCCGAAAATGAATAATCCGCGTATCGCGAATTATGATATTATCAGAAACGACCGTGTCGCCCGCGGGGGCGGCACTTTGATTTATTTTAAACGTTCGTTATATTGTATGTCAGTAGAGCCACCCGTTCTTACAAATATGGAAGTGTCAGTGTGCAGGTTAGGAATGACCGGTCACGCGAACATAACGATAGTTTCTGCTTATCTTAAACCGAGTAAAGAGCTTCTCAAGTCTGACTTGGAGGCGCTGTTCGCGTTAAGTAACAGTGTTATCATAGCAGGGGACCTCAACAGTGGGAGCGTCATTTGGAATAGTTCGAGTACTTCCCGCAACGGGGTGACACTCGACAAACTAAGTGGCGATCTCGCTTTTGACGTCATAGCCCCGCCGGAACCCACTCACTATCAGGATCGCTGTCGCCCGACAGTGTTAGACGTAGCTCTTTTAAAAAACGTCCAGCTTTCTGTGCGACTCATACAAGTCGTACACGAACTAGACTCAGATCACCGCCCCGTTATCTTGCAACTAGGTTCAGATTTCGATATCGACTGTCAGTCCGTGCGCGCAGCTGACTACGCGAAACTCCGCAGTCACTTGAAAGACAATCCGTCCTCGGAGAGTCTAAATAGAATTCCGGACGTGTTGGTGTCTAAAGCCGACGCGGATCTGGCTATCGATTCCCTGGTCGACCACCTCCAGACCGCCGTCAGGGTGACCTCGAGAGAGGTACAAGCGGTGAACGATCGCCGCTTTATACTCCCTGACGACGTGAAGGCGTTGATCACGGAAAAGAACGCCGCGACCCGAGCCTACGACACTTACCCGACCGAAGACAATCGCGTTCGATTACGTTCATTACAAAAGTTAGTTAAAACTAGTATCGCAGAAATCCGAGCCGCCAGGTGGGACAAACTCCTGGAGGATATCCAGCCGTCCCACGTGGCGTTTTGGACGTTCACGCGTAAGTTCAAATCAGAGCAGAGTGCATCGATGCCCCCGTTAGACAGAGGTCATGGGTTGCCTCCCGCGTTCGAAAGTATAGACAAAGCGGAGTGTCTCGCCGCGAGTTTAGAGGAGCAATGTTCTCCAAACACTGCTAACACTGACCCTGTCCATATCGAATCGATAAAATCCGCGGTAGATAGCTTTCTCGCGTCTCCTCGCGCGGATACCCTAACCCCGGTTACTTTTGACGAAGTGACGGCCGCTATCAAGCGTCTGAAGCTTAGGAAGTCCCCAGGTCCCGATGGAATCAGGAACGAGGTACTGAAGCTCCTTCCTGACTTCATCATAGCTCTTTTGGTATGCATCTTCAATGCTGCCATGTCCCAGGGTCACTTTCCAGCCGTCTGGAAAAAGGCCATAGTGATAGGCATTCACAAGCCCGGCAAAAAAGCTACGCTTCCCGCTAGCTATCGCCCTATCAGTTTATTGGATACACTAGGCAAGTTATACGAGCGGCTCCTTCTGAACCGCCTACAGACCACGATAACAAGGTTGAATCTGCTGCCGCCTGAGCAGTTCGGTTTCCGTGCACAACACTCGTGCACGAACCAAGTACACCGCCTCACGGAGTACATATTCTCTAAATTCAACGAAGACCCCCAGCCCCAGGTCAGTCCGGCCAAGCCTAAACCGAAACGTACAATAGCGGTCTTCTTTGACGTCGCCAAGGCCTTCGACAAGGTCTGGCACGACGGGCTAGTCTACAAACTGTTCAAGTCTAGTATTCCGGATAGTTTAGTTCACATCATCCGCGAATTTCTCACAGATAGGACCTTCCGCTATAGAGTGGATGGTGAGTTATCCCAGCCCCACCCGATACGTTCAGGAGTGCCCCAGGGGTCCATCCTCGCGCCCTCCCTCTTCAACCTGTTCATCAGTGACCTACCTCGGTCCCCGGGGTTCGAGGTAGGTTGTTACGCTGACGATACAGTAATCTACGCTTCCGATTGGCGGCCGTCGCATTTAGCTATCCGTATGAATAGGGCCATCGAGGAACTCGGCGAATGGTTTCTTCGATGGCGTATAGAGGTTAATCCCGAGAAAAGCGCTGCGATCTTTTTCGATCCGGTTCAGCGTCCGCGTCCGAGCAATATAGAGTCCCTTAAATTGTATGACACCGAGATTCCTTGGGCCCTTACGGTCAAATATCTCGGTGTCACGTTAGATAGACGCCTCACGTTTAAGCAGCATGCAGTGAGAGTACGAAACAAAGCCGCTATGGTTTTGGGTCGTCTGCATCCGTTATTATGTGCTAAGAGCAAAATGTCCGTCAGACATAAGCTCACACTTTACAAAATGTGTATTCGTCCGATTTTGACGTATAGCTGTCCCGTTTTCGCGCATATGTCAAAAGCGAACTTCAAGATTTTACAAAAAATACAGAACCGTTTTCTACGAAAGGCGATCGGTGCCCCGTGGTACATCCGGAGAGTCGACCTCCATAGGGACCTGGAGATGCCGTCTATCTGGGAGTACGTAAAAACTCTCACGACTAGTTATTTCGACAGAGCCATGAATCATCCCAATCCGTTAGTGGTATCCGCCGCGACTTACGATACCGTGCCAGGCGCGCCGCGTTACAAAAGACGTCCGCGTTACATTTTCACCGACCCTCCCGAAGAAATTTCGCTAGGTAATCAAGACTACCCTTCCGTCCCTCGAAACACAGCGTGTGCGCGCCCACGCCCGCGTAATCACAGATCACGCCGCCGCGGTTTGGCTGTGAATTTTGCCCCAGCACACATTCTTAGGCCTCCCTCGGCAACTGCTCTAGCCGAGGTCCGATCCCCCGGAATGGAGCCCTCGAGCAGCTTGCATGCGCGAACAGAGTACCACTGATTCGATCAAACACTCGTCTACAACACAACACCGATCACCCCACACACGTGCACACACACTCACTCGTAGGTACACATAGTGGTGGGCTGTTTTTGTTTGTTTTTTTGCCCTTCGAACTGTAATAGTTTAGAACACAGATAGATAGATACAAAATACATGTACGGGATCGTAAAACATACATGCTTGGTAACCATGTATATTTCACGAACCCATACAGGTATGATACGGATAGGCTTAGCTTAGCTAGTTAGATTCGGGTTTTCGACGACAGCCCAAGCCGAGGCGTGCCGTGCGCCCTTGTGCTAGTCGTCCATATAAAATCGGGTGAGTGCCTTAAGCGCTCCCCTTAGTAGTCCGGTGGAACTGTAGAGCCTTGCCAGGCTAACAGTGTAGGTCAGTTCGAAAAAAAAAAAAAAACAACATGCCAGCAAAAAATTTGATCTTGTTTTATGTATTCTTGTTTATAGAATTATTTATTAATTCATTTTAGTTTATAGGAGCCATTCGTAAAATACGTTCGCACTTTTAGTAAAGGAGGGGGGTTTTCATTTACTATAATAAGATATGACAAGGGATATCTGTGGGGTCTAAAGAAACGTGGCATTCGCAGTTCAACAATACGTTTTTTTTTTTACTTTTATTTTTTTACTGTTATAGAAAGTACTTCATTTCATATTTGTAAATACATAAACGTTTTTATGTGTATATTTGTTCATATACGAGGAGAGGTTGTATAATTCGTGACGCAATATTGATAGGGAGTCGCCAAAAATATCATGTGAAAATATAAAATTTTACATTCAGTATCTTAATAACGGCCCCCTAGACACAATAATAGATCACTCTATTTAGCCCTGTGAGTTTCACTTAATAATGTAGAACTATGCTTTAGCACCGTCCAGGGATCATATGGATATTAGGGAAGTAAGGTAAAAGGAACAAGGTAGCGTCGTTCCTAGTATTTTAGGCATATAATTAGATTTGTAACATATGGCATCCACGCATGGTACAACTACAATTTAAAATAATTACATCACAGTGAAATATTTTCATCGGTGATTTTTCACAGGTGATAACATAAGTGATAAACAAATATGACGAAGTGTTAACTCTGCCTTACGATTTTCGGGTCCTTCAAACGAGATGTAAAGAGTCATTTTTACAATTATCATTACCGACAATCGCTGTTATTTCTGAACTTCACCGTGCTTTCATTAGGTACGGTGTAGTAATTTTGGCGAGCTAGTTAAAACTTTACAGGGATTATGCAATCAATTTATTTTATAATATGAAAAATAACAAGGACGTAAAGTCATTTTTTATTTTATATCATATAAAAAATAGTAGTGACACAATGAATTGATATCACACAACAAATGATATGAAGTTTCTTCTCGTGACGACATACGGGGCACTTTTATAGCCAGAATTAATCGCTTACCTTGTATTTTTCGCAAATGGCAAAAACTGTTAAGAAAATTACATGTTTGTTATTAACATTACTCTGTATTAAAACAATAACGAGTGTTAGTGGCTGTAAATAGTTGGCTGCAAAGGCTATTTAATTTTCGGTGGACTGCTTATATTTTTTTTTATATTTATCTCAATTAAGGGGTTGAATTGTTTATTTCTATTATTCATCGATATATAAACATTGATAAATCAGCATGAATTCTAATATGCATGTAAATCAGTATGAATTCTAATATGCATGTATTTATTTTTTCACTTCTATCGTGAGGTTTTATTTTTTCACTTCTATCGTGAGGTCTCTTAACTTCTCATAAACACATCCATTTTTTTTCCTGTTATTATTTGAAGTGGCTATCAGGATGAATAAATTGATGTTACAAGTGTAATTTCACGGTCTTTTCAATATTAAATCGTGTAACAAAGGATAATTCAATTATATATTATAGGCAAATATTGTTTTCGTCGTGTTGAAACTTCTGAAGAGACACTCCCGTTTCCCTTTGTCTAATAACGCGTAATTTCTAAAGACATCCTTATATTAAGTAATGGTGTGATTAATACGCACAATTTATGACCTTATCATTACTCGCGTAAGGTTCAAAGTGTTAACAGTTATTATTACAAGTAATTAATCCATAAATCACAGGAGATTAAATAAGTGCCTGACACCGACAGATGTGTCATATTACGATGCCGTGACATGTCTCCGTTATTGTGCGTACATAGTATAGTATATTTCATTTTGTGTTTACTAATATAATGTAAAAAATCTTCATAGTTAAGTGACTGAGTTTTTTATTATATTAGTAGCTGGTGCAGGCAATATCGATAGTGTTATTTTTTATATGGAAACAAAACGGTAGATGTCTGCGGTTGTGCGCGCATCATTAAAAAACCACTAGATAGATATCGACTATTTTTTTTTTAATGTTTCACTCCTTTAGAAAATTATTACAGTAGCTTAATATAACATATAAAACTATTGAAATTTTAAGAAACTACGGTTTCTATATACACTACGCGTATTAAGCGATGTGTGTTTTCTTGTGTTATGTTAAACAGCGTGTTGGTTATGTTTTTTCCTCTTTACATTTATTTAAGATAAGAAACGACGCAAACACAGTCGTAGGTATCAGTTAGTTAGTACATAAAATCTAAAATTATAATAAAAAATAGTCAATATACCATACAATACCAAATTATTTTATACAATTTTGTAAATTAATGTACAATTGTAAAAAAACATTTATATTTAGCTTTGTAATAATATTTTTTTAACGATAATGGTAAAAATGAAAAGAAAAAGAAAAAAATGCCAGTGAACCTCCTGAATCGGATTTGCAGGAAGACATCTTCATGGCTGCAACAGACAACACTATACACACATCGAATCACATAGAACACACGACCTAACTTTATAGCGGTCTAGATTCCCAAGGGCAGAATTTTAGATGTTTTTGCGTTCTTATAGTCTGTGGATAAACCTTGGACGACTGACCATAATAATAAATATATAATAATTCTCGACCATTTACGTCTTGTGCTTCTTTTATTAATTCAAATATTTTCTCTTAGATCACCTAAAATAGGTAAGAATATATACACTGATAAATATGAAAGAATTAGATAAAACTTGTATATTTTCTAGGATCTAGCATTTGAGCACAATCTCACCTGATGTTAAACGACAAAGTGGTTTACAATAGTAAAACGCTAAGCCTGAAGATGGACCTAAATCTCAAATGCAGCTGTCGGAGCACACGTATAAGTGCTTGGTGATAGATTTTCAACTTGAGCGTGTCAGCAAATGCGGGTATTTGAGTCAATGATGACTTAGTGGTTAGCATATGTAGACACCGCATCGAACGATGTAGGCTTGAAACTTTTCAAATGAGTCGGTGCTTTCGGTGAAGTAAAACATTGTGATGAAACCATAGCAAGGTGGTAGAGCTTTCTGAGATCACCTCGTTAACTACTACACTCAAGTAGAAAATCCGCCGCTGAGCAACTGTTGATGCGTTCCGACATCTGCATTTATATAGTTAGTTGTCCACGGGGCCTAGGACCTTCGGTCAGATCGTTATTTAAAGTCAAATGAGATTGTGGTCAAACACTAAATTCTATAAAGTATAAAAAACGTCCTACCAATATACTATGGTGTCATCGCGATGTTTGCCTTTAACGACAGCTTGGGCTCATTGCAAAGAATCGAACTTACGTCAATCGAAATCTTCTCAATCGTAGTGTCTAAACTCGCTCCCAGTGACCAATCATCAGTACGGTCTACAATAAAATTGCTTAATTAAATCCCTGTTAAATCACTATATGAGTAATGTAGCCAATTACAGTATATTCGCTAAAATTACAAGTCATACTGACTACAACAATTTGCTAGATCTCTAAATAGCTTTGCATAAACTTACTTATTATTCTGCCACAAAAACTTATTTCATTTGTCGTACCTTTTATTTTAAGTCTCTTATTAAATTCAAGTACCTTTTGCGACGTCGCGCCTTTGTGTAGAACGATGAGAATTCAACATTAATTAATTAAGTGACAGGTTAATAATTTTGTGGGTTCCCGGAAATATCAAGTGAGAATGGGATGATTAATGATTCAATAACTGGGTGACCGAGCATAGTGAAACGTTATCTATATAATTTTGGAATGAAGATTCTTATCGCACGGTACGGACTTGGCGGACGGGGGCTAGGCGAAAAAAAGTGTAAATTTTACCCGTCACGACCCTTTCTGCGCGCTTATTATTTAAAGACAGTCATAAGTTCACACCGGCAGCACAGATATAGTTTGTACACTGCATACGCGTCAGCTATTTCGTAGCATATTATGTGTAGTTGTGTACTTATACTTCTTGTAGCATAGACCAGGGACATGAAGAATAGGATAAATGCAGGGTGGATGAATTGGCGAAGGGTGTCTGGGATAGTTTGTAACCCACGAATGCCGTTAAAACTTTAGGCGAAGGTGTATAAGTCTATAACCAGACCAGTCATGTTATATGGATCCGAGTGCTGAACTACGAAAGAGACGGATGAGAAAAGATTATATGTGGCAGAAATACGAATGCTAAGATGGATGTGTGGTGTAACTAGAATGGATAAGATTAAGAGTGAGTATATCAGAGGAAGTTTGAAAATAGAACCAGTGACAGACAAGTTGAGGAGTAATAATAGGTTATAGCAAGGTACGGGCATATTATGAGAAGAGACGAAAGTCATGCAACAAGAAAAGTTTTGAGTTTGAAAGTGGACGGATATAAGGGTAGAGGAAGACCGAAGAAAGTGTGGATGGATTATGCGAAAAATGATATGTGTATAAAAGATGTGAGTAATGAGATGACTTTTGACAGGGGAGAATGGAAAAGGAAAACATGTTGTGCCTACCCTACTTAGGTGGGATCAGGGTGAGATGATAATGATGATGATGATGATGTGTACTTATACTTATGTTTATCTGATGAAGTTTATAATGAATTAGTTGAATGAAATGATGTACAATAAAATATTTATTTTCACAGCTCGAAGAGATATATTAATTACAGAATTTTCTCCCATTTCTTCAATTCATTAGTTATTTCTTCATTTTATTTAATTGCTCTCAGACACTAGTAGTTCATTTATTTGTATTTATTAATCAATAATATAATACGTTAACCAATAATAATATACTAAGAAAGGAACATCGTTTCAACGGAGTGTTCCACGACACTTATTTATTTTTATCCTACGTGCCGCTTTATAGAAACCAATTACCCAGTTCATACTATCAGATTTAATTTCTCGTTTGTTATATCCAATTAGATTCTACGATATAAATAGATTTCATCTGTATCTATCATTTTTATTTAACATCATATATATATATATATATATATATATGTACGTTTACATTAAAGGATTAATATTTAAAAAAAAACAGTTGGCTGTTCTTGCAGCTTTTAATTCTTCAATGAACGAAATAGTAATCAATCCAAAATTTTATATTGTACAGTGAACAAAGTAGATTTATGTTTTATCTTTGACAACAAAAGAACTTTGGACTGTAAAATTAACTAAACTTTTTGCAAAAATAGTTATACTGCAATGCACTGCTTTATAGTGGACTAAAAATACCATATCTCTTAGATTATTCAGTAATAGCCTCTAACGTTAACAGACTCGGGAGATGCAGACACGGCCACTAAATTTAACGGTGTTATGCTTCCCGGATTTATGCCCTTTATTTTATGATAACACGTCCCCGCAATGCAGTTTTCTTTATACAAAAATATCCTTGTATTAAAGTATTATTTTTGAAGTGAAACTTCTTTGGAATCGTTGTAATTTTAAACCGGATGCAACGGAAAAACGACAGGTAAGAGACACAAACACAAAAATGTGTAGGATGAAGCCGGCAAAGAATGAGACAGAAATATACATACTATTTTTGAAGTGAAATAGTGGGCCAGAGCGAGAGAGCAAACGTCGGTGTGTATGTATTCTGCACACTGTTTAATACTTGCTTGTATTTGAGCATTTAACGTGTGTTAGTATATGTGAAAAGTATGTGAGCTAATACTTCTGTACACTGTATGCGGCTGCGTATTACAGCTTTTTAGTAAGAAGTCAGCGTGGTGTGTTATTATTTAACAGTATTTGTGAATATTTTTATATCTTGTTTGTTGAAACCGAAAATATAGAACTTGAGCAATAAATTATGTAACATATGTTAAATACAAATATCTTTTAAAATTAATCAAAATACTTTCATTTTTATACAAATAAACTTTGTAATTATCCTACCCTTGTTATATATATTCATCTCATTCTTTTATCGATTTACTGAATTTTTCACTACTATCGTCTGTGAATAGCACACACACCTTTTTTTTGTAATAAAATTATTCTTACACAGTTATGTACAATGATATTATAAGTAAAACGTTTATTGGTAGCATATGCTATTCGTTGTTATTGCATATGTAGATTCACTCGCGTTTCATTTTTTCCACCCTCAGCTTCTAGTAACCGAGCAGAGTGATAAGAATTTGTACCTACCGACGACTACTGATTATCATCATCATCAGCCTGTAAGATATCCACTGCAGGGCTATATACCTCTTCCCGAAGGAAGGTATGAGCATAATCACCACGCCAGCCTAAAACGTATTGGCGATTTCAAACTATGTGAAAACCACAGTTTTAAATTTTTCCACATATACTGGTGGTACTACAAAAATATTTTTCAGGTTCAGGTTTCCTCATAGAGTTTTTCTACCGATGGATTGGAGATATTTCGCGACTTCGGAACGCGTTTGTTTTTAGATTGCATTATACTTATTGCTTTGTTCACCTTCTCCTGATTTACAATATGTGATCACACAAATCACTAAAAGCTAAGTTTCAGGTATACAGTACCTTTCTCTTTGTAATTCTGCTTTTCTAATACATTCTTGATAAGTTAATGTACGTCTGCAAAAACATAGAAGAGCTGGATTTGATAAAAGACCCAAATGATTTATATACTAGAAAAAGTGGCAAACTGGTCATCCCATGTTTTAGTCTCAGTAAGATCAGGAGCAGCTTTTTAGGTAATAGTGTTTTAGGTTTTAC
Source organism: Antheraea assamensis (assembly GCA_035772565.1). Lineage (NCBI taxonomy): Eukaryota > Metazoa > Arthropoda > Insecta > Lepidoptera > Saturniidae > Antheraea > Antheraea assamensis. The sequence continues at coordinate 2,876,157 of JAQQSE010000062.1, read as the reverse complement.
AACAAAGTACCAAAGCACTTTACCGATTTGCCGGATAGTAAGTTCAAGCATCATGTAAAAAGGGTTTTTACGTCAAAAGATAGCCTTATTTAGGGTGGATTATTATGTGAACGATGGCGATGTCTGGATTTAAACGATTTCAACTCTAACGTATTTTTATAAAAATATATACGTAAAAAGATAAACTCCATCGAGTTGCCGTTTCTTCTCGATGACTAGGTTATTTTGCGAACAGGTGGTACTTTGACGTTAAGAAGCGTCTTTTCAGGATCTCAAATTCAAAATCAAAATCAAAAATACTTTATTCAGTTTAGGCCCTGAGAAGGCGCTTATGAACGTCAAAGTTACCACCGGTTCGGAAAACAACCCAGTCATCGAGAAGAGCCGGCAAGAAACTCGATCTGGTTTATCTTTTCATTAACATATTATAACTCACATGTTTAAAACATAGTTATAAATAATTACATTCGGTTTTGGTGGATGCACAGAGAGGCCGTCATTTCCAGACGTCATCGTCGTTCACATGACTTGAATTGAATAAAAAAATATTTTTTTCTTTATTCTTTATAGGTAAAACTTTTGACCACAATCTCATCTGATATTAAATGATGATGTGGTCTAAGATGGTAAGCCACGTTTAACCTAGAGGGAGACTGGCTCTCAAGTGTAGCTGCCGGAACACACCAACAGGTGCTCGGCGACAGATTTTCAACTTGAGGGTGGTAGCTAGCCAGACGGACTTAGAAAAGTTCTACCACCATGCTATGGTTTCATCTCGAAGTTTTCCTTCACCGAAAGCTCAGACTCAGTTGCTTGGATTCGTACCTACGTCCTTCGACGCTGTGTCCGAACACACTACCCACTGAGCCATCATCGCTTCGAAATTATATTGTTACACATCATACATATTGCATATTGTTCAAAATTTCTTCTGACTCCTGTTCAAAATTTCATGTTCCTAGACGTACCTATTTAAGATGTGCATTGTTTGTCAGTCAATGTTAAGAGTTTTATTAAATATATATTTAACATTATCGTAACAGATTCAATTTTAAATCACGTACACGTACTTATCTCGTTTCCTTCGTTCACCAATTGCGACGTCTTTTGTGTGAGACATAATGCTTTTGTGCGAAAGTCACTGTATAGAGGAACGCATGGTGGATCCATTACTGTGTTGTTAAGGGGAAGCAATTACGGTCGTATAGCGAGAGACGAGGGTGTGCACTCTACGAAAATATAATATGAGGACATCTTTGTGCGGCAAGAGTAAGTTAATTTTGTTTTCAAATATTAATTGATACTGGAATATTCTCTCCCTCTACACCTTCAGGTTTCCTATTTAATTTTCTGTTTCGTACCTTTGCCTATTGTTATGCTATTTTTGGTGTTTGAGTTATGTAATCTAGTGTATAACCATTGCAAATAGATCGTGAAGATTTACTTGAGAATATTCACCACTGAGTAAAGTATAGATACATCTACTTTAACCAACCAAAATAGAAATGTAGGTGTACATCGAGTATAATACGACATTTGTACAGTTCACACGCGGTAGAAGTGAAACCTTCAAAAAGTGATGAAATATTCACATACAGTGGCTATGCTTCTTCCCAAGGCTTCGTAATACGTAGGCACATCTACACATGTTGCTAACAAACGTACACAGGTACAACGGTCAGCACAGAGCAAGTTTTAAGTAATACAATATACAATAAAGAGACCGCGAATATTCTATATGTTACTCTATCTCATTCTCTCGCACGATAAATCCATTTTTTCGTGACATCGAATTTCAAATAACGGAGCTAAAGAAGTTTTCCCTTGCTAAATTCTCAGTAAAACAAAAAATAAGACCTGATACGTTTACCCGTTAGTGACCTTTATTTCATATACATACATTTTATTAATACTTATGAATATTGAAATCGAACACTAATAACGCCCTCGTGTTTAACCTGTCCCCTATTTTGCAAGGATTAGGTGATAGTAGAAATAACTAATGCTATAAGATGACAATACAGATTCTCCATCAGCCGTAATGTAGATTAGAAAGCATATTATTCTTATCTACAGAATTATTCGTTAGAAGACCTTCATAGCACATACACAGAGGCCGTCGTTACTATTTTAAGACCTTCTTATGATTGGTATGTAATCTGAATTTCCTATTTTGAAGCCAATTTTGGTCATTTTTGCAGTTGCTTTGCTAATGCGAAATACGCAATGCGTAATTAGATGGTAGGTTGATTTTGTCGAGTGAATACACTTTTTGCTAAAATATAAGCAGCCCAGCGATTTACTTCCATATATACTTAAGTCTGCGTCAATTCGTTGCTAGCTATTTGAATGCAAAACGGATAGTAATGGCTGCCAAAAGTTCTTAAGACTCATTATTACACTTGCCATCAGGGATAATTGATGTATATTAATTAGTATGAAATAGTTCAATATACTCCATACACAAAATAAGTTAAAATCGAACCTGATCAATAAGCCTCGTGTCTGACGTCATCGCACTAAATCCTAAACTGATATAAATTAATAACATCGAACGTGTAATTGGAAACAAATTTATTCATACGTGCCCGTAGTACATTAATTAATCTATATCCACTGCCTCCCTGCTTAGAAATATCCGGTAACCAGGAGCCTTAATGCCGCGTAATGTTTGCGCCACTCGCTAGACTTATCTTTATAGCTTTCCTGATTACACTCGCTCTGCCACTGACAATTTGATTAGCCCGGTCTACGTGAAACACTGTCACCGCAGTTTATAATACGATCTACGAACTAATTGAAGAAGTTCATATTTGAAACTTCCTTCGTGTGAATATGCTTTTAACGTTTCGGGGAAACTACTCATATTATCAAGATTAAATATCAGAGTGGACGTTACTTTGTACATCTGCGTGGAATTGATTAGCCACTTCTCTCCTCTGACTGCAACAAAAAACCTTTGAATTTATTTGCGCGACGTGTAATCGATTGTGGTTGTTACACGTTAATCTGCAACATATTTTAAATAAAAAAATATTTTTTTACATTTTACAGCTACATACCAACAGTCTCAACCGACGACAGATTCAACCGTCAACCAACGATGCGTTTAGTTACTTTTTTTTTGTTTCATTTACAAATATTTCGCGGTCTCTATTACTAGTTTGAGATTTAACTTTTTCACGTGCACGTCGCGCAAAAATCAAACTTTTTTTTTTTTGTTGAAGTGAGTTATGATAACGGCCAATCAATTGCAAGCGGATGTGCAAACTAACGTCCGCTCTAATATTTAATTATATATATCCGCATAGTAACGCCTTCATAAATAAAATTACCAATATTAAATTGAAGTTAGTTTTCTATTTTAGATTTTATTATTACTCTACTTACATTATTTCATTTCCCAAACAAACTTTCTCAATTCCTTTCACAATATTAGTGATTGAATTTCGATAAAACGCCAAAATACGTATTTCGTTAATTGTTTTAAAGAGTCTTAGCATCACGTTTTAAATAAATCTAACGAGTAAAATACTATCACTACATAGTATAAAACAAAGTCGCATTCTCTGTCCCTATATCCCTATGTATGCTTAAATCTTTAAAACTACGCAAGGGATTTTGATGCGGTTTTTTTTTAATAGGTAGAGTGATTGAAGGGGAAGGTTTATATGTATAATAACATAAATTAAACAGTGGCGAAATACTGTTATTTTTGAGGTTACTCCAAATTTAACGCGTGCGGGCCACGGGCAGTAATGAATAAATCAAAACTACTGGATCGATTTTAATCGTTTTTCAGTGTATGACATAGGCTATATAGTTTATACCTGTTCGAAGCCGAAGTGAGCCGCTAGTTTTGCTATAAAGAATTATAAAGAACTTTACCACCTCGAAGATCCTTTCGAGTTGTATTTTGATAATCGCTAAAGTCCATATTTTATTAATTATTTCTAATAAGATTATCAAGTTTTGTCTATACTTATTATATTATGAAACTCAAGGGGTTATTATTATTTATTTGTTTAAACGCATTCATCTATGAAAATATAAGTGAAATTTGTTGTGAAAAGCTATTAGAACTTTATGCTGTAATACTTAGCAGTGAAGTAATTAATTTACAGCGCTGTAGACCGTGTGGCGTGGATGCAATAATGGAGGTCAAGTGCTCTGTTAACTTATCGGTTATTAAATCACAGGGCATAGCTAGTACATACATGCATATTTAAAAGAAAAAAAACCTATTATTATATATAAATTTCGCTATGGAAAATGCTCGTTAATCTAATCAGCAGTGTGTTACGAGCACAAGAAATATACTCCGAATCCCGCATAGTATCGCCAACTACGTGAATTATAATTAAAATAGCGTTCCGATTAAAGCACTAACGCTTAAATTCACGTTGGAGATCTGATGGCTTCGCTTTTAACAAATATCGGTTTGTACAGACTACTATTAACAGGGACTAAAATATATTATTTAAAGTACTTTGCGTCACTTATTATACCATCAAGATATAATCTCACTATAATAGTTACTAAGAACGTTATGTTTTAAAGAATATTACGCTATATCTTTATTTCCGCCATATTAAGTATTTCGTTCATGCGTTATGCGTTATTTCGGGCGCTTTTACAGTTTACCAACAAGCAATACTTTGTTAGTATATATATATAACATAAGTAAGAATATACTAAATAAAGTGGAGTTATCTACTAATTGCATCGAAAAAGATATCCTTAGATTATAACCAAGGTTCTAGTTAGAATTTATTAAGTGAATCAAATCGTTTTCCTTTTTTATACGATTGGAGGAATAGGAACACGCAGTTCACCTGATGGTAAGTATTCACCGCTGTCCATGGACACCTGCGATACGAAGGGTATCACAGATACGTTACCGGTCTTTGAGTAGAAGAATAGGCTAGTTTCTTGAATGTGTGTAAGGTTGTATCATATCAGCGATTTGAGTCTCACGATAATGTATTGCATGGTTTCGAGTAAATGGTAATCTTAATAATAGCTTAACAATATGTACTATTGATTTAAAAGAGTTTATTAATAATTACGTCACAAGTTATGAAACGTACACCGGGACGAGTTTTTTCCCCACGGTTCCCGTTGTAAATACCATGGCCATAACGCCACCTAACGGGTCTAAGTTTTATGATATTATTTTTTGACATTAGAATAGTTTTTTTATACATCTGGATTTATTTCAAAGACGACTTACTCGATTGTTATTTTAAAAGAGCCAACGTCACGCGGTGTTCCTAGGTGGTCACCCATCCAAGCACTAACCGCGCCCTACGTTGTTTAACTTGGGTGATCAGACGAGAACCGATGTTTTCAATATTCTTTCCCGCCATTGTATTAATTTACCTCCACCACTTTACGTCACACAAAAATGTTGCGGATCACAATTTCAAAGCCCTCTCGTAAAAATTTTCACTTTAAAATTTACACGTGAAATATAGTGCTGCCAATTGACAGACTATAAAATATCTTAAAATATTTCAAGAGTTACAAACTACGAATAAAAATAAAACAGTTATGATGTTCGGTGACAGTCCAAGCCGAGGCGCGCCGTGCGCCCTTGTGTTGGTTGCCTATATAAAATCGGGTGAGTGCCTTAGTAGACCGATGAAAGTTCGAAAAAAAAAGGTTATATTGTAATAAACATATGCGAAACCGCGGGCTCGATTAGTATGTGTACACAACTTCTTATGCAAATCAATGTCACGTGGAATACTAGTTTTTTTTTTATTAGTTTAAATTAAAACTCTAAATAGCTTACTAGTTTTATTCCTACAAAACTAAAAGTAGTTAGGTAAATTCGTTTGAAAAAATGTAAACCCTATTATATGATAAATGTATGAAAAGGGTGAAAAATTAATGAAAACTTGCGTTGAAACTTTCCGGGATAAAATTTGTGAAACAAACTTTCCATTTTCAATCAGTCCCGTATGTCAACAGGAATGCTTTCGATAACGCTTGTTCTGTTATTCACAAAGCTTCGTCGACGTTTTTATTTGAGTACTCACAAACTATCATTCAATTTCGTGTACGCTTACTTGACTAAATATTGATGGATACTACTCTATATAGCCATACGATTAAATTAATAAAACTGAATACTAAATGCATCAGACATAAACCCAACATCAATGGTATTTAATAAACTGAAAAGATATAATAGCTGAATAAGAGTATAGTTCAAAACAGAATAAAAAAATGCTTTATCCAATTTATGTTCTAAGAAGGCGCTTATGAACGTCAAAATTACCACCAGTTCGGAAAACAATCCATTCAACGAGAAGAACCGGCAAGGGACTCGATCGGGTTTATCCTTTTAACATATATATATTATATTATATTATATTATATTATATTATATTATATTATATTATATTATATTATATTATATTATATTATATTATATTATATTATATTATATTATATTATATTATATTATATTATATTATATTATATTATATTATATTATATTATATTATATTATATTATATTATATTATATTATATTATATTATATTATATTATATTATATTATATTATATTATATTATATTATATTATATTATATTATATTATATTATATTATATTATATTATATTATATTATATTATATTATATTATATTATATTACATTACATTTTATTATGCAAGTTGTGTTTAATTAAGAAATTGTACATCGTAGTCATTGATTAAAGAAATTATATTTGTTTAGATTAAGCCGATGTAACAATGATTGTAAACCTATTAAATAAATTAATAAATATAAAAAATATAAAATATGTTTGACGTTACAATCATTTTTAATGGATGCACAGAGAGGAATCAATTCCAGACATCAGAATCGTTCAAATATTGATCCACTATAATAGCCCTTTGGCACCAAAACCCGTTTGATATTTGAATGAATTTATTGTCGGACTTCAAAAAAGAGGTTCTCAATTTGGTTGTATTTTTTTTTGTTTATTGCCTCACCATTTCCTCATTTATAAATCAGTATGAACAATTATGTTATTATTTACAAGGAGGCCCAGTTTATATTTCATAAGTGTATAAACCGAATACGAAATGTATATTGGCTGAGATATTTGTAGTTTTATCGTAATTCAAGATTAGGTACCTAACTGCGGTCAAGGATGTTCTGAACTGACAAACGGAACTCCTTTTTACTGTTAGTACAAATTTAGAACACGTTTTGATGAAGATGGTGTTGTTTTTGTTAACAACACAAAGACTATTATTTTGTAAGTTCACTTGTATCCGGGAGTGTATTCAAGTTCGGATATATTCACCAATTGCATTTACATGTTTACAATTAATTTATTCAAATGAGTTATATTTGTTTTTCTTATACACAGAGTTGACAGATATTTATGCAAACAATATGATTTAAAAGAGTTTATTAATAATTACGTCACAAGTTATGAAACGTACACCGGGACGAGTTTTTTCCCACGGTTCCTGTTGTAAATACCATGGCCATAACGCCACCTAACGGTTCTAAGTTTTATGATATTCTTTTTTGACATTAGAATAGTCTTTTTATACATCTGGATTTATTTCAAAGACGACTTACTCGATTGTTATTTCAAAAGAGCCAACGTCACGCGGTGTTCCTAGGTGGTCACCCATCCAAGTACTAACCGCGCCCTACGTTGTTCATCGACAGACGTCGATGTCAAAAAAAACACTAAAGACACAAAACGGCACTACATTTAACTGAATTATTAAATTAATAACATTCAATAAATATATTCATATACGCGCTAAATCACTACATAGTATAAAACAAAGTCGCTTTCTCTGTCCCTATGTATGCTTAAATCTTTAAAACTACGCAACGGATTTTGATGCGGTTTTTTTAAATAGAGAGTTTTTTCAAGAGTGATTGAAGAGGAAGGTTTATAATAACATAAATTGTATAGTGGAGAAATACTGTTATTTTTGAAGTTACTCCAAATTTAACGCGTGCGGGCCACGGGCAGTAATGAATAAAACAAAACTACTGGATTGATTTTAATCATTTTTTCAGTGAATGACATATACTTACTATATATTTTATATCCGTGCGAAGCCGGAGCGGGCCGCTAGTAATAATATATTTGATGTTGGTGCAAACTGAAATTTGAAATTTGTAGTAGAAGTAGCAAAACCTAAATACTTATGACTATGCTAATACATGTCGCGGTAAGCAAGAATAGACCTAAAGTTTTTAAAATGTAGATGCTATCAATTTAGGTTGGCAACAACTTTCTTTTTTTTTCACAAAACTGGTAACAAAAGAAGTTTGGTTCAGTTAATATTCAACTACTGAATTTGTTATTATTGTAATCCACTTGATGTGACAGTAACATGTACAAAATACGAGACCTTAGACATTTAAGGGAATAAATTATTGAATAACCAATAAACTTGGAATATATTATTTGTTAGCGGCGCATATACTAATATTTTTAATTGAATTTGATTAATTTTTATTTCGTAATTTAGTTATATTTCTCTTCTTTGCGCCTTTTTATTTCTTTAGTCATGTTTGGCATATTCAAGTTAGTTTAAACTTTTTTTTTCTGTTTTCAGTGTAAATAAATGTACGGTTTCTATAGAATATAAAATCTTATCTCTAATCTTAATTTATTAATGCTTCCGCCCCACTTCCACTTGCGCTTTGTTCGTGGTTATGGCCTTTTTAAAAACAGTCGAACCCTCAGATGTAACTTCTGGTGAAAACGAGTCATATGAGCTCAAACACAATATAGTTGCCGTAAGCCGTTGAGGAATCCACTCCATTTTCTTCTTTTTTCTCATCAAATCAGGTTTAACGCACCAAATTTTTCTTTTGTAACCAAGTTCTTTGTAGCCAAGTTTTTCTCAATATTAGCTGACAGGAAGTGAATAAAATTCATATAAGCGGTATTCATCCCTCTATATTCCTCTCTTAGGGTTTAGAATATATTTTTATATCTCAATAAAACCATCTCCAGGTATTATCAACTGAAATAAAGTCATTGATATCAGTTTACAGTTGACGAAAATACGTAGCATATGAAGTGGGATTGAAAATGAAATAAGCTAATATTTCACTCTCTTAAGAGGTGGATTTTATCTTCATAATTATATGGGAATTACTTCTGATTTTAACCAATTTAAATAAAAGAGGAATCATTAAAATCGGTTCACAATTTACGAAGAGATCGATTAACATACATTAAAAATATACATACAGCAGAATATTACTATAGTCCAACAACTTTGTGTGCGACAGTCCTAAGGAGCGACATGCGTTGGCGGGATGAGATATTCTAGGTGTTAACGGGGGCGGGTGACGTTGCGGGGAGGGGAAAGCAACGTGCTACCTCACCCCACGTATTTGTCTATCTATAGTAGCCTCCTTCTTTTTTGAACTCGGTTAAAAATATGACAGTATCACTACAAAGGTTGTTCTCGACTAATCTATTATTATACTATCGTTGAGGCAACACTTGTGGTGGAGACTGTACTCAATTTCGCATATATTCGCCGATCGCATTCACATCCTCCCGGTGAATTCACTTCGATAAATCATATTTGACATACTCGGAAGTAGAGCTGACAGGTCTTTATGGGAAAAATATTATGTGCCATTACTACAAAAGTAGCGTAACCGCAGTTTAATTTTGCGAGCTTACTACACTATTTCTAAAATTATAGAATATTAATCTATATTAAATCTTAGAATCTGTGTCTTTTTTTTGTATCTCACATAGGAGATGTTTAGCTCTTTTTGTATTTCCGACATCCTTCCTTCAAAGCAGATTTGTACATATTAAAAGTCTATTTTCCTACATAAATAAAATTGAACTACCGAATGTGTGTATGTGTGTGTGTGTGTAAGCGCATCGCTTCAGCCCAGTTGCACCTATTCGACTAATTCTTGTTTTTGTTGTATGTGTAGTTGTTAAAACATGGTATGAAAGATAATGTTTAATAAATCTTATGGAAAAATGTAATACTTGAGCTACAAAACCTTCACACATAAAAAAAGCATTAGGGAAGGGGAAGGGAGGAACACATTAAAGGGATCTACAAAAATATTGATAGATTGACGGTCAGTCGTTCTCTTGCTATTTTCTTTCATTACATGGTTGTACTATATAACTTAAAAGGAAGGTTTGGTCTCATTTTCTTCGCTCATACGCACGCGCGAAGCCGAGTTAGGCAGTTTTTTATGCTATTGGAGGCAAACGAACAGACGGATTACATGATGGTACGTATTCACCGCCGCCCATGGATACCTGCGACACGAGGGATATCGCAAATGCGTTGCCGGCCTTTGAGGAATGGGTACGCTCGTTTCTTGTAGGTTTTTGTGGTGTAAGAACCGTAAAGTAGACGACTTTGAACCATCGAGATGACACGGATGCAATTCCATTTTGTGGCGAGTCTTTCGGCAATGGAATTTAGTAGCAGATATACATGCGAACAGCTCTTCAGAACTCCCCTAATATCCCTACGAAGCTCCCAAGTGTAGAGCCCTGCGGAAAGCACCCGGTCGTCGAAGATTCTAGTTATACGATTATTTAGACATATCTTGATACTTGAATTTACCGCTAATTATTATTTGCCTATATAATACAAGCTGTTAATATAAAAAACTACTGGATATAAACTTTTTCTTATTTAATGAATGAAATGTATTAAAATGTGATGATCCCATTTTTAATTAACGGTTGTAAATAAAACAGGGTTACTATGCGCACTTAATTTTGAGAAAATTGTAGTTTTGTTTTTGTACATTATACACATAAAGTCAACAATAGAACTGATAAGAAAAATATTAGTAACTTGTTCTTTAATACAAAATAAACGAAGCTACAATTATATTTTTGTAAAATGTTTTGCACGCTACCTAAAGAATCAGAATTATTATCACTAAGATTTTTCTGCCTCTTTATACGGAATCCTTTTCCATGCCGATTTCATAAATCTCTTCATGCTTCAGTGCATTACGCAGTAGGTACAGTCACACCCATATTTCATTACCGGACGACACGACACGACACGACGCGACATAGTTGCTACTTTAAGGACGATATATTAATTTCACTTTTAGGACGCTAGATAATTTCAAGTTGTTTTTATAGGTGGGAAAATGGGCAAATTTTTTTCCTACGAAATCGTAGTTTTTTCTTTTGAGCAAAGGAAATAATAAGGATTCAAGAGCGTCGTCCATGATTTAGGTCAAGGGAATTTGAGTCGTTTCTAACGTATCTCCGTATGCCGTAACAAAGGCGTAGGTATTTTCATACATAAATTTGCTACTTTCAGCTTTGTAACTGAATTCCCATATGCACGATGCTATGTAAAATTAGTATAATTTGCTCCAATTTCTCCTTATTAATAAATAAATGTCCTTTAACTACTTTTTCTTTAAGAATTTTTATATAATTTTAAACGTTCTGTTCTTTTTATTACTAAGGCGTCGTAATCTCTCACGACTCCCTTATAAAGTATGTGTAAACTCATAGGGGGTCGCTATCCTAGATCGGGAAATTCAGCGACAGTTGAAGCCGAGGCGCACCGAGTGCCCTTGCGCTAATCGCCTAAACAAATCGGGTGAGTGCCTTAAGCGCTCCCCTTAGTAGTCCGGTGGAACTGTAGCGGCCTTGCCAAGCTAACAGTGTAGGTCAGTTCGAAAAAAAAAGGTCGCTATCCACACGTTGAATTACATTGGTATGACCAATTTATATCCATTCGTATCTGCTATGATATTTACAGTCAACCAGAGTCATGGAAGCCACGTAAGAGACTTCACACAAATAACTTTTTTTGACGTGAAACTGCTTATAAATTGATGAACACCGGCTGCACACCCGAAAAACTATGACTCATTGTCACGTTCCGCCTGAGCCGAGCGTGCAAGTGACAACGCGAAACAAGGCCTCGGCCTAAGCATTCGGCTTGGAACGCATTATTTCCTTTCCAGATTTTCATTGTTTATTACAACAGCAGTTGTTGCAATAAGTATGCAATTTTTCAATAATATTTTCTTATCACGTTATCACGTAAAATTATCGTCCGTAAGTCGACTTTACAGATAACCAATTTTTTTGGTATGCGTAATCTTAACTCTATAATACCTTGTGTAAGATATTCATTATAATGATATGCTATAATAAACAGTTTTGATCTACATCGAATGGTCAACGTAACGAAAATATTCAATTGCATAAAGATTTACACTATATTTGGCAAAATAGCGTTACAGCTCATTATTATTTTTTTTATTAATAAGTAAAGGCTAAAGATGCTTACTGTGGGTTATTCTTAAAAGATAAATATGTACTATCTTCTTTTTTAGGTTGGCATTCTCCAGATGTACAATAAAATGGTACATTATTTAGATATGTATACCTCAAATGATTTAGTTAATTCTGCCAATATAAGAGCTCGGAAACCGCTTCTTACTTTTTCATTAGAATACGTTGACTATCCTCTACTTTATATAAATATAATATACAAGTATTAAGTATATAAACCTTCCGGAAGGAACTATCTAAACGACAGTGAAAACTGTATCAAATACATGTTAAGTAGTTTAGAAGAACTATGCGAAGACCGACATACATGAAATAATTGTAACAAAATTGTGTAATAGTCATTATCTAATCTTACTAATTTCTTAAAAAGATATCTCTGAAGATATATTTTTTGTGCTCTGTATTTTTAAGACACTGCGTACAATTTTTATACACCGATATTATTAATTTTTTTTTTATAAAATTTTTTTCCAATTCTCTAACGAGACGTAGCGAACTCCTGAGTTTAAGAAATTATTATAAAGAAATCTTAATGACGTGGAATAATTTCGCTGGAATGAAGTTACTTTTCTGACAGCTGGCTGTCTGTGCAGTCAGCAAAACGTCTATCAATGGTTACAATCAAATTGGAACCTTATGTCTCTAAATATAAAATTGAAAATGTTAGCAATTTTCGCTATGATTATATTTTAATTTTAAAATTTTACGCTAAAACGTTTGCACAAAGCCTAATTATGTACGTTGATTAAAATAACACTGTTAATTTCGGGGACAGGCATCACATCACTAATTTTAGTAACTATGGTAGTTATTATAGAAATATTCCTATGATATATGTAATAGATTCCTAAAATCACAGTACTACAATTCCTTCGATATACGAAATTGTATACCAAAGACAATTCAATATGGTCAGGTATATAAAGTCTACGTGAAGGGGTTAAATCAACCAAAGGCTATGCACTATACAGTTTCAAAGAAACTCCCTATAGGCTTTTGGAGTGCATCACAGATAATATAAATACAGGAGTGTCACCTTCTTTCACGAAAATTGTAAAAAATCATAAAATCAATTTTGTAGATTTGAATCACGTAAACTTCGAATTAGAGATAATCCGACAAATGTCCAAAATTTTATTGCAAACGCAAAGAAATCATTTACGCTGTACACTTAAAAAAAAAAAATCGAAGAACAAGACAACGAATTAAAGTGGACCCAATTATTAGAATACAAGAATAACTTTTAAACCCTTTTTTATTTAAAAGGCCTATTGAAATTAAAATATTGGCAGCTATACATGATAATATAACTTAACACTAGAGAAATGTGCTCTCAAAAACTAATTTAGTATTTAATGATATTCAGCTGTCAATGAAGTATCAAGTTGATATTGATTAAGCTATCAAGTCTATCCTATTATTATATTTATAGGTAACAAACTATATCATTTACGCAACAGCACGTATTTAAGTTAGTATTGCATTGGCTTGATGTCCACGGAGCACGTAATATCAGAACAGTGCCAAATTCCTGTATTTGGCGCTACGCCTAAAAAAATGCATTATTTAACCGTATCACCGTACATATCGCAGTCTGCTATTTTTACTTTAGTTGTCATCAGAGATTTTATCTGTAATCTCGGTTTTTTTTTTATAAGCCTATCTTCATTATAAATGTGTTTTGTTAAAGACTTATTTATATTATTGTAATTATTTCTTTTTGTTATGGTCTCATCCAATATATATTACCTACTAACGGGCCCGGCAGATGTTTTTCTGGCAAGAGAATAAAAAGCAAATCCTGGAATGAAATCGCAGCGCCACTTACCGGTTTCAATTATGAATCTAAACCATACAGGGGTCCACTCCAATACACAACATACACACGTACATGAAACTTGTATATATAAAGATATATAAATTTTATAAAAATGTGATCAGACCACTACTTTGTGGAAATCCATGGTAAATAATTTATTTTACATTTATTTTCCACTTTCATCTAATTAATGACATGACAGTATGAAATTCTATATTGAAAGGTTACACACTCTTTTTAGTTTTTTCTTACTAGTTGTATAAATAATCGTAAGTAAGTTTGAATTATTATGTTTTATCTTATTTTTAAATCAGTATGTAAATAAAAATGTCTGATTTACAAATAATTTATCAAAATGTATTAAACTGTTACCTAAGAACACCTAATTTATGTAAAGTCCTTGTATATTGTAAAGTATAGCTTTTTCTGTTACTGATTATTTATTAAAATTAGCATCATTACACATTATTCCAAAAATTTAATACCGGTAATGAGAATGTAAAAATAATTCCATATACTTAAACTCATTCGAGATACGTAATACCCAGATTAAATAACCGCCGGGTGTGTATCGTACACCGTCGAATCGTAATTAGGGAAATTTAATAAAAACATGTTTATTACCGGCCCTTAAGGTATGCACGATTTTGTTTGGGATATTACCAAATAATTTAATATTATTCGAGTAATTACATCATCAACAGTCTGTAAAAGACCACCCACTACAGGGTCATAGACCTCTTCCCGTCGGAAGGTATAGGCATAATCACCACGCAAGCCCACGACGTATTGGCGATTTCAAATTCAGAGAATACAATTCTATGTTTTTCCATAGACGCTTGTACTATAAGAACATTTCTCAGGTTTAGGTTTCTTCACGATGTTTTCCTTCACCGTCAGCCGGTAGTGTTACCAATTTAAATTAGTAAATGTACGCGAATCCCGAAAATTTTATTGCTACATAGGTACGATTATGACAATTAAGTTACCAATCTAAATAAGTATAAGCCAATATGTTTTGGTGTAATTACTGATAGTCGAAAATTACTGTCGTGATGATGACGTGAAGCCTAACGAACGGAACCTACAAAGGTTCGAACCTACGGACGTCAGATTGATATTCCACCGGTCAAACCGTTCGACCATCACGGTTTTGATTTACTACTCTATTTGTCGCTGCGAGCTTCAATTTATATGGAACAGTGCAGCGACCAAAATTTTGTTACATACGAATCATAGGAATTTGAGATAAATGAAAGAATTAAATATTCAACTATAATAAAAGGCGGATACTCTATTAAGTCATATGATTAAATAAAAAAAAATCACGATTTTCATAATTTTCGACTACATTTTAGACTTTCAGTAATTACACCAAAACAAATTGGTTTGTCCTTATTTAGATTGATATCTTAATTGTCATAATCTGGAGTTCCATATAATTTATCTTAGCGCTATTGTCTTAAATGTGACATTCCGTAACTTTTCCGTCACTATTACTCAGACAATTGTATTTCTATTGTAAGCTCTACTTATTTATAGGAGACAGATTCTATAATTATGTCGTGAAAACGGAAACCGTGAGTATCGATTGGTATTTGGCATGATAATATAGATTTTCGATAATCGGGTGATTAAATTGATATGTGATAAACTTGACTAGAAAGGCCCACACATGTAACATTGCGACTTATATTAAGGATTCTAGTGACACACGGCACTTTTGTAAATCTAAAGTCGACTTTTCTCAAGAGACATTAGGTATAGATACAACAAACTACATTTTCACGCTTCTTTCTTTGTAACTACATTGACCCTTATTACATTATTTTTTATGTAATCTATAATTCTCTACATTTACATTATTTACATTGAACGGACTTTAAAATTACCGTGACTCTCTTACTTGCACCTAAACCATGATAAGTAACTTTTGTGATCATATAATAACTTGCCCATACAATGCGTCAAAGGGAAGGGAGGTGGCCCGTATCAAATGACGGCCATCTCTCTCTTCCAATATATTGTTCATTCTGAATATATTTATGCAAAACCAACAAAATTGGAAAAAAAAATTGCTACTCCTGAGGATTGAGTGAAAACGTTTCGTACAATAGTATAATTAGAGAAGAGAAGCTCATAGGTGAACAAAACATACCATTTTTTTCCAGATTCTAAATACACATATCGCCTAGTAATGTAAAAAATAAATAATGCGCCAATTTTTTTTTTGGACGACATAATAATTATTTGTTTTATTAGTAAATAAAAAAAAAGTGATTTAAAAGGTATATTTTTGCTAAAACGCAGATGTACAATGGAATCTTGATTTGATCCGTATAAAGTCTCCAGAGACAGCCCAGTGTAGAGTAGAAGTAGAATGGATCACTGGTATCTCCGGGGACGTTCCTGACGTGAACATGAATAAAGGTGAACGCATCGTCTGTGCTCCTATTCGAGAATATAACACAATATACGTTAGACAAACAGAATCTACAATTTCAATACTTTTGTACTATGTCGGTTTGTTTTGTTTGTTTTTTTTTACCAAACTCATTCGATGAGAGCATCAGATGACCACACCGTATCTATATATATATAAAAATGAATTACTGTTCGTTTGTCTCGCTGAAACTGGAGAATGTCTGGACAGATTTGGCTAGTATTGATTTTGAAATATTTGTGCAAGTTCAGGGAAGGTTTAAAAGGTGAGAAACATAAATAATAAGTAAAGGAAAATACTAAAAAAGACAATTTAATTTTACTTACAAAATGTTCCTAACTATGAAACATTCGATGTCTTTTGTCATTTTATAAATAAAAAATTATCATTCGTTTGTCAAATATTTATAGGTGCGTTCAGAAATTTGCCTGTTTCACAGCTATAGTATGAGGTCCGATCTTTTTGGTCTGTTTTGTTGGAATACAACATATATACATACAGAAATAAAAATAGTATATGAGAAAGCTTTAAACTGATTAAGTGCATAACTGTGTCGCTTTTATAGTGTAAATAATATTTTGTATTAAGTTTTGACCACATTTCACACAAATATATGTATCTTAGGTGGTAGAGCTACGCTGAAGCTATTACTGGTTCCAGCATGAATGGGTCGGCTCGCCCGAGGTGGTACCACCCTCTCACAGAAAACCGACGTGAAGTAACAGTGCTTGCACTGTTGCGTTTCGTTCGGTCAGTGAGAGCGCCGGAGGCCCACATATTTAAAAGGCCGGCAATGCACTTGCGACTCCCCTGGTGTTGCTAGTGTCTATGGACGGCGGTGATCACTTACCATCAGGTGACCCACCTGTTCGATTGCCCTCTATAATATATTAAAAAAAAAATGTAAGTGATGCGACGTTCACCGGCTCATCTAGTTGGGCAATACTTATGCAACCATTTTGTGGAACTAAAAATAGAAATAAGCCTCTTAATAGTTTCGAATGAATATAATTGTTTTTTTTTTGTTTCTCACATAGTTTTTTAAATATAATATACTATTATTCAAAAAATGTAAAATATTAAAAAAAATATACAGTTTCATTTAATTAGTATCTATCTATATGAGTATATGTTTCTTTATTTACATTTGACTACGATAAAACTTTGACGAGTTGGTGTCTACACACTCATGAATGTCTTTGAATTAGTATAACTATTGCACAATAGATGGTGCTTTAATCGTTTCATTTTGAAAACTACAGGAACCTAGTAAATTAGCAATGTTATAATTTAATAGGTTTATTCACTATTATGTATTATAATATTATAAATGCGAAAGAGAGCTTGTTTGTTTGTTACGCTTTCACGCCTTAACTACTCAACCGATTATATTGACATGTTGGATTCACGTTGTCAAGGGTACATAAAAGGAGATAGGGTACATATCAAATAGAAAAAAGTACTGTTTCCCAAGTATAGATTAAAACCACATTGATGTGAGCGATGCCGTGGCAAATAACTAGTAGAAATATAAAGCGTTATAATTTCGCTTTAAAAGCGAGCCGCGTGGCTTATAAAACTCGTTTGTCGTGTCCCGATCTCCTATTAGAATTACGAGGGAAAATTTGTTATTAAAGTTAACTTATCTGTCTAAGGAATGAAGATATAATGACACAGTGGTTAGTGTGTGTGTGTGTCGATTGATGCAGGTTCAATTCGTGGCGAATGAACTGGAACTTTCGGTGTCGGAAACATCGTGATAAAACAACAGCACGGTGTTGGGATTTTTTTAAGCCCGCCTGGCTAGGTACTAACCTCAAGTTGAAAATCTGACGACACGCACCTATGGATGAGTTCCGACAGGTACACTTGCGACCCAGTCACCCTGTAGGTTCAACATGTATACTATCTTAGGTCACATTGCCAATTAACATTGTTAAGATGTAATTGGAGTTAAGCGTTAAAATTTATAAAGTATAAAAAATCTTTATTCTCACTATTCTGAACAGTAATTATAACAATGTAACAATTTTGCTTCAAAAACTACACGTGTAGCTTAAAAGGCTTGTCTCTTGTATCCTAATCACCTATTAGAATTATCGAGTTAAAATTGTTATTATAACTTAAAAAAATATTGCGAACTAACTTTTACATGCGGGTATATTTTGCCAATAACTTCCACCATTCATATAATTACATTTTACACCATTTACGAATACATTTGATACCATTTTATTTAGAAACTAGTTAATACCCACGACTTCGTCTGTGTCGTTTGTTATCCACACCGCTTGCCCCATTTCTTCTATATCAAGAAACATACAAAGTGTAGAGCAGAAAGTACAATAAGCGAGAACGAAGTAGTAATAATCGAAGTCACTGATGCCTACTTCAGTGTGTAATATTATATATATGTATAAAAATTAATAAAAAATAGTACTGAAGTGCATCATATCATATTCTCTATATATATACATGTATAGATATTTGGATGTTGATACAAAATAATTGCAGGTTCACGAATAATTATAACTAGATAAACATTTTGAATAAAACCGAGTACCGTTGGGAAATGTCGTTCGCAGAAACTCTGCTAGTGTAGTGTTGTTGTTTGAAATTTTCAACCGTAATAAGGTTAAGCGGAAAGCAATTTTGAAATTTTACAACCGTGTTGTAATACTTGAGGGAAAAAGTATGTAGTTCGACTTTTACTACTTACTTGAAATACTTTATCTGTATTAAGTCTATCAAATTTTTATATTTCAACGTTTATGACTTTAAGTTATAGTTTTATATTAATTGTTATCACGTTAACGAAAAAAATAAAAAATCAATCAAATAACATATTGTTGACGTGACAGCGTCTTATGAATCGATGGACGCCGGCTTCACGCACGAAAAAGCATAACTCATTATCACGTTCCGCTTGAGCTGAGCGAGCAAGCGAGAGCGCGGAACAAGCGATAAAGAAGCACAATTGGTCTAAGCGTTTGACTTGTGACGCAGCTACCTCTCTTCCACTTTCTATTATACAAAATAATGATAATTCAGTAATAATTCAATTCAATTCATAAAAGTATTCAATTTTTCATCTATGTTTTCTTATTACGTTATCTCATAAAATTATCCTTCGTAAAACCGACTTTACAGACAACAAATTTTTTTTTACAAATCATGTTATATTCGTAAAATATATGTATTGTGGATTAATAAATCCAGAAAACAATGGCAACACGCTATTCATATTGTCACCTCATCATTAATGAATGAATAAAAAAACGAAAACTTACAACATGTAAATACAAAAATACAACCGACTCTACATAGCTACACTACAGAAATCTGAACGGTCTGACGAAGTGTCGCGCGTAGTTGTCGACCACCGTCCGTGAATTCCAATCAATAGTAAATAGCCAATAGTAATCGAGTATCTTTAGGATTGGCTATTCAATCTATAATATGGCATTAGTACAAAACCGCCTAGTCAATAGCATATTGTCAATGATCCACTGATACATATTGATTGTAAGTAAAGCTCAAGTATAAAATCAAAAAACTAACCCTTCTCAACCCGTATTCCGAAAAACCGTGAGTCATTGGGACATATATAATAGTTAGGACCCGTTAGTGGTAACCGCCGTGAATTCCACGACCACACTGCGTTAAAAAAGATTGCCGTGAAACATCTTTTCCGATCTTCCCAAAAAAAAAAACGGCAGCGAACGATCAGTAACCCCTTTCTAATCTTCAAACAAGTCGAGTACGCGCCCATACCCGCGTAACACCTTTTGCCTTACATGACGATATCTATCAATCAACTGCTACCGTAAGCCACGTTAAAAAACTTCATTCCAAAAAAATATTATTTTACAGTATCCCTGCAATCATTGGTTATATCCGGCATACGACCGCTTGAATTATACATTATTATGTAAATCTGGATAAAACAATAATATTCTATATCAAAGAAGTTTTAGTAAGGGTATGTCCGTAAAGAATATTGTTGTCTCAAAGCCTTTTACAGTAACGACATCATTAGTTATATTAGTTTCGGTTCCTTAAACTCCTCTTTCCCACTCAGAGCACGTAGTTTCGAGTGTTCTGTTTATCTTGAGCTTATTATTATATAGCTGTATTCTATAGTTCGAGCAATTTATGATATGGGACCTCGCGAATCATTAACGGCTAAGTTTCAATACATTCTTGGAAATGTAATGTACGCCCGCAAAAACTTAGATAAGCTAGATTTCGTAACACATAATCTAAATACAATAATAAATTGGTTTTTTCATGTTTTAGGCTCACTAGGACCAGTAGCAGTGTTTTAAGTAAGTAATAATGTTAGGTTTTATAACAAAATTCCAAAGCACGTTACCGATTTGCCAGATACTAAGTTCAATTTAACAGCTTTTGTTTCATTTCTATAAATATATTTTATTGTTTTTTTATAAAATATTGCAAAAAAATGTGTTAATAACGATTCGGTGGCGACCGAACTTTTAACCTCATAACTTATTATTCTATATAATATCCAATATAAGAACACATACATTGAAACTTGCTCAGATGATTATTCTGTGGCTTCTGAAAGGACAATATGCTTAAATAATAGTTCGGTGGTTTAATAAAATATATATTCCTAATTTTATTTTATTTGATAAGTATATACGGGTTCTTCGGATATTTAGAATCTGATACATAACTTGTATATATGTACACATATATATATTTGGTTTTTTTATTGTAATTTATAAGAAAATGCACATATATAACTTAGGACTACATAAATCCGACAAAATGAAAGCGACTTGAGCAAATAGTCTCAATGAAGTTTTTCGTTCTGTTATACCCGAGCCATGTAACCTAAAATTCCAACATTTCTTTGATATCACAGCAGTTCCTTCACAAACTCTGTCCGTGTCACTCGTAATCCTCATATTGATCAGTGTTCATTTTTATACCTACTATAATTAATTATATGTGAACTTGGTATTGGTATTGGTAGTGGTAGAGCTACGCTGAAGCTATTACTGGTTTCAACATGAATGGGTCGGCTCGCCCGGGGTAGTACCACCCTCTCACAGAAAACCGACGTGAAGTAACAGTGCTCGCACTGTTGCGTTTCGTTCGGTCAGTGAGAGCGCCGGAGGCCCACTTATTTAAAAGGCCGGCAACGCACTTGCGACTCCCCTGGTGTTGCTAGTGTCTATGGACGGTGGTGATCACTTACCATCAGGTGACCCACCTGTTCGGTTGCCCCCTATAACATAAAAAAAAAAAAAAAAAAAAAAACTTGTCTGAAATAATAAATATATATATCACGTGTAATAAATCTTTTTCCTTTTTAAAAAGGTATTTTTTAAATACTCGTATAACAAACAGTTCGTATAACTCTTCCATGACATTACAATATTTGTACCGAAGTGACAACTACACTGAAAAATAAATTGATACATAAATGAATGAACTAGAATAGAACAATTTTATTTTACAAAAAACACCCGATATCGTTGCTACCAGTAAATGGAAACAAATGAGGCATAAAGCATTCTGATGTCAAAAGCGTTACATCCCATCGCGTCACGACTTAAGTGGCACACCTTTCGCGGCTTTCAAGCGCGTATCACGTGACATTTACATATTCAACTCCCCCTTAACGAGGCGTGACGTAGCTCCTAAAGTCAAATGACTGGATAAGTTATAAAGTTTACTGTTACAAAATGATATGTTATAGAAGTATTTAGTTTAAGGATATTATACGAAATGGATAACGAAATAAAGAATAAAAGATCAACTACGAATGAATAGAGAAAGTTTCGAAAGGCAGCCATGAGAATATTATAGAAATAAAAGTAGATGTAGACTGAATAGAGTGTCTTTGTTTAGTTTTATTCCTTCTCATTATAAGCTATCAGTCTACAGAATTATTGCTTATGAGCTTCTGGCCGCCACTCTGTACGCCTTTGTTAAAGTTTGACTAATTTCGTTTTATAACTTATTGTTACTTATAACTTTAGTAGTATTTGGCCGTGGTTTTCGCTCGCATTGAATGGATGATAGTTACCCTGTGTCCTTTTCTGAAGTCCCGACAACGTTTATGCAAAATTTCGTGATAATCGATTGAGTAGTTGAGATGTAAAAGAGTAACAAACAAACGGGAGAGACTTCTAAAGGTGTTAGTAAAACTGTAGGTTATTAATTATTATAGCCTAACAATTTTCGATCGAAATATCTGTACACAGATATCATTACTATCGCTTGTCAATGCATTTTTTTTACTATCTGAAAGTATTATTGCTAATTATCGAATACTATACATTAATATTTTACAATATTTTGAAACTGTACATATTCTTGTACACAAAATTTCATTAAAATCGGATGAGATCAAATACAAAAATAGTTTTTTGATTTTTTTAAGAAATTTAGAAGTGTTATGTGTGGTTCTTATAGACCAAATAGATAGATCAATTGAAGTAAAACAGATACTTTGTGTAATTTTTTTAAACAAAAAGTCGGTGTAAGTCATGTCTAGATTACAGACAATAATTTGTTAAAGTGATATATGTAATAGTACTTCACTTATTTAAAATATTTAACACTTTATAGCCGTGATGGTCGGGTGGTGGTCGAGTGGAATATGAATCCGATGTCCACAGGTTCGAATTCCGGCATGTAAGAATGAATAATTCGGAATTGGCGTATATTAACAATTTAAATTGATAACACTATCGACTGAGACGGTGAAGGAAAACATTATGAACAAATCTGAACCTGATAAAATTAGAAAATATAGAACTCCGGATTACTCAGAGTTTGAAATCGATAATACGCTGTGGGCAGGGTAATGATCATACCCCTACCATCCTTCGAGAAGAGGCCTATGGCCTTGCAATCGGTATTTTACAGGCTGATGACGGTGATATTTAACAACACCAATATAAAATGATTAGTTACAAATAAAATTATGTATTGATAATTCTAACAGAAATTTACACTATATTTTAATAATTCCTATCAGAGGGGGGCATGAACTTAAATATTACAATAAATATAACACAATGTAACACTATAATATATTTGATTACAGTAGGACAAAATTGTCATTACATGCTATTAAGACAGTAAATAAAAGTAATTTATTAAAATATCCACACATATTAAAATTCGGTTATATTGTACAGTGGTTTTAAAGTGAGAAGTCGTGGTGGTATGAAATTAAACGTATGAAAGATCATAAAATGTATCATCGAATTGGGAAAGGTATATATATATATATATATAGAGAAAAGTACACGTTCATACCAATTAATAGTATCACTACATATTATAAAATAAAGTCGTCCGCCGTGTCTCTCTGTCTGGATGTTCGCGATAAACTCAAAAACTACTGAACGGATTGTAATGCGCTCTTCACCAATAGATATAGTAATTCACGGGGAAGGTTTAGATATATAATTTGTCAAGGTTTTTTTGTAAATTAGTTGAAATATAATGATAATTGTTAAAAAAATCGGAAAAAGTCAAGCCGCCTGGGAGCTTTCGTCGAAACCACTGCCTAATCCCTTTGAGATATAATAAAACAATGCATACTGAGATATTTATCTTTTATAGATCTACAAACATGCTTACGATGGCATATACCTATCTTTTTAGGATAGCTTACTATACCCATCTATCGTCTAAAAATGGCCATATATAATGAGGTAATTGGAAGGCTTTTTAGACGGATACATTATTAATCCTTATCAAATTAAATACATTAGTTACCTTAAGCATTGGATCCACATAAGTATATATTTTTTATTATCAAGGCAGAACAACGTCCGCCGGATCTGCTAGTGAATTTATAAAGAAGAACTTCGTTTAGTGTTAATACTTACCGACATTAATAATTGTATTTAATTTGTCTACGTGACAGAAACAGTTTGTGTACAAAAGCATCGTAATATTCCAATTTATTAAATTTAAGCTTACCATATAAATTTTACATTCGATTATTTATTGTATATGGCAATTTTAATCAATATTTAACAACAATGAGTAACTGTTATTTTTTAGCCGTTTGATCTTCCAGCATTTTCAAAGTACATTTCACATGGTATTGTGGGTTAATTTTGTCGAATTATTACACTGTATTCATTAATCACCGCACTTTTAATTCAATATGGTTATAGTAAATAACTTCATACGCTACTTCGAGGAAATGTTTAAAAACTCAGTGATAATATTCGATATATTTTATTACTTACACCTAAAGCAGTTTTATGTGAAAAAGGTGCAAATAATGGAGGAAACTTGATGTTGAGTAATTACAGTTAATAATAAAACGGTCAGTGATTTAAGTGAAATAAACTTTCTGATATATCAGTATTCTTAAAAATACCCAGAGGTATACGCGTAGTTCTCATCGTATATCTTTCAATTAAATATGGTTACTTAAATAATGCTTTGTTGTAATGAATAATATATTACGGAATTATAAAAATTCTGCTGTTAGTTATCCGTTTTCTGTTATTATTATTGGCAATAACTATATTCGTCCGGTAGCCTGCATTATGCTATACCCAATTTGTGAAAAAGGCAGAGGAATACAGGTCGCTCATACTCAGTTACAATATGACCAACGAATAGTCACTTAATTATCGTATCATTATTACAAATCGCTATATAATACATAACGGCAACAGCAGAATAATTGATAACAGTTAATAACAACAACTATTGTAAAATAGCATAGTAACGTATTTTATTACTAATCATATATAATCGTTATTGCTATGTATAAAGTATATACCTAGAACATAACAGTGCAAGTATCTAGTCCGGTGAAACTGTAAGGCCTTGTCAGGTCAACAGTGTAGTCAGTTCGAAAAAAAAAACAGTGCAAGCACTATTACATTGCAACAGAATGTTTTAATGTTTATGTTACTATAGTCTTAATATACAAAGGCTTCGTGTGCTGTAAAATTAGGAAATATTTCACTGTGAAATATCAACAAAATGTATATTAATTGATATAAGATTGACTTATTAATTCTTATTTTTTAGCAATTGTTTTAAATTACGTTATAAATAATACATTTGGAAATCATTGGAATTTAATTGACACATCTAGTCGTGAGACGATATTTACTTATTTGGATGTCAGAATGCCAAGTCGCGTTTTATATTTATTTACGAATACATTCCATGACACGCGTCAGATGACAAGGCTGTTTAAACGAACCGTGCAGATAAATGCTTTGGCTTTAGTATATATCATTTCTGTTTTCTCCAGCTTTATTTGTACGAATAAAATAATGTAAAAGGGGAAAGAATAAATTTCAAAAATATATGTAACTAGCTGCCCGCAGCAGCTTCATACGTGTGTACTAATGACAAAAATAGACAAAATACTTACTATACAGCTACAACCATGTCATGAAATGAAATGACAACTAAAGGTCAGTTTGTCAATATTTTAAAATATATGTTACTGTTTACTGTCTCACTCATTCACTTTTTATATGGAGATTTTTAAATCCATGTGTTTTTTTTACGTTGTCCTTGAGACTTTGTAAATATTTTCCTTGTATAAAAGCCTAGTCTTGACAATTACAAACATAACAAAAATGTATTCGCCAAATAGGAGCAGCCGTTCTATAGAGATGCGTTTAGAAATATTCCACAATTGCTTTTCATTTATAAGGATTTTCAAATTTGAGAAGCCAAATAAATAATATCAATATTTAACGCTTGAAGAAATTGAAAATAAAAGCCAAAAAATAGGTTTCATACGATTAACTTTATAAGTTTTGGGCACAAACAAAGGAAAATAGAGCACACGGCCGAGCACAAAACTGTTGTTAAGTGCCCCGATCAATCTCCAGGACTGTTTTTGAGTGATGATGAAATATAGCCGGCGATATATTCTGTAACTAAATTACTCTGCGAACCGTTACAGGTAATTGACTAGGCTCTTAGCCCTAATTGTATTGGGTCTGGAAAGTTTACCTATGTACTTCTTCAACCTTAAAATAACAATTAGGTTTCGAACTTTAAAAAGTAAATATTTTATTATCTTTCGCAGATTCTGTTCTCCTGTTGCCACTGTAAATTAGTCCTGACATTAGAAAATAAGTTGAATGAACACAAGTTCCGATGAGAGATATATATTTATTGAGATACCAAACACAGAAAATTTGTTTACATAACTTTGCTACAAACTCGATTTCCACGTAAAAGGTTAAAACTGTATCACTTACATGAAGGACTTTAACAAAATATTGCGTTCAATTTAACATTTAGAGCATGTTTCAGGAAATTGGATTCTGATTAATCTCGTACGGCGCTATATAAATATTTGTCTACTTCAAACGTGTCTCATATTTCTAGAGGTAATGAAATGTTTCAAGTTTCATTTTTTTCTGGATAGGTAAAATTAATGAGCTAAGTTTACTGTGAAATATGTACATTCTAATGCAAAAAAGCGATTTCAAAACCAAAGATATCAAGCCCGTAACGTTTTTGACAACAGAACAGATACATTTGGTACTATGTGGCTTATCAAATAGCATTCCCCCTTTCAGATTTTGACTGCGAATTGAGTAACTAAATTTAATTGTGTATTATTTTAACACAATTTGTTTGCATTTAAGTAAACTTCTATAAATCATTGTTAAGATTACCTAAAAGCTATTTATGACGTCAAGGGAAAACGTGAATTTTAGAATGGAATAAAGTTATCCAGATTTAATGAAAAAATAATTGTGAACACAAATTTACAAGAAAGTCAACAATTCCGTTATTAGAACTAATTTAGTTTTTGTTTTCAAGAAGTAATCATATCACTTGGAATGTTTATCCCTAACGCATGTAGCTTTATATCTATAGATTCCCTTCTCTTAACAACAAATAATATATATGGGAGATCCAAAACGATTTACGAAATCAAATACATCCTGAAATAATGAAATTGAAAAATGTAATATTCTGTGAAATGTCGCTACGTATATCGTTATGGAAACATTTTCATTTATACCCCTGAATTTCGTACAGTGTAACAAAATTACCTTCGTGAAACGGTACATTTGGCAGCGCTGCGTGTGTTCGTCTAGTCGCCGCTGACTAAGCGTTAAAATCTTATTTAACTAGAGGGTCATCCATCAAAGCAAGGCCAAACTGGCTAAGGTAACCCGTTTGGAGTTTATTTACGTGAACTACATTACTCAATATTTATTTGATGGATATTCGTAATGGAGATCAATATTTTTTTTTTTTTTTATGTCACGATGGTGGCAAACAAGCGTGCGGGCCGCCTGATGATAAGCGGTCACTGCAGCCTATGGACGCTTGCAACACCGGTGGTATCACATGCGCGTTGCCCCGACTATTGTAACTTACTGGACCAGACCAACTGTGTTATATGGATCCGAGTGCTGGGCTACGAAAGAGACGGATGAGAAAAGATTACATGTGGCAGAAATACGAATATTAAGATGGATGTGTGGTGTAAAGAGAATGGATAAGATTAAGAATGAGTATATCAGAGGAAGTTTGTAAATAGCACCAGTGACGCAGAAGTTGCGGAGTCATAGGTTAGCATGGTACGGGCATATTATGAGAAGAGATGAAAGTCATATAACAAGAAAAGTTTCGAGTTTGAAAGTGGACGGATATAGAGGTAGAGGGAGACCGAAAAAGGTGTGGATGGGTTGTGTGGAAAATTATATGTGTATAAAAGGTGTGAATACTGAGATGACTTTTGACAGGGGAGAGTGGAAAAGGAAAACATGTTGTGCCGACCCTACTTAGGTGGGATAAGGGTAAGATGATGATATTATAACTTACTAGCTACCATTCTCGGTATTGCTCCAGTGTACTCTCCGAAAAAATGAGAGAAAATTTTCCAATTTACAGTACGAACATTTTATTAGGTAAAAATTACAACTGGACAACTAAACAAAAATCTTCCTACCGTCTTCAGTCTCACTAACTAAATTTTTATATGGATAGTTTTTAACCCAACTTTTTCACTATCCCGTACGACTTTCAATACATTTTCTTTCATACTTACCATGTCCTGATAATTATAAATACAGCAAAAGAGAATTAGACAAATACGTGCTGTCATTTTGAATAAATGAGCTAACTTACATTTGGCAATTGATTTTTATTTGTAACTAGCTGACCCGGTGAACTTCGTACCACCTAACAGTCGATTCTTTAATTATATTTTTTTAATAGTTATTCTGCTATTCGGGACGCTATATAATGTTAAATGTTACCATCGTATAAATATTGACATTAATATTTATACGATACTAACGTCACTCAATTGTTTTGCCTTCCCGGAACCTCTCCACTAACACTTAAACTTTATGCTATGGTATTAAAGTTCAAATTGACTTTTAAATATTATTACGAATCGTTTGTATGGGAGTAGAGAAAAGTGTTGTTTTTCGACTTTTCAGGCAATTTTTTAAATGTTTCTCTCCGTAAGAACCATCCTCGTACTTCAAGGAATATTCTAAAAAAAGGATTAGCGAAATCGGTTCAGCTGCACTCAGGATTTGCGCTTAGCAACACATTCAGTCATTTTTATATTATAGATTAATCTTGTATACTCCATAGAAAAATTGTTTGAACGGGTCGTAAAAATGTAATTACTTAATAGACTTAGTTTTAATTATATACCGACTGAAATTGACTTGAGATTTAAAACACCAAGGAGCCTATAATTATGTACTCTAATAGATGTTTAGGTTTTTTTAAAAACATATACTAATTACTATGCAGTTTCTCTGCGTGATCGAATTAAAACTAAAGAGACCAGTAGAAGAACCAAAGGTATTAACATAGTCCTCAGAATTGCTCACCGAGTTAGCAGCGTGTAGGGTACATTTCTGGTAGAACAGATGGGTGATGAGGTCGAAAGACGCAGCGTGGGTAAATCAGCCATAAAGTGAACCGATAAACTGGTGAATGTTGCGAGCTCTCTGGACGTGAACAGTTAAGAGAGGTGCTTGTGGCTATCTTTTGACTACATGGATGGACATGGAAATGTACACGAATGTATTTCTATATATTTATTGCTCCTAAAACAGATAGGGTGATGGGGCCGACAGACGCAGCGTGGGTAAATCTAGCCATAAAGTGAACTAATAAACTTGTGAATGTTGCGAGCTCTCTGGACGTGATCAGTTAAGAGAGGTGCTTGTGGCTATCTTTTGACTACAGGGATGGATATGGAAATGTACGCAAATTTGTATATATTTATAGGTTAACGGTGTCGCACATCAGGTGAAGATTATTCGTTATTCCACTAATGTAACCATACAATTATAAGGACTTCACACCACAAACTGTAATGTCAGTGTAATCAAAAAAGGTAATGTAAGAACAATTATTTAGTTAGGATTTCTAATGGTTTGTTATATCAAGGGCCGAGATATATTAAATACCTACTGAATATTATACATCACTTGTTACGATAATAAATTACGAAAACGTTTACTCACTCGCTTATATGAAATGAAGAATGACACGAGAAAAATGAAAGATAATATACATCGCCGTAGCTTCTAACAAAAAAGTAATTCCAATTTTGTATTATACGAAGAAATGATGGAAGAAATTGGAAGCATGAAAGAAAATAGATCTCTCGTTGTTTTAATGAAAGACCGGTTTCGAATCTCGCAACTTGGTGACGAAAAAGTTCTTATAATAACCAAACTTTTGCAAGTTGAAGAATATGGAAGAAAGTAAACTTGACTTTTGTGAGATCAATGAATCGAAATGTGTTCATTTGGAAGTCAACTTATTTAACTATTCGGCTGCCGAAATATACAACGAAAATGTATCTTAGTCAAGTTTATTCCAGCGTCAACAATCTTCGAACAATGAAAGGAATATTCAGTAGGTGTGAAAATCTCTTTCATCTAAAACAAACAATTGTATTCCACAGAAGAAAGAACCCATTATTAAATGCTAGTCTTTGTTCGCAGCTTCACTCGCTTTAATATAGATTTGGCCTACCTCGGGAACAGTATCTTTTCTTCTACTTCTACATCTCGTTCTATACTCCTGACAATGTAACAAACAATCAACCTCACATTCGCCTTGATAATATTAATCAGGAAAGCATTATTATCCCTATTAAAAAGAATACAAAAATGATAAGTTTGTGTAGGTGGTAGAGCTACGCTGAAGCTATTACTGGTTTCAGCATGAATGGGTCGGCTCGCCCGGGGTAGTACCACCCTCTCACAGAAAACCGACGTGAAGTAACAGTGCTTGCACTGTTGCGTTTCGTTCGGTCAGTGAGAGCGCCGGAGGCCCACATATTTAAAAGGCCGGCAACGCACTTGCGACTCCCCTGGTGTTGCTAGTGTCTATGGACGATGGTGATCACTTACCATAAGGTGACCTACCTGTTCGTTTGCCCCCTCTAATATAAAAAAAAAAAGTATTTTGTAAAATACTTACTTATGCAGTTTTCTACCACTTTTTTTTTATTTGCTGAAAAACATATTAAAAAATAAGTAATATAGAAATTAACTACGGCTAGACTAGCTGAATTTACATCTAATCAAATTTGATTAGAGTTTGGTAATTCATCATAATCTTACCCTTATCCCACTTAAGAAGGATCGGCACAATAAGTCCGTCATGTTGTGATGTATGATTTGGCTTAATTTTTACGATCGGTCGCCTGCCTGATATCAACCCTTCTTGGGATTATTTTGTAGTATCTACCTACCACTATGACTTTAACTTCCTATGGACGCCAAACGTGGATATTTGACTCTCCAAAACAGGTGATGAGGATTGAAACGACGCGTTTATTTTCGATATATGCGTGTATCGCACCTCCACAGGCCTTCGTTGCCTGCATTAGCTATAAGAATTTCTTCCTACAAATCTGATTCGGGAGGTTCACTGGAATTTCTTTTTCTTTTCTTGTTTGTTTGCTGCTATAAAAGTTTAATAATAAATTAAAAAAGAATATTATTATAAAACTAAATTTGAATTTTCTTTTCCATTACACATAATGGGCTAACATTTAGAATTATGCTGATCACATTCTGTCGTAGAAGTGACCGATTCTTTCAAGTAAAGCTTACTTCTGCAATACAGAGTATTATGTAAATATAATGTATCTTCACGAGTCTGATATATGTGGATATGTGGATATGTGGATCAGTGTACTAAACGATCGGAGATAGAAGAATCGAGTTTGGGTTCCATTGTTTAACATATCAGTGTAATATTCCTGAGTGGATTGTATAGGGTTTATGATCTATGTTTATGATTTGACCGAACATGGACGGTAAAATGTTACACGGTACTTATGATCGTGAGGAATAGACATTAATTTTACCTTTAAATTCTACCTTTTCCTGATCTGTGCTTGGAACCTGTTCCTGTACCTTTGTGGTAAGTTCAGTGTTATTAAGAGTAACAGTTGTTTAAGCTCATCCCATCTTCTCCTTTCCAATACAGAGCTACGTGGGCGAGTATGCGTCTCCATAGATTCACAGTAACAACCATCACGACAAGAACGAAGAAATTCGAAAATTCTTATCTCTGTCGTACTGTAAGATGTGGAATTGCATCTCAGCCAGTGTGTTTCCTTCCTCTTACGATGTTGAGATCTTCAAACGAGGCGGGCAGAGGCACTTTTGCAGGTCGGCATGATGACGACGGCTGCCGTTGGTATCTAACACTGACAGTCGCTGCTGTTTTTGGACTGTACCTTAACTGTAGTTGATAGTAAATATAATGCAATCTGAGAACAGCAGCGATTACCTAGAGATATACCACCAGTCGCCACTATGGCAAGCCTACACTACGCCACTACAAGCCTCTTGGCTATATATGTATACACAGACTGATTCAGAAATACGACAACACAAAAGAAAGTGACTGTGACGGGTTCTCTCCAGATTCCTTTACTTTTAAAGCCATGATGATTTAGTGGTTACTTAGTTCGAACAAGGCGTTGGGCGACATAAGTTCGATTCCTTGCGAATGAGTCGGAGCTTTAGGTGAACGAAAACAATCAAGAAAGCATAGTATCGTGGCAGGGCCTTTTATAAGCTCGCTTGGTTAGTTACCACTCTCAAGCTTAAATCTGTCACCGAGCACCTATAGATGTGTTCCGACAACTGCATTTGAGAGTCAGTCTCTCTCTAGATTCAGCATGTTTACTATCATAGACCACATAGTCATGTAACTTTATCAGAGATGTTTGTAAAACATTTAAGCATACAACGTATATAAAATAACCGCTTAGTTACTTCAGTTTATTTCAAAACAATAACAACAACAGCCGTGTACCACTATGGCGAGCGTTACATCTAGTATATGGTGATCGCAATCCATTCGAACATAATTATTTTACGTTATCACCTATCCTATTTGTTATATGCGTTACTATTTTAACAGTTAATTTGTGTAGTGTGTTATATAACCGATGTCGACAGAATAAGCAACGAGCATACACTAGAAAACTTAAAAGTTCGACTCTTAATACCGATAAAGTTCGGTTTAGTTTTGCCACCTGGGACCCGCCGACGACGCAACATTAAAAAAGATATACGATGCGAATGTGACTCGAGAAAAACTGGAACATAGGATTTTGTTCCTTTCGTACGCTTGTTCACCATTTTCTATAGATATCATCTGCAAAACGTTATGGTTAAAATAACGTGACACACTAGCGGCGAGCCGTGACTTTGTTTTCATTTGTACCTTTATAAATAAAACCATATATTATCTTTGTGTAACTCTAACAATTTATACGTACATCGATAAATCTCTCATATCGAAGGTTTTTCTCCAAGTTACTTATCTTTTGGCTAATTTAAACAATTAATTTATAAATTACTTTAGGTGTTATTCGGATGTATTAGCTATACTACTGTAACGTTTCGTTTTTGTGTGAAAGAGACACAGCTATCCACTTACACTAACAAACTTTCTCGTTTATATTACTGTTAATAGGACACGAGTAAATGGGAAAGTGAGGTAAGGGAAAATATTTGCAATTTGATACGGTTATCATCTGTGACTACATTCTGTGATTTATAATAACAATTACATCATTCTATAAATGGCTCTATGTTGGGTCATGGGTTTCTTCCCGGTGGAATGTATGGGCATAATCACCACGCAACCCTCGATGTATTGGTGATTTCAGACCCCGAGTAATCCACAGTTCTAAATTTTACCACATGCATTGGTACTACAAGAACATTTCTTAGCTTTAAGCTTCTTCGTAATGTTTTATCTTCTTTAAATTTGACCAAATTAAACAACTCTGCCACGACGGCTATTATTATTATGATGGATGATAATAAATTGACTACGATTACTTCTTCTTCTTCTTTATGTTTTGGCTCCGTCACGGCTTGTGCACTAGCCAGCGTCAAGTAACAAGATTTTGTCAAGTGTCTTGTGATAATTATAATGTTCTAACAAGATGGTGGTTTCCTTGTTAGAACTTTCCATGAAGTTTTAGTGGCATCTCAGAATGCATGCTCCGTGGTATTATTTCCCATCCACTTCACTTGTGCATAATAACCGAACTATATTACGTAAAACACCACCAATATTACAAAATATAGAGTCTAACAATACAAGATTATGAATAAAATATAAAAACCACTACATGACAGACTGAGATCCCGTCAAAAACTCCAACGATTACTTCATGAATGTTGAATGAATATACAATACAAAGTCAAGAGACAAGGATAAATTATAGGTACCGCCTTATAACATTTTCTAAAGTCTAATTACCTTAAAGCTGTGTCGAATAGTTTACGTTATTTTTTTTTATAACATACTAACTGTCCGCCCCGGTTTTGCACAGGTATTGAAGGAAATGAGACTACATTTTCTGTATACAGTACGACTATGAAATAAATTATTTCAATGGCAACTGAACAACTCTGATCGTCAATATGTCAATTCTGTCAATATTTTTGAAGAGCTTCCTGCTGTCTTTTATCCCACTAACTCGCTTTTTTATATCTGCAAATTTTTTTTGAACATTTTTTTACTTTTCCTCGAGACTTCTGACAATTATGAGTACAACAAAAAAATGTTAATGAGCACTTGTACTTACAACAACGCCCGACGTTGCTTGACTTCGGTTGGACGGACGAGAACCGGTGTTTTCAACACACTCTACCCGACAGTGTTTATTCATTACTTTTCGTCACACAAAAGGGTTGCCGATGAGAATTTCAAAGCCCTCCCATAAGGAGTTTCACTTCGAAAAAATATGTGGTTCTACTCACCTAAATTAAGCTAATTTCACGTGGACGAATTCACGAGTAATAGCTAGTTTTAATATATAACAGTAACGAGGAAGTCAACTCGAGACGATAATATATCAGGAATGTGATTTGTCACACGACTTTCGCATTATTATTACACGGCTTCACAAATGTAGGACTCTCTTTAATTGGTATCAATCCCTTGTTCTTAAGAGAAATAAAACATGAGGGAGCAGTTTATATACTGACTGATATATTCGGCTTTCAATAGTGAAATTTCTTGTAAATAATTTAAATTGTAAGATACATAATAGGGTTGTAACATACAAATTACAAATGACGTGTAACTGGGTAATTTAATTAATTTTATGCTAATAATATATGAAACTTTATTGTGTTTATCTATTCTGTTTATCAACCAACCATTCAATCACTCTCGTATTTCACTAACAAGTTTTTTTTTTTATATATTATAGGGGGCAAACGAACAGGTGGGTCACCTGATGGTAAGTGATCACCACCGTCCATAGACACTAGCAACACCAGGGGAGTCGTAAGTGCGTTGCCGGCCTTTTAAATATGTGGGCCTCCGGCGCTCTCACTGACCGAACGAAACGCAACAGTGCAAGCACTGTTACTTCACGTCGGTTTTCTGTGAGAGGGTGGTACTACCCCGGGCGAACCGACCCATTCATGCTGAAACCAGTAATAGCTTCAGCGTAGCTCTACCACCTACTTCTTTTTTCTTTTTTAAATTGACAACGATAGTTTTGCTTAGCCTCATAAGAATATTACATAACTATTTGTAGAAGAAATAGTAATAAATTTCAAAATGATATGTAATATGTTTGAAATACTCGAATTTCTTCAAATATTAACAAAGTAACTTATTACCTTTAAAATCACAATTTATCTGCGACCTTATTATACCCACGTTCCGAGCAATAATACCGTTCTCATAAGATATTCAGCAAACAAAATATGTTTTGAAATCCCAACGTTTGTTAATTTTACGAACATATATATTACGCTTATGGATTATGTAACAAAGGGATGGGTTTATATTACAAAAAATAAAAAAATAAACTTTTTATTAAAATCCTCGCATATACTTATATGTTAATATATACTTACATGCGAGGATGCGATATTAAATAAGTAACTTATACTTTATTATCTTATATATATATTAACTTAAGTAACTTATTTAAGATATGCATATCTGTTTGCTTAATAAATATACTGATGTATTTTTTTTTTTGGACGTACAGTGTTTTCTAGACGTTCTCGCACATGTTTGATACATTTATCTTCTTTCATCTGAAAATACTGATGTTAGGTGTTGTCCGCGGAAAGTACACCTCTCATTCGCCTGCTCGTGCTCCCCGGGTGGTGCTAAAGAGTAACATATTTTTAGCCGATGGATTGTTCCACATAAATTGAACCTAGCAGCGACAATAGAATAATAATCAATAGACGATAATAAAAGATGGCTACTCTATTTCGCCATACGATTAAACAAATAAATAAATTTGAAAAATCACTGTAGATCTTCTCTCGTAGTTTTCTTTATTAGTATTTCTTTATAACATATGATACACTAGGGTATTTCATTTGTAACGATAGTTTTTTTTTATTTCGCTGACACCCTGAAACATCGTTCTAGAGTGTGAGAAAAGAATGCCCGCAAAATTGAATCTTTAATTTTTATCCTAAATATTTCTTTTTTGGTTTTGATTTTTTCCCGTTTGTATAGGATGTATTGCAAATAACTTTTTTTATTTCTATAACATTGCCTGAGTTTAAGCTATCATAGTATCAAGCATGTATTAGTAGTATATATATATATATATATATATATATATATTTATCACTCTTCTAAAGATCCCATGATAATTTTAATAAAAAAAAAAAAAATATTTTCGTTCTAATTGTTAAAGTTAAAAATAATTTGTTTCCTTTTTTTTTATTCTAAGTGTAAACTGCCTTAGACGCACTAGACAGTGAACGACAGTGAACCATCACGCTCGGGCTTGTGAGGGTGAATCGTGTTTACCCGGCTCCGGGTACAATTAAATCAAGCGCCCTCGGGTCGGCAACGCCTTCAATCGTGTATACTCGGCTACAGTCGTCATCAATCACGTACAGACAGTAGTTTGAAAACGATTGCATCATCCCAATCTATATATTTTAAATATCATTTATTATGATAATAAACTATTATATTTTATATTTAGCATATAGTGTTTCAAATCTACATATTGTGTATTTTAATATTATTATTATATATAAAGATTAATAAACTATACTATAATGAGCATGTGTTTATTTATAAGTTTTCACTTCTATCGTATGATCATAAGCATACACCTACTTTTATATAATAAAATTAGTTATTCAAGAATAACGCTCAGATAAATAAACACAAATCTTACGCAAAGCTAAATTTGAAGCTCAGTTAACCCGTAAGATTATTTTCGTTATTGCATACCTTAAAGCACTTCATTTGAAAATATGTGAACCGAAATGAAGTCCCCTCTTAGATTTTAAATGAATATTTGTTGTGTCTGGGGATGGTTCAGAGAACTGTATGTAACGATTATCTCAATGGATTGTACGTTTTATTTGAAAGAAACAAGTTCTATTTATTTCAGCTAATAGACATGCTTTTTTAGATAATATATTTATAGTAAGCTTTTGACCTGTAGCGTTTGACCACAATCGTGAAACAAATGACGATGTGGTCTTCTAAGATGGTAAACACGCTGATACCTAGAGGGAGACTGACTCTCAGGTGCAGCTGCTGACACACACCGATACCACCATCACTTACCGACAGGTTATCAACTAGAGGTTCGGTAACTAGCCAGGTAGGCTTAGGAAAAGCCCTACCACCAAGCTATGGTTTCATAGCGAGGGTTTCCTTCACGAAAAACTCTGCCTCAGTCACAAGGCTTCAATCCAACGTCGGTTGATGCGGCTCCCTAACACGATATCGAATGAGTTATCATCGCTTGAAACATAATAGAATTATTATTGAATTGTTTACATTTGTCTGTAAATTTATAGAACGACTTTGTAAATTAGCTAAATTCACACAAACCACCAAATATACAGTGAACATTATGTAATTTTGACAAAAGTACTATATCAATACATATTATAAAACAAAGTCGTCCGCCGCGTCAGTCTGTCTGGATGTTCGCGATAGACTCAAAAACTACTAAGCGGATTGTAATGCGATCTTTACCAATAGATAGTAGAAATTCACGGGGAAGGTTTAGTTATATGATTTGTCAAGGTTTTTTGAAAATTGGTTGAAATATAATGATAATTGTTGAAAGAATCGGAAAAAGTCAAGCCGCCTTAAGCGTTTCATGCACATAAGTATATTTTTTTTTTTATCAGGGCAGGACAACGTCCGCCGGGCCTGCTAGTACAATATAAAGCTATTTATTTACTGATTGCTCGTAATTTTTCTCATGAAAATGATGTTATTATTTTATGACAGTTACAGGTTTTCTCTATTTTAATTGTGATTTGCCTTCAATTTTAGTTAATTTTGTAAGAATTACCATACTAACAACCACTTTAAAAAAAATACTTCTGTTAAATTTTACCATTACTGCTTTATTCGAATTGAAAAAAATATGATATGTTACCTAGACAATAACGTGAAATCACTTACCAGTATAAGTCTCATCCAGAATGATTCGGCTGTTTCGCAAATTAGCGTGGACAAACAACAAACTGTTCTAGTTTTTATTTATTGTTACATATTATTACGGCTACCAATATTATACAACATTAGATAGTTTAAACAAAAGTTAACTATTATTTATATTAGCATGCTGTATTATTTAGAAGTGGCCACGGTATGTTTGGACTTAGGAAAGAAATACAATTATTAGGTACTAGCTTTATATCCTCCGGGTTTGCTTGCGGTAATATAGATTTCTCCTATCCCTCCGGAACAGTAAGTACATTTTTTTCTGGATAAAATATAAGTCCTTTTATATATATCACTAGCTGACCCCGGCGAACTTCGTAACGCCTAACAGTCGGTTTTTTAATACTTATTCTGCTATTCGGGACCATCGTATAAATATTGACATTCATATTTATACGATACGTCACTCAATTGTTTTGCCTTCCGGGAACCTATCCACTAACACTTCAACTTTATAGTATGGTATTAAAGTTCAAATTGACTTTTAAGTATTCTTACGAATCATTTGTATTGGAGTATAGAAAAGTGTCGTTTTAAGACTTTTTCAAGTATTTTTTTTAATTTTTATCTCCGTAAGATCCATCCTCGTGCTTCAAAGAATATTCTAAAAAAAGAATTAGCGAAATCGGTTCAGCTGTTCTCGAGTTTTGCGCTTAGCAACACATTTAGCGATTCATTTTTATGTTATAGATATGTCGTTTTTTGTAATCCGGACAATGTTTATTCAAAACAACACGACAATCGCTTAGTAGCGACCATCATCACGAAGGCTTGAAAATGTAATAAACAAACAAACTTTCGTATTAGTTAAGATATGTAATTGTAATACAAAAGATATAATATAAGTTTTTTTACTTTACGCAAAAAAAAGTTGTGTGTACTTATGTACACGCGTTAGAAGTTATACGTCTTTGGCGTAACAAGATAAAAATCTTTTCAAAAATTTTATCTTTCGCCTTATTCTACGTTTGTAGATAAAACGACACTAACAATAGAAAAAATGTATTTAATACATATATACTTTTTTTGAATAAAATGTTGACTCTAGCTAATTTCATGGGGTCGGTTTTTCGTGACGGTGTGCGCGCGCATCGTAAATATTTACTCTCATCATTTTTCCCTAACGCGCCAAAAGAAGTATAACTTCAATAATTATAATAAACTAATAATAATGTAGATAATAACTGAAGCAAAATGAACAAGTCACATATGTACTCCGAGTATATGTGTGTGTGCGTGTGCGTGTGATATGGCAAATCTTTCCAATTTCATTATGAATTATCATATAATGACTCTGAATTTGCATTAACTATAAAATACGTAACTACGAGTAATTATGTAAAAATATGCAAAACTAATAAACTACAGCTTTAAAGTGCTTTGTACTATTCAAATTAGAATAATTCATTCGTAAAGCCTCTCAAATACTCCTAAGGGTTCTCAATTAAATTGTATACGTAGATCTTAAATATATTATACACTAAATGAGTCGAATAAGTATATTATCGGGTAACTAAGTAAATTGTTTAAATAATTTTAAAATATCGCTATGAATGCATAATTGAGTACACATTAATTGCTAGAGGCGTGAGATGTCCGCTTAAGATCTGTTTGCCTCGGTTTTATACAGCGTGCTCTCTGTCGCACAGCGCAACACTGCGTTAGATAAAGATAGCGCTATACGAAGCCAAACTTAGCCGATTATCTCGGTCTTCTCCCCGACGTGCCAAATCAGAAGTTGGGTACTGGTATTAAGATTTTTTAGTGGAATTTGTTATTATGATTGAAAAATGGATTTTCGTGCAACTGACATCGGTAAACAAAAGTTAATTTGAAATTTTGTACATTACAAAATAATGTTTTATTGGTGTTATGTGTTATAGGTGTAAAAACACCTATAAATAATGTATTTGAAATTTTGTACATTACAAAATAATGTTTTATTGGTGTTATGTGTTATAGGTGTAAAAACACCTATAAATAATGTTTTTATTCCTTTTTGTAACTATTATGTTTCCGCTAATTATTAAATAAAACTTTCTTCGACGGTTTTATTGAAATTACCTTTTTGCAATTTGTCTTTGTGTAAATTTAATCTTGGAATTTCGATATCGAATGGGCAACTTAATGAGACGTGAAGGACAATGTGTTAGAGTGACAATATTAAGTTACTAAAGCTGAGGTCGAAATGGGGACGTGCAGTGAAAGAAATTTCTAAAAATCAATTCATAACGGTTTCGGGTTTGCCAATAGGCAAAGTGTTGATTTATTAAAATATAGCAGTGGTAGAGTTAATGTTGAAGCCAGTTTTCAATAGTAAATGTCATGGAATGGCTGCAATTTTAATTAAATTAATGAAACAATTGACTAACTTCGAACTAGAAGAAAATTTGAATACTTAATTTGAATACTTGTAGAAATGTTCACAGAGAACCACGATACATACAATACACGTCGTGGGCTGAAGCGATGTTAAATGTTGGTTTTTTGTTTACGTAGGAAAATCTTATAAATTCTAAATTAAAGGAAAATGGCAACATTCCGCTGAAGAACAAAAAGCGGGATATGTTAGATTCTTACTGATTAAATCACGACGGCCTCTGTAATTTTGACCGGGATGAACGGAACGCTTTTACATTGATCCTCTAACCATGACCAGGTCACAAAGGCCATCTCACACTTATTTGTCAGGCTTGTAACTGTAACGGTGACAGACTTACCTTCGTTGTCGTCCCAGGGATCCTCTATGGCAATGCTTCTTTGCGCTTCCCACTAGTCCGTCACGAAGGACGTAGTACCAGGTCTTCCTTCTTAGACCATGAGTCGGGGCCCTGCTGAGGGGCCAACACCTGCCGGGTCGAGTAGAAGTATTGCAGGGGTAGTTCCTGCCCCCCGGGTAAATGGTGCAAGTAGAACATGGAGAGGGTTTAATCAGTATAAATCTGATACTCCTACCTTGCTGCCCGGCGTGGTGGGAGGTCTAAGAAGATTCCGCCTCGAGAAAAAAAAACGGTTCTCTATGGCGGACGGATGTCATTATAGACTGATGCACAGT
Organism: Antheraea assamensis; assembly: GCA_035772565.1. Classification (NCBI taxonomy): domain Eukaryota; kingdom Metazoa; phylum Arthropoda; class Insecta; order Lepidoptera; family Saturniidae; genus Antheraea; species Antheraea assamensis. The sequence goes on along the minus strand of JAQQSE010000062.1, from coordinate 2,834,514 downwards.
TTACCGTCCACCATAAGGAAAGCAAGTTTACCAGTGACAATTTCCCAATAGTTGAACATATTTACAGGCTGCTATTACAATTTATGTTATTCAATTGTAAATCAACAATTAATATATTCTCCATTACCAACATCAATATATGAAACCTCCATACGCCATTCGTAAACAAGCCCCTTTTGAATTACAATACAAACATCGGCTCCATTCAAACGGGACTCGACAAATTGAAACACTTTGTGATTTTATGAAACAGTTGAGAGCCATTTATAAGCTATATAGCACTTAATATAGATGCTATTTATAGGTAACAAACTCTAGTAATAATGGTTACTGATACAGCCAACTGAATTAAACAACTAATAATGTAATCCATTATTTCTATGTTAATCCCCACTAATTTTATTAACTATTCAACCAACCCGTCAATTTTTTTTTTTATATTATAGGGGTCAAACGAACTGGTGGGTCACCTGATGGTAAGTGATCACCGCCGTCCATAGACACTAGCAACACCAGGGGAGTCGCAAGTGCGTTGCCGGCCTTTTAAATATGTGGGCCTCCGGCGCTCTCACTGACCCAACGAAACGCACAGTGCAAGCACTGTTACTTCACGTCGGTGTTCTGTGAGAGGGTGGCACTACCCCGAGCGAGCCGACCCATTCATGCTGAAACCAGTAATAGCTTCAGCGTAGCTCTACCACCTACAAAAACCAATTGTGCATACCATCGTAACCGAAACTAATCATTTTTATTTTTTACATACTATTCATCAATGATTGGTTAATTGCGATGCTATTTGGGCATAAATAGTATCAAAAGGTTAGCCAATCAAATACTTTATTGACGTAGATTATTTAATATAGACCAAAACTGCCCTTCACAGCATATTATATCAATGAATACCTTAAAAGTTATCACAGATTTAAAATAACGCGTAACAAATATGTTGTTTCTGTGAATATTCTTATATAGCTTCTATCATTTTTATTAACTATGAATATTAAAGCAGCAAAAACGGATTTAAATCGTATTATAAAAAAAAATAGGGTGGACGTTACTGATTTAAATCATTTAGAATTACGTATTATATGTCATATATTAAAGGCGTTATTAATTATAACCGTTATTAGAATCTGTAGAACGAACGAAATAATTCGCTGTCGTTCAGCTTTTTTAATGTAATAAAAAAATAACGTGACAGCGGCTAATTGAAGAGATAATTAATAAAGTTGAAAAAGCGATAAGAAAATTTTTCGAGACCGCTCTGTTGTTGTTATTTCTTTGACTTATTCTTTAATGTTTTATTAACTTTGTGGCAATGGCCAATAAATCTTAATTAATATTATAAATCTGAAAGTTGGTGTGTTTGTTTGTCTCACGCCTTAACTACTCAACCGATTAACATGAAATTTTATATACACATTCTCAGGAGTATAAAAAAGGATATAGAATACCTCTCTTCCAGAATAAAAGTACTGTTCCTGAGGAATAAGTCGAACTACATTAAAACAAGCGAACCCACGTGCGCAAGCTAGTTTGCTATAATTTTATCTGTATTACATATATTAACACTTCGAAGACTTTATACAAACTATGCCAATGAAATATGATCAAGTATTAGTTACAAGCTCAACAGTAGTAATGCGTTGGACACGAAATAAATGACTTCATTTTTTCACCGAACTTGTCGTAATAATTTTTGTTCAGACGTTTCGTTCCCTTTTCGTTCCGTTCCGTCCCCGTTACCTTATTTTATTAGGTTTTAATTTTTACTTATTACGATAAAATGTTTACTGCTTAAAATGTGTAACAGTTAATTTAGAAAGCCTAAAATTCTAATAAATAAGTTGAACTTTAGCAAATAATTTTAACTGTAGAATGCTCGAGAGGTTTGTTTTTGATTTTTTAAACAAGCAAATCTCTGGAAGTATATAGTTAAAATAGAAAAAAGTATATTTTATAGGTTACTTATTGAGGAACGTTATAAACTATTTAATATTATGATGCGGTCCCCTAGGAGCAAAGTAATTTCATTATATGATTTTATAGCTCATGATTTTAAAGATCTATTTAAATTGATATATTTAGGCCTATAGGTTACGCTGACTTCGTATAATACATGCATTTTCATAGTGCAAAAATAAAATTGTTGTTAAATAACATCAAGAATCAAGACATCACTTAAGGACAAGTTTTCATTTTACGCATATATCAATTTAAAGGATAGATCTACTACACGTGCACAGCTCACGCACACAGCGGTGAATGATAAACAGGGAAATTATAGCTAACGTGAAGCGACTTGATACTTTTATAAAAATTATATATAAATATCTTGTTATTATTAACATTATGCGTTTTGTTATATTAAATCTCAAAGTGCCAGATCAAGGCATCATTCTCCAAGGATTTAGTGAGTACAGTATCATGGTAACTGAATTTTAGTATAGATTTTAGATAAACTACAAATATCGAGTTTACACTCAAACGGTCAGTCTCATAGTGCTAGATCAAGGTATCATTTCCCATGGGACTGGTGAGGATAGACTCATATAACTCAATCTTAGTATAGGCAATAGCTAGCGACATCGAGTTTGCGGTTAGGGTATTTAGTCACATAGTGTCGGATCAAGGCTTCATTTCTTTATATTCTTGTAGGAAAGTAGTATTGCGGTAATTAGATCTCAGTATAAATAATATCTAGAAAAATAGAATTTACACTCGGATATATATCTCATAATACCTAATCAAGGTATCACTTCTCCACATTCTGATGAGAAGTAATATTATATAACTGAATCTTCGTATATATAATAGCCGAAATATTTAGTTCACACTCAGATGTTTAGCATAATAGTACCAGAACAACAGCTTTCATTTTTTAACAGTCTTGTGAGAAGCTGCGTTGTGATAACTAAATCTTAGTATAGGTTTCCGCTTGCGAGGGACGTACGGGACCAGGCTTAATTTTCGTACAACGTTATTTTTTCAATGGAATATAATTAGATAACTAAATTGAACCTTATTCTTGACAACTTAAGATTCTCGTAAGTTAGAAATGCTGAAATTGTTTTTAAACTAAACATTTTCTTTCCGTAGATGATAAAAATTATTTAGTTATTTTGTCAAAGTACTACACTATATATAGCATAAGAGATTATTTTTGTTTATTATGAAAATAGTAAAATTCCGTTCGAAAAAATCCGTCGCATGAGTGAGGAACGGTGATTTTTTTTAAATGTAAACCCATTTATTATATAAATCAGCGACAGTTGTATTACTGTCAAAGGTCTTACTAAAGTTTAATAGTGTTTTGTTTATAATTGGTAGTGAAAAACAGTGAATATTGTCATTTTTTGAGAATGCGTCAAATAACCCCCTACCAACGCGCTACCTATGGCTTCGTCACGATGTTTTCCTTCACCCAAAATACCGAAATGCCACCAACGTTTCGACCAACGAAATGCCCGAACATGCTACCATTGGCCCATTATCAACATTAACAATATTAAGCAGTGTTTATTTGTCATCAGGTTAATCATGCAACGGCTTCTCATCATGGTGATCACCATAGCGCTCGATGTCGTCTACTCCCAACCGGGCGATAGAGAGCACCAAGGCCCTCAGCCGTGCGGAGGCCGTTTAAAAGGACCTGTGGGATAATTCAAACGCCTAACTTCCCGAACCCGTTTCCAGTGCCGATAAAGTGTCGATGGATCATCGAGCACGATATAGTCAATGGAACAATTTCTATATACTTCACGCAACAATACACGACCAGTGGACTCACGTTCACAGAATACATGTACTACGATGAATCGTATAAGTTGGGTGAACGGAGAGCTCTTACCGTTACAGAGGAGAATATAACAAGAATCAAATGGCTTCAGGTGAGTTTTATGTAATATATAATACCTTGTGGATGTATTTTTGGTCAACCATATAATAATAACAAGAGGCCCAACCATATTCTTATATATATATGCAATTGCATGCTTATCAGTTATTGTATTTCTTGAAATCTAGCTATAGTGTCTATTTTAATATTCTTCTATATCTCAGGTATACAAAAAGGTAATAACTCAGCGTTTGGTATTCAGTGGGTCTATTCATTTATTGAATATAATTATCCAAAAATCCAATTATCTGTTGCCAGGTGTGTTTTTTTATCTCACTTACCTACGCTGTTAGCCATATGTGGCCGTTTACAGCTTGACCCAACTAGTAAGGGTAGCGAATAAGGCACTTACCCGATTGAGCGAGCGAGCACAAAGGCCACCGGGACCTCGGTTTGAGCTGTTGCTGTTTATTGCAACATTCGAGCATCGATATAAACTAATCAATCTAGCTAAATATTCATACATGTATTCGTTAATGAGATATACATTTTTATGTATCTCTCACCAACTCATACATACTGTTATCAGGTATATTCACGTAAGGTTAAATATTAATTGAAATTGGCGTAAGAAAAAATACTATGCCTTGGCGTGAATATGACAATTTATCGTTAATATAGAGAACTATTGAAGAAGTTTTTTACACATTTGAACCGTTTTGAAGCGAATCAATAGTTCGAACGAGGAAATTATTTAAAAAATATTAATATTTAAATTTATCATATATATAGGATATATTTACCTATTAAATCTACCACACATTGAAAACTATTTTATTCAAACACCATACTACTGTATAAGTACAGTATTCATTCATATTGCGCAACGATACCGCCAATATTTTTCCTTAGTATTGTAAGTACGCGAGCACAGTGTAAGAGTGCGAAACATTGTTCGGGTGGAAAACCTTGCATGAAGCACGACGTGACGCGCAGGTGAATGCTTCCGAACCGCCATGAGTTCCACTACAGTTCCCGCCAGACCTTTTGGCCGCTCTCAACACAAATCGCGAACAGAACACAAATTTAGGTATAATAATATAACATCAAGAAAACTTAAGGATAAATAAATAATAATTTTTGCTAAGATTAACTAACGATAAAGAGAAAAACATAACCCTTGCAGAACCTATGTTCCTATTGTGTGTTCGTACACGTGTAAGGTGCAGTGTGACGCATGTGTGAACGAGGTGTTACTGTATCACGCTTGCTAGCGTATTCGAGGGCTTCACTCTACGGAGTCGAATCTAGGGTCCCCGGTTTTTTTGCACTACGTATTTATTTTAGAAACTAGGCCTTGATATTTCTGACGATATACATAAACCCTTTAAAGACAGTACCTTTGCGAGACAAAAATAACTGACAGACAAGTGAAAACGTAATTTTAAAAAGCAAACTCTACAAAAATGTATTTTACAAAACATTTTTCCCTATAAACATTTGAATAACAGTGCAATAATGCTTGAAGAACCACGTAGAAAATATATTTTCTAAGTTTTTATCGGGAGTAAAACAACCGCGGAAACCTACACAATATCATAACAATATCATAAAAAGTAATAAAGGTAGACGACGACACAAATAAAATTTTATTACTACAAGAAAAAAAACACTGCATTCCGGAAAATCACAATTTCACCGCAGGAAAACAGGTTAATAAAGTGGCATATTAAAGTAATTATTCACCGTAACGAGGTTGTCGTCGACTGTACTCGGCTTCAATGAGAAAATAAGCACGTTGTTGACTTTATATACGCATAGCAGAACTGAAACGCTGTAGGTTAGTTTTTTTTACTGCCTGTGCTCTGCGGTTCACATAGTTCAGTTTAAAAAAAATACTGTTTGACATAATTCCTAATAACACTTTTCATATAATGTCGCCATACATTTACAAATGTATTGATACATATATTAGCTTATGGATTTTAAACGGGGCGCGTGAAGGTGGCTGACTGAATGCGAATCTCCGCAAATACGATTCTTAACGAATCTAGGGTGAGGCATATATCCCGCAATGGACAGCAAACGGCTGATATCAATGAAGCAGAAACACGAAATTATTAAACATAATACTGTCAGTATCATATTATGCAGTTTAAATAATAGCCTATAATTTACACTTATAATACATAAATACTGCATTCCCGGAGAACATTAAGCCAGAACTGTTGTAACATGTATAGAGAACCAGTGAAAAAGCAAAAGAAAATGTAACTTACTTTTCGATATTAGAAATTGCAACCGGACATACGGAAAACAAGAATGTAACCGGTATATCAGAACATAATAGAGAAATGTGAGAAGCAGTAGCAATTTCCTGAATGGGAATCTATTTTTGGTAAACTGCGAACAAAGGAAAACAAAAGCTGATTCACACTGAGAATTGTTTTGCGTTTATATTTTTGAACTAAAAACAAGTCAGTTGTGTATATCATATCGTCTGTAGCGACTAAAGATGGGGACTTTTTTATGACAATAGCATTACAATTCAGACCTGGTGTAATAGATTTTTTTTATACTCTATTAGTTTTAGCATTTTACCACAATCGCACCTGATGTAGAAGAAGAAGAAGATATGGTCTAAGATGGTAAACATGTGATATGTCGTGCACAGCTGCCGGTACACACTTGACTCGCTTAAGTGCTTGACGACATGATAAATTAGGTCAAGATAAATTAGTCCCTAATTCCTTTCACCATATTTCTTACGAGTAATTACCCTATTAATTATTAGAATCGATACGAGCTTAGTGATTGCGTGTTCAAGCTTTGCGCCGATCTACTTAGGTTCGAATACTAGCAAGGAGCCGCAATTTTTTCTAATGTCTAAGGTTATGGACGTCAAAATTACGACTGGTTCGGAAAACAAACCAGTCATCGAGAAGAACCGGCAAGAAACTCGATCGGGTTTATCTTTTTCTAACATATTTATGTATATTATGTTATGTATATTTCAAATAAATTACACGTTACAATTGTTATTAGTGGTTGCACAGAGAAGAATCAATTCCAGACATCACCATCATTCACATATTGATCCACTCTATAATAGCCCTTTGACATCAAAACCCGCTTGACATGACGCTTAAAGTTATAGTCCGGTAAATCAGTAACATGCTTTGGGACTTTGTTATAAAATCTGACACTATTACCTAAGAAACTATTACTGGTTTTACTCAGTTGGAAACATGGGACGACCAGTTTGTCAGCATTTCTAGTATTTAAATAATGCCGGTCTTTTACGAACTTAAGCTTTTCAAGGTTTTTGCGAACATACATTAAATTATCAAGAATGTTTTGGGATGTTAAAGTCAAAATACCGAATTCTTGAAACTTAGTCTTTAATTATTCGCGGGGTCCCATATTGTATATTGCTCGAACTGCACGTTTTTGGAATAAAAATATGGTGTCCATGTCAGATGCTGTCCCCCACAGCAAAATACCATAAGACATTAAGCTATGGTCGTTTGGTGAGGCATCACTATAAGGTTGAAGATTTATCACCGAGCACCCTATAGGTGTGTCCCGGCAGCTGTACTTGATTGTCAGTCCTTCTCTATGATTAACGTGTTATAGTTTTAAATCACGTCGTCATTTAAGATGACGTATAATTGTGGTCAAATGCCAAATCCTACAAAGTATAGAAAAAACTCTGTCGTATTCATTTTGAAGCATTTGATTAGAATTTAGTTTTCCCAGTTCAAAAGTCTACTAAAGTATACTAAATTCTTACGCACATCTTATAATGTTTCGTTTTATTACTTAACTTTCTGTAAAAGAATTTCTGCGGTAGGGAGCATCCGGGACACCCACATCAACAGCAAATATGTTAAGCTATTAATTTAAACTTTGGCAGTTTATTTTGTGTACCGATTCTCTTGTGTGAAATTAATTTACAGTTCGCATGTTTCCTCAGTGAACACTTTAATTAATGATGCCGATGCATCATAACAATATTATAACATTTTTATGTTTATTTTATTACTTGTACGTCGACTATCGTGGTTGGTCGTATTCATCGACCATCTAATCAATCCATCTAAATGTATCAACAGACTCATTCTTTCTAGTATCTCCACGATCATTACGACACTTCATTTGTACGTAAAACATTTTCTTAACACGGAGAATTACATAATTATATACCCACCCACCATTGGGAATTAGAGAGTTGGTAATGTCAACTCTCTGTGGGTAAAACCGAAAGGTGTTCCTTCGGTACCTTTTGCTCAGAGAGTGGAGACTATTTTCATATTTCATTCACTTAACTTCGCATGTGTGAACTCGTCCTTTTACACTTAAATGACTAAAGCAGATACTTCAGATAAAGCAGTAAAATGCGTATTGGAGCACACACGGTTATCTCATGCCGGTGTATTCGCTCCATGGGTAACGGATTTGCCCACGTCTATTGTACATCCATTTTACGATAGCTGAAGTCATCCTTGGCCTTTTACCATTAGTTTGATCAACTGCGGTAAAGGAAGTTGGTGATCTACTCTCTTTCTCTCAGCGCCACCTCTTTTGTGAGAATTACTTGTTCGGGTGAGTAAGAGATTGGGATCCATTGCCACGATAAATTTCTAGCGCAGTGTGGTCACTCTCATTCAGGATTTATACGTAAACGATGAGCAAATTTAATTCAAGAAATCTAATATCACGAATTCTCGTTATAACGGTAAATCCGTCTACAAAGTCCTTTATAAAAATCAATTTTAAAAGAAAGTATTATCGTAGTATGTAAATATTCAAAAGTGATGTAAGTGAATACATTTTTTTTAAATTAACGCTATAAATTTTGAATAAATAGTTGTAAGTGTAAGTGTTTTTTATGTTTCAGTACTTTTAAATATTACTAAGCTCATAACCATTAATTAAAGCAAACCGGCATATGAAACCATCATATAGACGTTTTAAAAAATATAGATGCGTAAAACGGCGCGACGCGGCGGTTTGAGCCCAAATCAAATATTTACAGTGAATGGGACGCGCGGCACCGATTGCAACCGAAACTCGGTTTGTTCAAGTCGTTCTGTGCCCAATGCCAATAAGGGTAAACGTTTTAGTAGTTGCTGGGTTTGAAATATTCTGCGAATTTACGAGATACTAACAAATCTGGTAGACAAATATTGTTGTTCTTCTACGGACTTCAGTAAGCCATAAATATAAAATAAAATGAATTTAAAATATTGCGAGGCGATCAGAATAATTTAAAAATATTGCCAAGCATTCAGAATCTGAATATTTAAGATCTTTTTTTTGGACAATAACAAAATATTGGTTGGACAATTTATTACGTTTGAAATACATATCACAAAATGTTCGTTGTGTTAGGTGAATTTCTTTCAATTCGTGCGGCTGCGGAAGTCAAATATCGAGCTTCTTAACAAATCCAATACATCTTATATTACTTTCAATTGTTGTGTGTGATATATTTAACTGTTTCACAATTTCTTATATAGTTATATGAATTATGCCATCCATTTTACAAACCGAAATTCCTTTTTTCCCAACTTATTAGAAAGAACACTGAACCACAAATAGAGCACAAGCTACACAGACAGATTTTGGACTTAACGAGTTATAGGCATCCGAACGAATGCTCGATAGGTCTATTCCAGACCAACCAGTAAGTGTATATATTAGAGTTAAAACGTATTATCTGATTCAAATTGCTTTATATCATAAGTAAAGCGTGATATAACCCCTACAAAACGCTGCTACTGAGTCATTAATTGTTAATGAACTACTTTGTTAAAACGCAGTGTTGATAAACCCGCCAAAATGTGGAACGTCGTTCTGATGACGTTAGTGAGAACACGTTCGATGCAAGCAGCTTCGGACCGATCGTTGTAAAGGATTTTGGGGAAGATCCACGTCTAACAGTGGACGTTTTACAACTGAATGGATAGACGTGCATATATAATCAATTGAAGTTAAATTTATATAGCAAATATATACTTGTTACTTATTGGTAACCATTATAACATTAACATGTTTGTAATTACACTCTGAATTTTAAATTAACCTACCTGGTAGATTTCTGTTTCATTCGATATTCATTTGTATTATTTTACCTTATTTTTGTATATTTAATTTAATGTTTTTTTTTTAATTATACAATTATTAATATTTATACAGTAATGTAATATCTTTTTTATGACACCAACTAAACGTTCTTACATTGTTTATAACCCGCCGTTGAATATTGACTAGTGCTGCAGTATCACTTAGTTGTACTGCAGCAAGCAGCTCAATGGGAGTGTTGTTATTAGACATTTTTAATAACGCATATTTATGTTGTTTTTTTTTATCATATAAATGATAATATGACAAGATAACTTGTAACCGTAATGCGTTCCAACAGAAAAAACTTTTTCTTCTTCTTCTCATTTAGCAATATGAAAATTGTTGAATAATTTGGTAGTCGAATTGAATGTGTTACAAAAATTTAGATTGGCCCTTCCAGCACCAGAAAAACGTAATATCATCGCCTAACCAACGTGTTCTTTTGCTCCTATAATATTGGATCCTTCATACGAGACGTAAAGCGACATACCTGCAGGCCGCGGACTGGTATGACGGTAATGACTGCCGATAGAATTAATCACCGGCGCTCGATCGACGTTTTTCCTGAAATATACCGTTCTTTTCATCGGTGTAATCGTTTTGCGGAACTAGTGTAGCAAAGGCCACTATTGTATAAGCTACGTAAGTGCTGATTATATCTAATCGATGGTCGTGTTTATTTCGTTCTCAATTTGTACAATTAATTGAACTGGGAATTTTAATGTACCTATTTAAAAATACAGTTTGTGTAGAGTCCTTTTTGGTTATTTATTTGAAAAAAAAAATCCACATAATTCGGCAAACTTATTTTCATATTTAATATTTTCAACTACTGTTGGTTTTCGTCAGTCAGTTCATTATAACTTCCAAGATAATGTTTAATTGATGCTAATAATCTAAGATGTAAGGCAAACAGATATATCTCCACTGATTTCAACTGTAAAATCTTTTAGAAATTATTTCAAATCTCTTCCAACAAATACCTTGGTTTATGAATGGTTAGCCTTTACTACCGATAATCGATCGCCTGATTCCTGCGGCCTATTATTTATCATAATAAATATGCAACTGTTTGTCAGTATATTGTAACGGGGATCTAAAAAGTAAATCAATTGTGGTCGACTATTAACTAATTAGTTACATGTTTTATATCTACGCAGACAGTTTTTTTTTTGGCGAACTCGTAATCACAAAGAATAACTCTTCAATATCGTTAGATCGATACCGAGACTTTCTTCTATTAGCGTTCTCCTGAAGATTTTTTAACAAAAACCACAGTAAATCTAGAGTAGTAGTCTATTACCCACCCAGGCCCAGCCTTCCTGCACTTTCTGTTTGTGGTCACTCCGAGTGTCAATTTGATACAACAAAACTTTATCCATGAGTTGGATTTCATGCACACCGAGTCCTCTATGATTAATGTTAGACCAGAACTTATTACCTCTGATTTACAGTTACAATTACCACAATATAGAATCAGAAATAACACTAACATTCATGGGGGTGCTGATGTAAATATTGTTGCAAAAACTATAGTTTTTAGTGATACGATAGGGCTTCCTGTACTTTCTGTTTGTGGTCACTCCGAGTGTCAATTTGATACAACAAAACTTTATCCATGAGTTGGATTTCATGCACACCGAGTCCTCTATGATTAATGTTAGACCAGAACTTATTACCTCTGATTTACAGTTACAATTACCACAATATAGAATCAGAAATAACACTAACATTCATGGGGGTGCTGATGTAAATATTGTTGCAAAAACTATAGTTTTTAGTGATACGATAGGTAGGGGCTTGGATTTAATGTTGGCACAATCATTAAATGCCAACATGATTAATTATTGTATGTCTGATGTCACATATAATCAAGTAATTGATAAAAATTTAAACACAGACTTTGACAACCGATGTCATATTGAAATATTCGTATGGGACAGTTCTGATATACAAAAGTTTGATTCACATAAGACATCCGATAAACTGTTACAGTTGAATGTAATAAGCATAATGTACCGTACTTTTCCATATTACGTTTCCCTAACAGAAAAAGAAAACCAATAGAATACATATGTTAAATACTTCTTTATCTAATTTAACATATCGACAAATTTATATTTTTCGATATTAATAACTTTACAATAACGCGGGAAAGTATGTACTTTCGCAAAAAGTATAAGCGTGACATAGCTACTTTGATAGCTTATAATATAAATAGGTTAAGTGAGTCAGCGGTATCAACTAGTCCACCTAATGATACTGTTATTAAATTTTTAAACTAGTAATATTAACTAGTAACTAGTAATATTTATCACTTTTCGGGCAAAATATTAGGCATAGACTTATTATTAAATAGAGAGAGACTATTACGTTATACAAAAACATGGCTTAAACCAAATAAGATGCTATTTGATGTAGCCCATTTTTAGTTGCCGGTGTATTTAACAGAATAACCACGATTGTTGGTGGTTGTATTATGTTATTCAAAAATAATTTAAAATGTAAAGATAGAAAAGACATATGTAGTCCCTTAATAGACCATATCTATGAAGTGGCTTGGGAAGAGATCATCAGTCATCGACTGGGGTGTTTTCCGAACGTTTATAAGCGCCTTCTTAGGTAGGGCTTTAATTAAATACATTATTTTCGATTATGATTTTTGATTTCAAAGTATGCGCTGTTCATCATCAATAAGTCTTAACAATGTTATTTATTAAATTAGTTTCTTATCGCTGTGGATACTTAAGACCTTGCTTTATAAAAATTTGCATTATCATTTATGCAATCGTCTAATATCAGGTTGAATAGAACTTTATGATTATATAGCTTCTTATCTATACTATAAAAACGAATCGCTGAATGTGTTGCTAAGCGCAAATCTCGAGAGCAGCTGAACCGATTTCGCTAATTCTTTTTTTTTTAGAATATTCCTTGAAGTACGAGGATGGTTCTTACGGAGACAAAAAATTAAAAAATTGCCTGAAAAAGCCTAAAAACAACACTTTTCTATACTCCCATACAAACGATTCGTAATAATACTTAAAAGTCAATTTGGACATTAATAATAAAGTTTAAGTGTCAGTGGAGAGGTTCCGGGAAGGCAAAATAATTGAGTGACGTTAGTATCTGTCAATATTTATACGATGGTAACATTTAACATTATATAGCATCCCGAATAGCAGAATAAGTATTAAAAAAAAAAATTAAACAATCGACTGTTAGGCGGTACGAAATTCGCCGGGAAAGCTAGTAGTATAATAGATTTTAAATGTGAACCTATAGATCCTTTAAAACCTTACTGATTGCACATTTTCTGTGGTGATATACACTCCGCGCAAAGACCTTGAAAGGACGTGATTGGAATGTCAATCACCTCCAACGAACGCTCTCATAATAATTCATTCATACGTATATATTTCACGGACGCGGATCAGTGTGGGAATAAATCTACAGCCTTCAGACGAAAATATTATATCATTTACACATAGACTTACTCTAAATACGAAATATATATTGTAAATTGTTAGCTTAAACTCTTACTGTGAACGTTTATTAGCAAAATGTAATCATTACTGAATCATAGAAAAGTGATATATATAACGATTACCTACAAACTGACAGGCGGTTTTATCTAATCTCAGGCTTCCATCAGTTTTTTTCTATATTGCGGTCGCCTATATAATTGGCCAAATTTCAATTTGTTGTGACCACAACTTGACATAAGTCAATATTGCTCTATATAACACACGTTCTCTTCTTAGATCTTAAGGTTCTCAATTTTTTATTTCTCTAAGCTTAACTAGAAAAATGTTGTATTTAAATTTTTCATTTTAATTTAATGTTATTATATTAACTAATACTTCATCCTGTTCTGTGGAGCTATATTCACCTAATATAAGATTCCAAAATAAGCAAATAAATGGCCCGCATACTTATTCCTAAATATATTATTACTGAACTAAGTGTTCTGAATTTTAAATAAATTATCTAACAATAGTTTTACATTAACAATATACAAACTTCGGAGTTTTATAAAAAAGCAACATCAATTTTTAATATCGTGGTGAATGCATATTTTAAAAGGATGTTTAATTTAATACGCTACAAAGAAATAGTTGGTAACTTACAACACACTAGCTTTTGCTAGCGGCTTTGCTTGTATTAATGTAGGTTTAGCTTATCCCTCGGGAGCAGTATCTTCTTTTTTATACATCTGATAACGTGTATACGAAATTTCGTTATAATCGGTTGAGTAGTTAAGCTGTGAAAGTGTAACAAACAACCAAACTCACCTTCATATGCATTATATTAGTTAGAATTAGGATAAGTTACTCTATAATTGCATCTAAACGTAATATATAATTTCCTGAAGCGAAATCTCCAGAGTATTACTACTTCTAACTTTATAAAACTTGGCATCTCTTTATTTCCTTTCTTTCTTTGTGAAGTTTTCAAACTATTAGAAGCTAGAAGTTTGCTCTCGACTTGCTTCAGTTCTTCTAATTACAATGAATGGATTCTCAAGCTGTTGCCATCACGACCTCCGTCGGGCTAGACAGAAGCATTTCAAATGGAAACTGCGGGTAAGAAATTTTTATTTCAGTTAGTTGATATAGGTTATTCTTGCAAAATAATCATGCATAATCCTTTATCTAAAATGACTTAAATTAATATAAATAGCATACTGATTAAATGAATGAAATATATCTGTATACTTAAATTCTCTGAGCAGAGAAAAAGCATGTGTGTTTGGAAATGACTTAATTTAATTGGATAATGGCGATTGTCATCCGTCTTGTTTGCCTTTTCACACCCCAATTCCTTCGCGTTCCAATTAAAGCCCTCTCTCTCGCCTCACACCTACACGATTACTGCCAATAATAATTTATAATAAAATTGAAAACTATAAATCTGGTGCTTTAAAATTATCCTCAACTTGCCCTTGTTCAAATTGGACAAGTAATTGTGTTTATCTAACAAAATAGAAAATTAATTATACAGTTCTTTGGTATTACTTTATTATACGAATCAAAACAGGCATTTGATCTATCGATTGTTCTATCTCTGCTGCCTATAATTGTAGACAATCAATACCAGAAAGACCGGGGTCCTGAGGCGAATCATAATAGGCTGCCACTACTGAGGATTGTATTGTATTACCTTGTATGCGAGGGCATATTACAATCAGCACGCTTTGAACCGGAGCACAGTTCTTCGAGTATTGCTGCACAAATAAGTCTGACGGTAATGCCAACGTAGTTGTACCTAAATAGTATAGTGCTAACGGTAAAACTCTACAATACAAGTAATAGTTACAATCGAGAATCACCTTGGAAAATAATTTTAAACGGTCTCAAAGAAGCAGTTTTTCCCTTGGTACTCAAAATGATAATTGTTTCTCAGTGTTTAAAAATACCTCCCTTTTCTCAAGAGCAGTTCAATTTTTTTTTTTTATTTATTTAGGGGCTTTTATGGTTATATCAGCCCCATAGTACCCTTAAATTAATTTACTAAACTAAACTAAACTATAACTGATACAATAATACAAATGATAATGAACAAAAGTGTGACCAATGACGACTCAACAATTTAAAAAGACTTAGTGCTTCAATACTGTTCGGTTTAGATAGTACCCCTTGAAACATTCCGATATCTTGCTTATTTAAAGAGTAGTTTAAGAGTTAATGATACTTCAGAGTTTATTTTTATATGTAATAATAGGATTTCATTCGGGTAGCATTTCAAACGAAGACTAGCATTAAGGCTGACCGCAATTTTTCTATAGCAGTATAAACTGCAATTTATAGAGGCGCACGTAATTGTCCGTATAAGACTCCAGGAACACTCCTTCGCTTTTGCGAAGAATTTCTTTATTATCTCCATGCACTTACGAGTGTGTTGTAAAAGTGAAGTGCGTTGTGATGTAAGGTTTTTAGTTACTTCACACGTACATTACTTGGTTTACAGTTAAGAATTATCAGGATTTTTATCAAAGATGTTTATAGGCGATAGAGTAACTTAACTGAAGAAGGGTAAACACTTGATAAGATCCCTGTAAAGAGCTTAATGTGTATTAAGTCTCACAAATTTAACGGTAACTTTAAATCCTTAATCACATAGGAAATTTTGGTGTTTTTCTTTTGTTGCTTCCTTTTAATTTTACTACTTTTGTAATAATATGTATATATGCATATTTAGTATATAGAAAATTTAGTTTATTAACGAGGGCAAGTGTCCAACATATTAACATTCGTACGTTTGTGAATGCGGGCTTAACTTTGTTGTGGGCGAGGACTCGACAAAACAAGGAAAGTTTCAATTGACGTTATTACCGTCTGTGTTCGCGGTGAACCGTCTGGGTCTAGCTTTACAAATATTGCCGGAAACTGTGTAAGGTAGGTCATTTGAAGTAATTCATATATTGTGCGGTTTTTAAAATAAACTGATTTATATATGATTATTTATTTGTATTTTAATGGAACAATAGGACTTAGGTAAATCGTACTTCAATAAGTCGATAAACTCTACAACTCGAAACTTTTATTCTCTTCGTTTCAATTATATCAAGAAAAATAATCAATATTTCTCGAAAAGGCATTTTCATTGCATATTTCCTATTTGTAATTTTGAGAAAAGTATATTTGTCCGTGTTGAAAACATGTCAATAAAATACCAGAATAGAATGTACCAACTCTAGAACACGATGATTTTTGAATAACGATATCTCTAAGCAAGATAAATAACAAAATTGCCATCAAGATATGCATACTTCTTTATGACTGTCATTAAACATTATGTCTGCAACAAAATAGAATCTAAATCTCTGCAAGTCGAGCATATTTCCACACAAAACTCTAAGACAAAATGCTTTATAAAGACTCCAATGTTTCCAAGCCTCTCTCCAAATTCTGCTGTATTATTATTTTCATTAGTAATTTAAATTGATAATTCAACTAATAAAATATACAAATTTCGAGAAAGTCACGGTTTTTAAAAGTCGTATTCCTTTTCGAATGTTTGATATGCTTCAGTGATAGTGGCTTTCTAATGCCAACGTAGCTACTACTCCTAGTTGAAAATCTGCCACCATGGAACTATATATGTATTCCGGTAGCTGAACTTGTGGACCAATCCGGTATTGCGTGTCCTAGGCCACATCCTCATTTAATATCCAGTAAATTGTGGTCAAAATACCAACGTATAAAGTATATAAAATGTGACAAAAAATACAAGCATTATATAATAAAACTATATCCGCACAGTCCCAACATAACCATTTCACGTTAGTTGTTTGAAACAAGTATTTTTATTCCGGGGACATGATTTCTATTAGTTATCCGTTACAGTTTTTCTGGTCTCGAATGGTCTTGACAGGGGTCGGTAGTTGAACCTTCGTCATTTCAGCGCCGGTATTGGGCGACCTATTCGCGGATCAACACAGACGTAACCTTGTTCTCGTGACATGTTTCTTAAAAATGTCAATAAAATGGAAGTACTTGTTAATACAGCTCATTCTTCGTAAGTGTTCAACCGATTTTCATATGACTATTACTACCAAATAAAGGCCTTTCAGCTAATCTATGATATACTATAATTACACTTCTCCAATACGAGCTAAACAGTAATGAGAATTTTCAAAAAAGTTAACTTAAGAGTTATAAAATTACAGCAAAGTTATAATTCTAAAACGTACTATGTACTTCCCAAAACAACAGACACATTTTCACAAGAAAATGTCACGAATACCAACTAGTATGTAAATATATACTGATAGTAGTAAGTTAAATCTACACGTTATATCTAAATATCAATGTTTGTTCGTATTTTATGCGACATCATAACAGATATCATGTCTCCATCCGATTGTAATTTTACCAATGTATTTCTTCAATTGCATAAAGGCTATAGGTATATTACAATGAAATTACGTTAGGTAAACCACATATCGTACCGATAAAAGTATTTGAAAAAGCATTTCTGTAATTCTACAATATTTCTTTTTGAAGTAATACTTCATTTAGCGCGTTAGGGAAAAATGATGAGAGTAAATTTCTACAATGCGTGCTCACACCGTCAAGAAAAACCGACACCCTGAAGTTAGCTATAGTCAGATTAAATACCTTTTTTCTATTGTTAGCGTCGTTTTTTCTACAAACGTAGAATAAGGCGAAAGTTACAATTTTTGAAAAGCTTTTTATCTTGTTACGCCAAAGAAGTATAACTTCTAACGCGTGTAAATAAGTACACACACACTTTTTTTATTATTTTTTTTTTTTCTAAAATTACAAAGCGTATGCCACAGGACGAAGAAGCTGCTACATATATACATTTATATAAATAGGGCAAAAATTTATGAATACATCTTTAAATCGCAAATCATACTTCCCATAAACTTAGAAAAAACCCGCTGTAAGGGACTTGTGTATTACCGAAGCGTAATATTGTTTCATATTCAATAATTATGTTTGATGAATAGTGGTCAAAGGAACGCTGATTATTCTATAGAACTAGCCCCCTAGGATAGTTATAAACCTATGTCTCATACAAAATATAGCTGTCTATCCATACTCATTCACGTTGGTGCGTTCTTTGTTTATTATAAATGGTGTGGGCCATATTTTATAATGGTAGCTCAACGAACAATATTGTTAATTTATTCCTTTATTGCATGTATTCATAACGAAATAAATTGGAAATAACAATGCCTCTTAATCTGTACAATCTGTAATCCCATTTTTTTGTATTGTATTACGAAAAAGTGACATTGCAGCTGATTGTAAGTACAATTTAAATAAGGCATCACCATCATCATCATCAGCTTGTAATAGACCCACTTCAGGGTGATAGGCCTCTTCCCGAACCAAGGTATGGATATTATCACCACACCAGCCCACGACGTATTGGTGATTTCAAACTCTGACCGGTTGGTCTAAGTCATTGTAGCGGGTTTACAGTCATGTGCTTGTTCGTCACAACCCTACAACCTTTACCACTCCGTTTGATTACTAGATTTATTTCGTCTGTTCCCGGAGCCACGACACATCTAACCGTGCTACTATTCAGCTAGTGTTCAGTGTTCAGCCTAGAGTATTGTAATCGCAATCCAATCCAACTATTGCTATGTCCTGCGACTCGACAAATTTTAGTCCGTCCTGTTTGTATTCAGGGTAGTTGACCGTTAAGGTATATTGACCGCAAAATATTTTGGTTTAGGCCAATTTATTCATCGCCCATATGTCGTTTTAAGATTCTTGCAACTGATTAAGAAGTATTTTCTTAATAGGAAATTTCATACACAGTAACCAATTCAGAAATAAGAATCGCCTACATTACGCTAATGACACCAGTTAGCATCGATCTTAATATAAGTTAAGATTGTGGTCAATCAGAAAGTCTTTCTTTTACACTTCATAAGAACTAATTCGGAAATAAGAATCGCCTGTATTATGCTAATGACATCAGTTAATATCCATCTTCACATATTAAGTTAAGATTGTGGTCAATAACAAAGTATTTCTTTTACACTTCATAAGAACTAATTGGGAAAAAAGAATCGCCTATATTATACGCTAATGACATCACTTAACATCGTTCTTTACATAAGTTAAGATTGTGGTCAATAACAAAGTCTTTCTTTTACACTTCATAAGAACTAATTGGGAAAAAAGAATCGCCTATATTATACGCTAATGACATCACTTAACATCGTTCTATACATAAGTTAAGATTGTGGTCAATAACAAAGTCTTTCTTTTACACTTCATAAGAACTAATTGGGAAAAAAGAATCGCCTATATTATACGCTAATGACATCACTTAACATCGTTCTTTACATAAGTTAAGATTGTGGTCAATAACAAAGTCTTTCTTTTACACTTTCTAAGAACTAATTCGGAAATAAGAATCGCCTGTATTATGCTAATGACATCAGTTAATATCCATCTTCACATATTAAGTTAAGATTGTGGTCAATAACAAAGTATTTCTTTTACACTTCATAAGAACTAATTCGGAAATAAGAATCGCCTGTATTACGCTAATGACATCACTTAACATCGATCTTCACATAAGTTAAGATTGTGGTCAATAACAAAGTATTTCTTTTACACTTCATAAGAACTAATTCGGAAATAAGAATCGCCTGTATTACGCTAATGACATCACTTAACATCGATCTTCACATAAGTTAAGATTGTGGTCAATAACAAAGTATTTCTTTTACACTTCATAAGAACTAATTCGGAAATAAGAATCGCCTGTATTACGCTAATGACATCACTTAACATCGATCTTCACATAAGTTAAGATTGTGGTCAATAACAAAGTATTTCTTTTACACTTCATAAGAACTAATTCGGAAATAAGAATCGCCTGTATTACGCTAATGACATCACTTAACATCGATCTTCACATAAGTTAAGATTGTGGTCAATAACAAAGTATTTCTTTTACACTTCATAAGAACTAATTCGGAAATAAGAATCGCCTGTATTACGCTAATGACATCACTTAACATCGATCTTCACATAAGTTAAGATTGTGGTCAATAACAAAGTATTTCTTTTACACTTCATAAGAACTAATTCGGAAATAAGAATCGCCTGTATTACGCTAATGACATCACTTAACATCGATCTTCACATAAGTTAAGATTGTGGTCAATAACAAAGTATTTCTTTTACACTTCATAAGAACTAATTCGGAAATAAGAATCGCCTGTATTACGCTAATGACATCACTTAACATCGATCTTCACATAAGTTAAGATTGTGGTCAATAACAAAGTATTTCTTTTACACTTCATAAGAACTAATTCGGAAATAAGAATCGCCTGTATTACGCTAATGACATCACTTAACATCGATCTTCACATAAGTTAAGATTGTGGTCAATAACAAAGTCTTTTTTCTTATCCTTTATAAGATTCAGCGTTTGGTCACAATCTCATCTGATGTTAAATGACAATGTGGTCTAAGATGGTGAACCCGCTAAACCTAGAGAGGGACTGGCTTTCAAGTGTAGCTGTTAGAACACACCAACAGGTCGTTGTGGACAGATATTCAACTAGAAGCTGGTAGCTAGCGGGTAGCGGGCATATAAAAATCCCTATCACCATACTATGTTTTCATCACGATGTTTTCCTTCACCAAATGCTTCGACATAGTTGCAAAGATTTGAACCTACGTCAATCGACACGGTGTTAAAACACGCTATCGACCAAGTCATCGTCGCTTCAAAAATCTATAATAAATAAATAAAAGGAATTTATCACGTAAAAATATTGTATTTCTAAGTCTCGCAGCCTTTTGTAACTTGATATGGAAGAAATGGTGAATATTTTTCCTTGTTTCCCTTGGTAACGACATCTATCGCCTTTTCCAATTAAAGTTAAGGGCAAAAATTGCCCCGGGTTTATTGGAGTGTCGGGCTACGTTTTCCTTTTTTGGCAGTACCATTTAATCTAATTCATTTATAAGTAAACCGATTCGGTGTATCGCATAAGACTTTGTATAGATTCCTTTTTTAGTACACTAAATGGGGCATAACCAATTTGTACTATTGGATGATTATTATATACAACCCTGGTGTGATAAGTTTGCATGATAAGGTTTTATTTACTTCATAAGTTTTAGGAATTAACCACAACCAGCTGATGTTAAATGACAATATGGTCTAACATGGTAATCACGCTAAATATAGACGGGGACTAGCTCTCAAGTGCAGCTGCTGGAACATGCATAGATGCTAGGCGGAAGATAATCAACTTGAGAGTGGAAGCTAACCATGGACCTAGAAAAAACTCTACCACCTTGCTATAACTTTATCAAGACGTTTTTTTGTATACCTCGATGATGGCAACTAAGCACGTGGGTGCACTTTATGCTAACTGGTCTCTATAGCGTATGTACGTTTTAGGGTGGTTACCGTTGGTCTTGTACTGTCTTTACGATCAGACGCAGAGGCATGTTAGATTCTAGACCTAATTTATAAAGCAACTAATAAACTTTTTCACACAGTATAGTTCAAATTAATTTTTAATTAATCGGAATAGTAGTATAAAGGAACACTTTAATCGATATATACAAATACAAATCGTACAATAATAAAGAAGAAAGAAAGAAAACAAGAAAAAATGTATTGTCCCAAGAGTTAGCAAAAATTTCAACTGCAAGTAAAAGCTAGTCACATATGCATACATTCAGCTAGCTCAGTAGCTTTTAGTTTTGTAATTTCTGGTACCTATCACATATAACCGTTATAGATCCTTGAATTTATTTTCATGTCTCCTTATTTACAAAATATTGTTTCAAACATATTATCGGATGTGGACAATAGTAACTGCAACACATTTTCCAACTACAGTAGTTGATAACATTCATATTATAAGCTTTTTATAAATAATTATTTAATTTAAACAAATAGTTTAATTAAATTTCCTATGCCACTATAAAGAAATCTGAGAAAAACCTGCAACGAACACGGTGGCAGTTAAATACTTTCATATAAAATTAATATACTATCATCCTTAATAATGCGTATAATTCTAATATATGTGGCCTCATATTTCTTACAAAATTCATTAATCTTATCTTGCCATAATCCCACCAACAGTTTTTCGCAATAATCGGTTTCTTTTCCTTGTATCGAACACAACAAACAATTATTTATCAATATCCTTACTTATATTATAAATACGAAGGTGGGTTTGTTTATTTATTGCGCCTTTGCATCTTAACTAATTAACCGAATATTACGAAGTTTTGGGCACACGTTGTCAAAGGTACAGAGAAGTAGTGAAGGTAATTTATTCATTGTATAAAAAGTACTGCTTTGTGTTAACGGTGTATGGACTCAACATGTTTATTAACACAAACGTCTACCTCACCTGTAAGTACGTAGTTCACCCTGATAATCAAGGACTGAGGCTCTGATGACAGGTGCTCTGGCGAGTATACCAGATTTTCACTATCAACAGGTGGGAAGACTTGTACATTGGTAGAGGCTCCACACACAAGTGGAATAAGAGAAAAAGTACAAACATATGGGTGCAAAAGATGGGAGGAATAGAGTTGTCATAGCCATTAAAGAAAAACATCTCAATAATATCTTAGAGGTTAATCTTATAAATGATAGATTAATGTCTCTAAAAGTTATAGTGAACGGAGAAGTCATAAAGGTGATTTCTGCATATGCGGCCCGGTCGGGTTGTAGTCTAACCGAAAAATATACTTTTTGGACAACGCTAAAAGACTTACTTCTAGAATCACTACACGAGCTAGGAGTTATACTACTCACCAAACACTTCGACTGTGTGTTGCTCTCTTTTCCAAATGCATCATAGTCCCAATTTATAAAGGGTAAGGTAGTTAGTATGAGTGCAACAGAGGCTTTTCAGCTACACTGTGATGTTCTATGAGAGAGTGATTGATAGCAGCTGAGTATTCATTATCCAAAAAGCACTATAGCTTCTTACCCGACTTGTCTATCATCGTTCCAATGTTCGCTCTAAGCACGATTACTGAGGAATTAGATATCTGGTAGTAAATAGACAAGCAAAACTCGTTACCGAATAAAACGGTTAGAACAATTTACATGCCTTTAAAATTCAATAGCAAATGATTAATTTATTAAGTTAAATTCATAGTATCGAGGAGTTGTAATGCAAGGTTGATTATGCAAAAATAAGCATGTGCCTATGCCATGCTAACTGTTGTTTTGAGTAGCACGCTATATCCCAAGAATCACATATATACATTCAATTATCAGTAGCGACTGGCTGTTGTAGTACCACGCTGAGTCTCGGAGAACAGAATCGTTCATAAAGTATGAGGACCGGATAAATTGCTGATGTTAATAATATTGTCAACACACCTATTACATTGCCTATGATTTAATCAGTAAAGGTTTTTATACATGAAATTCCATACGGATGTAGTCGCGGTCACAGATATTATTGGTAAAATAAAATTCAATTCATATTACCCAAATTTTTTTAGGCATCGTTTGCGATATGTCAGAGTATATTGAATACGATATAGAGTCGAACACGAACAATAACTATTGTATTCACAAAAAATACTGGAAAAAATGTACAGTTCAAAGCTCGAACGATTGTAATCCGATTTCGTGGATATACACGTATTTATTCTCTTATAACGATACGTTTAGTCTTTACTTACTTTGATATAGGCTGCTCAGCCTCTCCTCAAAAGGAAATGTATAAGAAGATTATGTATTATTTTAATACAAGCAACAAAATATCTACGAGCCAAGAACAATTTTGTCCTTTATTTTTCTACTGGATTTATCTTGTGCCTCAGCTTGTGTCATTGTAGATTTGTTATATACGTCGGGAACAGCATTTATTCTGGATGCAATGTTATGTCCTTTTATGTCCTGTCCTTCTAATATTAGTACAGATAAGTATTATTAGGTGGTAGAGCTACGCTGGTAGGTGGTAGAGCTACGCTGAAGCTATTACTGGTTTCAGCATGAATGGGTCGGCTCGCCCGGGGTAGTACCACCCTCTCACAGAAAACCGACGTGAAGTAACAGTGCTTACACTGTTGCGTTTCGTTCGGTCAGTGAGAGCGCCGGAGGCCCACATATATTAAAAGGCCGGCAACGCACTTGCGACTTCCCTGGTGTTGCTAGTGTCTATGGACAGTGGTGATCACTTACCATCAGGTGACCCACCTGTTCGTTTGCCCCCTATAACATAAAAAAAAAAAAAAAAAAATTATTAATATTCAAAGTAAGGAAACCACTCAGGTGATCTCTGGGACTTAGTGCCTGAAACAACTACGCCTTTCACCTTGTGCCCTCAAGTATTTCCAATACCATAGATCCCGGAACACATCAGCAAGCGTTAGTACTATCCAGCAGATTCCTATACAATTAAGCATGCACAGATTTTTGTCACCATAGTAAATATAAGTCATTTTTACCGGTTGATAGGATACGACTATCATATCCGACTAAATTGTGACGATCATACATTAAATGTAACAACCGAAACAATTTACGCTTAGGCTTAACGCGTTGCTGGATCAGACGATGTACCTATTTATATAAATAAAAATAATTTGTCGAAGGTATGTAAGCGCTTCAGGACGGCTATTTGGCAAATTCTTTTTTTGTTATATTTGTAAGTGTCAGGACAAGGTATATATTTCAGGAACTGTAAGACAACAAGAAGACCTTCAAAAATGTTGGAAGATTAACGTTCAGCTGTTCACTTGCCACTTTATTTCACTGGTGCAAAGTCGGGGCGGACAGCTAGAATCCAATATTTAAGCGGATTGGCAAAGTATCAGTATCTGACTGAATCACTATAACTATACATATGATGACTAGTCATATCGACTCTTTTTTTGACATCAACTACTGTATATTGACCTGCCGAGATCATTGCAGGACGGCACGACAGCGGCGAGTGACGATGCATTAATTATACATCTCAATGATCGTCATTGTTTTGGATTAGAGTCCTTCCATCAGGTAAAGTACAGATACTGTGTCGTACCCCAAACAAAATAATATGGAAAGGGAAAAATCGTACATTTTGGGAACGAAGTTCTTTGACTCGGCTTCCTCATCTAAGGAAAAAGCGTTATGCTCCGTCTATGTGACTTTCTGTCTCTCTTTCTTTCTATTACATACAAGTGTGTGTATTGGTAGTGAAATTCGAGTATAGGAGCATCGTATGCTGCTTGTTGCTTGGAAATTTAAACGTATTTCTAAACAGCATTTTTTTAATATAAATCGACTATTTTGAATAAGTAATTTTCAAAAAACGATTTTTTTTTAATTTATTATCCTTATTTTACGGTAAAGAACTGTGTACCTGACGTAGGTCCCATAACTGCATACGTTTTTTTTCATTGAAACATAAATTGCACGAATAAACAGTAACCGTAATCAATGGAATCGTTTTATCTGCAATGTTTCTTTTACAAGGAGTTTCTTATAGTGTAATACATGTTTTTATTTTGGATACAACAAGATACAGACCTTCAGAGTTCATGACTGACAACTGAATATGAACGTCACTCATAGCGGGCGATGCGTGGAAATGATTACGGCCATTAAATATGTAGAGGTTGTGAGTATAAGCGCCTTAATTATTTTTGTACAAACTGTGCATGTGGCTTAGTACGTATTAGCTATTAATTATTTATTAGATTTAGTATAGGTACAATAAGTATACATTTTTATTTACTTGAATAATATATTAAAACATGAACTGAAAATGTGGTATAGAGCAGTGAAAAAAACAGTAAAAAAACATTCACACTATATCTACTACTGATTGGTGAATAATTTAAAAGTAATACTAACTAACATTATTGTAATTATCCCTTGAGCTGTTGTTATTGTTATGCTAAATACACTCAAACTCATTGTCACGACGACTGGTTGAACAATATAGAAGTTGATCTGATGCAGCTTCATCTAATAGCAAGTGAAACATAAACATCTATTTTATACATATCATTCGTATAAGTAGTCACAAAGCATCTTAAATAAAACACACACGTACTCATAAAGGAACCCAACCGTGATTTCCTGACCCATCACAAATGATCCCAAGACCCGCGTGAACAATTTTTGAGCGACCTCGTTATTCATAAAAATCACGGTTCGCAAAACCGAGTGTATTAATAATCCACCTCGACCGAAGATAATCCTGGGCAATCCTTGCCACTCCCGTATCAGATAATCTGTATTAAATATGGAAAACGATCCTGGCCACAAAATTTATACATTTTCAGATGGATAAAGCTCAATCTTTTTTTTTTCAATGAATAATAAAAAGTTGTTTATTGCCAACAAAAAAGAAAGGGGAACACCAATTCGTCCAGTACTACTGCACGCAACAGACAGTAGACCCATGAACAAAAGTTATATGTCAATGCGATGCGGATTCTCAAATAGGCTAGG
This sequence comes from Antheraea assamensis, assembly GCA_035772565.1. NCBI lineage: Eukaryota > Metazoa > Arthropoda > Insecta > Lepidoptera > Saturniidae > Antheraea > Antheraea assamensis. The sequence continues at coordinate 2,807,600 of JAQQSE010000062.1, read as the reverse complement.
AGTGTAATTCGGCTTGATGAAATACCTAAAGCATTCATATTTCTGTTGGAACTTTAAAGTCGCACTAATCAAATAAATGAAAATCGCATTAGATGACATGGGCACGTAAACCAACGAAGCCGAATGAAACACCCGAACGAAAAAGAAGTAGACTCCCGACATGGTGGTCAAACATCAAGAAAACCCAGTTGCAAGAATCGAAAACTCCGAACCGATTGGCTTGGTGTGAAATTGTGAGGAAACCTGACCCCCAAATAATAGGCAAATGGACAAAAAATATATTGTTTCCTGACTCAGGCAGAAAATAGCTTAAGCGTCTTGTAGTGGTGTAACTATACTATTGGAGACCCGTGGCAAATTCATCGGATAAAATGCTTCCTCAATCTAAAATTTGTTACAGTTCCGTTTTCACATTTTTTCACGGCCCCGCTCTAGTCAAGAGCCCTGATATTTTACCAGATCTAACACCCTGTTATTACGTCACTAGTCCCTAGCAAGTTATATTCAACTCCCAGGAGGTAATTAACTGAATTGTCACTACAGTAACCGTACGCTTTTCGTTTCTTGAAATCCAAAGTCAGAGTTCAAGCCCCTTTAATTGAACATAACGTCCTACGGCACTGTTAATGAAATTTCATACCTTTAAACCTGTTGGAAATTATTTTGTCTTTCCTCGACCTGACGAAGGGTAAAGTTTCTCGAATGTATATGTTTCTTTGGCATATTCTGAAGCCTAAACCGCTTGATCGTTCTTAACATAAGAAGTGTCAATAGATTCTTCTTAATTATGTTATGTACACATGTACATATCAAACAAGTTACATAGCATTTAAGTAAAATTACTTGGTATTACAAAAAGAGCAAGGAGAATGATAACTTTTTTTATTTATTCATAATTCTTCCCGTACCTATTTGTAGCCATGATAGTTCAGAGGTAATATGCTAATTACGCTGTACTAAAAAAAAATCTAATTCCGATTTGTATTTTGTACTTCTGATATTTCAATAACCTCCGTAATGAAATCGTGTAAGTCAAAATTAACCATGCTACCTAAGGTGCACAAAGAATGTTGGTCACAAAGCATAAAGAAAGAATGTTTATTATTGGCAAAGTTGCAATTTTATTAGTTTTCCTATTATATTAGTTAAAACACATATAAGTATTTATTACAAAATCACATTTCTGTACATTTTTCCACAAAAATTTGCTATATATTTTTATAATCATCGTTATTATCAACCTTTAAGAGACTCACTGCTGGTCCGCAGGGACCTTCCCAAAGGAATATATAGGCATATAACCACGCCAAACCGCGACATATTGGCGATTTGATAACTCCGGGAAATCTTCACTTCTACATATTCCCACGTATGGTGGGAAGTAATACAATAATATTTTTCAGCTTCAGGTTTCCCCAAGATGTTTTCATTCGCTGTCAGCCGATAGTGTTATTAATTACTACTACACCAGTTTGTATAAAGCCCACTGCTAAATTAAAACATCTAACAGTGGGAATACATATGCTTAATTTTCTCGCCAATGCAAGACACACCAAATATTGGCAATTATGAAGGTCGAAAAATTTACACATTTATATGCATGTTGATAAAGTCGTGACAGTAACTCTCATTTGTTTGTTGCATTTCGGCATCAATCAATACATTTTGTCACGTATGGTGGGTAGTATTACAATAATATTTCTCAGCTTTAGTTTTCCCCGTGATGTTTTCATTCACCGTCAGCCGATAGTGTTACTAATTACTACTACACCAGTTTGTATAAAGCCCATTGCTAAATGGAAACATTTAAAACTGGGAATACATATGCTTAATCTTCTCGCCAATACAAGACATCCCAAAAATTGACAATTTTAAAGATCGAAAAATTTACAAATTTATATACATATTGATAAAGTCGTGACAGTAACTCTCATTTGTTTGTTGCATTTCGGCATCAATCAATACATATCCATCCGTCGATAAGGTCACAGCGAGGATGATAGCGAGGACTACCAACGGATAGTATATCTCGGTTGTCACCCGAATTTTTAAATTGGACAGCACTTGCCTTTGAATACAGAGTGATCAGTTTATCATGCAACAATAAAACACAAGCCTTCAATATTTTAAATAAATGATTAAAAATTGCAGTATGAAGCTTCTGTAAGCCCCTAAATATTATGTCGCAGCGAGTTTATATCTGAACGTAAAATTTATTATTCACATATTGTTTAACCATTTTATGAGATCGTCTTATGTTATTAGGATATTAAAAAATATGAAACGCACGTCGAATTTATGATGAAATTCGTTGTTTTATGCGAGAATTATTTATTTGCCAGATGGGTGCAAGGTCGCCCTTTGAATTGCCTTTATTATTTAATTTTTATACAGTAAAAATGTCTCACGTCTCGTCGGGTGCTTATTTTGCATTCGGATTACATAACTTCATTTACATAAATTACTATTGTTTCGTAGTTGTAGCCATTTCTAGCAATACTTGAATACTATTGGTTATCGGTACCTTAAAATGCGACTAACGCTTGACATATCCTGTAAACTCAACGAATCCTAACGTGGTACTGTCTCAAGCCTAGGACCAATCCCCCAGAGTGGAAACCTCGAGCTCGCTGCTAGCGCGATACAGTGTCACTGGACTTACTAATTTTCACACACATCAGTATGCAGTGCGTTGTACCTCACACACGTGAACACGCACTCTGTAGATACGCATATTTTGGAAGAGTTTTGTCTTATTTTTTTATTTTGGTCATTTAGTGTTAATCAAATTGGCAGATTCTAAATAAAGTTACGTGCTAGTGAGGCATACGTATGTATCTTATTAAAGCGTAGGTACATATAAAATTACGTTAGCTAGTTTGGTCAACTGAGATAGACTCGCGATGTAGCGCATCCAAGACAACAGTCCGCGCCGAGTTTGGGCCACTTTGATTCCCTTGAGCTTGTTGCCATACGGCTGATTTCCTTAAACACTCTCCCAAAAAGCTCGGTGAAGATGTGAAAACGCGTAAAGGAGCTGGTGGGACCGAGTTATTATGACCTACCAGGTGGGTTGCGGTGAAAGTAAGAGTAGATACAAAATGCGTCAAAGAAAAAGAGAACGTGGAGCGGTAGGTGGTCTTACCTATAAATAAATACAATAACAAAGACACCAAAAACCGTGAAATAACCTGCAAACTCAGCACCTTATACGGAGCAGTGGCGTTTCTGAATTCTCCCCTTTTGTGAAGAAATGTTACCGGCTACGTTATAAGCGTGAGAGAGATTGCAGTTCTCCAAAGAGTGCGTTTCGATATAATTTTCTCATATATTAGCAATGTGCCCAACGCGTAATGTGACATTTCATAATTTTCTTCTTTTTTCGTGTCAAAATGACAGTAATATAGTTTTTATTATCAAAAGCGTATACATACTTCGTACTCGAACGCAATTATTAAATTTATTTATAAGGGCGAATCAGCGCGTCCGGCCAACAGCGATTAGTTTAAAAAAAGAACGTGACATTCTCACTTACCTCGTTGTGTCACACCATTTTATAATAATTCGTAACTATATTTAGTATTGCATTCCTGTATCTTAGTCAGTTAATCCATTAAATTATATTGATCTAGCCGTCATGAGTGGCGTTAAATCATTGTCTATCCCCTCATTGTTGCCCTAAAATATAACATGGATTTCAGGAATATAAATTCATAAATAATATACAAAACAATGTCTTATTCTAAGAACAGAGTAAATAAACTGGCAACTGCACGCGATTTTATTATCGTTTACTATATAAAATTAAATGTAGATAAAACATAACCTGTATACTTCTAAGATATAATGTATATCTTCATATTGATTAAAGAATCTTCAGAATCGAATCAATAGTTTCTGAAATTAAGCCCATGTTGTTTATAGTGTACTATAGAAATAACAATATTTTATGTAACATAGATAAACTAAAACACCTCTAATATATATTTTTAGTGTAACAAAAAGCTACTATATATATACATACTCGTATATATTTGCATATCCTTGACCTAAAATGTCAAGTACAAGTTGAAAAAATACTGAAAACAAAAATCATACTTTCATGTCACAGTGACCATCCTTAGGGGAAAGCTGTAACCGCATATACTCGTATATTCTTCCCGTTCGCAATAGACTCTCGAAAAAGGTCTTTGTAGACTTAACAAGGATACACCCGTGAGTCCACTGTTATCTCAAACCGCCTGTCAGAATTCCAACTCGCCTAGAGAGAAATTTTCCTGCAACTGCAGTCACAGAAATACTTGATCATTTAAAAATATTTATATATACCTATACTTTATTATTTCTATTAAGTTACAACAAAAAATACTTTATTAGTTTTAACGTTTGACCACAATCATCTCATCTGATATTAGATAACGATGTGGTCTAAGATGGTGGATGTGCTAAACGTGGAGGAGGACTGGCTTACAAGTGCAGCTACCGAAACACACGAACGGTGCTTGGCGGCAGATTTATATTTTGAGGCTAGTCATTAAGCCAGGGAACTTAGAAATAGCCCTACCAGCACGCTATGCTTTCATCACGATGGAAATTTCACCAAAAGCTCCGACTAAGTTGCAAGGATTTAAATTTACATCGACCGACGCGGTGTCCGAACACGCTATTAAGTAAGCCATCTTCGCTTCGATATATTCCAAATATTGAGTAAGCAATCTATACATTGTCGTACATCGAGCTTTTAACATTTATTTACTTCAGCAAGCTTAAATACATTAAGCAATACACATATACAAATACGAATGCAATAAACATTGATATTTATTACTGTAAGTTAAATTTGTATATAAGCTAATAGGCCACGCGCATCAATTGCTTCAATTTAAAATGATTGTTTAAATGTCGTTTGCACTGGAAGACAATTGATTTTTTGGACTTGTTCAGATAAAAATCAAAATAGACTTTCTATCACACATTATACTGCAGTCAAATTTACACGTTGTAGTACTATAGTCACAGTTCGCTAGAAGATTTCTTACTTTTGTTTCACTTCGTATTCACATCGATATCTAGAAAATAACTCTACTGGGAAGCGAAACACCGTGGCGCGCTTATATACCTACGGTTCACTAAATAAAGGCGGAAAACTCTAGAAAACCGACGTCATTATTCGAGCAATTTGGCAAAGTTCGAGACGGACTATTTCTAAAAAGCCTTTGTTTCTGGTTCCCACGGTTGCTGATTCATCCGGTGTTTATATGTAAAGAGTTCGCACTCGAACACCGTTTGACAGATTACCATGAAAGTGGCACATCTTTGGTATCTATTTTATCTTTTTACTATACCTTATCATAAATGGAACCACAGCGTATCAACAACTTCCATGCTATTCAACCAATCATCCTAAAAATTGGTAAAAAGCATATGCTGCCGAAGGCAAAACAGTTCTACTTAATAACATTATTAAATCTTATTGACCATCAAAGTATAACTTAATTAATCGATCTAGAAACATGAAATTATGTAGAGATTTTCTTTATATACGAGATTACAAGGTACTAAGATTTCTGATTAATACCCTAAAGGACTTAAATAGTTCCATTAAAATAAAATCCCAACGCGTAAACAGCCAGCAAAAAACATATTTTCAAAACGAAAATATTTTTCTGAAATTTTATAAATATTTTCATTATTAAATCCCTAACAATAAAGTTAAACTCTAATTTCATTGTCTTTCATATTACTGCATCACTCTCCCGGGATGTCTTTGCGAGAAGCCATGTCATTGGACCACAAAGGACGATCCTAAAACAACGAATTAATGTCATTATACATTTAACTTCAGTTCAAGTCAGGAATGTTAACACAGCTACCGAAAATCGTAAACATTCTAAATCATGGGCATGCAAAGTAATCTCGCGTATTTCTTAAAATGTAAACTGTAGTATCATATTTAATTAAACATGTTCAACAAAAGCAGAGAACTCACTCACTACATCATTAAGCGTGACCTTTGCCTTCACTCTCTTTTCTCGTGTTTTCCATTTAATGTTAGTACGGTTTTATTTTCGTCCCATTAGGAAAATATATTAAATGTTTATCGTTATCAAATCGTATGTTTATTTTATATATGTATTCTGTACTCTTCTGAAAGTTGATGTAGCCCACAGTACACAAATTAGTTGAGAATCAAATCGAGTTTTAACAAAAACTGTGGTCGTTTTGTTACACTTTTGTACAATATATACGGGCATTCTATTCTAAACATGTTGAAATGCATATAATAGTATATTTATGTAACAATAGCTTTTGGCCGCGCCTTCGCTCTTATGTATATAATATAAGATATTTTTTTTATCCCTCGGGAACAGGATGTATTTTTGAACGGTACTCTATGTCTTTTTCTGTACTCCTGATAACGTATATGTCAAATTTAATAACATATTATATGAAATTAATATAAATAAATAAAAAACCCTATATTTTTTTACATAGTCAAAGATTTTTATATATAATGCTGTATTTTTTTCAATACTACTTACTACTGCTTTAACGATAAGAGGAACAAAGCCTATTAGCTGGTCCCAAGAGTCTATATAAATAGATTGAACAGAAATTTCGTCCATTTTTTTTTCAATCATACACAATTTACAATCAGCGTTTAAATGTAAATGCCACTCAACTATCCTTTTTAATAAAAACAATCACTGGATACAAGTCTTTTAAGCTGTCATAGGTTTCTCAGCAAATGCAGCGATAATTATTTTAAAAATATAATTTGCGTTTCAATCTCACATATATACAATACCTATATATAAGATCAATACATTCAAAGAACATTTAAACCATTGCTACAAAGCTGGCACACCCATGTGTATTTTTATGAACAAGATTGGTGCTGTACTACAACATTTCTGCACTTAGAAAAAGCCCTACCATTATGCATGCTATGGTTTCATCACGATGTTTTCCTTCAATGAAAGCCCGACTCAGTTGCTAGGATTTGAACCTACGTCCTTCGACGCTGTGTCCGAACACGCTATCAACTAAGCCATCATTGCCTTCAATTTAGTGTTTTTTTCAGATTTTTTAACCCTGAATTTTTCACTCTTCCGTGGGATTTTTTAAACACTTTCCTTCATATAGATCTAGTTCTGAAAATTATAAACACAACAGAAACAGAATAAGCCAAAGAAGTATAGTAGATTCTGAAGTGATGCGCTTACATACCAATAGGCAATTTATTTTTAATTGTATAGATAGATACAATAGATCAGAACGTAAATTTCAACATCGTAAAATCTTATACATGTTTTGAATATCATAAACCTTCTTGTCTATTGTATTTGACAGAGCGACATACAATTGACAAGGGTCACTGTTTTGTTTGATACCGTTAAGTCTATTGTCTAATTCCGAAGGTAAGCTCATGATCCTTTGATGTTACGCTATTACGTCTCAGGGTAAATGTATACATATAAATAAAGCTGAAACTGTTTGTCGTTTCTTCGTGCTAATCTCCTGGAAAAGCTTAACCGATTATGACGAGACTTACTGACAGAAGGACATTTGTAACTGCTACATAAACTTCATAGCATTACACTTTTACGTACTGGTTAATAAACAGTAATGGTAAAATTTGACAAAATTGACTTTAAAAAGCCGTACAAATCAACATGCGGGTTCCTTTTAGTCTATAGGTGAAAGCTAAGTAAAGATTTTTGGTAATTCAACCAATAAGATGGTGTAAAAGGGTAATGAAAATTTGTATGAAAATTCGACATTTTTAAGTTACCCAGTTCGTTGTTTTTTTACATATAAAAAAATCAAATAAAGAGTCGAAAATAGAAAACGCGTGTGAAGACGCGGGAAATCGCGAGTATATAATATAATTGACAGCCCTATAATAATTTCAGATAAAACTTGTAGTAACCATCTAGTAATGAATATTATTAGAGAATTACTAGTCACAGTCCAAAGAAAGAGGGTTGCAATTGTTGTTTTTTTTTTTAATATTTACTAACTGACTAACTTAAAACAGAAAAAAGGTGCGTTTAATAGAAATATTTGGTCAGCTATAAGCTACCATTTTTAAATTGTACATACACGCTTGAGCTACACACTTTTCGACTTTTCTGTGATTTGTATTTTAGTTAAGCACTCCCCTTTTCTTTACAACGGTAGAATAAACCAATAAGAGACGGGTTTTATTAATGTATGCATAACAACAAAATAGGCTCCGAGCATATGGGACCTTATAAAATTTAATAAACAACATCATGTCAACATCTAACTGGCATGTTATGGCGGTTGTGGAATGTCAATAAAATATGTAAAAGCTTTTCCCGCGACTTTGTTTTTGTGAATAAGGTATTGTTACTTCATGGAAAGGATTATCGAGAAGTGTCTATTTTTTCTCCGGTATAGCATCTGCCTATGGGGGCAATTTCGCCAGTGTCAAGTGTGACAAATACACGTTTTAAGCTTTATTGCCAAAACACTACATATTATAAAACAATGTCGTCCACCGCGTCTGTCTGTATGTCTGTATGTTCGTGATAAACTCGAAGACTACTGAACGGATTGTAATGCGGCCTTCACCAATAAGTAGAGTACTACATGAGGAGGTATAATTTAGCAGGACATCGTCCGCCGAGCCTACTAGTATTCAATATAATGTAAAATAACCTAAAATGGCAGGACACAGAACAAACATAGAAAAGTAATACTGTGACATGTGTATCGCAGAGAGAATATATAATGATATATTGGAAATATAGTTTTTTTTTTTTTCGAACTGACCTACACTGCCAGCATTATGCCTTCACAGTTTCACCGGACTACTAAGGGGAGCGCTTAGGGGCCATATACAAATACATAGCATAGTTATATAGGTACAAACATAGATGGCATTAGAGTTTTATATTATTATGGGACTATTACTTATTGAGTTGCAATTTTGACGTTAATACTTAACCTCTATACAATATTTAACGATTTTATTGTATTTTTTTTTTTCGATCTGACTACACTGTTGGCTTGTTAAGGCCGTTACAGTTTCACCGATATCTCGGTTTAGTACTTTTATTTCGTTTATAGCTTAGACAGTAACGTGAAAAGTTGTCTATCTACAAGTAACGTCTCGTCTAAAATTGTTTTAGAAGTTTCGGGAATTAATTTTTTTTTATTTACATTTATAATTTTAAGTGCGAAAACGACCACGACCACCAACTTTGTCGCTTTTGCAATTTACTATTTGAAAATTGTATTTTTGTAATTATTTACTAATTCTATATAGATCCCGTTAATTTTATGATAATTGTATATTTAGAAGAAATTATGAAGCGATGATGGCTCAGTCGGTAGTGTGTTCGGACACAGCGTCGAAGGACGTAGGTTCGAATCCAAGCATCTGAGTCGGAGCTTTCGGTGAAGGAATACATCGTGATGAAACCATAGCATGGTGGTAGGGCTTTTTCTAAGTCCGTCTGGCTAGCTACCACCCTCAAGTTGAAAATCTGCCGGCAAGCACCTGTTGGTGTGTTCCGGCAGCTGCACTTGAGAGCCAGTCTTCTCTAGGTTTAGCGTGACTACCAGACCACATCGTCATTTAACATCAGATGAGATTGTGGTCAAACGCTTACCTATAAAGCATAAAAAAAAAAACAAAATAAAAATATATATATATATATATTTTTTTTTTCAATATATTTTTTATCTATTAGGACGTATTCAAAGGGTTATCAAGTTATCGTAAATATATTATTCATACTTTATCGACTAAAATATAAAAATAAGCTTAGAATTTCGTTTAATACCTTACAGTAAGTCCAATATCTGGGAAATTAAGTAGATAATTGCAAATCCCTTTTGAGAATTTATTGCCTTGCTTGCTTTTATTTTTCTCATTGGACTTTTGAAAACAATTAACGATGAAAGTAAATAGTAAGACAGAGAGCTGATATCTGTTTTAATAAATCCCTAGTTCCGTCTGTATATTTGATTTGTTTTTTTTTATTTTGTGAAATAAAAAAAATCTGTTATTTATTTATATGATCAGGATTTATTTCAAAAACGACGAAATTGAATTTTATAAAATATTGTGCATGGAATGTTCGAGTGTACATACGAGTATGTCATTATAAAATAGTAAAATGGACAATAATATAATTTGAAATTATTGACGTCTAGCTAATGATTGTATAAAAAATTCGCACGAAACCACGTGTCGTTTATTATTTATAAATAAAGCCAGTCAACATGTTATGATTTATTTTATATACGGATATTAACTTAGGCCTTTTTTATACACGATATTTAATTTATGTATATACATTTAACTAGCTGACCCAGTGAACTTGGTACCGCCTAACAGTCTCGATTCTTTAATTTTTGATCTTTAATACTTATTCTGCTATTAGGGACGTTACATAATGTTACCATCGTATAAATATTGACAAATATTGACATTAATATTTATACGATACTAAGGTCACTCAATTGTTTTGCCTTCCCGAAACCTTTCCACTAACACTTAAACCTTATGCTATAGTATTAAAGTTCAAATTGACTTTTAAGTATTATTACGAATCGTTTGTATGGGAGTATAGAAAACTGTTGTTTTTAGTCTTTTTCAAGCAATTTTTTAATTTTTTTTCTCTCCGTTATATCCATCCACGTACTACAAGGAATATTCCAAAAAAAAGAATTAGCGAAATCGGTTTAGCTGCTCTCGAGATTTGCGCTTAGCAACACATTCAGCAATTCATTTTTTATTTATAGATTATATAATATTTAAAAATGAAATAATTTAATTCCATTAAGATTCTTTTACACATCGCTCTTAACATTCTTAGTCATTGTGGTTACAATATTGTTATATGTAGGGTACTATCAAGTTTTATAAGTAATGTCTATTCTAAACAATCGTGTACTGTGTTATATTACTTACTAGCGGCCCGCTCCGGCTTCGCACGGGTATAAATTATATAGCTTATGTCAGTCACTGAAAAAATGATTAAAATCGATCCAGTAGTTTTGATTTATTCATTACTGCCCGTGGCCCGCACGCGTTAAATTTGGAGTAACCTCAAAAATAACAGTATTTCTCCACTATTTAATTTATGTTATTATACATATAAACCTTCCTCTTCAATCACTCTATCTATTAAAAAAACCGCATCAAAATCTGTTGCGTAGTTTTAAAGATTTAAGCATACATAGGGATATAGGGACAGAGAAAGCGACTTTGTTTTATACTGTGTAGTGAAGATTTAATGGTTTAGGTAAAACTAGTGGTTCTCTAGCGGTCGAAGTCCGATTAAAATTAATAATTGACAGTTTTTTTTTCGCGTCGTAATATGCACATATAATTATCTGTATTACTTTTTGAATTATTTCTGTAAACGGTAAACACTGTATTAAATATTGTAGATAGTACACATAAAGAGAGTGAAGTATGACGAACAGAGACTTATAAATAAATATATCGGATCGTCAATAGTACGGAAAAGAAATCTATTTCAATTTTCTTTTATTGATAAGACTAACCCAATTCACCCAAAGCTACTAAGCAAAAATAATAAAGAAAATCAGTTGACAAATAGAGGAGAAAAAGGTACAGAATTGTTTTATATTCTATAATTTTTAAATAAAATATAGTTTTAGAATGTATTGGATGTAAATTTGTGTCTACTCAATTTAATTTTAACCTGATAATTTGAACAACACAACTACTATAAAACGTTACTAAATAAAAAACTAGAAATTAAAAAAAAAAAACAAATAAATCGGTTTAGTGGTTTTCGTTGTTAAAGCACTCTAACAGACAAACAAACAGACATTTAATTTTTAAGCGCATCCCTTCAAAACGATTGCATCCATTTGCCTAATCCTTATTTTGTTTGTAACTAACTACCAGGACAAGGTTTGTATAAAAGAAAATGTTTGAAAAAGTGAAAAATTTGGGTTAAAACCCTTCATATAAAAAAACTGAGTAAGCAAGTGAGATAGAAGATGGTAGCGACATCGCCAAAAAAATTGATAGATTGTCATTTACTTGCTCAGATGCCATTTTGTCGTACACAGTCGTAGTACAAAGCGAAGCCGGAGCGGGTAGCTAGTAGCCATATAAATATTGTATACTATTATATATTACAAGGACAACAGGAAAGTTTCTTTGAATATTTTTCAATCAATCATGTTCAGATTTCTGGACCGATTGTTATGCAATTTTGCAAAGTAGTTATTTTTGCGATACAGAACAGATATATATTTTGTTCACGCAGCGAAACTAACGCACGACATTCTGTTTTATATACATTTATATAATTTTGGCCTGTTAAATTAAATTAAGCAACTTGATAGCTTCTAAGTTCTTTACGAATAATATCTTAATTTACAATAACGATAAACGTTTAATGAAACGGCCAATATCTCTCGAATGGGTCTGATAACTTTTACCCTTATAGTTGGGGATTTTAGCGTAATGAGGGGTCTAAATGTGTGATCGAAACACATTTATGAACGAAATTTGAGTGGGTTACGCTCGACCCTAGAATTTCAACTACTAATGCGTCAAGTCAAATAACCCATGCGTTTTCTTCTCTGTAATTGCGTTAGTCCGAGACGTTATGAAGGCCCATTCAGGCCAACAGCATATAGTCAGTTCGAATTGGATCAATATGTGAACGACGGTGACGTCTGGAAATGACGCCCTCTCTGTGCATCCACCATAACCGAATGTAATTATTTATAACTATGTTTTAAAAATGTGAGTTATAATATGTTAATTAAAAGATAAACTAGATCGAGTTTCTTGCCGGTTCTTCTCGATGACTGGTTTGTTTTCCGAACCGGTGGTAACTTTGACGTTCATAAGCGCCTTCTCAGGGCCTAAACTGAATAAAGTATTTTTGATTGATTGATTGATTGAAAAATCTCTGTTATTGTATAATAGAATAGTGTTTGCCCCTTACTTTGTCCGCGTTCTATTGTTTTCATGATGTAAAACGAAGACAATGCCTATTACAGACGGTGAAAAGAAATAGAAAATTAAAGAATAGCTATAAAAATTAACGGTTTTTTTTTAAAGCATGAACAAAATATTTTAGTTGAGGATAACATGTTGTAAAATGTATATTATACAGTTTTTTCAGAATGTTGAATCAATCGGTTTTTTTATGAAAATGATGAAGAAATGATATATTTTCAATAAAAAAAAAGTAATAAAGGACTGTCATTGTGTACGCGTTACACAAAACTACTAAATATATTTCGATATTTTTTTTGTTTTAGTTCACAGACAGTTGATCCTAGGACAAGTAATCAAATAACATTAGTTACAAAGAAATTTTTTAATTATCGTTTCTTTCAATTTTTCTATGCTTTTTCCTCTGATTATAAAATATATCGTAAAATAATAAATAACACAGACAAGTCGCGGATATAGGCTTAGATATAATCTAATGTTATATTGTTATTGTTGAGTATCTCAAGTTCAAGAAAAAAGAAATAAATGTACCTTGATGTTTATATTTAGACGTCAAACATTTAGAATAGTCTATATGAAAGTTATAAATATATTATTCCATACTGTAATAAAAAATAAAAAAACATTTTTTGTATAGTCTCTTTGAGACTGAATCACGACAAAACTACTCAACGTATCGGGGTAAGACTATGGCCTGTTGCAGAGTGCAAGCGGGTGGCGGGTGCTTACGCGGACGCGTGTAGATGAAATGTACGTAGACTTTTTTTTTATATTATAGGGGGCAAACGAGCAGGTGGGTCACCTGATGGTAAGTGATCACAGCCGTCCATAAACACTAGCAAAACCAGGGGAGTCGCAAGTGCGTTGCCGGCCTTTTAAATATGTAGGCCTCCGGCGCTCTCACTGGCCGAACGAAACGCAACAGTGCAACCACTGTTACTTCACGTCGGTTTTCTGTGAGAGGGTGGTACTACCCCGGGCGAGCCGACCCATTCATGCTGAAACCAGTGATAGCTTCAGCGTAGCTCTACCACCTAACCTAACTAACCTTCGCTAGCATCACTGTGACTAGCGCTGTTTACGTACATTTAAACTACACGCGTCCGCGTAAGCGCCCGCCACCCGCCCACATTTTGAAGCTGACCTACGACTCGTCAATTCGACATTTTTCGTAGAGGGCTCTAGGCTACTTTTTTTTCACCATTTTTGATGCCCAACGAAGCGAGTGGGAATTGGCTAGTATACCAAATTTTTAGACTTAAATATTGTGTTTCTAAATTATTAACCAACTTGAAGAAAGAAGAGGTTCTCATTTCGGTTGTAGTTTTTTAATGTTATTTTATTTACCTCAGACCTTTGTCATTTATAAACCGATTTGGAAAATATTTTTTTATTCGAAAGGGGATGTTTCAATTTTTATTTAATTAGCACTGGATTTGGGATTTTGAAGATCCACCAGACAACTCCTGAAAATAGAGTAGAAAACATATATATACAGTGATTTAGATATTGGTAAGTTTATGATAATTCAAGACTGCGTAGGCACATAACTATAGTCAAGGATGTTGTGATAGTTTTGTAGAGTATTTTTTTTTAAGTCTATGTTTATATTGTTAAATAAAATTATTGTTTTATTTTTCATTTTGACTAATATTTTAACCTATTAAATGGATTAAAAACAATAACGAAACTTTATTGGTGAGACTCAAAAACCCTTGTCATCGAGCTCCCTAGGTAAAAGGCCGACAAACGGCTCACGTGGGACCAATGACTAATGTTCACATTGCTCTGAACAATATTGTTACAACAGAATTCAGCTGTCTGCAAAGAGGAATTTCACTAAAAGGTTACGTGGTCACCGAGAAGGAGGTGCGAAATAATTTATATTGCTTTACACAGTGCTAAGGTGCGTCTGGTAATATATCGGTAACCTGTGGAAAATAAGCCCTCCGCGTTTGAAAACATGTTGTGTAAGGATTTTAGTGCATACGAATCTTCTTTTAATACATCTCATATATTCTCTAAAAGTTCTGTATGTACTATGTGGTGCTTGCTGCTTTCTTTTTATCACTACATAGTATAAAACAAAGTCGCTTTCTCTGTTCCTATATCCCTATGTATGCTTAAATCTTTAAAACTACGCAACGGATTTTGATGCGGTTTTTTTTAATAGATAGAGCGATTGAAGAGGAAGGTTTATATGTATAATAACATAAATTAAATAGTGGAGAAACACTGTTATTTTTGAGGTTACTCCAAATTTAATACGTGCGTGCCACGGGCAGTAATGAATAAATCAAAACTACTGGATCGATTTTAATCATTTTTTCAGTTAATCACATAGGCTATATATTTTATACCCCTGCGAAGCCGGAGCGGGTCGCTAGTATATTATATATATATATATTTAGCATGCCAACATAAAGATTACATGCCGGTAAAATTAATACATGTAATAGTCACGATCACAGGCATGCATGACATTTAAACATAAAAAAAGATACAATAAAAAAAAAACAGCCTAAATCTAATTACAAATTAAACCATATACTATTTAAAAATAATGTATCAAATAAAGGTACACACGGGTATATTTCGTTTTTGAGTAAGGAGTGCTTATATGGAGCTAATGCATCAAAAATTATATCGGTATTGTTATTTGTGTGTGATATTTAATTATATGACATAATTTAGCCACGCGTACTAAAGGGCTATTATATACAATATTAAGGGTCATAGTTGGAATGGCAAAAACATGTAATAATGGTTTTGTTATTTCATAGAAACTTAGATTCATTATTATGAACTGGCTTTTTATTTAGAACTGTAACTAGCTGCTCGCCCTGGCTTTGTAAAGGTGTAACTAGCGAAGAAAATGAAATCTTCTCTCTATAACACAACTTTGTAATGAAATAAAATTATAACTGAACAGCTGAACGGCAATTCGGTTAATACTTTCTTCTGTGTCACTCTTTCACTCATTTCAGATGGAAAGATTTTTTAAGCACATTTTTTTTTAACTTTTCCGTACGCTTTATCAAACTTTTTTTTTCATACATAAACCTAAACCTAACAATTACACACACCCACACACACACGCACACGCGCGCCCACGCAAACAAGCCTTTGATAACAAAAGTATGTACTGAAACACCCATAATCATAACATCAATAGACCAATAATCTTTTTAACCACAGTTTAAAACAATAATAAGAAATGTTTATCATTAAATTTAACCCAAAGAAGTTTCACTTTCTCCGCGCGTTCACAATAATATACGCAAAGTTTTTTTTTTATTTGTATAGATTTTCTCTAATTAATTCCTGCAACTATTATACTGGTTTTATATTACCTCTGTTGTAACATTTCTGCTTAGCTCTTACAGAAAAACTTAATTATATGAATACTCTAAAAAGTAAGTGGCAACAAAATCACTTCTATCGTCTCGTATAAATACCCGGATAAACGACATACAGTTAAAATAATTTAAGTAAATTTTAAAAGAACTTTAAAAATCCGCTCTTGACCAAAGTTTCAACGAAAGAGTTAAAATTAAACTTTATTAAAATGTTAGGAAAAGTTCAATTCCGTCGAATGATAACGCCAGAATGAGTTGAAAGCGAATTAAAAGGTCAATTAACTTTTTTGTTGAATCAATTATACGAAGTTTATTCAAAAAATGAAGTAACTTTTCCGAATTTAATTAATTGATATCTTAATAATACAAGCTTTTGAGAAATCGAGTTTTGTTTATAGTTTTTCTATGGACAGAAAGATATTTGAGTTAAGAAAAGAAAATTTTATATACAGCAAGCTTGACCACATACGGAGTACTACTGTCGTATCTGGACGGGAGCACCTGACTAACAACTTGACCCATTTGACTCGGCTCAAAGACGAGCCGTGATAATTATTGACGATCGCCTCTTTATGTATATTCTACCGTTAGTATAATGGGTTGCGTCCCGAGGAATTGTTTGACATTATCCCTGTGACTACCTTCCACAATCGCGCCGCTCGTCATCATTCACTTTGGAACCAAAATGGTCGCGGACGGTCCCGGTTCAAGAGAAGTTTGCTCCCACGAACGCTCCGATTGTGGAACGAGGTCCTTGCTGAGGTCTTTCTAGGGGATTACAGTATAGGGTTCTTTAAAAGGGAAGTGAACAATATATTAAAGGATCGGTAACGCGCAAGTGATACCTCCCATGTTGCAAGCGTCCATATGGCGGCACGCACGCTTGTTTACCAGCATCGTGGTATAAAAAAAAGGTTTGGTATTAGATAGAAAAAATGTAATGTACTAATGGTAGTAATATAGACATCATTTATAATTCAATTAATTCTTTATAAAAATTTTACAAATGCGAATATTAGTTTGTTTTTTTGTTAGGGTTTCACGCAATCGAGGGGCCGACACCTGCCGGGGATGCAGAAGTAGTGCCATTGGCAGTTCCTGCTCCCCGGCCAAATAGGTGTGAGAAGGCACCATGGGGGTTTTTAGTCCGTGGGAATCGGACATAACCCACCCCCCGCTGGGCCGACGGGGTAGGTATCCGTTACGGATTTTCCCCATGTTAAAAAAAGGGTTTCACGCATTAACTACTTAATCGATAAACATGAAATTTCTAAACATTCTCAAGAGTACAGAAAAGGATATAAAGTATCTGTCACCCAGAAAAAGTACTGTTCCCGAGGGACAGGTCAAGTATACTTTAATATGGGCGAAACCGCGAGCAGAAACTGGTGTGTAGTAAATAAATTATAACATATTTAATTACAGATTTTTTTCTTAAATTATTAGAAAGGCGGTTTTTCGAATCGAATAAACCATGAAATATAACGAAAACCACCCAACTGTTTATTTTGAAGTTTAAGCCATTGATGTTGTAGTCGTTTTCTTAGTGTCTACTAGCTGCTTGTATTTTCACTTACCTTTATCGGTATGCCATAAAACTATTATTGTCAAGAGATCTTCATTTCTTGCTGGTAGTCGTTTTCTGAAATAATTTTACACTTATCTTTAGGTCATTCATTGACATTCCAACATTACGTTTTTACATATACCTATAACTGTTTCCCGCGATTTTGTCTAGGTTTGTTTCCATGTAGGGAAGATAAAAAGTAGCCCAAGCACTTCTCCTGGCACCACAGCACCACTATCCTAAATTCTATTGCAATCGGTTTAGAGATTTTGTCGTAAAACGGGCAGATATACAGACAACATCACTACATAGTATAAAACAAAGTCGCTTTCTCTGTCCCTATATCCCTATGTATGCTTAAATCTTTAAAACTACGCAACGGATTTTGATGCGGTTTTTTTTAATAGATAGAGCGATTGAAGAGGAAGGTTTATATGTATAATAACATAAATTAAATAGTGGAGAAATACTGTTATTTTTACTTTGTTTTGTAAACTATTGGATCGATTTTAATCATTTTTTCAGTGAATAACATAGGCCATATGTTTTATACCCGTGCGAAGCCGGAGCAGGTCCGCTAGTATTTTATAAAAACAAAAAAAACCCTACTGAAAATTGTCATGAAATAAAAAGTTATATAAAGTAATAGAGTTCATTTATTTAAGACATAATAAGGGTATTGAAATTTGCGATTTCGTAGAAGGTTTATGTCTCACAATGAACGTCTTTGAGCCTGAATGGATAGTTCGTTTACACGCATAATGTTAAATTAAATACCTACAGTCTTCGTCAATGGCCGCATTGAATATAAGTTCGGGTTTACGCGTAATATATACAAGTGTTTATGAGAAAACAAACTTAAATATTGTTATACGAATCTAAAATTGGCATTACTTATTCTTAAATTGTCTCGATGTTATTATTATACATACAATATAATACATATGTATACATACATTTATGTTCTGCGCAACTCCATTCACAGAGCTCGGTCAAATATAATCGACACAGAACTGTTCTAAAACTAGAAGTTTTGTAAGTAAAACCCGATTTCCAATATACTCTGGCGGTATTGTATCAAATTACATCTATTTATTAACGGAGCGAACATAATGGAAGCTGTTTGTAGATATTGTTTCACGTATAAAGCCGAATATTTCATTGTAATTAGATGTGCCGTATACTGATACAGTGGGTATATTGAGTGTCAAAGCATAACTAAGGTAAATGATTATTATAATAGATAGGAATCTCTTGAATTCTGATAAGGGTTATGGAGCTAAAACGGTTTTTTTTTCTAATAATCGTCGAAGGTTTTCATTGTAAATCGTTCGCTAATTTGTATTTTTGTTGAAGTTATACTTCTTTTGGCGCGTTAGGGAAAAATTATGAAAGTAAATATTTACGATGCGCGCGCACTCCGTCACGAAAAACCGACAACCTGAAGTTCTTCTTCTTTATTTTTTTTGGTTCCGTCACGGTTTTTGCACTAGCCAGCGTCAAGCAACAAGATTTTGCCAAGTAAGTGTCTTGGGATAATTATAATGTTCTAACAAGATGGTGGTTTCCTTGTTAGAACTTTCCATGGAGTTTTGGTGGCATCTCACAATGCATGCTCCGTCGTATTATTTTCCATCCACTTCACTTCTGCATAATAACCGAACTATATTACGTAAAACACCACCAATATTACAAAATATAGAGTCTAATAACATAACATAAGATTATGAATAAAATAAAAAAACCACTACATGACAGACTAAGATCCCTCCAAAAACTCCAAACCTGAAGTTAGCTATAGTCAATAATTTATAAAAAAAAAGTGTGTATATATTTAATACCTTTTTCTATAGTTAGTGTCGCTTTTTCTACAAACGTAGAATAAGGCGAAAGATACAAATTTTGTTACGCCAAAGAAGTATAACTTCTAACGCGTGTACATAAGTACACACTATCTTTTTTTTTACTGCCAAAGAGCAGCAAACAGGCAGACGGCACATCTGATGTTAAATGGTTACCGTCGCCTATGGACAACTGCAACACCAGGGGCATCACTGTTGTATTCATGTATAGTAACCTATCATACTTTGTCAGGAAATAAAAATTGAAGTTACACAGTATTTTATAAGCCTACTTCCCATTCTACATATGAATGATGCCATTGCTTTTTCTAAGTCCGCCTGGCTAGCTACCAAACTCAAGTTGAAGATCAGTCTCCAAATACTTCTTGGTGTGTTCCGGCAGCTGCACTTAAGAGCCATTCTCCGTCTAGGTTTAGCGTATTTACCAAATTAGCGTGTTTACTACATCGTTATTTAACATCAGATGAGATTGTGGTCGGACTTAGAAAGATTTGAATTTTTTTTTAATTCAATATCACTAGAAGACTAAAACGAATTTACTGAAAATATGTCTCGTTCATATTATCCTAGACAATTTATCACTAATACCCTCACATGATAATAGTCAACGTAAACAGTTCGGGAAACATGGAAAAAAATTGACGACATAAAATTTTATTGGACCTCTCTAAGTAAAAAAGGTACTGAGGGTCAATAACATCCATTACTGACTTGAGTGGATAAAGTTACTTTTTACCACAGTTTTCTTCGGCGCTGTACAAATTTCCCGAACTTTCTGTGTGACGTTTTCAGAGTAATATTTTTTCTATAGCGTCCGTTCCGCTTAATATCCCTCCTACCCTTTGCTTTTTGTTGGAAGCCCGATCAATTGGTAGCGAGTAACTCGGTTAACTGTGATTCAATTAGCGTTTGATTCGTTTTCTCTTATTCTCGAGTTATTGTTTCTTTGTATAAAGCCGCTTGTGATAAATTGGATGAGACGGCATTACGAACTCTGTGTGTCCTTATATATGAATTTATTTATCTCTGTTATATATATTTTTTTACTACGTAGATGCCCACCCCAGCTTCGTACGGGTGTACTAACAAACAAAATTAGACTCAATCTTCTCTGTCTTCTCTGTAATTATAACCAGTAAATGTATACAAAAGAAAATCTTTATCTTTCAAAAAGTATAGGTTATTTATAAAAGTTTAAAACAAATTAGGTCCAGTACAGGAATAATTTCTGTTACGCGATATTTCGATTCACAAAATTGCTCAGTCGGCAATTATGATTGCTTATTTGATAATTTACTGACAGAGACGACGCTTATTGCAATGAATGCGTCGAGTGTATCACAGCATTGACTATGCTGTTTGATTGCCGCCACTCCCGTGTCAAAGTTCGTTGACGTGCCAAAGAATAAAATGAATTTCCAGCTGCTCAGAACGGTTACGAATACAGATTGTGTTGTCCTCACAAGGAATATTATAGTCGTAAGAATAGGTATATATTATAGTAATTTATTGTGGAAATCCTAACATATAAATCCAAATATGAGTTTATCTGTCTGTTATGCTTACACACCTTAACTAATAATTATGAAATTTTGCTAGCACATTGTCGGGAGTACAGAAAAGGACACAGGATACTGTTTATCAAAGAAAGAAGTACTATTTAAGAAGGATAGGTCAAATTTACATAAAAGAGAGCGTAACAGCATACAAAACTTATTAATATTGCACATTATAACTACTATTTTCGAAATATAGGTCAAATTTACATAAACGAGAGCGAAGCTGCGGGCAAAAGTTAGTAGTCTCCTTTACATAAATTTAACCTAGGCTTCGAAAATAGTACTTCTTTCTCTGATGAACAGTATCCTGTGCATTTATAGTACAATTTTGTATTTGTACAAATACTTACTATCTATCAATTTCTATCGTACTCTATGTAACTAGTATGTACAAAAACACAGTAGGCAACGTACCTACCTAGGAAAATTAATTGAATAACTAGTATAATTTAACTCTATCAAAAGTACAGTAGCAGTACAGTGCAGTACTTACATTTTATTGTTAAGCAAGAAGGCACACACAAACTGGTAACACTTCCGTATTTAATCTTCCGAAGAATCATTATATTTATCAAAGAACGCTCAACTTTCCTTTATTCGTCTTTACCACGAGTGCATATGGGTAGGAGGTTTATATTTCATTTATTTCCAGTCGAGCTTCGCTTCGAGTCTAGGCTATAATAATTGTTCTGGGATTAATAAGTTGAATTATATAGATTGTCTTTATTGTACAACTCTTCCATTCATAATAATTTTTTATTAAACTTTACTATATCAATATAGC
Organism: Antheraea assamensis; assembly: GCA_035772565.1. Classification (NCBI taxonomy): domain Eukaryota; kingdom Metazoa; phylum Arthropoda; class Insecta; order Lepidoptera; family Saturniidae; genus Antheraea; species Antheraea assamensis. Next base: position 2,785,478 of record JAQQSE010000062.1, on the reverse strand, counting down.
TATGTCAATACAAGCTCAAAACGTATCTGTCTATCTGTATATATCTGTTAGCTACCTATGGCGTTGTTCTACTCTCTAACCTAACGTATTTAATTTATTAAAGATCTATTTAAACAATAGGCTAATAGTTAATTGCAAGATCTGCAAGACTCTGGCTGCAAGTCCAAGACCAAGACTAGGCGTATTAATGCAATAGCACTACCAAAACTAAGCTAAGTCTCGTATGTGTCTTGCATTTGGGCAACACTACTTGTGTCGGATTTGCGCACACTGCATGCTCCGATGTGATACACAGTCAAGCATAGTTTAGCTTAGCGACCATCCTTTTTAAAAGTACCCTTATTGTCTCTCTATAAACTGAACGGTTGGCATTAATTGGCAATTCATAGTAAAGTATAACCTCGAATGACGGAGTCTATAATATTCTTCCTATATAAAATCGGATGAGTGCCTTAAACGCTCCCCTTACTAGTCCGGTGAAACTGTAGAGGCCTTGCCAGGACAACAGTGTGGTCAGTTCGAAAAAAAAAAGTCTAGTATTAATACTCTAACTACCAATACCATGAAAAAGAATTTTATTTTACAAGGTTACAATTTGTTTTATTTTACAAGGTACACATCATATATAATAAGATTATATTGTTACAATTATTAAAGTGAAACTATTTTTACATCGCCTCAATTTTTTTCGTCCATCTATCGCATGTCACATCACAGCCGACCGCGGAGTAGGGGTAAAGTTAAAAGGCGCCCGGCAGAGCAGCTAAGGCCAAATTGGCGGCACGATCAAAAAAAAAAAAATATCACTTCCATCGTGGTTTTATTTAAAAAAAAAATCTGTTATCTTATCCAAATTTATTTATTAATTTATATGCAGTATTACATCCTTGTGTAATAAAATGTAAAATTATATAAACATAATATACGGTAAATCTAACTGATAATATACAGTATTGAAGTGATAATCTGTATTTATAGGCTACTCGTCGAAATTGACTCGTACTAAGGTGAAAGATGTCTATGGCAATGTCGGCACTACAGGCGTCTCAATATGTGCTATTATTATATGAACGATACATGTTAGTTATCCGATTATAAAAAGAAATGTTATTTTTACAAAAAAGGATATGTAACAGTCTTTTGCTGCGATGACGAATCGTGTCAAGATTAAACATGTATAGTAATTGTGGACAGTCGATAATATAACTATTGTATATACATAAATTATTTCGCTTAATATACTAGCCTGTTGATAGACATAGATGAGATTTAAAAATATTCAGCACGTTCAAGTTTTTTTTAAATACTTTATTGGTTAGCGTTTGACCACAATCTTATCTGATGTTAAATGATGATGTGGTCAAAGATGGTAGTCACGCTAAACCTAGAGGGAGACTCAAGTGCAGCTGCCGGAACACACCAACAGGTGCTTGGCGACAGATTTTCAACTTGAGGGTGGTAGATAGCCAGACGGACTTAGAAAAAGCCCTACCACCAACAATAATAATATAATCAAAAATTTGATTGGGAGTTTTCATTTCGTACCGTGTCTAAGGCACAGTGTCTTTAAACAGCGTGTGTCTATTCGCTCAATGTCTTTTATAAATGTGTGTCACAGTAATGGGTCTAACTACAGAAGGGTATTCGAGTATAGGCCTCTAAACTTTCTTAGTTATACGAAGTAAGAAGCCAAGGAATAGGTTAAAATTAATAATGCCTTATTAACCTATATAAGTAGTCCGGTGGAACTGTAGAGACCTGTCGAAGCCGACAGTGTATGTCAGTTCGAAAAAAAATAATTAAAAGAAGGTAATCAGTATATCGTGTACCAATGTTTTAATCATCAAAACAAACACAAAACAGCGGAACAAATATCCAGTAAATAACACAGTATATCCAATGAATTAAACAGTTCTAACTGGGAGTGCTTTAAGAGTTGATTGCGAGGTGCACTCGGCTATTTGAATATCAGAACTGTATCACGAGAAGTGGGCACTCAAGTGATACAGACCGCGGTCCTCTGTACGCGAAACGATTTTACGTTTGAATTATTTTAAAAGGCTTCACAGTAAATCTGCGTTTTCATAGTATGCCGTATCAACGTTGGCTTTTATTTATATATTTTTTATCCATTACAATTCAAACAGTGCCCACACTTACGCAGTTTCGTTGCCAAGCACAAGACAAATTATCGCCCATTGGTATATTTGTATTTCTGTTAGTAAATATACAGTTTTTCCTAAATGTTGTTCTGCGTATCCATACTAAAGGAGGACAGTGATCATGAAGATAATATATTAATTGTTTTGTTATGTGTCGGTTTATATGTATGCATTTAGTTTAAACAGAGCTTCAGCTATCTTAAGGGGCACGAAAAAGGACATAGGCAATTTTTATCCAGAAAAATATACTGCTCCCGAGAGATAGCCAAAATCTATATTAACACAAGCGACGGCTAATGCCAATTTTCTATATACTTCATGACATCAAGTAAATTAATTATCACATAACTCAAAGGCCATAGGGTCTCATAAGCTTAATGAATAGGCCCCAGAAAGTTATTTAAATGGTACTTAGGGGATATGTAGGCGACTATTTGGATTCTGGAAGTTTCAATTCTCTAATTTAATTGGTTTTTGGAAAAAAAAGCAAAATATGTAACAAACAGATAAAAAATTCTTAAGATTGACTAAACCGATTGATCTAAATTGTTATATATTTCAGAGGCTTCTAATAGTTTCTAGAAAAAAATTAAAGGCTCTAAAGCTGCATAAGATCATTAAAAAAAATTTTTTTGTTCGTTATAACGTTATTTTAACCTTGATGCAATTTTCGTACAATTGCGATTTTTTTTTCCAAACTATATATATTTACGTACAATGCCATGAGTATTGATAATGTTTAAAAAGAGTACGCCATAGCATTTTTTTATACATATTTATTTTGCTGTTTCTCGAAAACCGATTACATTGGAGATTAGTCCCTATGTATCCCCCAATTACCGTTTAAATAACTTTCTGGGGCCGATTCATTATGCTTCTTTCTGGGGCCGATTCATTATGCTTAGGCCGCTATGGCCTTTACAAATATTTTTATTTTTTTAACTTAAATTACGTATATTGCTGGAACTATAATTCTAGCCACAAAAGAATTCATAATCAATTAGAAATTGCACACTAACGGTTATTTAAGGCACCGACAAGCCATTCATCAGTGCTGGCTAACATAATATAGCGGTGACCGCACTCAGCACATCACAAGTGAGGTTGGGGGGTATAAAGCGCACGGGCTACGGTCGCGTAGGGAATGCCACACGCTTCACCTATCAGAACTGATATGTCCAATTACGGTAAAACCTGCAGCTGTATTTCTTTACGGACGTCCGATCCCAAAGCAGCCCAATATACGGCCCTCTGCCGCGAATTCGGCTAGCCTCGGCTGCGGAACCCGCGGTCGCGGTCGTCTACCGCCTCCCGTCACCTTCCGTATGACCTTAAGTCGAAGGAAATCATCTACAAGTCCGCCGTCAAATGTTGCCGGCATTTCATTCGTGTTTCGACCTCCAACAAGCTCACCAAATATTTCAGGGAGCTCAGCTCCCTTTCTTCACTCACGCGCTCGAGGAAGACCGAGGAGTTCCCTCTGAACTATCATCTGCGATTGCCTGAACGGTCAACAGTCCGGAGCGTGAGCGCATGCACCACCCCCGTACGAAGGCCCCCTTCAATGTCTGGACCGCACCTTGGAAGGCAAGGCTATTTTCAGCCTCAACTCATTAGCTTCCTCGCAAGTCCCAGGTACCCTCGCAGTGTCACAACTGCCAACCTCCGCCCGCTGCCAGTCCCAGGTGTGTCAAGTGTCTCGGGGTTCTTTCGAAATATAACGGTGACCGCACTCAGCACATCACAAGTGAAGTTGGGGGGGTATAAAGCGCACGGGCTACGGTCGCGTATGGAATGCACAACGCTTCACCTATCAGAACTGATATGTCCAATTACGGTAAAACCTGCAGCTGTATTTCTTTAACACGTTGAAATCTTGTAAATTATTCTTAAACTGACATGTAAAATCCCAGTTTGTTATCTTTTCATAGAATAAAAATATTATTAAAATTTTTATGTCATATTATTTTCAATAAAAATTTCAAGTTTAAAAAAAAAATAGGATAAATGCAGGGTGAATGAATTGGCGAAAGGTGTCTGGGGTGGTCTGTGACCCACGAATGTCGTTGAAACTCAAGTGGACCATGTATAAAACTATAATAAGATCAACCGTGTTATATGGATCCGAGTGCTGGGGATAATAGCACCAGTGACAGAGAAGTTAAGGAGTAATAGGTTAGCATGGTACGGGCATATTATGAGAAGAGATGAAAGTCATGTAACAAGAAAAGTTTTGAGTTTGAAAGTGAACGGATATAGGAGTAGAGGAAGACCGAAAAAGGTGTGGATGGATTGTATGAAATATAATATCTGTATAAAAAATGTGATTGCTGAGATGATATCTAACTGGGGAGAGTGGAAAAGGAAAACATGTTGTGCCGACCCTACTTGGGTGGGATAAGGGAAGATGATGATGATAATGATTAATTTCAAGTATCAATATTTCAACCCTTACGTTGTCATTTGTTTAATAAAAATAAAATGATATCTCATTCATATAGATTTTTACACATATTAGCATCTAATTTGAATGTATTAGGAGTTAATTGGTAGTATTGTAGTGTAGTGGTACCATTACAGCCTACAGCGATTCGCTACTGATCACAAATCGCCGACTATACTGCGTCAGATTTAGGACTCTTAAAAATCAGAGCAAACATTTGTTACCGACTTGGCACCAATTACTACCAGCCTTTGAGAATTCTAAATACGACGAAGAATTCTCATAGTAAATACATGAGAAACGCTATATATGAGCCCAAAATTCAATCAAGATTGTGAGGATGAATCGATGTTTGTTATTGTAAACTTTATAGTGGCATAGTTCATATATTAGAATAACGTATACGCTATCATTTCTGAAGGTATAGTTTAAATAGCCCAAAACATAACGATACGTGTCAATTAAATTGGAAAATTTCTGCCATCTGAGAGTGATCTGGGCGTGCACTGCATAATCTGTTAGAGTTCTTTATCAGTCTTTAAGAGACCCACTGCAGGATATTAGGCCTCTTCCTGAAGGAAGGTATGGGCATAACAACCACGCCAGCGTCATGGACGTATTGGCGATTTCAAAACTCTGAGAAGTCCACAATTCTACATTTTTCCCACATACGGTGGCACTACAAGAACATTTCTCAGGGTCAGGTTTCCTCGCGATGTTTCCCTTCACCGTCAACCGATAGTGGCACCAATTTAAATTAGTTAATGTATATGAATTCCGAAAAATTTGTTGGGCATGCTGTGGTTCCAACCTGCGGACGACGGATTGATAAAGATACAGAGACCGCTAATGGTTTATAATCTAACAAAGAGGTATAGAATACATAGGTATAGATTAAATATTAAAAGGACGAAGGTTCTAGTACTCTTCAACATATGGATTTGGCGCACCTTTAATTTGCTGCCCGAAGTAAGCAATCCCGTTTGCCTCCTCCTCCTATATCCTGGGTTGATCATAACTATGCAATTTGTCTCTAATTTATTCTGATTGTAAATAGTACACACAATTCTGAACTAATTATTGAAACATACAACCTATGTTTATATGCCGACAAATTACTATTATACGTATCCAGTGACATAGTAAAATAAACATGTTCACTGTGGTCTGGAATGGAATAGGTAATGCGGCAGATGTCAGTGTTATCACAATCAATGAATCGAAAAGTCTGTGACAACATAATATAAAATTTATATCAAAATGTGAATATCAGGAATTTGCTTTTATTAAAAAAAGTAGAATTAAATTAGTAATGGCTGTAGTTACCAGATATATGCAATTTTTAAGCGTAGAACATTTATTTATTGTTAAGAAACATTTTCTACTATTTTTTCAGGGTTCCATTGATATAGGACTCTAATCCTTATTAAACCGTAGCTTTCGGTGAAGGAAATCATCGTTATGGAACTATAACATGATGGTAGTGCTATTTCTAATACTCACCTGGCTAGTTGCCACTCTCAAATTGAAAATCTGTCGTCAAGCATCTATAAGTTCGTTCCAGTAACTTTATTTGAAAATCAGTTCACCAGTACTTTAAGCGTATTTTCCCAAATAGATCACATTGTCAATGAACACCAGTCAAACAAACAGACAAATACGAATCAAAGTTAAAGACTAAAATAAATCACATATAAAAAGGGGTTGCCTGTTTGCTATCGTTATCAGTACATAGTATAAAACAAAGTCGCTTTCTCTGTCCCTATATCCCTATGTATGCTTAAATCTTTAAAACTACGCAACGGATGTTGATGCGGTTTTTTTTAATAGATAGAGTGAATGAAGAGGAAGGTTTATATGTATAATAACATAAATTAAATAGTGGAGAAATACTGTTATTTTTGAGGTTACTCCAAATTTAACGCGTGCGGGTCACGGGCAGTAATGAATAAATCAAAACTACTGGATCGATTTTAATCATTTTTTCAGTGAATGACATAGGCTATATATTTTATACCCGTGCGAAACCAGAGCGGGCCGCTAGTTTTAAAATAAATAAATAATCAAATACAGAACTCATAGACAGCAAATTATAATATTATAAATGGCTTTAGTTGTAATAAAACCTCCTCGCTATTAGATCTGTATTTAAAGACTGAAGATAACAACGAATCACAGCGCTCGTGGCTCATTGGTTGGACAGGATTCGTACCTACGTTCACTCCTCATTTACACGTTACGATTCGCTCTTTCATATACCCGTTTATATGTTATACTTTTTATTATACGAGCTAATAAGGTGTTTTTAAACGCTAATGACTAATTTAACAAATTATTACAGTAATACAAAACTGTAGCAGTTATAGCGCCAGAATAAATATGGGCATCGTTAGCAAAACAATTGGTTTATTAATGAACTAAAATAAACAAAAATATTTACAGCTACCACATCAGTAATATTTTTTGATGACTGTACCAAAAAAAAAAACATCAAAGAAAGGTAAGACTTTATTGTTTTACGTCGCTTGTTTAAATGATTATGCACTCCTCTTTACGGCTGGTTCGTTACATATCCCATATGTTTTCTTATTCAATAAAGTCAAATTATCCTTCAATTTTGGTGCTTTGATTACTCGTTACGAAGGCAATTTATATTTATAATGCCTTATCGTCGTAAGATAATGTTCTTGTAAGAAATGAATATAAAAAAAACGAAAAACAACTGATTGATGCGATTTATTGTATGAAAAGAATCCGTATTCAAAACGTTTTAAAAAGAAACAATGAACTGTAATTAACAAACATAATTGTTAGTATAGAATACAAAAGAAAAATGCTTCTAAGTAAAAAACCCTACAAGCCACAAGCCAGCAGCAATAAAGTACGCTCAATTGACTGCCATAGATCGTGACGTCACGACGATGTTTTTTTTACTCGTTAATATCGTTGGCTTGAAGCACCTTGACAACTTCACCGAGCTTTGAAGCGAGCGCTGGAGGCACTCAGAACAAATGACAACTAATGCAATGGTGCTTGTATTATGTTGGAGAATAAGCGTTTAAATCTATAGCAAACTCATTTGAACCGTAATTCTCGTTCTGATTTTTATTTCTACATTCTTATTTTGTAGTTATTACTGTTCTATCATTATTTGAAATAGTTATTCTGTTAAATAAATTGATTGTTTATTTAATAGAAACGTATACTTTAACATTTATTTCAAGTATATTAATATTTCGTAGTAGTTTTCATATGTTTATTATTATTACTTCTGTATAGACTTCGGAGAGCAATACGAATTTGTTTTTCATCTTCTTATCCTATATCTTATTTATAAAAAAAAAATTTTTAGTAAAAGTCTGCGTCAGTACGCGCATCACGCAAAAAGTACTGCATAGTTAAGTCCCTATCTAAAAATAAATTACCTTAATTTAATCTAAGTTTATTAAACTTTTAAGAAACAATGACCCTTCATATCGTTACGCATTCATTGATATTTATTCTCTTGCTGAGGCGAAGTGGGACAAGCGATGTCGTGCGTATACGCAGGGCAACTCAGACAAAGCCGCGGGTAGATAATAAGATTAATAAAAACGCTTCCCGAATTATTCTCTTGGGTCATTCATTGGATGGGTTGAGTGCTTATTGGATACCCAACACGCGATACATTTGACAGAAAATCAACCAACGTACAATGTCGAGTGGCTATCGGAACACTAATTGCGGGCTGGCATAAAGACTCTTGATGTGTCCTCATTGGACAATAAGTACCGCTATATATGGGCTATATTGTACTTAAGAGATCTCTTTGACGACAACATTTTTAAAATGTTATGAAATTCAGAAAAAAAACATGTATTTTTTTTTTATATTATAGGGGGCAAACGAACAGGTGGGTCACCTGATTGTAGGTGATCACCGCCGTCCATAGAGACTAGCAACACCAGGGGAGTCGCAAGTGCGTTGCCGGCCTTTTAAATATGTGGGTCTCCGGCGCTCTCACTGACCGAACGAAACGCAACAGTGCAACCACTGTTACTTCACGTCGGTTTTCTGTGAGAGGGTGGTATTACCCCGGGCGAGCCGACCCATTCATGCTGAAACCAGTAATAGCTTCAGCGTAGCTCTACCACCTACCAAAAAACATTTTCATATAACTTTCAAACTTTTTACTCTTTTATATCTGTCTTAACAATATTCAAAGTATCCCCTGATGGATGTTTACCTGTTGAGTATAAAAACTTTTCAAAATTAATTACCTACTTATCTCAAAAATCCTAAGATTCTCTGCTAACTTTCCTGAAAGAATTTAATTTTGACGACTTTCCGAGTGTTTCGAAGCGGTTAGAATTTTTTGTGACAATGGAATAGAAAACTTTTATATTTTATTATTGAAATAGCTGGTGCCCGCGACTTCGTTCGAGCGCAACATGATTATAATGTGTCGTTGGAACTACGTGCCGTATCTATATTCATTTGTAAACTGTCTTTTTTTTTTTGCTATTTGACCCTTTTACTCCCGAGCAATTCTTTTTTAATATTCTTTATAGGTTAGCGTTTGACAACAATCTCTCATCTGATGTTAAATAATGATGTGGTGTAAGAAGGTAGTCACGCTAAACCTAGAAGGAGACTGGTTCTCAAGTCTCAAGTGCAGCTGCTGGAAAACATTAACAGGTGCTTGGCGACAGATTTTCAACTTGAAAGTGGTGGCTAGTCAAAAGGATTTAGTAAAAGCCCTGACACCATGCTATGGTTTCATCACAATGTTGCTAGGATTCGAACCTACGTGCTTCGACGCTGTGTCCGAACAAGCTATCAACTAAGTCATCATCGCTTCAGGGCAAATAGGATTCGCGTGTCCCTGCGTGTTACCACGAAACCACTTATATTATATAATCCTGTGTACATTAAAATGTTAAGTTTAAATTTATTTATATAGTTATTATTAAATTAACTCTTAACATGTTGTATTTGTTTTAGGTAAGAAAATGATTTCACTAAATGGGAGGTTTAACGTCAAAGGTAATGGACCTACATAGGTATGTATTTTTTTAAATCTACATACAACGCTCTATCAGAACTATAACAACGATAAACTTATAATAATTTGAATTGCTTTTAGCATGAAAATGAGCCAAACTTACTAAACAAACAGACGGCGAATAACTTTTTATTGTATCCTATGTAAACATTTCGTAACTCACCAATTCGAGTGTATTGAAATATTTTTTATCGTTACCTAAAACCTCCACAATAAAACAAAAACAAGTTTCGCAACCAGGAACCCATAACTTATAAAGAGAAACAAACAGCACATGTGTCTCACACCTCATCTAAACATTCATTCCAAGGGTTTTGTAAGTTCGCATAGCACAAAAAATGCAGCATGCTTAATTATACTTCCGGAGTTTTTGGCGTGATCTTGGTCTGTCATGTAGTGGCTTTTATATTTTATTCATAATCTTGTGTTATTAGACTCTATATTTTGTGATATTTGTGGTGTTTTACGTAATATAGTTCGGTTATTATGCACAAGTGAAGTGGATGGGAAATAATACCACGGAGCATGTGTTCTGAGATGCCACCAAAACTTGTTAGAACATTATAATTATCACAAGACACTTACTTGAAAGAAAACATTGAGTGGGCAACCAGTGGGCAAGTGCTTCTGTGGTGCCAAAACAAGAAGAAGAAGAAGAATTATACTTCCTATTGTTACTGAAGCCCTTTTTATTTATAAAGTTGTATGTTTTGTTTCATTCCTCATACGTATAAATATGGCAGATATTAATATCATCATTTTTATCTACCGTGTTACGCAAATATATATAATATGTTATATATTCTCTCTATAATATATAGTAACGACCAGTGGCTTAATTTACTAATCGCTTTTTGTACGACATATATGTACACTTTGTCATTAGTAATTACTTTTCCAATAAGATTTTGGACAGTCATTCAGTTTTTACAATTTTCTAAGCTCATTGTTAAGTAAGTAAATTACAATCATAATCCAAACTAATAACATACAGGAGAATTTGAATTCGTTTGTTACGCTTTGACGCTTTAACAGGCCGACCGATTATTATGAAATATAATATATAGGGTGTCAGGGGTACAGAAAGGGATATAGAGTATCTTTCATCAAGAAAAAAAGGATTGTTTATGAGGGATAGGTCTAATCTACAATAACGCGAGAGAAGCTTCGGACAAAAGATCCAAATATAAAGCCTTTTTCGTTTTCGTATCAAAAATAGTTTAATATACATATTCGAAAACATAATTGTTATTATTATTATTTATTGAAATCGCATTGTTATAACTGAATTTCGATGTGAAATGATGACTTTCGATAGAGTATCTATATTTTATTTCAATTTTGCGTTATTTCGTGCCCGTAAATAATCTTCTACAAAAATTCCCAATACCCAGCTATCACAATTTTCTGTTTTGTTATTAATTCTGCTATGACCACAATCGATGATATATTTTTATTGCAGTTTATTCCTTGACTAGCTTTTCCCAGCGGTGTCGCACGCATTACAGTAGATTTTACATATTCCTCGAGAATAGTCCTTTTTTCTGTATGAAAAATATCCTTCTCCTACTATGTCCTTTTCTATATGCCTGACAACGTGTAGGTAAAATTTAATTTTGATTACTTCAGTAGTTAAGGCGGGAAAGCATAACAAATAAACAACCAAACTCACATTCGTAGTTCTTGTATTAGGATAATTGTTGGAAAATTGCATATATTTATTATACATATGTCTTATAATCGTTACATAATGTATAAATTACATTTTAACTATTGTGTGTAGCGTATAGTGGTGCATTTATCTATTTACTCCTGTAATCAATTTTATTAAACAGGCAATTATTTATTATTTAACAAATGGAATTAATAGAGAAAATGTACCTATCATAAGCCCAAACTTATTATATAATTCAAACATAAGATATTAAGTATACCACAGAGCTTACTACTAACTCTACATCGAATGAACATTCTGAATAGAATATTTTCTGTGCCTGCAACTTGGTAAAAGGGAACTGTGTCACATGAGCCAAGGTAAACGACGCCGTACATAGTGCGCGCGTGGCGATGTCAGATATTTTGTTATTTCCCCTGACAAATCGTTTAGGGTTGCCTCGCACCATCTATTCCTAGTTAGATTCCAGTTTACCTATAAATTATTTGCGTCTTTTCCTTTACCGGTTGACTTGTTAAGCTTTTATTGTTTGGTCGAGAGATGCGAAGGAAATATTATTTATGCCATGTATTGAAGCACACAAACTGTTTAGTCCCGTATGCATTCTGAATTGAGTATATGGAAATTTGACATCGCATATTATTATCACTTTTTATAGAAACGTAGGTAATTAAAATATTATTACAATATTTTTTGTGTTCTTTCAAGTGATATATGGAATCCCAAAGGTATTTATTATTGCTTTAGGAGATATATAGATTTATTTAAAAAATAGATATAAAACACTAAAAACTATGCATTTTATAAAAATATGCTAAATAAAGATGAGTTATAATAAAATCTCCACGCATTCAATATTGATGTTGTACAATCAACAACGCATGATACCCACACGTATACGACAGAAAGAGAAAGTTACATGGAGCGGCATAACGCTTTTTCTTTACGTGATGGTTTCTAAAAGTTAACTCCTACCGAAAATCGTTTTAAGGAAATTCATTCGCAATAGAAGCTATCAATCGAACAACTACCACTTACATTAATTTCATACTTGAAGTTATTAAAATTAAGTAAATGTTATAAGTATTTACACCTTAAGAGAGCTATGTCAAAGCTGCCGCGGATTTCAAATAAGCAAGTTAGAAATGACCCGGCTCTTATAATGTGTATTCTTATAATAATACGCGTAGTAGACTCACCTGGAAAGTTGTATCACGATGGAGTCGAGCAGTAAATTAGCCTGAGGCTGTATGTTATAAACAAAAGACTACCGGGAAATAATTAGGTTAGCACTAATTGAAATCGCGAAGATATCGTGCGTCCCAGTGAAAAATGATAATACCCTGCCAAGATAGGCTCAGTGTGACGCATGGCCCGGATAAGCGAGGGGGAAGCTTTACGCTTCACGGCCATATATGAGTGTATTGTCCCAGATTCTATATACTTTTTTATTTACCCTATTTTACCTACTAAGTATATGAGAACGTTACGAGTTCCCCGGTTGGTATGACTAAACAAATCTTCCTAAATACTAATCAAATCGATTCGTTTGTAAAATGCGTTTACTCAAATATGAATTCACTGACGTAGTGTATTTTGAAGGAATAATCAACCAAGAGCTTTGTCTGTACGAGTATCTAATATGTATGAAAACGAATTACATTGGATACTCCGTTTAATATCCGAAACGGCGAAACTGATTTTACCTAGGCCTTTACTGGCTGGTGTAGGAGGACTCTTCAGAATATCATCCAGGCTACATATCAGTATGTTATTCCATAAAGATGATGTAACAGACCCTGTTTAACTCTCGGGAACAGTGCTTATTTCTAGATGAAAAGTACCCTACGTCCTTCTCTATATCCCTGACAATATATGTGCACTATATTAAGGAAATCGGTTCAATAGTTAAGACATGAAAGCGTAACAAACAAATACACCTTGATATCTATAATATTAGATTAGTTAGGATACCTTCTTAATCCGATATGGGTCCATAAATTTCATAGATTTGTCAAAAGCATGTTACTAAAGTTTCCCTTTGTTTTCTCTCTGACATAAACTGGTTTATATCAAATCCCCCATTTCCCGATTTAGATTTGGTAGTGCATCGTCCATCAGCGATTCGCAACCGACGGCCACTCTCTCGCTCTGTACCATTTGTTTCCATTTCCTGGCTCGTGTCGGCGTAAATCGACCATTCTTATTCTGAACGGCCGCTTCCCGCTACCATATACAATGTTTATTTGTAACGTCCTGTATTCTCCTGAGTAGCGGGTTGTATTGTTTTAAAATGTAACAGGCAATAAAGTTTATCGAGTACAACAATTTGTTGCACAAGTTTCTGGACTTTTCTTTGGCAATAAAGTGACAGAAGCGTCTCAAATCTCACACCAAGAACTCTTACTATTTTTGAGCTTTAATTTAAATCTGTAAAATATTCTCAGCTTTTTATTAAAATGATATGATGTAAAAGACAATTGGGTCCACATTAAATATCCAGAATAATTAGCATTTGTAAATTGGGTAAAGATCAATCCTTACTAATATTGTAAATTCGAATGCCGATTTGTTTGCTTATTATAACGCTTTAACACTTTGACTACTGATCCGGTTAGTATAAAATTTTGCATGTACATTCCCTAAGAGTATAGAAAAGGACATAGGGTACATTTGTTCTATAAAAAGTACTGTTAAAGTACCGAGGGATAGATTAAATTTATATTAACGCTAGCAAAGACGCGGGTAAAAGCTCGAAATGTTAACACATTCGATTTTATAAATATTTTAAATATATACACTTTTTAGTATTAATTATTCTTAAGAGATCAATATTAAAGACTTTTCTGTAGGCTCTTAAATGTATTATACATAATAATATTAAGTTATTACATGTACATGAGGTTTAACCAGCATTTAAAACGTAAGAGCGTCTAAAATAATTTTATGACTTCATTGATAAACACATTTATTTATACTAGCGGACACGGCGAACTTCATACCGCCTAACAGTCGATTCTTATTTTAATTTTAATTTTTTAAATTCTTATTTTGCTATTCGGGACGTTATATATTGTTAAATGTTACCATCGTATAAATATTGACATTAATATTTATACGATACTAACGTCACTCAATTGTTTTGCCTTCCCGGAACCTCTCCACTAACACTTAAACCTTATGCTATGGTATTAAAGTTCAAATTGACTTTTAAGTATTATCACGAATCGTTTGTATGGGAGTATAGAAAAGTTTTGTTATTAGACTTTTTCAGGGCAATTTTTTAAATTTTCTCTCCGTAAGAACCATCCTCGTACTTCAAGGAATATTCTAAAAAAGAATTAGCGAAATTGGTTCAGTTGCACTCGGGATTTGCGCTTAACAACACATTCAGTGAGTCATTTTTATATTATAGATTACTTTGTATAAATATAACACACCTATATGTATTATTTTGGAAGAAATTCTCCAGTTAATAATGAAACCCATATTAAAATCTATTGCGTAGTTTAGAAGAACTAAGGACCAACGGATACATACAAGCACACGTGCATAGTAACTTTGTTTTATATTATTTATTTATATATATATTTTTTTTTTTCTAACTGACCTGCACTGTTAGCCTGACAAGGCCTCTACAGTTTCACCGGACTACTAAGGGGAGCGCTTAAGGCACTCACCCGATTGAATATTATTTATAGGTGCAAAATTGTATATTATAGTCGCTAAATTCTGTCTAATAAAAGTTGGGAGTGTTATCCTTTGAATGAGTCGCGTAACTAATTCTAGCTCTGAATATACGGGTTCAATAAAACCACGTTAGAACACTTTTATTAAGTTGTACTGTATATTTTAAAGTCGCGTATTTTTCAGCTAAGCTTGGAATATAGCTTGCAACTACGTTGATCCTCTAAATAGCTTCTTTTACCTCTTAGCATAGACGCTGGTATTAGTAGTCTCTGAAGACTTCGAAACATATAAAAGCTTTATTCATAAATTATTATATAAGAAGTGGGCAAGCTTCATTATTCATTTTCAAACGTCACATACACAACATGAAAGACCTAATTTAATTTTATAAAACAAACCAGCTGCCAGGTCCGGCATTGCACGGACGTCAATCTAGTCAACGAATTACTTTATATCGCCATCTGTTAGAATATTATCGAACTAACTGAGATAATCATGACTCTTTGTTAATAAACAAATAATTCGCAATAAAATAATATTTCGATTATAAATTGAGGCATAAACTATCCTATCTTTCAAGTTGGATCAAACTGCACACAGTGTGCAAAATTTTATTAAAATCGGTTCAGTGGTTTAGGTGTCCATCGCGGACAAACATCGTGACAGGAGATTTATATATATTAAGATATTAATTTATAAAACTATCCAACTCTCCACTATATTAATATATAAATGTACAATAAACCGGTCGTGTCCAGTACTCGGGAACATAACTAGTTACAGCCATCATTTGTTTACCTTTCGAGCTTATTAGCTATAATACTATGCGTGATTATTATGACATAATTGTAAAAAAATATTTTCCGTTTACCTGAACTCAGTTTCTGGTACTAATAATAAAAATTGTTTTTTTTTATACCCTAAAACTGTTTACCAAGGGTATAACCACTTTTGATTCTATACCCCTCATATAATAAATGATGATGCGTCTGATCGATTTCGGGCACAGCGATTATTTAGCTCCGACGCTGATGCGCTCTCATGTGACTTATATAGACAATATTGTTCGAGAAAGTGCGTACACATAGAGGAACTTTAAGAACACTATTCTCATAAAAATAATTAATTGCTGCTGGTCTGCGGGTTTTCAATTGATGGTTATTCGACTGGCTTAAAAATTACTTAATCGTGATTTTACCAGAACTTTCCATTCCAGGTCTGCCAGTTTCTTCTATTGCGTAGAGTTTATGTCACACCTTTTCATATGGCTCTTCAGAGTACATCTTTATACCCAAGAAGTTGTCCGTTTTGCTTACGCTTGCCGGCAACAAGCGTTGAATAAAAAATACGCTTTATCACTCTTTTATCTGACGTTTGTGAAACATACCAGCGAAGCTGTTGCTTCATT
Organism: Antheraea assamensis; assembly: GCA_035772565.1. Taxonomy (NCBI): domain Eukaryota; kingdom Metazoa; phylum Arthropoda; class Insecta; order Lepidoptera; family Saturniidae; genus Antheraea; species Antheraea assamensis. The sequence continues at coordinate 2,769,056 of JAQQSE010000062.1, read as the reverse complement.
AAATACATATAATAAATGTTCTTTGTGAAATACTTTCTACAACTTTCTACAAAGAAAAGTACTAAAAGTAAAAACAATATATATTAAATTACCCCTTTTAAATAGATCAAAACTTCTTTAATATAACACTGAAATCAATAATAATTAAAATATTTTCTATAAACTAACATAATAAAAACGTCGAGATAAAAGAAATCATCGTCGTACTTCAAGCGAAACGTCGCTTTATACCGTGTTTGTTTTCGTTCTGTCGGCAAAAATAAAATATTCCCCGAAACCATTATTTGTTCACGCTCGCACGCACAGAACTACAATCGGATCAAAATCTAATATTAGCTGATATTGTATGGTGGTGCAACATTTAATTTAGACTATCTGAGTGGTACGTTAGATTTGTGTATTGTAAAAATATATTTTGGCCAAATTGATACAGCATTTAATATTTGCTATAGACTATCACTCAGGTACGTTAGATTTATGTATTGTAAAAATATATTTTAGCCAAATTGACCTCAGAGATTTTAGCTATTTAAAGGAACTTTTCTATATTCATAATGTTATAAGAATGAATTGTTATGGCAATTAATTCTAAGCGGTATTTATCTCTATGATAAAAGCTGCTGGTTTCTACGTAGAAATTTTAACTGTTGTTTTTACTCAAAAAAAATGTCACCTTTCCTCATTTTTTTCCTCGACTTTGAAAAACATATTGTTTTTGGAATATGCTCGTGTGTATATACTCGATAATATCTACGACTTCTTCTGCATTATACATTATTTTAACAACATTGCATAAAGGTTAAACTTAAAAATACTTTGCTTATAAAAAGTATTTGTAAACAATATTATCTATTTACTTACCCTCCTCCCCTGCGCATACGTACCACACAGCTTGCTCAATGACAGACGTTTTTTTTGGACATGGTGAAATCCGTCGACGGATATCCACCCTGCAGGACACCTAAGGATGGGTTAGGTTCGATTCGCACGAACTAAAACCCCACGGTGCCGTCTGCAGTGGCAGCACTACGTCTGCTCCTCCTGCAGGTGTTGCCCCTCATATGTGGCCTCGTCAGCGGGTTGAGATCGCTCAAAGCGTAGTTCTTATTAAAAACATATAATAACTATACAGTTCAACTTGAGGGTGGTAACTTAGCCAGGCGGACTTAGAAAAAGCCCTAGCTTTGTTACATAAAAAATAGAAATCGTAATATTTTTTTAATAAGATGTCTAAGATTTTTTTTGCGTTATACTAGGGCTTTTTCTAAGTCCGCCTGGCTAGTTACCACCCTCAAGTTGAAAATATATCACCAAGCAGCTGTTGGTGAGTTCCGGCAGCTGCACTGGAGAGCCAGTCTCCCTTTAAGTTTATCGTGACTACCATCTTAGACCACATCATCATTTAACATCAGATGAGATTGTGGTCAAACGCTAATCTATAAAGTATATAAAAAATGGTCAAAATCTATCCAGTAGTTATTGCGTGATGCGTACACAACGGCAGACATATATTATAGATGTTTATTTGTTACACTTTGTATCCGAAACAGCTTGATAAATTTTAACATATAGGATGTCGTTAGATTAGTATTCATTGCGGTTGTGATAAAGGCGATCTAATATTAATATATAAAAAAGAGACGTTTTCTAGTTTTTTTTTTTCGAACTGATTAAACGCTGTTGGCCTAACGAGCCTTTATAGCTTCACCGGGCTTTTAGGGCGAGCGCTTAGGGCACTCAGCCGAACGGCAACAAGCTCAAGAGTGCCATAGTGGCCGAACCTCGGCTTGGGCGGTTGCCTTGGGATGAACGCGAATAGAACTAAAATAACCATTTAAACTGAGCAAACCATACATGTACACTTTAGTGAGACACATATGCTTACCTTCATATGTATCACACTAAGGCGCACATACATATAGTGTCTGATATTTTCGGCTAAGGTTAACTAGCCAAAAAGGGAAAACGGTCCCTTACAGAACCAGTGTACGTACCGTGTGAATGCAGTGTCACTGTATCGCGCTAGTCGTTTTGTAGTCGAGCTCTGAATAACATTCATTAAATTCAATCTCATCGTTCAAAAACGTTCCAATTTACGAATAATGTTTTTGTTTAGATGTTTATTAGGAATATTTATTTATTTTATGTTAAATTGGTTATAATTATTGTGACATTTGGCTTAAAGAAAATGATGTAATTATTAAAATAAGCAATATATAAGTTTAAAATAATACCCTAAATTGCGTAAAGTGGAACAACAGTATAATTTCAGAATAATTACATTGTGAAATGTCAATAACGTTATATTGTAGTAGTTGTCATTTACTTCAAAATTGTCTAATTTCTTCTTCTTCTTGTTTTGGCACCGCAGAAGCACTTGCCAGTGTCAATGTTTTGTTTCAAGTAAGTGTCTTGTGATAATTATAATGTTCTAACAAGATGGTGGTTTCTTTGTTAGAACTTTCCATGGAGTTTTGGTGGCAACTCAGAATGCATGCTCCGTGGTATTATTTCCCATCCACTTCACTTGTGTATAATAATCGAACTATATTACGTAAAACACCACCAATATTACATAATATAGAGTCTGATAACACAAGATTATGAATAAAATATAAAAACCACTACATGACAGACTAAGATCCCGCCAAAAACTCCAATTGTCTAATTTATCTACATTTTCCAAATTAATTACACACATGAAATCAATAATTACTACAAAACGTCTTTTGCCGGCAAATAGAAATAAAATAAATCACAACAATAAAATGAGAACTGTCAACTTAGACAAATGTTATGTAATGTTTAAATTGAAACAGTGTCTAAAACTACCTTGTTACTACTCGAAATATTAGTTCTCGACATGTTAAAATAAAATCAGTGTTTGCCTACAAACTATCTAATTATATATTTTCCCTTACATTTCGACTTCTGTACCTCAAATATGTCAATGTTTGCCTCCACATTCTCTTCATTCAAATAAATAAGGTACCCTACTTTATATAATATTTCCAACAGATGTACCTACATACTTTCTTAAAAGTATTTTTTGCTTTATACATTACCTCTGTAATTGAGAATTTTGTAGGTTATAACCTCTGCAAATTGTACTTACAAAAACCTTTCTAAGCCAAGACCCTTGTCGAAACGTCTATAAATCAAATTCCAAGTTAGATTTACCGAGGTTCTACTGTATATACTAAAACCTACCTAGAGAACATATTTATAAATTGGGAAAAGAATCACGTAAAACGAATATACAGTTCTCGAGTTATAGCCCCACTAACGGACAGACAAGAACACAACGTGTTATAATATGTAAGGAAGGATAAGGGTACGTTGACGACGGTCCATAGTTCGGCGAGCATTATTGTATTCATTAACTCCTACAACACGTAAGCCTTGTAGAAGTTCCTGTTTCATTCTCTCTCTGTTTAATTAATGTTAGCCCAATATTCACCATGGACTTTTGTCTCGAGAACGAAATGATTGTGAACAAAATGAATCAATCAATACGTTTGAAGTTGACTAGCAGAAATCATCACGTAAGGAAAAAGCGTTATGCACTCTCCATTAGACTTTCTCGCTCTTTTTGTCTATTTTATGCGAGTGTATGTACGTACGTACGCTGACTTTTGTATAACTTTAATACTGAACCCGTGGAAATCTCATTAAATTGTTGTAATTGTTTTGTTTTATTTATTTAGCTTTTTTTCCTATGAATTAGTATTTATATCTATTTTTAATAAATGAATAGTATCCCTAAATATTAAATGAAAGTTTTTGATTTGATTGATGAATATAGGTTATTTGCATTGAAAAATGATAGAAAAAAAATCAGATTATACAGACAGAGATACAGAAAATCGTATGGAGGGGACATAATAATTATGACAAAGTAATTTCGTATTAAATGACAATTTACTAAGAAATAATCTTTCCTCAAATATTACACACACGTGTCTTACTGGTAACCTAGAATATAAATGAATATAGCAGCCATTATTGTAATCCCATATAACATAATTAATCCGTAATGGTAAACATTTATACAGTTAGAAATGAGGGATTTATACGAACTGTAATTATCGTATTCCTTTCAGGGCTACCTCATTTATTAAAGATCCAACAGCAACAAATTAAGTCATCTTGTTATTAGGTACAAGATACATGTTTCTTACAAACAATAAAGCTAACCGTAATTAACAATGTTAGTACAAAGTCTGTGTCTAAAACGAGAGAGAAGATATGGCCACTTTTTCATATGCCATTTCAATTAAACTGATTGTCAACCTAACAATTAAATCTTTACATAATTAAAGTAGCGGCGCGATGTAATGGCCATGTTGGCACATTACGACAGTGACGTAGAATGTTATGTCAATTTATTTTCGAATTATTTCAAATACGAGTCGCGTCTATAAGTTTTTGTTTTATAACTAGTATTGTAGTCGCTGATGAAATGATTTAATGAAACTGTTTGCGCCTTTTGAGGCTACATATGTAGGTTTAAAATGAAAATAAAATACGTGCGTTGTCTGATATGATGCGTATAATTCGAGATTTACAAAGTGACTGTTAACGGACGTTTTTCTCTTTATCGCTATTGGCCCGTCGTCGGTGTCACGCTCTATGTATTGCGATCTTGATTTTGAGCGTGAACAGAAACGAAAATACGAAAAATTTGTTTCATATAATTGAATATTGGAATGAAAACGAAAGTGAATACTTATATTTGTAAAAATTTGTACAGAAAGAGACAGAAAAAAGGTGCAACAAAAGAATATAATTGATCAGATTTGTCTATACAGCTATTTTTATAGATCCACTATCAGTTCTAGGTCAATGTTCGAGTGAAATTCGGGAACCAATGAATGCACCAGAATTCCGTGAACCACAACAGAATAACTCGCCAATTAATGTTCCTGTAACTCAACCCCTATCGAGTAGTACGGGTCGACCTATCAGAAAATGTAGACTAAAGAACCTAAATTATAAAGAGTAAAAAAAAAATTAATTATACTAATTGTAAGTAGTTAAAATCACAAATTGTTCTGTTAATTTAAGTGAGGAGAGATCCTCTGTTGGCTTTGGACACGTTTTGTCCCCTCGCTCCTGTTCCCATTCGCTGTCTACACGTTGCCCTATTTTTATATCTGGACTAACTAAAGTATTTGCGGTTCTTCGCCTTAACTGATCAATATGACGGTGTATTTGGTTACCATGTTCATCGGTTATCTTATAATTACAAGGTCCAATAGGAACTTCCACTTTTCCAGGAAGCCATTTATCTCCTTTAAGATATTGTCGGTACCACACGTCTTCCCCGGGGTTCATTATTCTCTCTACGCCCCCTATACTACGTACTTGTCGTTCCTGCGCATTTTTTACTCGTAATTCTTGATTACGTTTAATGATATCTAAACGCGTTCTTAACCGTCGACCCAGCATTAACATTGCTGGACATTCACCAGTAGATGTATGTTCCGTATTCCGATAGTATAACATGAAAGTATTTAATGCATGTGTAATACTTTCCTTTTCAAAATTTGCTTTTTTAATAACCCTTTTAATTGTTCTAACAGCATTTTCTGCAGCACCGTTCGATGATGGATGATACGGTGCTGTAAATATATGTTCTATTCCGCGACTTCGTATGAAAATTTCAAATTCTTTACTGGTAAAAGGTGGACCGTTATCGCTTACTATTTGTCTAGGTAATCCCCACCTACTAAAAAGCTCATTTAGTTTTTCTATCGTACTACCTGCCGCAGTACTGGGAACATTAAATACTTCAATCCATTTTGACATTGCATCTATCACTATAAGGTAAAGTTTTCCAAAAATTGGGCCCAAAAAGTCTAAATGTATTCGCGACCAAGGCTTCTTTGGCCAAGACCAGGGCTGTGGCGTTTGTCGCGGTGGTGCATCTGCCTGTGCCGCACAAGTTACACAACCACGGCACATCTCTTCGATAGCTTCGTCTAATCCTGCCCACCATACGTAACTACGAGCTAGTGATTTTGATTTTACGATACCCATGTGAGGCTCATGTAATAAAGTTAACACCTTTTTCCTGCAATTTTCCGGAATCACTACTCTATGACCCCACATTACACAACCTAACTCCTCATACAATTCCTTTCTCCTATTAAAGTATGGCTGCATTCCCATAATCTCGCACTTTTCAGGCCAACCATTTCTTATATAATACAATACCCTACTACAAACAATATCTTTAATTGTACCTTTCTTTATGTCATTATAATCTAATAAAAATATGTCTTGAGCAAAATGCAAATAAGTTTGTTCAGGTGGTTTTTCAGAATCTGGTTTGTCATGGTGTTCTGGCACTGGCAAACGAGACAAACCATCAGCGCTGTTTTGTCCGGTGCGAACGTATTCAATATCATAATTATATGCAGATAATATTATAGCCCACCTCTGCATACGGCTAGCTGTCATTACGGGAATACTCGCATTTGCTCCAAAAATAGAAACTAAGGGTTTATGATCTGTTCTTAAAATAAAATTTCTACCATAAATATACTGATGAAATTTTTTTACACTGTAAATTATTGCTAATGCTTCTCTGTGAATCTGTGAATAATTTTTCTCAGCACTTGTGAGTGTACGAGATACAAAAGCTACAGGACGTTCTGCACCATCAGCGGTTGGCTGTGATAACACACCTCCTAGCCCAGAAGCACTCGCATCACAGGTTACTATCAAGCGTTTACTTGGATCATAATGCGCTAATACTTGTGAGCTCGTTAAACTTCTTTTGATTTCATCAAAAGACTCTTTGCACTCTAGAGACCAATGCCACGAAACCCCCTTCCTTAGTAAATTATATAGCGGTATCAATTTTTGGCTAAAATTTTGAAGAAATTTCGCAAAGAAATTAGCAAGACCCAAGAACGAACGCAGTTCCGATATATTTTGCGGTCGGGGTATTTTACTGACGGCTTCTATTTTCTTTGGGTCTGCTTTTACACCATCCTTCGAAATAATATGTCCCAGATAAGATACTTCTTGTACTAAGATAACACACTTTTTTTTTTTTAGTCGTAGACCATTTTCAAGCAAACGTCGAAATACTAATTCGAGTGCATTTAAGTGTTCTATTATCGAACGGCCTCCTATTATGACGTCATCAATAAACACTGCTACATTCGGGATTCCCATAAGTAAGTTAGTCATAATGCGTTGAAAAATTCCTGGACTCGAAGACAAACCGAAAACTAAACGATTATACCGGAATAGACCACGATGCGTATTGATAACCGTAAATTGCTTGGATTCATCTAATTCGATCTGATTATATGATTGTGACAAATCCAACTTGCTAAAATATTGAGCTCCATTCAATGCTACAAGTATATCATCCAATCGAGGTAAGGGATAACGGTCAACCAGTAAAGCGGGATTTAAAGTAGACTTATAATCAACGCAAACCCTAAGTGAGCCGTCCGGCTTATTAACAGGAACGAGAGGTGAAGCCCAGTTAGAACAGTCAACAGGTTCAATGACCCCGGTACGTAACATTGCGTCGAGCTCCGAATCAATCCGTTCTCGTAATGCAAATGGTAGCGGTCTTGCGCGACAGAACACTGGTACCGCGTCGTCGCGAACCCGTAACGTCGCCTTGCCTCCCCAGACTGCCATCGAATAACTGCTTAAATCTGTCAATTAATTTACATACATCATTTTCGATCTGATCCTTATTATACTTAAACTCACTGTCGTTCAATTTACCATTAAAACAATTAAAAGTAGGAATAGTTATTTTCAACTCAGTTAGCCATTGCCTCCCGAGTAATGAGGTTGTACCTCCATCAATAATGTACAACTCTAAGTTTTTTGATTTATCTAAATACGTAACCAACGGCTTAATATACCCTAACGGACGAATACATGAACCATCGTAAAAGTTTAAACATAAGTTATTTGGTTGTATGTAATTATGACTAAAGTACTTGTCATATGTATCCTTATTAATACATGAAATTGGCGTACCGGTATCTATTTCCATGTGAATAATTGTTCCGTCAATAGATACCGGTAAACTCAAAGCTTTGTACTTCCTTAGCCCGAAATTATATAAATAAACGGAATCTACCTCGACTTCTTCATCTGATAACAATTCCGAGGCATTCGCCTCGCCAAAATGTAACGCCCGGTTACTAGTCAAATCTTTCGGCCTTGTTGCATTCACTCTTTTGGTCGGACCTGCTCCGCCGGTTGCTCTCGCTCCACCAGCTGCCTCCGCACCACCGACCGCATTAGCTACGCTGACCGGACATACGCGGCGTAGGTGACCTACGCATTTACAACGGCTACACACGTAATTCGGAAAACGACACATTTTATAATTATGCCCCGTCGCTCCGCAACTCCTGCAACCATTTCTTACCGATGCCAGCTCATAGCCTGACGCTGGCCAATTCTGTAAGTGTTTACTTCCTGCCAGTGTACCACGCTGTACACTTACATTGTTCAGTTTCTCAAGCTTGGCACAACTATCAACCGCCGCTGCGTCCCTTTCTGCCGCCTCCAGTGCCGTAGCAATCCTCACGGCATCGGTGAATTTTAAATTTTCATCTTCTGCGAAAAGCCTTTGACGAATGACATCACCCTTAACGCCACAAACAAATTGATCTCGTAAGTTCCCACTTAATTCTTCATTAAAGTTGCAATTCAATGATAGCTTCTTCAATTCTGCTACATATTCGCTTAAACTTTCGTCAATTTGTTGTCTTCTTTACCGGAATCGAAACCTTTCTGCGAGCACCGATGGCTTTGGTTGTAAGTGTTGTTGTAATAATATCTTAGCTTCATCGTATTTTAGTTCCGCAGGCTTCTTCGGACTCGCTAAATTCACTAATAACTCATAGGCGTCATCACCTATAACAGCAATCATAGTCGGCAAACGAAGTTCTTCAGACACATTATTTACTTTCATATACATATCCATACGATCCGCATACAATGTCCATGAACCATTTTTTAAATTAAATTCGTTTATTTTGCCAATAGACATCCTCGTCGCCACTGTAATATTTATTTATATCTTTAATTTTCACAACTTCTTATAAAAGAACGACAGCCCACCCGATAGTCATTTGTCTCTCCATAACTGTAATATTTATTTATATCTTTAATTTTCACAACTGCTTATAAAAGAACGACAGCCCACCCGATAGTCATTTGTCTCTCCATAACTGTAATATTTATTTATATCTTTAATTTTCACAACTGCTTATAAAAGAACGACAGCCCACCCGATAGTCATTTGTCTCTCCATAACTGTAATATTTATTTATATCTTTAATTTTCACAACTGCTTATAAAAGAACGACAGCCCACCCGATAGTCATTTGTCTCTCCATAACTGTAATATTTATTTATATCTTTAATTTTCACAACTGCTTATAAAAGAACGACAGCCCACCCGATAGTCATTTGTCTCTCCATAGCCCTCGAGATTATGAATAAATATTTGTTTCTAACCAGTACACTACAATTTTCACCGTTACCACTACTATCATCAGCTACATTAATTATAACTTCATTTTTCTAAAATATAATCTATGTTCATCTCTCTTTCGTAATCTCCCCTTATTAATTTTATGGACGGATTTATAATATATTTTCGGCACGGTTATCTTATCGGCTATATCAATTGACATTTGATAGCCACGTGGTCTATAAATTTTTGGTGGTCGCACTCTTAATCTGACTAACCTCTGCGCACCTGCTTTATGACCGTAGCATTTGGTCTTATCAAAGTACCGTTTCTTTTTTCTCTTATAAATGATTCTAGTACACACAACAATATTGTTTGTTATTTATGTGTAGCTAGAAGTACTAAAATGTACTATCGTGGATATTGCTCAAGAATTAACCACAAGTCATTAGAATAACGGCTCTAGCATAAGTGTTCAGAAATTACGATTTTCTTAAATTATACGCCGAAATTCCTCGAACATCGAAACATAAACAAGCTTAAGTTTTAGGAGAATCACTCAAAACTGTTTACATTGTGATATTCCGGTAAGACAGTCAGGTCACCTGTCGAACTGTTCAACTTTGATTAATATATCCTAGTAAACAGTCTTCGAGTCTTGGGATTATAAAAGTTGGGTCTAAGTTTTACGACAGTTCTTAATCTATACATTAACAAGTTGCAGCGAATAAAGTGCTTTTAGTTCTTCAACTCTGCTTAAGCTACTTTCTAGATTTAAGACTTGTTTCAACCTTTTTTTGGCAAGTTTCAAGCCAAACCTGATTACAGTCACTTGCTATCGGGATCACTTTTTTTTATACTTTATAGGTAAACGTTTTGACCACAATCTCATCTGATATTAAATGATGATGTGGTCTAAGATGGTAAGTCACGATTAACGTAAAGGGAGACTGGCTCTAAAGGGCAGCTGCCAGAACACACCAACAAGTGCTTGGCGACAGATTTTCAACTGGAGGGTGGTAGCTAGCGAGACGGATTAGAAAAAGCCCTACCACCATGCTATGGCTTCGACTCAGTTGCTTGGATTCGAAACTACGGCCTTCGACGCTGTGTCCGAACACACTACCAACTGAACCATCATCGCTTCAAAACTAAAAACGAACTCAATGCAAGGACACTTACTGTTCGATAAACTAATTCTTAGTCTGAGGACAGTATTTGAGTAACATCTGGAATGTGGAGTGGGTACGTATCACACGATTCTAACAAAATTGACAATGGACGTTGCCAGAATGTTGTGTAGTTCTTTTAAGTATTCTTTCTAGTCATTTTATTTATTCTTATCTTGTTTTTAATTTTTGTTTTTGGCAATCAATCTTCCAGAGTATAACTGCCATTGTCGAATAGGTATTAATATTACAAGTGTCTTGTGATAATTTCAATGTCCTAACAAGATGGCGGCTCTCTTGTTCCAACTTTCCATGGAGTTTTTGTGGCATCTCAGAATTCATGTTCTGTGTTATTATTTCAACACTTACCAATTTTTACAGTATTAAGTAGATCTCTTATCTTTTGAATTTTTATTTTTTTACAATTTCATCAATTTTAAATGTGTTTTGACAAGTGAACTCTTGTACTTGACTTGACTTGAAAAACTAAAAACAAAATGAAGCTTTATATATTTATTCAAGTAAACAACACTGCATCCAAAACAAATGAAGCTATTAACGTAGTAAATTATTTCAGTGTCAGGGTTGTACCTAATGTTTTGGATATGAGATTATTTATATTTGGTGGCAATGTAGGAAGATTTCATCTTAAATACCTTTGCGCAGTGATTTCCAATCTATTTTTATAATAAACGCATTATTATATTTTATTATTCTATTTATAGAAAGTTAAACATTTCGTCACGACTAGTATCAATGGGATTCATTATTGTCGACTCCCATTTTTATTTCGTCGACTCCGAGATTTTATTTTCGCTGGCGTGGACCCCTTGAAGTTGGACATCGACCCTTAGTAAAACATATGGACTACTTTGGGAACCTACGAATTAAAATATTCCCTTATCAATTCTATTAAAATAATTAATATAAATCTATTATCCCAAAGTTTTATACGAAATGAAGGCAACAAGCACAGACACGTGTTAATAAATCCCATAAAAGATGGTTACAATATTAGATTTGATCAAAAATTCATAAAATATTAAATAACTCTTGCAAAATTTTAAGAATATAATTAAAAACTACTTAGACAAATATCTCAAGAAAGTTTCATAACTCAATTAATATTAATTATGATTTTATCCTTCATCGTGCTCTAAAGCCAACTTTAACTTTACTTAAGTCGAAAATTCAAACGAACAATTTTCTACTTTAAATAAATTCAATTATTATAGAGTGTATTCAATTTTTTAATCCAATACAAAAACGTTTATCTTTAAGATTTCTTATAAACCACAATTGAGTGTGACAACCAAATTAACAGCCTAGTCTGTAAATTGAATCCTTAAATTCTTCATTATAATAATAATATAAATTAAATTGGTCATTCCATGTTTTAGGCTCACTAGGACCGGTAACAGTTTTTTAGGTAATAGTGTTAGGTTTTATAATAAAATTCCAAAGCACGTTACCGATCTGCCGGATACTAATTTCAAGCACCATGTCAAGCAGGTTTTAATATCTAAAGGCTATTACAGGGTGGATCAATATGTGAACGACGGTGACGTCTGGAAATGACGCCCTCTCTGTGCATCCATCAAAACCGAATGTAATTATTTATAACTGTTTTAAAAATGTGAGTTATAATACGAGTATGTTAATGAAAAGATAAACCAGATCGAGTTTCTTGCCGGTTCTTCTCGATGACTGGGTTGTTTTCCGAACCGGTGGTAACTTTGACGTTCATAAGCGCCTTCTCAGGGCCTAAACTGAATAAAGTATTTTTGATTTTGATTTTTTGAAAAAATGAATAATATTGGATGCAGAATTCCATTTTCATACGAACTCCATAAGAAATTACGTTAATTGAATTGGTATTTCTAATTTCGAGCAAGAGTAAAAATGAGTTTTTATATTAAAATTACAACAAAAAAAAAACTTAATCCTGTGATACGCTTCGCACCTTTTCAATCTTTTTAATTAAAAATTTTATCGGTGATTATCCAGCCTGATCGTAAACCGCGTTTTAACGTCTTCGTAATTATTTCTAATATTATTACACTGCTCATTGAGTCGTCTAATACGGGTTTTATTAGTTACTATTTATGCCCGCGGCTCGGCACGCCATTTTTATGGAATAACTACTTGAAATTTTGGACTAGTTTTATTGCAATATGAACATATCTCATGATGTCTAAAACTTTTATATTTTTATATAATTTGTCATATTTTGTACAAAAAGGTTGAATATAAAAAAATAACTTTTTTTTTGTATTAAAAAATATTATTCATAATTGTTATAGTATATCATCTTATACTTTCCATCTATATAATAATATCAAAATCGATTAGAAATCTAAAAAATAAAAATAGTTTTTGATTTTTTTCTTTTTATCATATCTTAAAGTATTGTTGATACTTCTTGTACTACATAAACTGAGGAATGATACAAACATCCCTTGTAAAAAAATCATAAAAATCGCTCTTCTCGTTTACAAACAGAAGGCGATTTTTTTACGTTATATTCTACTAGGTCAGACGCCTTTCTAATAGATTTTCTTAATTTTTTAATATCTTAATATACAATTATTTTTTGTTACAGTAGCATGACTGAACTCAAAATCAGAATAGGTTTGATTAGTCGAATCGGTTTAGGACTTATAAGCGTATAACTGTAATCAGAATAAAAAACCACAGTTAAATGCGGAACCAACAAAAATCCATCAAACACACTACCATAGACGGGCGGTTAACTTTACTCCATCACATCCCCCGCGGGCCCCTCGACGTCATCTCAAACTTCGATTCGGTTCGAGCCACCATGGTGGAGCCTTCGAGCACCCTGCCAGCGCGATACTGTGACAACCAATTTACTAGCTAACAACTCACACTACTCTAAACTCCCCCCCCCCACATACGTGCACACACATTTTAAGTACATATGTTCTGTAAGTGATCTTTTATGGTTAGTTAATCGTAGCCAAGTATGGATGATTTAGTTCAATTCGCGATTTTGCTTGCAAGGCGATAGGCCAAACCGATTTACGACCAATTTGGCACCCTTGTGTTAATTTAACCTTTTCGGATGAATAACTTAAGCGGTGCTTCAAAAGTTCCGTAACGCTGCGAAGGCCCTTTAGGCCAACAGCGGATAGTCAGTTCGCAAAAAACCAAAAACAACTGCAACCACCTAAAGACGTACTAATCATCGCAAGTGAGCACCGTCATTGTTATTGTACTATATATATATCCCTATAGCGTTAAATACTAATATTATTGTTATGAAAGTATTATAATTAATTCTATTTTAATTCCAAGAATTTACCAATGAAACAAAAAATGCCTTAAAATGTATACAATATATTTAAAACTCTTGGGTATACATACATTAGTAATACTGTAATTACTTAATATTCGTTCAGCCAGCTTTTGTTACAAGAGGTCGAAATGAATGTCCGCATCTCTGTAAGAGTCAGTCGTCGCGTTAAAGTACAGAACACTAGAAAGCAGGTACGTAATTGGTGTGTCTAGACGGGACATTATATAAACTTAATTAAATCTTAACTTTAACTTAATTCTCTCTTAAACTGTCCCTGGTATTACGGTGATTACCTTATATAACAAAATCGCATTTTATGTATCTAGTTTTATATAGTCTAGATTTCTATAAGAATAATGTTATAGATATTTTTCAGAATGTTTTTTATTTGTTAGTCAGATGTGCCCATTATTTAGACTCTTTTTACAACTTTTTTTTTTTACAAATGTACACAAACCTTTTACTGGTAGAACGCGATAGTTTACTGCTTAATCGGATTACTTAAGTTTAATGACCTATAGATTTGAGTTTTGGTTAGTATTGTGGGATCGAATCACACACAGATTGTCCACAAAAGATTATTCTGAATTATAGTGTACTTAGCATCCACCTGTCTAGGTATACTTTGTGTTCGTTAATTGCGAAGTTCCCCGCGATATAGAGTTTTAACCATAATGGGGCGAATGTCTTTCAAAACCAAAAATAAATTCTCAAAAGTATTAAAATCGGGCGGCAAAGCTTACGATAGACCCCGTCTGATTACGTCACGGGCTCATACCACAGCAGATAAGGTTAACGTAGTAAATTGTTTCATTTGTTCCTCCCGTCGTTATTTAGTTCTGTGGGATGTGCTTAGTGGTCTACACTAGTCAACATCAAAATGCCAACGTTGTGGAATGCCGACTATTCTTGTTTGGGAATTTAGTTTTTTTTTTCCTTATTCTACTAACCTTTGCCATATTCACAATTCAAATATTGTCATTTGAATCTTGTATAATACTAGCAGGCCCGGTGGACGTTGCCCAGGCCTGATAATAAAAAATATATACTTATGTGCATGAAATGCTTAAGGTAACTAATGTATGCAATTTGATAAGGATTAATACTGTATCTGTTTTACTGTATACTGTTTTATAATATGAAATGATAATGAAGGTGTATTTTGAATTATATGTTCTTTCGAAAAATATCGTAAGAACTTTAGGGATCTATGCCCGACTCGGCGATATCCGTTACAGTATATTTTTTTGTTTGTTTCATTTTGGGATTTTGCAAACGTCACGCTTGCAGGCCGGTATTACAGCGACGACAGCCGATGGATTTTAAATTTCTCTGTGGTCACCATTGTCTTGGATTCCACAATACTTACTCTCAGGCATATTGTAATGCCGTCACTCTGTCCGGTTATAATCCTTACTTAATAATATAAATACGAATGCGAGTTCGCCTGTTACGCTTTCATGCCTTAACGTCTTAACCGACTATCATTAAATTATGCACCGCTTCCTCCGGAAAAAAGTACTGCTCTCTAGGGACAGGCCAAATCTACACAAAGGCGAGCAAAGCCGAGAGCAAAAACTAGTAAAGATATATTGCCGCGAAATTTTGAATTTATATCTTTGCAATGAAAAATTTGGTAACACTTTTAAACCTTTCGTGGACTGTACACACTATAATATGTGTTTGGTTGCTTAGTAGAACAGGTTTCCGCTTACTTTTTTAATGATTAGCGATTTTGGCTTTGTTACACAAACCAGGGTCAAGAACCCACTGTGTAACTTACTTAAACACTTGTAACAACTTGTGTAACCAGGCCACACTTACAAAAGTCAGTGAAGATGTGTTGTTGACGGGCCCGTTTAAGACCAAATATGCCTTAAATTAAAATTCTGTAAACATATACTTATTGTGTACAATGTAATTAGTCTTGTTACTCAGTAGCTGTACACAGGACTTTGTACGCTTGATTTCTTTTTCTTTTAAATCTTCTTTGTGTATAACTTTGAAAGTGCAGGAATATAACAAAGAACTTGTTTACATAACTAACATGGCTCGACCACGTAGAGCTAGCCGTGCGAAAAGCAAATGACATTAAGCTCCGTGCCTGCAACACGCAGTGTCTAGAAATCAAGCAATGAAGCACTACTACTTTTTAATTTTCTACAAACTTTACTAAGTACCGAGACTAAAGCTTTAAATTAAGATTTTCTTTTTGTTGGAAGCCGAGTTGATGAATTAAAGTCTATAAGTTGCTCTAATCTACGCCCATGTCATCTGTGAAAATTTACCTAACAGTTTGAAGATTCCCGTATTCAGACAAAAGTGTAGAAATCTACATTTTATTATAAGTTGAAATAGAAGAAAAAGACGATGTAAACACACGTTACAAATAAATGAGGATATTTCCCGTATTATAAATACTATAGAAATATAAATAATATACATATATTCAAGTATCTATATATTTTTACTCTTCATGGACTATCTATCTTTATAGTATTCGTTCAAGAAACTGGGATTGTTTTTTTTTTTTTTTTTTTTTTTTTTTTTCGAACTGACCTACACTGCCAGCTTCTTAGGCTTTCACAGTTTCACCGGACTACTAAGGGGAGCGCTTAAGGCACTCACCCGATTTTATATAGACGACTAGCACAAGGGCGCACGGCACGCCTCGGCTTGGGCTGTCGTCGAAAACCCGAATCTAACTAGCTAAGCTAAACTAAGCTAAGCCTATCCGTATCATACCTGTATGGGTTCGTTACCAAGCATGTATGTTTCACGATCCCGTACACGTATTTTGTATCTGTCTATCTGAGTTCTAAACTATTTCAGTTCGAAAGGGCAAAAAAACAAACAAAAATAGCCCACCACTATGTGTACCTACAAGTGAGTGTGTGTGCACGTGTGTGGGGTGATCGGTGTTATGTTGTAGACGAGTGTTTGATCAAATCGGTGTTACTCTGTTCGCGCATGCAAGCTGCTCGAGGGCTCCATACCGGAGGATCGGACCTCGGCTAGAGCAGTTGCCGAGGGAGGCCTAGGATTGTGTGCTGGGGCAAAATTCACAGCCAAACCGCGGCGGCGTGATCTGTGATTACGCGGGCGTGGGCGCGCACACGCTGTTCTTCGAGTGACGAGAGGGTAATCTAAGTTACCTAACGTAATATCATCGGGGGGGTCGGTAAAAATGTAACGCGGACGTCTTTTATAACGCGGCGCGCCTGGCAGTGTATCGTAAGTCGCGGCGGATACCACTAACGGATTGGGATGATTCATGGCTCTATCGAAATAACTAGTTGTGAGAGTTTTAACGTACTCCCAGATAGACGGCATCTCCAGGTCCCTATGGAGGTCGACTCTCCGGATGTACCACGGGGCACCGATCGCCTTTCGTAGAAAACGGTTCTGTATTTTTTGTAAAATCTTAAAGTTCGCTTTTGACATATGCGCGAAAACGGGACAGCTATATGTCAAAATCGGACGAATACACATTTTGTAGAGTGTGAGCTTGTGTCTGACGGACATTTTGCTCTTAGCACATAATAACGGATGCAGACGACCCAAAACCATAGCGGCTTTGTTTCGTACTCTCACTGCATGCTGCTTAAACGTGAGGCGTCTATCTAACGTGACACCGAGATATTTGACCGTAAGGGCCCAAGGAATCTCGGTGTCATACAATTTAAGGGACTCTATATTGCTCGGACGCGGACGCTGAACCGGATCGAAAAAGATCGCAGCGCTTTTCTCGGGATTGACCTCTATACGCCATCGAAGAAACCATTCGCCGAGTTCCTCGATGGCCCTATTCATACGGATAGCTAAATGCGACGGCCGCCAATCGGAAGCGTAGATTACTGTATCATCAGCGTAACAACCTACCTCGAACCCCGGGGACCGAGGTAGGTCACTGATGAACAGGTTGAAGAGGGAGGGCGCGAGGATGGACCCCTGGGGCACTCCTGAACGTATCGGGTGGGGCTGGGATAACTCACCATCCACTCTATAGCGGAAGGTCCTATCTGTGAGAAATTCGCGGATGATGTGAACTAAACTATCCGGAATACTAGACTTGAACAGTTTGTAGACTAGCCCGTCGTGCCAGACCTTGTCGAAGGCCTTGGCGACGTCAAAGAAGACCGCTATTGTACGTTTCGGTTTAGGCTTGGCCGGACTGACCTGGGGCTGGGGGTCTGCATTAAATTTCGAGAATATGTACTCCGTGAGGCGGTGTACTTGGTTCGTGCACGAGTGTTGTGCACGGAAACCGAACTGCTCAGGCGGCAGCAGATTCAACCTTGTTATCGTGGTCTGTAGGCGGTTCAGAAGGAGCCGCTCGTATAACTTGCCTAGTGTATCCAATAAACTGATAGGGCGATAGCTAGCGGGAAGCGTAGCTTTTTTGCCGGGCTTGTGAATGCCTATCACTATGGCCTTTTTCCAGACGGCTGGAAAGTGACCCTGGGACATGGCAGCATTGAAGATGCATACCAAAAGAGCTATGATGAAGTCAGGAAGGAGCTTCAGTACCTCGTTCCTGATTCCATCGGGACCTGGGGACTTCCTAAGCTTCAGACGCTTGATAGCGGCCGTCACTTCGTCAAAAGTAACCGGGGTTAGGGTATCCGCGCGAGGAGACGCGAGAAAGCTATCTACCGCGGATTTTATCGATTCGATATGGACAGGGTCAGTGTTAGCAGTGTTTGGAGAACATTGCTCCTCTAAACTCGCGGCGAGACACTCCGCCTTGTCTGTACTATCAAACGCGGGAGGCAACCCATGACCTCTGTCTAACGGGGGCATCGATGCACTCTGCTCTGATTTGAACTTACGCGTGAACGTCCAAAACGCCACGTGGGACGGCTGGATATCCTCCAGGAGTCTGTCCCACCTGGCGCCTCGGATTTCTTGAATACGAGACCTAACTAACTTCCGTAAAGTACGTAAACGATCGCGATTATCTACAGACGGGTAAGTGTCGCAGGCTCGAGTCGCGGCGTTCTTTTCCGTGATCAACGCCCTCACGTCGTCAGGGAGTATGAAGCGGCGATCGTTCACCGCTTTGACCTCTCTCGAGGTCACCCTGACGGCGGTCTGAAGGTGTTCGACCAGGGAATCGATGGCCAGATCCGCATCGGCTTTAGACACCAACACGTCCGGAATTCTATTCAGACTCTCCGAGGACGGATTGTCTTTTAAATAACTACATAATTTCGTGTAATCAGCTGCGCGCACGGGCTGAAAATCTATATCGAAGTCCGATCCTAGCTGCAAGATAACGGGGCGGTGATCTGAGTCCAGTTCATGTACGACTTGTATGAGTCGCACCGGAAGCTGGACATTTTTCAAAAGAGCTACATCTAACACTGTCGGTCGACAGTGATCCTGATAGTGAGTGGGTTCCGGCGGGGCTATGACGTCAAAAGCGAGATCGCCACTTAGTTCGTCGAGTGTCGCCCCGTTGCGGGAAGTACTCGAACTGTTCCAAATGACGCTCCCACTGTTGAGGTCCCCGGCTATGATGACAGTGTTACTTAACGCGAACAAAGCCTCCAGGTCGGACCTGAGAAGCTCTAAACTCGGCTTTAAGTATGCGGAAACTAACGTTATATCGGGGTGACCGGTCATTCCTAACCTGCACACTGACACTTCCATATTTGTGAGAACGGGCGGGTCTATCGGCATGCAATATAAGCAACGCTTATAATAAATTAGAGTGCCACCCCCGCGGGCGACACGATCGTTTCTAACTAAGTTATAGTTCGCGATTCGCGGATTATTCATGCTCGGCTTTAAGAGCGTTTCCTGAACTAGTAATATATCTATCTGCCTATCGCGTAAGTAGTCGGCTACTAAATCGCGTTGCGTGCGGAGACTTCTCGCGTTGAAAAACGAAAGACAAAGAGCGCGTGGTTTAATTTTACTCGGCGGAGTGAATTTTATTTATTATTAGTCCCTACTTGTTCGCGAGCGAGGCGCTGAATTGTCGCGGCAATGCCTGGGAAGGCAGAGACCGCGTTAAGTAGCCCGATATCACTATTCCCGTTAACTATGTCGTTAAACGCAATGATGTCTTCGATACTATGCTCTAAGAGCACCTGGGACAGCCAGTCGATGCCCGACCGAGTAAAAGAAAAGAAGTGAGATGGCTGGGCAGGTTGGGCGGGCAACGCTTTCGGAGCGACAGGCCGAGCCTGCACCTGAGGCTTGGAAGCCTGAGGTTGAGGAGGCCTGGGAGCCCAGGGGGCCACAGGGGCCCGCCAGGACTGGGGGGCGCGCGGCACAGAAGGTGCCACGCTCGACGCCTGGACCGGCGCTGCCGGGGCACGGGAGGTGCCCGGCAGGCCCGGGAAGGCCTCCACGGACATGAGTGGTGGAGGCGGAGGACGGGCGGAGACAGCCGGAGGCCTACGGGCTTGTCTGCCTTGGCGTGGGCGTTGCGTGCGCGGTGCACGGGGACACCCGCGATAGCTCGCAGGGTGACCCGCATTGCCGCACAGAACGCAGCTAGGAGGCTCGGGGGTCTCAGGAGTGCGTGCGCACTCCTTCGTGGAGTGGTCACCCAGGCACTTGACGCACCTGGGGCGCAGATGACATCCGCGGGCGGAGTGGCCATAACTCTGGCAGTTATGGCACTGCGACGGGGCTTGGGACTTTCGTGGCGGCTCCACGGAGATGCCGGTGAGGCCACAGATGGAGGTCAGAGTGAAGATGGCCTTCCCTTCCAGGGAACGGTCAAGGATGACCAGGGCCATAGGATATGGGGCTTTGGTGCGGGGGTGGTACATCCTATGTACCTCTCGCACTGGGAAGTTTTGCTCCTTAAGGGAGCAGGATATGTCCTCGGTGGATAGCTCCACCGGGACGCGCCTGATAACGGCGCGAAGGAGGCGCTCCTCTTCGAGCGCGTGGGTGTAGTATGCCAGCTTCCTCTCTCGGAGAAGAGAGGTCAGCAGGCGATGGTCAGTGGAGGTGGGAACCTTCACTTGTATCCCTTGCGAGATATTGAGGGCCGAAGTATAACGAATTGAAGATTCGTTCATCTTCGTAGAGATTGCGAGCCAGGAGGACTTGTCCTGGATCACGACCGGAGGAGGGGTGCGGGGCTTCTTAGCCGCAGCTACGGAACCCGTAGCTTTGGCTGATGAGGGGGCGGGGCTTACGTTGCCCGAGCGAGGCGACCGACTGGCCGTCTTTTTCGCGGGCACCCGGGCGCCATCTACTCTAATAGTTTTCAGAGCCGGGTGTCCGGAACCCGACTCTGAATCTGACGCGCGCGACGCGGCGGGGAACTGGGATTGTCAAAATAGATACAATCTTATAGGTTTTCAAGAAAATCACACGGACAACAATCATCACCTACAGCAAATAGAATGGGAAACCATACGAGTTACCCTCGTCATACAAAGCCCCACTCTGACTGCCTATATTTATGGCACTATAATTGACTCCGACATACGACAGCAATCTGTTTTCTGTTAAAGATTTATTGCAGTAACTATTTTTAGATTGTATTCTCTAGGTTTTTATTTCGAGGTATTTTATTTTTATTTTTTATTTTTTACAATAAGGTACAATTACAGATTACAGATTGACAATTACATTCATAGCAAAACTATTATATCATTACAAATCTGAAATCCAATTACAAATTGTACACAACATATTTAGTTTTAACAATAAACATAGTTAGCCTAAAATGAGTCTATTAACTAAAATGAGTCTAAAATGAGCCTAAAATGAATCTATTAATGATATACAATGGAATACTATCACACATATTTATGATTCAGATACAAACCTCTTAAAATTTCTTAGACTATAGTGAAATATGTCTTGGTCAACACAAAATTGATTATAGTAGCTGCACATTCGAAACAGCGGATTGTTTTTTGAAACATTATTATTAACTGCTGGTAAACTAAATAACTGATGCACTCTTACTGAACGTAACGTAACGAACGTATGAGCACAAGTGGTTTATTGCCGGTAGCTGAAGAATACTTTCAAGGTCAAGTAATGCTCTCTTTTAAAGACTTGGTTTCTAAGCTTTATATATCGTGTGTGGTACTGTCCAAAAATGAATAATTTCAACATTTCCCTTAACCAAAAAGTTGTAGCAATCTTGACTTAGTTGTTAGCGTGTTCGGACATCACGCCAATCAACGTAGATTCGAATCCTTGGGATTGAGTCGCAGCTTTCGGTGTAGGAAAACATTGTAATAAAGCCATAGATAGGACTTTTTCTCAGCTACCATCGTCAAGTTGAAAATCTATCGCCAAGCCAGTCTGCCTCTAGGCTTAGCATTTTTACTATCTTAAATCACATCTTCCTTTAACATCAGACGAGATTGTTGTGTGTCAAAAGCTAAACCTTTATATAATAAAAAAAATATAAAGCAGCAAACAACGCACCCTCAAACTCGATTCCGTTTCCTCGACTTACTTCACATCGTTGTCGGTAATTGTCTTATTTTATAAGACCTATAGGAAATGTCGAGTCGTATTCAATAAAAACAAATATATATGGACGTTACTCGCTTAAATGAATACATAAAGTTTCAATTGTAACATATTATTTTGCAACGCGGCTTCAAACTCGCTGGTGATTCGACGCCAAATACATTACATAGCTGTTTTCTTTTGTCTACCCTTTTTGTCTACGCTTACCCTAACAGTTAACATACTTTTCTTAAATTATTATTATCTTTTATTTAACTATATTACTTAATGTGGTGTAATAAATTGACTAATCTCTCTGTCTCTCTTGTTTGTAATAAAATAAATAAGTTTCGTATGATTTCAGATCAAAATGTTGTGTTTTTTAATCTTTATTTCATTTAGGGACTTAGGTCCATAAAGAACATGGCAGTACCATCATACCCTAACCTCAACATATTTACAAACAATTCATAGAATTCATGACAAACTTCCATGACATTTTGGCTTCTACAGTTGTAGTTGTAAACAAGATTCTGAAGATTCTCAAGAAACTGCTCTGATCTGTATAAAGCCTGCTCAAATCTAATGAATTAAACTTTAGGTTATCTGTAACAGCTTTAGGTTGTAGTCCGGTGAAACTGTAGAGGCCTTACCAGGTCAGCAAAGTAGACAAAAAAAACAGTTTTTTGTTGAGCTTTATATTTTTTTATATATATATTATAAGGGGCAAACGAACAGGTGGGTCACCTGATGGTAAGTGATCACCGCCGTCCATAGACACTAGCAACACCAGGAGAGTCGCAAGAGCGTTGCCGGCCTTTTAATATATGTGGGCCTCCGGCGCTCTCACTGACCGAACGAAACGCAACAGTACAAGCACTATTACTTCACGTCGGCTTTCTGTGAGAGGGTGGTACTACCCCGGGCAAGCCGACCCATTCATTCTGAAACCAGTAATAGCTTCAGCGTAGCTCTACCACCTACACCTATTTCGGTCATATTCCGTCAACAAGTGTTGCAAATCTTCGATCGATAACGAAAGGTCGCTAATAATAGTTTTACTATCAATAAATGCTATAATACACGAAAATATGCCATGAGATTGAAAAGATATAATTAAAAACGGTATCGAAAGTGTAGTATTATTAGTTGACCAAAATTTTGATTTCAAATATTAATATTATCAATTATTAATAGGAAACATTGTATTGTAATGTTAATCATTTCATTACCAGCTCATGGCGTACTTTTTTTTTTGCATTATGGGATTCATTAAAAGTAAAAAGGTTGCTATTGTTACCACAGTTTCAATTGATTTTTCTTAGGACATTTTTATTTTTGAAATCACAGCCGATAATTAGCAACATATTTATATGAATAAAAAAAAAACACTTGTTAAATTATTGAGACGAAGTAAATGTGTTGTTATCATAATTTATTACGAGGTAAAGTATTTTATGGCTTCAGACGAAAATGTTTCACAGTTTTACGATATTTCATTAATTTATACTGAACATAATATTATTCACTTTATCTATCTCCCAAAGTAATTTTAATAGAAAATTAACAAAATCAACTGAAGAAGGTGTTTTTTTTTTATTAATTAAATGTTTGTAAAGGTGACGTGTCTTTTATTATATGTGTTTATTAAAACTTAAATCTTTGAGTATTTTTTTATCTTATTTAGGCTTTTCCGATAACATAATAAATTTATTTTAAAGCTCATTTGCCTACAAACACGATAATCTCATTATGAAATCTTCAATCCAGTCTCAATTATATTTTTTGTAATTAATTTATTTGCGTGAAAACCCTTCCGAGGAAAGCACCCTATTAACCTTAAAAGGGTTGCAATAATTATACTGTTCAAATTTATCAAGTGACGGGTCCTGAACTAATATAATACATTAGGGCTGTTCGTTATGTAGTCCTTTATGTTTTCGTCTGCCATAAAATGGTAGGACCTATGCCAGTCATAACGGCTATTTGTAATAGGTAATATACAATACAAATAAAGCTGTATGAGATATTCGTTAGAAACATTGCAATTATATTTGGGCGGATTTTTTTTATACTGTCTTACGATTATTAATTTATGCAGAGAGTTATCGAAGGCCGATATCTCCAGATTGTTTTTCTAGTTTATTGTGGTCGGTTTTAAACTTCGTGTATTTTGTTCTGTTGAGATCAAGTGTACATAAAGATGTACTTTTTTATATTATAGGAGGCAAACGAACAGGTGGGTCACCTGATGGTAAGTGATCACCGCCGTCCATAGACACTAGCAACACCAGGGGAGTCGCAAGTGCATTGCCGGCTTTTTAATATATGTGGGCCTCGTGCGCTCTCACTGGCCGAACGAAACGCAACAGTACAAGCACTGTTACTTCACGTCGGCTTTCTGTGAGAGGGTGATACTACCCCGGGCGAGCCGACCCATTCATTATGAAAACACTAATAGTTACAGCGTAGCTCTACCACCTAGAATCAACTAGAGAATTTTATAGCATTTGTCGAAAGCCTAATATTAATTGATCATCTACATGAAATTTATTTATTTTATTTAATTATAAAGGAACAAGGGCTTAGAAAAAAAATACTAATAGACTACTAGCGACTAAGTTCAAAAAGAAAATTGGGACGAATGTAAATAAATTGTAGATCTCTCGGTAGTCACCGTTGATTTTGCACTGTATTTACAATCGGGTATATTGCTATCAATATATACAAAAGAAAGTGAGTGTGTGCTTATGACCACACGGTAGAAGTAAAAACTTATAAATAAATACATGCAGTTTATACAGATTTATAAATGTATATATGTAAATAACAGTAATATTTAAATACCCACAATATATAATAATATTTATTATCATTACTATTCGTATAAATGAAAACATAATTATTAGAATGATAAACTCCTTGTGAGATAATCGACGTGGTTGATGACGATTAGGGCCGAATATACACGATTAAATGCGTCACCAACCCGAGCATGGTTAAAGTCGAGCAGAGACGACTAAACCCGATTCAGCGTCACCGACCCGAGCGTAACTGTTCAACGTGCCTAAAAAGTTTTCACTTAAAAAAAAATAACATTAATGTTATATAAACTTGGATATCCATTTCAGAATTTCTACTAAAAGGGGATAAATGTGGAAAAACGAGATGATTAACATTATTTTCTTTCGCATCACCCACGAGACCCTTTCGAAGAAACCTATAAATATATAACCGATATCAAATCGACCCTTCCCCGGCCATTTAACCCAGTCGATGGTTCGCACGCATGATGTACAGCTTATACTTATTTAGTGTAAGGGCCGCACGCATAATGAATTCGAATTTCGTGAGTTTCACTTTCGTTGTTCGCGGCCCCCGCACAAGTGGGGGTAGGAACAAACCGGGATAAATGTGAAATTTATTCAAGAGCGTACAAGTGGTGCAACAAAGTTCGGCAATTTATCGCCCCGGTACGTGAGCACTCTGTGTTCGCATTCACAGCTTAATCTTATAATAGAATGATAAACAATGGTCGAAGTCTACGTTACACGTGTTGTATTGAAGAGTTGTACTTTGTCTTTGATTATGTTGTAGTATTTTTGTGTAATTAATTAGGGATACAAAGTGCTTTAAACTTAATTTATTATTATAAAATATCTTAAAACAATATATAATTCTTACTATCAATGTTGCCAGGGTGTTTACGTCGAAAGTTATGTTTTCTTTCCTAAAATATTACAGTACCTATTTCCTCAAAGGATCTGTATTTATTTGTACTTAATTAAAAATCCCCGTGTCAATATCTACCACACAATCTCAAAAATACAGTATTTTTGCTACATATATCCATGTACTTTTTTTTAAATTGACAGGCAACCTTTCCTTAATTAAGTGCTTTAATACAATGCTGAACGCCTTGATACAACTTCCAGATAGTTTTTGTTACATTACAGAATTATTTTTCCCTGTTATTCTTTGTAATTCACTTTATATATGGTTAATAATCAAACAATATTCGACAAAATGTTGGCAATGTTGTAAAATATTTGTAATTCAAATAAGTCATCATCTCTTC
The DNA here is from genome assembly GCA_035772565.1 of Antheraea assamensis. Classification (NCBI taxonomy): domain Eukaryota; kingdom Metazoa; phylum Arthropoda; class Insecta; order Lepidoptera; family Saturniidae; genus Antheraea; species Antheraea assamensis. The sequence goes on along the minus strand of JAQQSE010000062.1, from coordinate 2,742,579 downwards.
AACCTTATCCAATCTAAGTAGGGTCGGCACAACATGTTTGTCATGTTGTGATGTATGTATTGGCTTAATTTTTAAGAACGGCCGCGCGCGGTTTGTTTGAACAAAATTAATAATTCAAATAACGCAGTATGTATTAAAAATAAAAACCTGTATTTACACAAAAAACCGACAATTAATATCACAAGCTATTAGCCATTTTAAGACTCAATTTTTATATACAGATATAATATGAGAGGAGAGAAATTCGTTAAAATTATGAAGATGAGACTCAATGGCAACACCGACTGCAGTCTTAAACCATCTCAAGTAAAAAAATATCTGATTTTATTGCACCAAAAAGTTGTAAAATCTTCCGAATAATTAAGTTAGACTAAACTATTCATATATTTAATATCTTATAGACCAAAGACATTAAGGAATTACACAGTGAAACAAAGTAACTTATACAAACATCTGATAAATGAACTTTGCAAATATTTTATGCATCGTAGTATAGTTTTATGTGACAAATGAAACAGCAATATATTTCTATATCGTTTTTTTATTAGCAGCTGACAGGCATTTAGCGGAATTCCCATACCGCGGTAGTAAAACAGTTTTATATCCAGCGAAAGAAAGTGAATCGGGCACAAATTTATAAAAAACAGCTCTGAAACGAGACGCTAAATTGAATACGCGATTTTATACCTTATTCTAATAATAATACAATAGTATGAATGTACATATCTATTAAACGTTTGGAGATTTATGTGAGTCCGTACTTTGCAGAATTGCAAGATCGTGGAAGTTACATCTATTGTGGCGATTCGAGTTTATTGGCCACCTTTCGATATTAGTTGACCGGATTTATTTATTAGTCTATTGTTCCTTCGATATTATAACAATGTTACTGTAGTTTTATCATAACTATGACCATTATTTTCCAGTACAATACGTTCTTATTGGATATGAAGTGATGGATCGTTTATTTTTATTTATAGATACGTCATTTATTTCTTTCGATAACCACTGAACCATATGATTATCGAGACATATATTTTTACTATTGTAAACCCTTCAGTCTGCTCTATTTTTATTTGAAGAAAAGATGTGGTCATAATTATAGATAATGTAGATTTGACCTTTCGCATAGGAAAAACAAACAAAGGTACCTACTCATCATCAGCTTATAAAAGACCCACCGCAAGGTCCTATGATCCTTCCCAAAGGAAGGTATAGGGCATAATCACCACGCCAGCCCACAACGCTTTGGCGATTTCAAACTATGAGAAATCCGCAGTTCTATATCTTTCCCACATACGGTGGTACTACAAGAACATTTCTCAGGTTCGGGTTTCCTCGCGATGTTTTCCTTCACCGTCAGCCGATAGTGTTACCAATGTAAATTAGTAAATGTACGCGAATTCCGAAAAATTCGTTCGACATCGGATTAATTGATTCCCCCGGTTAAACCACTGGACCACCACGACTTTTTTTTTTTAACAAAGGTATTAAATGTGCCTTATCTTATATATCGTATTTGTTGAGTAGTTAAAGACGTAAAAGCGCAAGAAACAAACAAATTCCCATTCGCAATTTATAATATTAGTTTGAATTATATACGTATGTCTAATTTGGCACGCTTTATAGCCTAAGTAGTTAATGAATATATAAAAGAGGTCGCCAGGTTCGTCTGAGGGGTTACATAACCTATATTTTAATATTGATGTATGACATATGTGAATCAACAAAAGAGAAGAGGAGAGATGAATACAATTTTGTACTTCTCAGTACGTAACCAGTCTTTAAAAAATTCAGCGTCTTTGAAGTGGAGTTCCGTTTTTCGTTTTAATAAATCAACAGTGTATAACTATTCAATACAATTAATATGCTAAAATGCCATCTTCTGTTGAGTTTAAAGATTTTAAATGTGTAGTACACGGTGTATACAATAAATGCAGGACAGTTTAAGATTAGCGACGGTATTTGAGAATTAACTACTTCGACAATAACCCTTATGATGCTAATTAGTGCATGAAAGAAAGATAGCGAATATCACTTCAAAACTTTTTAGTGAAATGTTTCTCATATTTTAAAGAACCTAAAATAGCAGTTACCCTAATCACCTTAATTATTGAGCACGAAAATAAATTAGACAATTATTTTTACATCGCCTGTTATTAAAATACATCTTTATAATTTGCCAATTAAGGGAGGTTTGCTTCTTATATCACAATTAGCAGAATATATTTAGCCTCGGGGGGTGTAAATGTTTTTTTTTTTAATTTATTACCATAACAAATGTTGTAAATAAAATATTCGGAATCTCTACTTGACACTATTAAACATTTTTTATTACGACAAAGTATTATTACCTGATGGTAATCACATTTGAAACGGTGATGGCTATATGACTAGCTCGTCCGTAGGTTTCTGTGAAGGAAAAGATAGTGATAAAACCATAAGTAATTAGTAAGACTTTTTCTAAAACCCGTCTCGCTAATTACGACTCTCAAGTTGAAAGTCTATCGCCAAGCACCTACAGGTGTATTCCAACAGCTGCACTTTAGAGTCACTCCATCTAGGTGTAACGGGTTTATCATCTTAGACCACAGATCCTATAAAAAAATTAATTGCCTGTGACGGATTTATTAATATCAGTATTCCATCCAAGTATAGACATTCTATTTGATTACTAGATATACATCTGCTAATCCCGCAACGTGAAACGCCGAAGCGAACTAATATGACCGGTGTAGGTTTGTCGCGACGAGTCGAACGCAATTACCGTACTCTACTTAATACATCTGGTATTAAATGCATGTATTGATTTATAAGTTTTCACTTGTAACGTCTACAAGCAGACACTCACTTTTTGACACCAAATAAAAACATCTTCTGCATTAATGATTAAGCTCTCTGTTGCGGAGGACTTTGCAAATATAAAATTTATGAACACATTTGTGGAATTTAGAAATAATTATCCCGTGTAAGCATTAACTGTAATCGGACGTCCAATAAGGTACTTTATGACGATTCGATTCTAAATATTAACAATCATATGAACGTCGAATTACAAAATGAAACCAGCGCCGTACTGTCGGCCAGTAAGTTATGAGATCGTAAATTTGTCGGTTGTCAGCGTCGTCGAGGCGTGTCGTCAGCGTAATCCGACTGAGCTGGAACGATATGCGCTATTATGGTCTCTGCAATTACCCCCCTGGACGCGGTAATACTATGAAGTGTTATAAAAGCGCTTTCAATGTTTTATTCCGAAGTGAGCAAAAGTACATTACACTTATGTATACTACCGTGTTATTGTTTCTTTGTACATTGAAATTGTTTATCATCGGCATCTGTGAAATGAACACGAACGAGAGTTTTGTTTTTTGCAATATTTCGTTTTAATGTAGTGTTTGTAGTAACAACATTACAAAATGAATGCTCTTTTGGATTTTGAATACAGGAAAATCGTTACGATTTATATCTTCGCGGTTTTCTCAGACGATACATAATCGATTTTCATAATTTATTTACTCATGCGAAGGTGGAATTATATAAAATAATAAAATAGCATTCCTATATACAGAATTGTTTACACAATAGTTATGAATTATAGTATCAATCTTTAACGGAGTCTGTTTGTTTAACATCAACATCACCTTACCCCTATTCCACCTAAGTAGGGTCAGCACAACATGTTTTCCTTTTCCACTCCCCCCTGTCAGATGTCGTCTCAGTATTCACACTTTTTATACACATATCATTTTTCAGACAATCCATCCACACCTTTTTCTTTTTTCCTCTACTCCTATATCCGTCCACTTTCAAACTTAAAATTTTTCTTGTTATATGACTTTCATCTCTTCTCATAATATGCCCTTTTTTTATTAACGTGAGTGTAGTGTATGCGCTATAGCATACATACGCTGTCTCGTGTGTTCCCGTGTTGGTAAGCAATTAGCAAACGTCATTGTCACGAGAGCCGCGGGCGCGTGCGAACGGTTGTGCTATATTGACTGATACGTGGGCATTGTCGAGCCAGTGTTGTATAAAGGAACCCTACAGTGAGGAAATCCCTTATGGGTACCCATCCTCTCGGGGGGAGAGAATGGGTTATGTCCGACTCGCACGGACTAAAACCCCACGGTGTACCGGCCTCCGCTTAAAGTTGGGGCGGCATGGGACCTTGCTAAGGCTATCACCATGCCTCCCCAGCAGTCAGCCCGGCGGAAGGTGGCCGCCGGGCACCATCCTTATAGAGAGGTAGACTATAGACTAGGTACACAACCAACTACCTCCCCTCGTCTGCGGAACCCGTGAAATGAGGAGATGGGCCCCTCCGACCCATCTTCTGTGATGGAGACTGACGCTGACAGGATTCGCCTTTCGGGCCCTCTCGGCCACCTCCTTCTGCGAGATGACCTCCTCGCAGAAGGAGGCCATCACCATCCATGTACTTTCTCTGTCGAGCATGGCCGCAACTACGCTCGGCAGTGAAAGATCTCCTCCCACCGCCGCAGCCAGAGTGCGGCGCTGCACCTCCCATGCAGCACACTCAGACAGAGTGAGCTGTGCGGTATACTTCTCAGCGCCGCACTCGTGATATGCGGATGTCGGCTCCCTGCGAGCGGTGAGCCGGTGAGTACCTGCACCAGTCGAAACATCAGGGTGCTAACCTATTACTCCTCAATATCTTTGTCACTGGTGCTATTTATCAAACTTCCTCTAATATACTCATTCTTAATCTTATCCATACTCGTTACACCACACATTAAAAACCAAAAAACATATTAAAGACCTAATATTATACGTACATCATATACACTGAATATGTATTTAGAATAATAGAGGTTAAATACTTTACACAATATGCTGGAGTAACCACAACAAGACAGTACATATATATGTAAAATAGGATATCGTTATGGATGACACCATTTTTATAAGTTAATCTTTCACTCGATTAAGGCCGACTTAATATGAATAAAAAAGCGAATAATTTACGTATAACAATAAAACTGAATATCTGCATATATGTGTGCGTACCGACGACGTTCCGAGTGAGAATTCACTTTTGACTGACCGCCTTTTAAGGTATTCCGTCAAAAGTAGATGGCCAATAGTAATTTAGGACGGATCAATCGTAACTATTTGGGAGTGACACGAACTAGATCATTAGTACAAGTACGTAGGTGGTAGAGCTACGCTGAAGCTGTAACTAGTTTCACCATGAATGGGTCGACTCGCCCGGGGTAGTACCACCCTCTCACAGAAAACCGACGTGAAGTAACAGTGGTTGCACTGTTGCGTTTCATTCGGTCAGTGAGAGCGCCGGAGGCCCACATATTTAAAAGGCCGGCAACGCACTTGCGACTCCCCTGGTGTTGCTAGTGTCTATGAACGGCGGTGATCACTTACCATCAGATGATCCACCTGTTCGTTTGCCCCCTATAATATAACAATTAAAAAAGAAAAAAAACCACCGCGTAGTCTGTCGTACGGTATCAATAATCACACATACATATTTATTTGAATAAAAAACACGTGCAGTCAGGTAATTCGGTAGTAACGAAGATATTTACGCTTTTTCTTCGACTGGAAATGTAATTAAACATGTAGTTTAGTATGATATTAAATAATCATAATATTGTATGTAAAAAGGCTGCTTTTAATATCATCTTTTTCTTATGACATTATTGACCGGCAGCGCAGATAGCTCGTTTGCTTGAATATTGATACTTTCATACACACGCACGCACGCACACACGTACACATGCACACACACACACACACATACGCAGACAACTGTAGAGAATAGAAAAGACAGGAATATAGAAAGTTACACTGAGGGAGAGAGACAGGGGAATATAACACTTTTTCCTTACGTGATGATTCCTATCAATCAACTGCTACTGTAAGCCGAATTAAGCAACTTAATTCCAAAATTGTCTTAACTTCCGTGTAATAGTTATCAACTTAAAATTTGTAATTTGTCAATATAATATGTCATCGACATTGAATATGTTATGAGTGTCTTTGAAATGTTTTCATACAGTTTTTTTAGTTGTATCTAATTAAACTGAGGTTAAATCTACTGTTATTATATTTATTTAGAGTATTTCTTATATTTCAACGTTGTATTTCCCAGGGATTTTGTGTAATGTGTATTGTACTTTATTGTCAGGTTATCTAGGATTTTAATGCAAAAGATTTACATTAAATCTTCCCTTTTTAAATAATTTATCAGTAAGCTATTTTCATTTGCTTTGTAAGTCGCTATCTGAAGATAATGTGCAAAATTTGCACTTCACAATATTAAGAGAATATTCTAATAAATACATTATATACGATGTGCTTACATATTATTAACAAATACCAGTGTTGTTGTCTTTTAGCTTGTAAGTTATGACGTCGTAAATTTCTCTGTTCTCAGTGTCGTCGGTTGTGTCGTCAGCGTAATCCGACTGAGTCGGAATGATGTGCACTTTACAGTGTCTGTGATTACACTTTGGACGTGGGAATGTGCCGACCTGAGTTAGATGCCGTCCACTTGATTAGATACGTCAATGGAGACGCTATTGGTTTTAATTTTATGCCTTTTCTTACATGAAGAAATTAATACTTACAACAAAACTTGAAACTACTCTAGTACTCTAGCATGCTATTATTATTTTTGCATCAATTATATATTAAATTTTTTCCGCGGCTTTACTCGCGTTTAAGTGGATTTGACCCATCCCTCTGGAATAGTATATTTTTTTTAGATAAAAGTTATTTCTAATTCGGTGACGTAAATAACATACCTATCTGGGTCCTGAGTGAAAATCAGCGCTGGAGGATTAATTCCCTTCAGCACATATGCTGACTCAGGGCCCATTTGCCACACACAATGTACTTAATTGAAAAGTTTTATTTGTAAGTTTTTTTTTTGTTCTTTTATATTTATTTGTTTAGATTATATCTATGTATTAATTGTAGTAATAATTGAATTGTGTGAGGTAAATAAATGTGTTTTTTTCAAATTAAACTATGGAATTCCATTTGTGTCTAACTTACTATTAACCGCTCCATGAGACGGCTATTAATCGACTACCCGCTGACTTTTTCTTTGAACTATCTACATAGTATTATACTAAATAACCTTCAAAGTTTCACCCGGATCGGTGGCGTACTTGAAGGTCACACAGTTGAAATGACTGAAACTCGACTTGAGCTGTTGTCTTAGCTACAATTTCCCCAATCGCTTGCATCCGCATAACAACTTTCATATCTTTTCAACTATAATAGATATATTACGTGTAACGAGTACAGTGGCGAGACAGTACCCTCGGCCGAGTGCTAGGCCGAACAGCGTGCCGAGAGAGTCACTAGAATCTCGATTTATTTGCTGGGCTGAGTACTCACCACCCGCTTTATTTTTCCGCCCCCGAAGCGAATCGCTATCCCGCTCAACACGTATGAACATGCACGCCTTTTTAAAATTTAATTTCTTGTCCAAATATTTCTACTCCCTTTGGTAACGCCATCTATTGTGCAATTACAACATCCCAACTCCCACCCCTTTCCAGTCGTGCATTAATGGCCGCCCCTTCTTGCTCCGTCTCTCGCGCCGACGTGACATAGAACCGCTTACCTTTTTCGCATTCCCGCGCTCCTGCTTTATTGAAGTTCAGGTGAAAGAATCGCTGTTATAGGTGTAAAAGCCTATAATATTCGCGTTCCCGCATACCGGTTCGGTGGAGTTACGCGAGTTACCAAATTGCCGTTACCGCGACCTTGTGAAGGTGACAGATAGTGTGCTGCTGGAGGTGCTTCGGGCGGCTGTACGCGCCACGGAAGCTGAATTCTACCGCAGGAGAACCAGGTCAGTGCACGACATCCCGCTTCCCACCTTCACATCTTCCCCTCGTCACTGTGACGACGTACCTACCGCAGCCACTCTGGTTGCTCGCCCCTTTACCGACCATTTATTGGTCCTTCGATTCGCAGATATTGTTACCAGCGCCCTTATTAGTAACGTCCTCATAAGTGTATTTAAGTAAATTTATCGTTATAAAACATATCTTATATATTTAGTTTATTTCGCCCTACCCGCTCTATTTAAAATCCGCTTAATAGTAATTACATTCCCGCAAGAACTATTTGTGCATAGTTACGTGCAAACTAGTTTTATTTATTATAATCCCGCATATATATTTCACGTTTATAATAATATTTGTAGTATATTTTCCATTATTTCATTATTTAAATCCACCCGCATTCCTTAACGTTTGCATCGCGCGCCTGCGCTCTCGCATCGCCGTTGCATCGCCTCGTATTGTAACAAAGTAACCTCAAGGTCAGGTCATTTGTTACAATAAAATTAAATATCGCACTTGTAATTAGTTACATATAACAATGGTCGAAATAGAAGGCGACTTTTCCTTGCCAATGCTTGAGGGAAAACGTAATGCCATTTTTGAATGTCTACAATATGTTTACGACTCATCCAAAAATATAGGAGTCGACACAAAGACTAAAGACAGGGACATAGATACGTTTTTAGACGCCAGTAGTAACATCGAATCACTTCGCAGTGAGTTTTTAGCCGTTTTAGACGCTTATAATAAACGGTTATTAACTGTTAAGCCAAAAGCGTGTCCAGATTATAAGCCCCTGGTAGCGTTTGAACAATTGTATAGTCGCGTCAAACGCTTAGTCGGTAAATATACTCGCACTCAAACGCCTAAGGATGATGTACCGCAAAAAAAGCAGACCTTCTCTACCGCCTATCGAATTGTTGTCGTTTGATGGCGATATTCGATCATGGCCGTTATTTTACACTAGCTTTAAATCGACTATACACGATAATCCATCGCTCACAGACGCAGATAAGTTATACTATTTATTGGGCAAGATATCAGGTGCTGCTCAGTCCGTCTGCGCAGGTATTACCCCTTGCTCAGAAAACTACGAATTAATTATGAAAACTTTAGTAGATCGATACGAAGATAAAAGAATGTACGCGTCAACATATATGAATCAGATATTAGAATTTCAACCTATATCAATCGCGTCCGCTAGCACCTTTGATTTATTTGTTGATCAATTCGTTAGTGCTGTACAGGCGCTTAAAAACTTAAAATTAAATGACCTTTGTGACTTATTTATATTACACATTGCCCTTAAAAAACTAGATACAAATACAGTACAAACTTTTGAAATGTCCAATAATAATCCCGCACAAATACCTACATTTGATAGTTTAGTAGAATTTATTAAAAATCGTTCTAAGATATTGCAACGAACCACAATTATAGTAAGCCCCGCGTCTTCAGTTAGTTCGAAAAAGGCTACTGAACGAATACGTACCCGCAGTAATAATAATAATTTATCACCGCCAAAATATCAAACATATTTAAATACGCGCGAAGATAATTCGCTTAATTATAAATGTTTGTGTACAAATATCACGCATCTCCATTTGTTTAAATGTCATGACTTCAATAAAATGCAACCCAAAGATCGTTTCAATACAGTAAAAGAATTAGGTGCTTGTGTAAATTGTACCAGCATTAAACACAGAGTTTCGTCGTGCCGTTCCCGTGAAAGTTGTCGCCAATGTAAACTGAATCATCACACAATGCTTTGTTTTAACCAAAATTTGCACAAACCGGAATTGAACCGCTTACCTAGCACTATCGAGACGGTACGCATAAGCAACGAGCCATTGGCGCCCACAGCGTCACGTGACTCACGCGCATCGAAGCCGGCCGTACTACATGCTAGTGTGACGGCCGCGGACATAGCGTTATGTACAACGTCCATTGCCGCTTCTCGCGCTTCATTACCGCAAAGTTCTCGCTATGTTAACGCGCAATGTACTACGAGTACCACAGTGTTATTGGCTACCGCTCAGGTTTTTGTTTATGATAGTCACAATAACAAACATGTATTGCGAGTCTTACTTGACACTGCTTCACAAAGTAATTTTATAAGCAAGGAGTGTTATGAACGGCTGGGTATACCGTGTCATGATGTTAAACCTGTGGTTATTAAAGGGTTCGCCAGCTCGGAAAATATTATTAAACGCACAGCAAATATTAAATTGTTTTCTCGATATAACTCAAACATTAATTATGACGTGAATTGTTTAATGGTTGATACAATTACGGATTGTTTACCTACCGCAATCGTAGATAAATCTGCACTCCCACATTTGAATAATTTACCGCTAGCAGACGATATGTTTGCAACACCTAACAAAGTTGACGTTTTGATAGGTGCTTCCTTATTTCCGCATTTGTTACTACCGCATGTAGTAAACAGCGACCCATCTTTACCGACCGCAGTCGAGACTGTACTCGGCTATGTTATCATGGGTACAATACCCACGCCGCACGCGCAGACAAAATATTTGTCCGCATGCTGTACCACAGTACTTGAACCTAAGGAAGTACATAGTAATGAATTCTCGGATCGTGATGAAGTTTCCGCTCAGGTGCCTGCAGATATCAACCGTAAAGAATTTAACCACGCGACTACTGAGAATGATACTATCAGTAGCCGATCTATCGTTGCTAACCGCCTTATTAAATTCACCGAAACTATCCCCGTGGACAATTCTTACCCCGCGGTTTGGTCCGAGAATCCCAAGTTCTGCTTGTCCCGCAGTTTAACCCCGCTTAATTTAATTTCGCATCCACTTTGGTTTCGTGGTTCTTCGTTGTTGTTTAGACAAACTTCGCAATGGCTTATTAATGCCAGAAATATTTTCCTATATGATGATAGACCTAAACAAAAATTATTGGCACACCCGATTTCCGCTACACCATCTGAAACCTATGAAAACGCGTTTCGTATATCTTCGTGGAGAAAAAAGTTCTATCGTTTTCTTAACGGAGAGTATCGACATCGACGCGAAAAGAAACTTACTGAGAACCGCATAAAGTGTAAATTTAATTGTCCCGCTTCAGGTAATTTCGGAGGATGCTGGGAAAGCATGATGAAAGTTATCAAATCCCACCTGTTTAAGGTCATAGGACAACAATTACTTTTATACGAAGAAGTCACTATGGTTCTTGTGCAAATAGAGCGTTTGTTAAATTCGCGTCCTCTCACTAAGCTTAGCTCAGATCCCGCGGAGCCCAGTGCTCTCACACCAGCACACTTTTTACATACTGCGCCTTTATATTCATTACCCGCACCTGAAATAAAATTCGATAATGTATCCTTACTTCACAGACATTCTCTATTAGACAAATTAGTCCAGTCCTTCTGGAAGCGATGGAATATCGAGTATTTACATAATTTGCAAGTTAGGCAAAAATGGAATACCTCTTCAAGTTCCATCGCTGTTGGAGCAATAGTGGTCTTAATTACCGACAATTCGTCTCCGTTACCTTTGCCGTTAGCTGTCGTGGAAAAGGTACATCCAGCTAAGGATGACATTGTGCGTGTTATCACGGTAAGGACGAGAAAGAGGATGACGTATCTACGTCCTGTTGTCCGTTTTAGTCCTCTTCCTACCCAATAACATCCGCAACTAAATTTTGATCATTACGTGTAGTATTTATTTGTTTACTTATTCTATATAATATGTATGCTATATATATATATATTATTCGCAAACCGCATCTTATCTCCCGCTTATAGATATTTCTCTCTCTTATTACTATGATAGTTTGTTAAAGGTGACCCTTTAAGGGCGGCTGGAAATGGTAACGCCATCTATTGTGCAATTACAACATCCCAACTCCCACCCCTTTCCAGTCGTGCATTAATGGCCGCCCCTTCTTGCTCCGTCTCTCGCGCCGACGTGACATAGAACCGCTTACCTTTTTCGCATTCCCGCGCTCCTGCTTTATTGAAGTTCAGGTGAAAGAATCGCTGTTATAGGTGTAAAAGCCTATAATATTCGCGTTCCCGCATACCGGTTCGGTGGAGTTACGCGAGTTACCAAATTGCCGTTACCGCGACCTTGTGAAGGTGACAGATAGTGTGCTGCTGGAGGTGCTTCGGGCGGCTGTACGCGCCACGGAAGCTGAATTCTACCGCAGGAGAACCAGGTCAGTGCACGACATCCCGCTTCCCACCTTCACATCTTCCCCTCGTCACTGTGACGACGTACCTACCGCAGCCACTCTGGTTGCTCGCCCCTTTACCGACCACCCTTCTTACAATAACATCCATAGTTCTTCAATGATGAATGGTAGGAGCCGGTCGAAAATTATTTTAAAATCATTTCTTTTGCGATCCTTTTTAGTCGGTCGGTTACTGCATCTAAATTAAACTAAGTTTAACTACCGACCAAGAACGCCTTTCTATTATTTTTAGTTCTTTCACAACTGTTTGTTTGTTGCAGTAAGACGTGACAGCGACAAAACAATTCTTAGCGGAAGTGCGAAGTAACGTCCACCCTAACTCTTAAACTGACTCGCCAAACAAGCAAAATACGTATAAGCACCTACGCGTTCATCCGACGCTCTCGGTCTAGTATCGTTTTATTGTCTCGCCACTGTATTTGTTACGTGTAATAGACTCTTTAGTTTGCAGTATTAAATAGTATATAGCTTTAAAGTAATGATGATTCTGTGATAACTGGTTCGTGCGCGTCGAACGTTCTGCGAAGGAAAAAAATCATGTTTGTAGGACTTTTTCGAAAGGACTGGTTAGATATCATTTTCGAATTGAACATTTATCGAAACCACATATATAATTTCTAAGTCTTTGTTCTTCATACTTGACAAGCCTTTCGTTTCTTATTTACTATATTTATACACTCTTCAGTGAAACAATCTCAGTAATAGTAATATAAAAAAAAATGATGAGTATGAGTGGACGTAACTCCAACATCGGTTCACCTATAACTATAACAAACCAATCCAATAAGAATCCTGGCAACTGAATCGGAGCTTTCAGTGTAAGAAAAACATTTTGATGAAACCATAGCATGGTGGTAGGGCGTTTTTCTAAGTCCGTCTGGCTAGCTACCATCCTCAAGTTGAAAATCCGTCGCCAAGCACCTGTTGGTGGTTCCGGCAGCTGCACTTGAGAGCCAGCCTCCCTCTACGTTTAGCGTGACTACCATATTAGACCACGTCATCATTTAACATAAGATGAGATTGTGGTCAAACGCTAACCTATAAAGTATTAAAAAAAACTACGAAGATTGCCACATTTAAGTATGTTTCATAGTAACGGTTTACAATGCTAAAGACCTTATCATAACACACATATGTATAATAACAATGAATAGTAAAATAATAAGTGAAGAATAAATAATACCAAACGCACGCGGAGCCACTGAACCTTCTAATAATATGTAAATATTGATTAACAATTATAATCTAAAGAATGTCACAAGAAAAGTAACAACTAATATGAGGACCATCCGCATAGATTCCATTTTCAAAAATATAAAAAAAATGCCTACGTTCGACAGTAGGATATCAATAGACGGTCAGATGCGCAGGATATATTAAGGTGCACAAGTGTACTACGCGCAAGACACAGGTGCACATAATCATATCCTTGTTCTTCTAAACCCAGTGGAACGGGAACCGTTACGACCGGAGAAGCACTCAGATAGATGGTACAGTATCACGGTGAGAAGGTTACAAGGGGTCAGTACTATCTCACATTCCCTTAATCGCCTTTTACGATACCCACGGGAAGATATGGTGTGGTGCTAATCTACTCTGCCGGCACCACACAGTAAACGGTCGCCATGGCCGAAATCGATCGGAATCATCATCATCATTAATAGACATATTTGTTTCAAAGTGATTAGTTGACAAGATTTGATGTATACCTAATCCATTTCTTACGCATCTCCCAAAATAACTTGTTCAAACGGATCTACTGAATTATGCATTCTCTAAGTTAATATTCAATCTCCATGTGCAGCCTCTATGCCCGATTGTTAATATTACCGTGCAATAAGTAGGGCACTGAGGTGGAACAATCCCTTACAAGTCTCATCTCCGTTGAGCCCCCTTATTTAGAAATTGAATGTGAATGTTATTACCAAGTCATCAGTAAAGGTAATCGAGGAATTGGATGTTACGTTCGTTCAGAACAGTTATTAGGTTCTGTTGTTTGATTTTTTCCTTCCTTTACTTCGATATTTTATAATACGAATGTATATAGATATATACATGTATGTAAATGTTATAATTTACAAAGAACAAATGATTATGTTTGACATTCTTCAGCTCAGAACGTTTCATAATGTAATAAAAACACGAACAAAGTCGAGTACGGTTATTAGTATATAAATAAATCTTACTACTAAAATATAATTTAATACAAGTTTTACGTGTACGCAACTAACTGTATTTATTTTTGTTATACTTACTGAATTAGTTTATTATGCATACTAACAAAAAAAAACAAGCATTAACCTATATTGCCAATACTTTAAGTGTAGGTACAAATATGAAAAAAAAAATACAAAATGGCCGGCGTGGCCAAAAGTAGGACATAAAAATGTCCTGTGCAACCAATAATAAATTCGTAGATACTGCCAAAAATCTTTTCGCATAGAGGGAATCGTGAATGGAACGTCGAACAATATGCGTTGTATTTCGCTGAGGCAACAATGCGGGCCGGTAGTGAATACGAGAACTGAGAGCCACTCGGTCAATGCTCCATCAACACATAGTACATACGGGCGGCACGATTAGCTAACAATATACCAATAACCTTTAAACAATCATATCCACAATTTCATCACACAAATATTACTAATACGACAGTAATAATGTCTTTTGTTTGTTACATTTTTACGATTAAATAATCGCAATGAAAATTGATATATCCTGTTAGCTTGGAACATAGAGAAAGACATTTTCATCCACAATTTATTCAAAAAGAAGCAGACGATGTAGTTGTTAAAAGATAAAATTATTTAATATCTGTATTGAAAAAAGCTGTAGACAAAACAGTTCAGTACCATTTTCTGATGTGTTTGTCGACCGACATTCTTTTTTTTTATTATTTAGTAGCTATACACTTTAGTGTTATCAAAAAAAAATTGGAAAATATTAGTTTATTTTTCTTATATTTAGATCTTTATAAGTTACTATAGTCATTATACTTTATCTTCCTTATCTCTATTACGATATTTGTACAGTTTTAGGCAAAAAAAAACATCAATAATATTGAAATTTCAAAATATAACAAATAAAACAAAATAGGCGAAGATCTATATATGAAGAGGTGGAAATAACAGTTCAGTAACTTTTACTCCTCTATTTATCAACCGATTTTCTTAATTTCTCTTTTGTTTAGTTTAGCTTTGGGAAAGTTTTAGTCTTATCAATAAATCTGGAAACAATTAGTTTTTTACTTAGTAACGACGAGTAGAAAATTTAATTTATGTCTTTATTCGTCATACTCCACGTACAAAAAGTCTATAAAATCTTAAAGATATTGAAACCTAAAAAATAATATTTAATCAAGGCCGAATTTCGACAACTCGACGGTTACTAGTTCACAACAATTTACGCCTGTAATTCCACCCCCTACAGATCCGAGATATAAGTACCTTCTTTTTTTTATATGGAAAGAAATCCTTCATTGGACACCCACTGCCCTGGGGAGCTGTGGGGTGTCAGACTCTTACTGACTAAAAAAACCCACGAGATACCGTCTGCAGCGCTATGGAATGGCACAGGATCGAACAAGTAAGCACCATATCACCCCGGCGACAAGGCCCAGCGCGAACGCCCTGACCGCGACGACAGCCAGGTCAAGCTGCCTACCCGTCTACCGAACCAATGTGCAATGGAAAGTCAGGTGCCTAATCAAGCCTGCTTAACCCAATCATACTAAGGTCTAAACCAATGAATACGAAGAACACGTAATCTTTTAACTGGTGTAGTTCGAGCATATGATTATTAAGAAAAACTTTGAAATAGAATCCCAACAGATCATAGCTGCCTTCAAAGTTTATCGTCCGATTCGTCTCTGTGTGCACAAAATATCATATTACACACAGTTGATACTATGTAATACACAACAGTGTTGCATGGCTGAGTAAATTGCGTTGGTTTGCATACCATTGATTATACGTAAGGGAATCAAATAAAGTAGAACGAATTTTGTTTGTGTTTTTTGTAATATTAGGACTCTGTCATAACACATTTGGGAATTAAATGTTCAGCGCCATTTTGTTGGGTTTTCCCGTTTTTTTAAATACTTTATAGGTTGTTTTTTAGACTTTGACCACAATCCCACCTGATGGTAAATGACGAAAGAGTCTAAAGTGGTAAGCTAGAGGGAATTGGATGTGAAGTGCAACTGCCACTACAGTAAAAATGCCATCACTTAAGGTCACGTATTATTCACGAAATTTATTACTATAAATTGTTTAAATCCTTACTAGTATCATAAACGCGATTCTAAGTTTGTTGCTTTGTTACGCTTTTACGCATTAACTATTCGACCGATCACTATGAAAATGTTGTCTACACGTTCTTACAGGTAAAGAAAAGGATATAGGGTTACGTTTTATCCACAAAAAAGTACTGTTCCCGAGAGAGCGAAACCACGAGCAAAAGCAAGTTGATTACTATTAATTATAGAAAAACTAAAGGTTATATATAGTAAGCGATGAAATGAAATAAAGGAGATACGAAGAAGATAGGGATATACGCGCAAGCAATGCGATGGTGCGGAAGGTACGAGAGCAAATGAATCGTACTGACGCAAGGATCGAATTAAGTATCCCGAGTCCTACTAGGCTACTTCCCCTGGCTCTTACACTAAGTAGAAGTATTCATATGATAAAATTTACCGTACAGCAGCGTACTTTCGTAAAAAGAATATCACTAATATCTGAATATTGATTGAGCCTGCTTGAGTGTGGCAACACCTGTGCAAAGTTCAACAACAACCACATATATTTCTGCTACAAAGTAACAGTGCTTACGCCATTCTAATCGAACCCGTGGGATGCTGTTAACAACACGCATTGGCCACAAAGTGAAACAACTCATTCTAGAATAGTCAACTTTTATATCTGGTCTTAGAACTGCGATCCTTATGTAGTCATTTTACACAGCTGTAGGCTGAATAGCCTCTTAATATTAGGCGTACTATATACCTGTTTTCTGTGCCACTAAATATATAAATAAATATAAACAAAATTAAAAAGTTTAGTGAATGAAAATTAGGGTATCTACACATTCTACGTTATACTTTTTTCTTATGAATAAAACTGAATCTCACCAACTTGAATCTTTAAAAATTTAGGAGTAATAAAAGGAGTATTTTTGCCTGAATAAGATTATACGCAATAGAATTCAATCAAGACCGAGTGGTACTCGACTAACAAACTAATTGTCGAAGTTTCCCTTACCCTCGCACGTTTTCTCGTAATTAAGGATTTTATTCATTCCACGGCCGATCCTCCGCAACTGTCTATGAAACGAAAGAGGCGACGGCATGCAATGTAATAAATATTATTATTACAGTTTGATTAATGTCAACACTTTATCATAGCGTTGTCATATTAAGGTCGAACGCCACCTGTTTTTCTTATTTATTGTAGCTATAAATTGATTTGTTCGAGATAGTATTTTTGAAAATATTATAGATAACTTCGATTTGTAAAAAATCTATGTAAGAAAATGTATTTTTATTTCTAAAACGATTTGTAATGTCGATCTAGAAAATGGATGAAGTTTTTAACTTTTAGTCTTTGCAGACGAAATCATTGTTTTCTGAAAATTTACCTTAATACAATATTATCTAACAATGCATTTATTACCTGCGGCTTACAGTGAAGCCTATGTTAAATATACTACAACCTATGGAATATTAAGAACTAGGAAAATAACTTTTTTTTTATATTATAGGGGGCAAACGAACAGGTGGGTCACCTGATGGTAAGTGATCACCGCCGTCCATAGACACTAGCAACACCAGGGGAGTCGCAAGTGCGTTGCCGGCCTTTTAATATATGTGGGCCTCCGGCGCTCTCACTGACCGAACGAAACGCAACAGTGCAAGAACTGTTACTTCACGTCGGCTTTCTGTGAGAGGGTGGTACTACCCCGGGCGAGCCGACCCATTCATGCTGAAACCAGTAATAGCTTCAGCGTAGCTCTACCACTGCATTTATTATCTCAAATTTATATAACGTTACAAAATGTTACCTGTATAAATTATAAAGTATCAATTGTTAACATATAATTAGAAGAGACACGAAGAGCAAAGGTTTATATTTAGTTTAATTCGATTTATGACTGCTCTCCAATTTCATAACAATTTGGTCTTTATTGACTGACGTTGTTAGCCTGAAGAGTCTTGACGCCTACATCGGGCTTGATGACGCAAAAGACGGTCAATTAAAATGGCCACTAACGCAAATATACTAAGGTGGTCGTACAGCGGTGATGGCTGATTCGTTTGGATGTTCGGACACCGCGTCGATCGACGTAAGTTCAAGTTTTGCAATTAAACCGGAGCTTTCGGCGAAAGAAAACATCGGGATTAAACATTACAGCGGATGTTACTTTGTACTTCCGCCTGGAATTGATTAGCCGCTGTCACCTCTCAGTTGGCAGTCCACTTGAACTCATTTGTCCGGTCGCATAGAAAGAGTAAATATCGATCTAACAATTTTTTTTTTTTATATTATAGGGGGAAAACGAACAGGTGGGTCAACTGATGGTAAGTGATCACCGCCGTCCATAGACACTAGCAACACCAGGGGAGTCGCACGTGCGTTGCCGGCCTTTTAATATATGTGGGCCTCCGGCGCTCTCACTGGCCGAACGAAACGCATCAGTGCAAGCACTGTTACTTCACGTCGGTTTTCTGTGAGAGGGTGGTACTACCTCGGGCGAGCCGACCCATTCATGCTGAAACCAGTAATATCTTCAGCGTAGCTCTACCACCTTCAGATAGCTCTACCACCTTCAGAATGCTCAATGACAAAGCGAAACTTGTGTACAAACCAACAATGTCAACCGACGACATATTCAACTATTCGCCAACGGGAGTGGGCCAACGGACAACTCCATTTCCAAACGGAAGTGCAAAGAAACGTCCACCCTAATATTTAGTGATGGATTTCCGCAAAGTAATGCTTTCTGCAATCAAATGTCGTGATTAAACTATAGCATAGTGGTAGGGCTTTTTCTAAGCTCGCCTGGTTATCTACCACCTTAGACCATCTTAGACTTAGACTACATGGTTACTTAACATCAGGTGAGATTGTGGTCTAACGATAAATCCTATAAAATACAAAATTATCTTCCAAATATTATTCCTCTTATTTGGGCGCAAGAAAGTCGCTACGAAGCTGGGAAAACAAGGGAATACTAAATATTAAGAAAATAGACGGTGAAAATACTTTGTAACCCATGTTTTGCGTACATTATTATATGCTTATGTTAATCCGGGCGCGTTGCCGGTCGTTTTACATAATTACCGGGTAATCAACGAAGGATGTTCCGGTCAATTCACCTTCACAGTTTGTACCCTGAATTAATCACGGACGTTAACCGTCAGGAAATGACCTGGAAAATTACCTTTTTATATTTTATTTTACATATATATCCATATAAGGCTTATTTTTTTTTTAACATTGCCTAAAGATATGTAACAAATGTTCGAAAAACTATATATAAAAAATGGATGTAGAAAATATGTGATTTTTTATTGCCAGAGCAAATAGGCAAACGGCTCGCCTGATAGAAGTTGGTCACCGTTGCCTATGGACAACTGCAAAACCAGGAGCACCAGATTCATTATCACTGTTGTGTTACCGACCTTAAAAGCCGTGACTCAGTCCCTTATTGATGAGCCCCATGTCATAATCCCAAGAGAAACCTTGCTAAGTTATCCCATAGCGCTAGTTTATGTATTGAAGGTTCTAAAGATCCCTACGGTTGTAGCCATTTTATTAAGTTTTAAGGTGTGCTGATGAGCAACCAGCCACCACCACATCAAAAAGTTCTTCAGAACATTATTCCAATAAGATAATGTATTGAAGGTCATAATTCTCTGTCAACTTAATTTGACTTTTAACACCATGACATATACTGCTTAATGTAACAAAACATATACTGAAACATGTACAAAAAAAACCTATATGACTTAAATAAATATACATGTAAATCGCTGTAGTGGTTTCCGAGTTATAAGGACACAAACAAACAAAGAAACGCTGCCTTTTATAATATGTAAGGAAAAATATAGGCATTTACAACGAGAAAATAAAATCCATTTGTCACATATTATTACTCGTATTTTACAAAATTCTACATGCAAGTAGACACATTATTATGATTAACTGCAAATAGCATTCATTCCTGTTGGTAATTGAAACGCAACGGGCTCTTTTCCGAGTTTACCATCGGAGGTTTTTTATAGGCCTCTCTCATTATCTAAGTATAAATTATTTTAATATTTATACGTATAAAATAAGCTACTACGTAATAAAACCATAAAGGTTGAAGTTCCATACAAACGAATGTAGACCTCATGAGGCACAGGTCAATAGACTGTTGGCAGAATAAGCTTAAAAAAATACCTGATTTATTGCAAAACTTTAAAAAACAACAAATCATAATTTATATGTAAAATTTATTGTTAAATTATTTTTACATTTGTACGAACTTTATTATAACAAACCATAAAAAAATTACAATGTACGATGTCGTGAAATTAAAAACATTGTCCGCCATTTAGAGATCTGGATCTTTAAAAATCAGCCGAGGGGTTAAATTTCTGTGGGGCTAATATAGCCATAAAACAACCCTAAATAATAAAAAAAAAAAACTTACTTTAAACATCTTAATAATTCACAATAAAAGTTAAAATATATAATCGCCTACACAACGTATATATATATAGTTTACAATATATTCAATTACTAAAAAATACACCAACTACCTATATATAATAATACCCGGCTTTTAATTTGGTTCGTCGGAGAGAAGACCAAAATAGTTGGCTGAGTTCGGTTTCGTATAGCGTTATTTTTGTCTATCGTAGTTATGACACTGCGCAATAGACAGAACGCTTCACAAAACCGAAGCAAACCGATCTTAGCCGAACGTCTCACTCATCTTCTCGACGTGCCAAATGAAACGCTGAGGACTTAATTAGATACCCTTCATGATTCAATAATCATGTATCTGATGCAATGATGGCTTAGTTGTAACATGTTCGTACATAGAGTAGATAGACGTAGATTTGAAACTCTGCAGTGAGACGAAACTTATCACTTATTAAGAGATTTTGTAAATTATTATTATTTTTTGTTAAAGGGACATTTTCAAGTGGGCTTTATACTGACTTAGTTAGTATTGGACTTCAGATTTCGAAGATTTATCAGCGTACTCCTCAAGAGCGAATAGGAAATGTGTAGTAGTTGAGGTTTTGATAGGTTTAGGACAATCCAATACTAGGTAGGTATAACTAACTATGGTCAAACTGGTGTATTTTTAGAGTAAATTTTTATACGTGGGTTTTTTTGGGTTAATAATATTCTTCAGCTATATTAATACCTCAAACAAAATACAAATATACCTCTAGTTATTTGAAAAGTTAATTGAAAACAGTAAGTTATTATAAAAGATAACATTGACATTGCAAAACGAAAGCCCTTTCGTTCAAGTCTTCTTTGTCCTTACCTCGCCCTGTTACACGAGGTCGGCTATCTTAATCAAAAGGTATCATTTGTTTCTTTGTACAAGATCTTTATTGGTTAAACTGAGACACTGTCCTTGTGGACTATAGACTTTTGTCATCGTAGTATTCAACTACCTCGTTATCTAATTGCTACAACTATGAAAAAGGTCACTGCGTGCTGCAATCACTACATAGTATAAAACAAAGTCGCTTTCTGTGTCCCTATATCCCTATGTATGCTTAAATCTTTAAAACTACGCAACGGTTTTTGATGCGGTTTTTTTTAATAGATAGAGTGATTGAAGAGGAAGCTTTATATGTATAATAGCATAAATTAAATAGTGGAGAAATACTGTTATTTTTGAGGTTACTCCAAATTTAACGCGTGTGGGCCACGGGCAGTAATGAATAAATCAAAACCACTGGATCGATTTTAATCATTTTTTCAGTGAATGACATAGGCTATATATTTTATACCCGTGCGAAGCCGGAGCGGGCCGCTAGTAAATAATAAGTGCAAGTTAGTCTAAATCCTTTTTTATTCTAGTCTAATCTGAGAACAAAAACACTAAAACTAAAAAAACTAATAGATGCACCTTTTTTCGTAATTCAAAAATATATACAACTAAATATTACAAAAATAGCATCTGTACTATATGTTATACTCTTTGATTAGACTGAAGAATATTGTCCGTACCATCTCAGTATAGACTTTTTAGTAATGGACGCTATTGCACTGTTCAGATATCTTTAATGAGTATACTATTAAAAAAAGTATTGTATTCTATTTAGCTTTTGTTAAAGTTTTGTTTGTAAGCAACAAGCACTATACCTGATGGTAGGCCTAGTATAATACAAAAACAACGACGACCACGGGATTTAGAAAATCCATCACCAGTTACCGCTATCAGCGATTATTCATTGCTGTTTTAAAAATGTGAGACCACCAAACGAGAGTCACTGTAAATGGTTTATAAATATGTATCCCATCGTGACTCAGTCGGATACAAATTCCTACTGCCACATGTTTTTTTTTTTTTATATTATAGGGGGCAAACGAACAGGTGGGTCACTTGATATTAAGTGATCACCGCCGTCCATAGACACTAGCAACACCAGGGGAGTAGCAAGTGCGTTGCCGGCCTTTTAAAATAGCATAACAAAATATAAAATAGCACTAATTATTCCCGAATGCGATATTCTTAAACGTACCGTTAACTTGCCATGTTAACTTGGGGCATAATGATCATACACAACTATCGTATTTTGCTACTTATTATACAAGAAAGAAGATACTTCGCGCTAATTTAAAAAGTTTTTATAGTAGATCTTTTACGTCTGGACCGATTTCAATAATAAACGATTCTTATGCTGTCATATTTATTTGATAATTTCTTCCTGATCCTTTTCGGCCACAGCGAGCGCTCGAGCTGCGACACTCTCGTGTGCTTTCAAATAAATAATCAAACAACATTTGGCAAACATAATAACAATTTGCTACAATTGAAAACCAGCTCTGAGGTCACCTACTAAGATGCTATTTTAGAGCTATTTTATGTAGAATTGTGTGTCTTTGTAACAATTATTTTCGATTATATCCTGTATATGTGACTCCGATTTTTTGATAAGTGTATTGTCCGTATACTTTACTCCATAGACAATTTTCGTTTGAGTGCATAGTTTGCCAAGATTATATTAGGTATTTAATTAACGTGGTTACGTATATTTTCATTTTTGAGTAGCATTTTCTTCTAATTCAACTGTGGAACGTTCGTGAATAGTTTTATTTTTTAAAAAACTTAAAAATGTATTCATCTGTTAGTGTTCCCTTTTGCTTAAACAGTTGCTCGTTAAATATTTCATGTATTTAAAATCTTAAAGTACTGGGAATTTAGAAAACTTTACGTTAACCTAATGTAATTAGTCAAGGGAGAATTCCTAATGGCTATTTCATGTTGAGATAAAAGGTAATTTATCTGCTTTAAAATAAATTAAATTTTGAATAACAGCTGAAAATTGTTAATAAAGAAACGTACATTGTCATTGGACAAAAAATAACCCGAATAGAAAACAATATTGGTCCCAACAATTGGAGCATTCATAATATTACCCGCAAAAATGGAAATAGACAATATACACATTGCTGAGTTTTTATATTGTTTTTATTATTAGTAGGTTTTTTAAAATCGGACGAATAGTTTTACTTGCTATTAAGTAAAAATGTAGTTTAAATTAGTAAAATGATAAATCTAAACTGAACTGGCTATGAAATTTATCTAGTGAAACACACCTACAGGTACTTACGGGCTCAGATTTTCAAGGTTTTTGAGGTAAATTTTTTTTACGTGTTGTGTGATAAAAAAAGTAATTATTTTGTATGGGAATAACTTATGGGTTCGCGTTACCGCTGACCCCGATATGCTCGTGACGCGTCACCGATGACCTCGACATGCTCGTGACGTATTGCCATTGCGCTAAAATAGCGACACGTAGTATAGCAGGTCTGTGTACATGTAATATTGTTATTTTGTACCGAGCTTGTGCAGCCCATAGTATATTTGATTTATTAATAAGCTGTATAAAAATGTATTTAATTATTGATTGAAATGTCAATAGATGTGAAAACCAGACTGATGTTGATATTTTAAATTAACAAATTATAAAATGTAAATAATTCAGACTATTTTTAATTTCAAAATTCAAAAAAGAACACACTCATTCCATTATTTTGAGTTTTCACTTTTGAAGAAAGTTCTTATGACTGCCTCGTCTTTTCTTTTCAAGATATAAAACCACTATTTTACTAAAGAAACGAAAAAGCAAATAGTTATTTAAAACAACACCTTAGTACACAAGTAGACCGAAATTTTATATGTATATAGTGCAAAATGAAATGAATATCAAACATGTCAATATGAACGTCCTTGTCAGTGAGAAGGGTACTTCATAAGCGCAGGCGGTTAATTAATGTAATGAAAAGTGCTGTATTGAGTTTCATCGATTTTTTTTTTTGTATTTTTAATGGGTCTATATAAAGTACACACCAAATATGTAATTTCTTTGGAGTTGCTTATTTATAACCTTGGTTCTTCTCGTATCCCTTTGTTTATTGGGCTTACCAACAATGTTTATGGACAAACTAATATCGTAAATGTGGAAATGTATTTATTTCCTTGTTTACGCCTTAACTACTCAACTGATAATTATGAAATTTTACAAGCACGTTCTAAGACGACCAGAAAAGGATTGTAATGAAATGTAATGAAATGAAATGTTTTACAGACCCTAATGGCCCCAGTGCACATAGATCATAGGTCCGTGCACCACCGTAGCGGAAACAACTCCAAGTATGACGAGAATCCGAATTTGCGTCGCTCAACGTACCCTGTTATCACGAAATGAAGATTGAATATATCTCGTATGAGTGTTTATGTCAAAGCTTATATTGTTTTTGTTACTACACATTTATTAATTAATATAGCTCAGTTCGTGTTAGATGCGATCCACTATAATATATCACATAGTAAACGTTGTCAAAACTGTGATGATATCAGGTTTAAATTGTTACTATAACAGTACGCACAGCTATTAACTTAATTTTTGAAGTCTTTTTTTTTTTTTTTATTAACGTGGGGAAATCCCTTATGGATACCCATCCTCCCGGGGGAGAGAATGGGTTATGTCCGACTCACACGGACTAAAACCCCACGGTGTACCGGCCACCGCTTTAAGTTGGGGCGGCATGGGACCGTGCTGAGCTATCACCATGCCGCCCCAGCGGTCAGCCCAGCGAAAGATGGCCGCCGGGCTCCGTCCTTATAGAGAGGTACACTAGGTACACGACCAGCTACCTCCCATCGTCCGCCGAACCTGTGCAATGAAGAGATGGGCCCCCCGGCCCATCTCCTCAGGTCTAGCTACGGAGGTGGAAGGAGGCGGGCAAATCGCTGCCTCCTTCCACCGGCCCTCCTTTGGCGGAGACGGCCGCTGAGAGGGTCCGCCTCTCGGGCCCTCTCCGCCGCCTCCTTCTGCGAGATGACCTCCTCGCAGAAGGAGGCCATCACCGTCCACGCGTTCTCGCTGCCGAGCATGGCCGCAACCACGCTCGGCAGCGAAAGATCTCCTCCCACCGCCGCAGCCAGAGTGCGGCGCTGCACCTCCCACGCAGCACACTCAGACAGAGTGTGCTGCGCGGTGTCCTCCTCAGCGCCGCACTCATGACATGCGGCGGTTGGCTCCCTGCGAGCGATCTGGTGCAGGTACCAGCCAAAACAGCCGTGGCCGGTTAGCACCTGCACCAGTCGGAACGTCAGGGAGCCCCACTCCCTCTCTAGCCACTGCGGCAGGACCGGGCGGACGGCGTCCACCGTATATCGTCCATACCGCGCGTCCGCCAGGTCCTGCCGCCACCGCTCTATAGCGGCCTCCCTCCCCTGTCTCCGCCTACTTTCTATCTCCCTGGGAGCCGGAGGCTCCCCCAAACATTTCCTTGCCGCCGTGAAATCATACACGGCGGCAAGCACCCTCGCCTCCAGCTCCCAGGGCAGGGAGCCGGCAAGCGCGAAGGCCGCCGACGAGGACACAGTGCGGTATCCTCGTATCACCCTCAGTGCCATGATGCGCTGCGCGGCACGCAGCGCGCGCACGTTGGTGGCACCGAGGGCGTCGGCCCACACTGGTGCCCCGTAGACGGCCATCGCCCTCACGACCCCCATGTAGAGTCTGCGGCAGCCGGCGCTCGGCCCCCCTATATTAGGCAGCAATCGGCCGAGCGCCCCTGCCGCCCCAGAAATCCGCGGTCCGAGCCCCTTGAAGTGGGGCTCGAACCGCCAACGCCAGTCCAGGGTGAGGCCCAAATACTTCATCTGGGTCCCCACCCTGATGCGGGCGCCCTCCACAATTATATGGGCCCCAGGTGGTGGCCCTCGCCGAGGCCCATGGAACAAGATGGCCTCGGTCTTATCGAGGGCCACCTGGAGGCCCAAACGCCGGATGCGTCCGACCACGACGGTTGTGGCCGCCGTGACCAGACGCACCAACCCCTCCCAATCTCCCCCCCCCTGGGCTACGACTAGGGTGTCGTCCGCGTAACAAATGAGGCGCGCTCCACATGGGAGCGCGCCGCGGAGCACCCAGTCGTAACCCATGTTCCACAGGAGTGGACCCAGCGCCGACCCCTGCGGAACTCCCCGCCTGGTTGTCCGCCGGACCATCCTTCCATCGCCGTCGACGTAGGCGATCTCCCTATCCTCGAGGTACGCCTCCAACAGCTGCCTCAGGTACAGAGGCACCCCAAAATACCGGAGCGCCTCCCGTATGACTCCGTGCGGCAGACTGTTGAAGGCGTTGGCGATGTCAAGGGACACCGCCACAACCCTCTCTCCACGGGAGATCGCCTCAGCCGACAACGACTTTAAGAGGCACAGGGCGTCCACAGTGGAACGCCCTGTCCGGAAGCCAAACTGCGCGTCCGCGATGTTCGGCCCAACTCCCTCCAGGTGCTGGACGACCCGGGAAGCAACGATCCTTTCCAACGCCTTCCCGGCGTCGTCCAACAACACTAAAGGCCGAAACGCGGACGCGCAGTCCGGAGGGCGGCCTTCCTTCCGCAGCAGGTACAGCCGCCCCTGCTTCCAGGGTTTCGGGAACTGTCCGACCGTCAGGCACTGGTCGTACAGCCCCCGAAGCCACCCCCCGAGATGGCCCAGCGCCAGGCTGAGCACTCGACCCGGGACCCCGTCTGGGCCGGGCGCTGTCCGTCTGTTGCGGAGGCGCTGTGCTACCCTCCCCATTTCCTCCTCCGTTACTGGTGGAGGGTTGACAGCCGCCTCCGCAACTGCCGCCTGAAGTGGAGGCATGGGAGGAGAAAAAATACTCGGAGGGTCGGGGAACAACGTTCCCACGACCCTCTCTACCACCTCCGGCTGGAGAGTTTCCGTAGTGGGGGGCACCCGATCGCGGAGCTTTGCCCGCATCATGCAGTATGGGCGCCCCCACGGGTCCCTCTCCAGCGACTGGAGCATCTCCTCCCATGCCTCCTCCTTCGCCCGACTGATGGCAACTTGCAAGACCTTCTTTTTGGCCCTGTAGTCACCATACAGCCGGGCCTCCTCCTCTGGGTCCCGAAGACTCCTACGGCGGCTGCGCCCGAACAACCGCCGGGCCACGGAGCAGGCCGCACGGAGATTGGCGATCTCCGGCGACCACCAGTACACCGCCCTTCTGTTAGAGCGGTGTACGCTCCGCGGCATCGACGCGTCGCATACCTCCGTGAGAGCATCACGGAGGCGGGCAGCGGACGCGTCGACATCCTCCCTGCAAGGCGGGGGCATGGCCCAGGCCTGGACGATGGCCGCCTCTTCCGCCATCTCGCGGTCGAGGTGGGCCATCGCCCAACAGGGGAACGTCGCGCCCCTCCGAGGGCGGGTAACTCTACTGGCTTGGGAGGTGGAGACCTCGAACCTGATGTACCGGTGGTCCGATAGGGTCTCCACCTCCTCAAGTACATTCCACCCCCGGACACGGCGTGCGACAGATGGCGTGGCAAAAGAAACGTCTACCACGGACCCGCCATTCCATCGCACGCACGTGTGGACGCTCCCCTGGTTGAGGAGGGACAGCCCCAACTCAGCTGCCCACTCCTCAACGGCCATACCCCGCAGGTCAGTGGCCGCCGCTCCCCAGGTCCTCGACTTCGCATTTAAATCCCCCATGAGAACCACAGGGAGCGGCGACAGCCGCCTTACAGCCCCCTGCAGGGAGCCGAGAAACCCCTCAAACTCCCACAGGGGTCTGTTGGGGGAGAAGTACGCCCCCACAATAGCGTACTTTCCCCAGACGGCTGCCACGAACCCGGCCGCTCTCTCCCGAACCGCCAGGGGCGAACCCGAGCCGGTCATGATCGCCACGGAGCCGCACCAATCCCCAGCCCAATGCGGCTGGGTAGGAATATAATACGGCTCCGTAGCGACCGCAAGCCCAACGTCCCACTCCGCCACCGACTGCACGAACAGGTCTTGCGCAGCGGCGGAGTGGTTTAGATTCGCCTGGAGGAAGCTGGAATGGGCACGATCCATTAGTGTTCCATTTCAGCCTCCTCCGGTCTGGCGGCTACAGCCCTGGGACTTGTCACCGCTACAGGTGAGGCCCTGCCCTTGATAGTGGGGGGCCTGCAATTGCGGCTCCCCATCTGATGCCCCGAAGGCCTTCCTGCATCGGCGCATATGGCACATCGCGCAACCTTCTCTGTACACTGTGCTGCCATATGCCCCGACGCACCGCAACGGTAGCAGGACTCGCCTCTATTGGACGAGGAGGGACACGTGGGGCGAGTGTGCCCCAAGCCCATGCACTTATAACAGCGCATGGGCTTCTCGTCCAGCAGCAGCACGGTTGTCACGCTCCAACCTATAAGAAGCTTACCCAACTGAGCAAGCTCCTTCGCCGCCGTTACTGGGAGGGTCATATGAATCGCCCCCTGACCCCCCCAGTTGCGCCTAATCTCTCCCGCCTTGATCAGGCTCTCACCACACTTGGCCTTTGCCGCCACGACCGACAGTACCTCCTCTCGGGACACCGAATCGTCGAGGCCGACGATTCGGATGTCAGCCTTTTTAATCGGCCTGACGACCGTGGCGACATCGGCCAACACAGCCTGTAGCTGGCGTGCCAGCACTTCCACTTGCTGCTCCCCTTGGGTGCCAGGCAGCTCCAGGAGCCTGGCTCCCGTCGCCGTCCTCCGGATCCTCGGACTCTCAACTCCCAAAGCAGCAAGTGGGATCGCCTCCCTCGCCTTAAGGAGGGCCGCCTTGTAGTCCACTCCTCTCTGTACAGCCTCCGGCTGCAGCGTGATGACCACTGCAGCTGTACGAGGAGTGGACGGTACCTTCGGGCCATGCGGTTTAGGTACGCGCTTCGTCGCCAACGGTTTAAGGGCCGGATCCACTGCACCCTTTCCCTTTTTGCGGCGGACCACGGTGGCCCAATCGGAGCCGGGAGCCGTCGTAGCCGGAGTTGGTAGCTCTGCCCCGCTCAACCCTAGCGGGGCCGTGCTCAGACCGGCCACCACAGAAGGAGCACCCTTTGGCCTTGCCACCGTTGGAGTCTTCGGGGCATGATGAGAGGCCGAGGGAACCGAGGAGGGACCCTTCCGTTTGTCCGCAGCAAGGGGCGGACGGACCGGCACCACAGGGAGCAGGCGCCCTTCGAGGTTCTCCAGGCGCGCGTTTAGCATGTTGCTAAACGACGCCTGAAGTGATCGCTCTAAACGAGCAACGGCACCTACGAGGGTCTCCTCCCACTGTTGGGCAGGAGGATCCACCAGCTTAAAGGCGGGAGATGGAGGAGGAGGCATCTCCCTCCGTTCGTTTGCTGTCCTCTTCCAGGCCAGAACCTCCGCCTTCAGGTCGTCGACCTGCCGGCGCAGATTCTTTAGCTCCCTCTGAAGTTTCAGAGTCTCCTCAGCCTCTGTGCGACCCGCCAAGCTCTCAACGACCTCCTGAAGGACCCTTGCAGCCCCCTTCAACTCCTTGATACAAGGGCCCTTCAGGTTCTTCGACTTCTGGCATACCTCGAAGATAGAAGCCACCTTGCTTCCCGCTAAGGCTTTAAGCCTGTCAGCGTCGAGAGCATCGACGTCAAGAGGAGGTGGATGAGCAGCGTCCCCCTCAGCCTCCGAGCTGGCGGCAGAGACGGCAGCCGAGGCGGTCGCAGAGGTGTTAGCAGAGCTAGCCGCACTCACGTTGCCCGCCAGGGCCCGGTCAAATGAGCCGTCAGCTTCCCCCATGACACCTCGGCCACTCCCACGCAGCCGAGAACCTCCTCTGTTCCTCCCTCTAGAGGAAGTCCTCACTTTCGGAGCTTCTCGCTCCTCCACCTCGGTGTCCGAGTCAAAAACCTGGACAGACCCGCTATTGCGCTTCTGCCCACGCTTTGGCGCCTTTTTTGTGCTCATGCTCACCGGAGACAGCAGTCATCCAGGAGACCAAGAGACAAAAATACAAATCCGAAATACACGCCAAGTCTAAAGAGATGCAGTCTACAGTCCAAAGAGCAAGCCAAGTCAGGGTCACAAAAGAAACCACAGAAAAAAAAAAAAAAAAAAAAAAAAAAAAAAAACAACCCGCCTACAATAACAAACCAAGTCGCGCGCAAAGTCCAGAAATCCAGCAAGCAAACTAGCCACAACACACACAAAAGTAACTATCACAACACGAAACAAAAAGCGATAAGATAACATCGAAAGATAAGATAACGCGGTGCAGAGCGACATAGACATCCACTCGCAACGGCGCATCGGCGCGGACTCAATTTTTGAAGTCTTGGCCAACGCTCATCAACTTTGTGTTCTTTTTTATCCTTACGCTCTCTTAATCAATAATCCAATATCAATCGAAAACGTGTCATACATTAAACGGTGATCATCGCAGGGCATAGGATAACTTTTATTAAAAAAAAAAAAAGATAGTGTGTATTTATGTACACGCGTTAGAAGTTATACTTCTTTGGCGTAACGAGATAAAAATCTTTTCAAAAATTCTATATTTCGCTTTATTCTACGTTTGTAGAAAAAACGACACCAATAATAGAAAAAAGATATTTAATACATACATACTTTTTTTGAATAAAATGTTGACTATAGCTAATTTCAGGGTGTCGGTTTTTCAGGGTTCGGGTGACGGTGTGTGCGCGCATCGTAAAAATATAAACTCATCATTTTCTCCTAACGCGCCAAAAGAAGTATAACTTCAAAAATGTAGTTCTCGAGATATAGATAAAATCGACATTAACGCGAGCGACGCCGTTAGGACAAATTAGTAACAAACTAGCACGAACGTTCCTTTGAATCGATAATGTCTCAGTGTATAGTATGTAAATTCGGATCATATCGTTCGGTGAAGAAAAACATCGTAATGAATCCATGACATTGTGACAGGATTTTTTAAACCCGCCGCCTGCCAGCTATCATACTCAAGTTGAAAATCTGTCAGGGAGGTGTGTTCGGGCAGCTGCAATTGAAAGCCAGTCTGTATCTAGATTTACCGTGTTTATCGTCATTTAGAATCAGATGACATTATTATCAAATGCTAAAGAAAGAAAACTATAAAATGTTACCCATCCCCAAGCCTGTACGAATGCAAGATCTTACCAGTCATAGCTAACATGCTCTCTGAGAATAAAGCAAAAACAAACATGCTAGAAACAAAGTATAATTTAAAACTGAAACTGAAATACACTTTTATTCGCAAAAGTTTGTCCGCTTCGAAAATTTAAGGTACCGCTGTAATTCGCTTACAAAATGAACTATAAATGTATTCGTTATCTAACTTTCGACACGTCATCGAGTTTTCCACTTTAATGAATTGCGAAGCGATAACTCCCACAACTAGAACAGTATTTTTCACTCGCACCCGAATCACGTGCTCCAGTTAAAAGTGAGAGATTGTCACTTTGAATTCACGATACGCTTGTGGATTTAAAAGTGGCAATTAGTATGATTCGTATTACGAAGTGTATTATATACTATACTGGATTCTATTAAGTACGATATTCTATTGATTGTATTTCATGAACTGGTTTAAAAGGGAGTCTTACTTACATAATAACCGGCTATCTTTTGATTCTTTATTCCCCAAAAGAGTAAAAAATTATGAATTAATTGTTATTGATATCAGAAGAACAGATACATGATTAAACATATATTTTTCACGAATTCATATGTGTATGAGATAGATTTTTTTTTTATTAACGTGGGGAAACCCTTTATGGATTACCCACTCTCCCGGGGGAGAGAATGGGTTATGTTCGATTCGCACGGACTAAAACCCCACGGTGTACGGGCCACCGTTTTAAGTCGGGGCGGCTTGGGACCGTGCTGTGGCTATCACCATGCCGCTCCAGCGGTCAGCCCGGCGGAATGTGACCGCCGGGTTCTGTCCTTATAAGGAGGTAGACTGTGTACACAGCCAGCTACCTCCCCTTGTCCACCAGACCTGTGCAATGAGGAGAGTATGAGATAGATAGCTTAGCTTAGTCAGATTGGGAAACTCGGCGACAGTTCAAGCCGAGGCGCACCGATGTGCCCTTGTGCTGATCGCCTAAACAAATCAGGTGAGTACCTTAAGCGCTCCCCTTAGTAGTCCGGTGAAACTGTAGAGGCCTTGCCAGGGTAACAGTGGTAGGTCAGTTCGAAAAAAAAAAGAAATATGATTGTTTACAAAGAAGTGACGTCAATCTAACGCTATGACAGACATTATGTTTTCATTGAATAAATTATAATGAACGCATATATATTTCAAATTATAATCAATTGTAAAAAAAATATATTTCAAATTAATTAACTTCATCAACATGAAAATATGTTTTTATTCAAACACCTCAAAATTATGCTCTAGAACCAGTGACTGTTATACGGAATTAACTGTACGCTCTCATGTTCAAAAGAGGCAATTAATGCGACTTGAACTGAACTTGGAGCGTCTCTAGACTGTCGTTATACACAGTCTTATGAGCAGAACTTGTTAGGCTTTACGTCCGTTGAATGTCTGATTTTATCATGTGAAAAATTATATTTTTGGTAGTGGTAGAGCTACGCTGAAGCTATTACTGGTCGGTAGTGGTAGAGCTACGCTGAAGCTATTACTGGTTTCAGCATGAATGGGTCGGCTCGCCCGGGGTAGTACCACCCTCTCACAGAAAACCGACGTGAAGTAACAGTGCTCGCACTGTTGCGTTTCGTTCGGTCAGTGAGAGCGCCGGAGGCCCACTTATTTAAAAGGCCGGCAACGCACTTGCGACTCCCCTGGTGTTGCTAGTGTCTATGGACGGCGGTGATCACTTACCATCAGGTGACCCACCTGTTCGGTTGCCCCTATAACATAAAATATATATATATATATATATATTTAAATTCACCATTGTCATCAATCAGTTATCGACATTTCTATCAATTACTTCTTTCATACATATTTTAAAATATCTTATAAGCAACTAAGCCCTCTCACATCGGAAGGGTCAACTTTGATCTGAAGATGATCCGTGACGGAGCGGAACACGTTTATGGATTGTTGTCGTTACACGTTAATTTATAATGCTCGTTAATTAATTTTAGCTTTTATATTTTACAACTACATACCAAGAGTCAATTGACGACAGGTTTAACATTCGCCAACGTCGTGCTGAATGAACTGTCAACTGACGTATTTAATTACTTATTGTTATTTCAGATATTAATATATCGTTCTTTCTATGACTACTTTCAGATATAACTTTTTCAGATACATGTCGTGCAAATAAAATGAAACGTTTTTTGTTGCAATGAGGCGTGGCAGCGGCCAATTAATTCTAGGCGGAAGTGCAAAGTAACGTCCACTCCAGTATTTAAAGATGGATTTCGGCAAAGTAAAGCCTTTAGCGACCGAATAGAATCAACTATTAAATTTCATGTTCATGTAAAAAAGCTCTTCCAAAGAACAAATGAGATTCATGTCCGAAAATCATCATAGGATGTATACATATGTAGTTGTACTAAGGGTTGGTAATTATCTGCATTTAGTTAAGCGATTTCAAGTAAAGTAACGTACTAGAATTCGGTTATAAGTTTACAAACTTCATCTGTTTGTCAATTACAAATTTACGCTTCACATGAACTCACCACTAGCTCCTAGTTTGCAACTATCACCACGACATGGCCCAGGGTTAGCTATAAACTATTAACTGGAAATGACTTCAAGTCCATATTTTGTGGCTTCATCGATTTTATCTTTAATCTATATATGATGAATAAGAAGACTAGAGCATATTAAATATACATTGTATAATCTTTCACATTATTGATGTCACCGTCCCTTCGATATTAATGTTTACTGAGAACAGTCTCAGTGCCAGATTCAAACTTAGCGCTGCCCTTGGGCACTTTAAAATATGCCCACCCATTATGGAAATTTTATATAAAATAGCCCATAAATAAAATGACTCATTTACACCAGATTTTTTTTTGTACCAAGAACTATAATTACCCATAAATTGTAGTGTAACGTTCATATTTTCAGAGGCAAATGCGTCGGACGCTTTGATTTGCAAATTAGTCAATTATATCTTCATAATCTATGCGTAGAAGTAAATTGTATCCTCGCCTTCCGAGTTATACCGCCCCCTGAAAATTTCCCACCCTGGGCACTGACCCCGAGTGCCGTTAGTGTAAGTCCAGCGCTGAACATTATGGTTAAATAAATCAATATTATGTGGTTTATCGTCCATTTTATGTATAATAAGAACTAACTAATCACTAATTAAAACAACTAGACCGCGTGCAAATGTTATTTTAACGCATTTTAATTTATTTATTATGGTTATATTTCGATCATTGGACGACGCCAGTAATACTAACAGAGTGCCTGTCTATACAGCGTATATATCTAATAAATAATTATATTTTAAATAGCGAATTACTGCATAAACATTGAGTTGTTTAAATCACTCATAACATGAACAAAGAATTTGTTCAAGCTTGACACAATAACCACAGATCATACCAATTATGGCTTTTTTTTGCCAAACAAAATGTTATGAAGAGTCGGTAATTATAAACAATACAATTATATAAACCCAACACGACTATTAAGCTTTGAATACAATGGGTAGTTGCAGTTTCTAATATTGCGAAATATAATTTTGCAAATTCTAAACGCTGTACTGCATTCTGTCGCTTCACAGAGTAAGTAGTTCACCGCAAATTAAATAAGTTAGTTATGAAGTTAGCAGTAGTTGTACGCACGTGACTTGTTAACCTCATATCGATACAATTGCAACTTGATTAAACTTGACTAATATACTTAGTTGTAACCTATGAGAACAACATAATTCAACGCAGTAAATATAATTCACATTAGACCATAAGAACCAATACACGAAGTGTTACCATAGAATCTGTATTAGAATGATATATGAGAATTTGAAGGAAGAATGTTAATCTCTCTTGACATGAAATAGGCGTAGCATTACCTAATTTGACTTTCACTGTTGAATGCGGATATCAATTCAGCAATAGTGAGACAAAGACTTTCTTTGGAACGTAATGCTTCTAATAGGTCCGCAAATATGTTATGAAATTATTCCAATTATATTATACCTCCAACATTTGCGTCGTCTGTATTTATCAATAAAAGCAATGAACACTACTATAAATTTTACTTTAACACTTATTTAAAATTTCTTCTTATAAACATTTTATTAGAAGGTATATGCAGCACATTTGGAAATAGATTTCAATGCATTCCGACATAATCGAGTGGTGACTAGGGATTCCTTCTGGATGTCGTTTGAAAGGACACAAAGCTCGAAGTGTCCATACAAAAGCGGACAATCCTTTCTATACATTTGTGTTGGCTTCGCTGAGTCTTAGCGGTCAACATAAAAAACGACAAACCTTCATTCAGTTGGATATCACAATCATTCGGATATTTTCTCCTAAGGCTTTTGTTGCGTTATACCAACGTGAGCTCGCTTTTCTAAAATTGCACGCGAAAATACAGAAATAAAATTACGTTCCCAAATTTAAACTTTATTGGATTTCTCGGTAGGTCCTGAGAAATGTAGAACATCTGTGCATCGAATATACAGTTACGTTTTCAAATGTTTGTTAATATTTTGTACGAGAATTTTGCCCTCGTTTCAAATATTATTGAAATCTAATTATTATAAAAATATAAATGATTTCTAGCTTGTTTGTTAGTTCATCATCACCATCTTTTTCTTACCCTTATCTCACCTAAATAGGGTCGGCACAACATGTATTCCTTTTCCACTCTCCTATGTCGGACGTCATCTCAGTATTTACACCTTTTATACACATCATTTTTTACATAATTTATCCATACCTTCTTCGGCCTTCCTTTACTCTTATATCCATCCGCCTTCATACTTAAAACTTTTCTAGTTACATGGCTTTCATCTCTCCTCATGACATGCCCATACCATGCTAACCTATTACTCCGCAATTTCTCGTCACTGGTGCTATTTTCTAACT
Source organism: Antheraea assamensis (assembly GCA_035772565.1). Lineage (NCBI taxonomy): Eukaryota > Metazoa > Arthropoda > Insecta > Lepidoptera > Saturniidae > Antheraea > Antheraea assamensis. Next base: position 2,705,942 of record JAQQSE010000062.1, on the reverse strand, counting down.
TCCTCTTATATACTCATTCTTTGTTCGGGAATAAATTGGTTGGGTGGTAGCCAAAATTATTGTATACTATTTAAGTCAAAAATCGGTGATGACCATTTGCCCGGAACCCTCTCGCACACTCGGACTCGTTCGTTCGTTATCGGCTCGGCGGCATGAAATACTGTTTTTTGGTGTTTGTGAGTGTATATTGGAAAAAGCTGGTGTTCGAGAAGAGAAGACTTACCAGGTAAGTGAGCCTTTATCCCGGTTATAACGAAACATTTCGACATATATTTCAAAGGGGTATCTACCTCCAGCCAATTTAACATACAGTCTACTTCCTTAGGTTAGGTACCCCGACCTACGTGGGTGTGGTGGTTGCCATCCCATTCTTAATCTTATCGATTCTATCAGTTAGATGTCACGGTGCTATGAGACTTTTATAGGTTAGATATCAGATAACGTCTAATAACTTTACGCCACATATAATATTATTTCCAGCTCAACGTCGCATTGACGTTCTTCCTCTTTTTTCCTTTACCCCCACGCTAGAATTGTTATAATACGTTTTTTTAACCATTCTCCACTACTAACTGTCTTCTCAGTACTCACACCTTTTACACGCATACAATTTTTCACAGAATCCTTCCATGCCCTGCTCGATTTTCCAGTGTCCTTCATACTGAACATTATTCTTGTTATATGACTTTAAGTATTCCTTATTACACGTCTATATCATGCAAATCTAATTATCCCCAGCTGTAAACGAATAAAGGATTTAAAGAAATAATTTGTTTTCAGTTTAAAAAAAACAGTGTTGATACTATTGCGCCTACTTTTACACATAATTTGTATGTTTCTTAATAAGACACTTATTATTATCGAAACAAAGGCACAACAAATTTAAAAATGTAAGCCGAAAATATGAATATGTACTAAAATATACAGTAACATAAAGGAGACTTTACGATACTGTAGCAGATATTAAAACATTCTATAACTTCGATAAATTTGCGGTTTAACGTCGACGTAACATTGCCAAGATACGAGTACAATGTAAGATGTCCTAGTTTGAAACGCAAGATTTATCGAAGCTCAGTGTTTCCAGAAATAACCAACTCGATTTAAACGTTTAAATTTACAACCGAATGTTCAGATTTAGAATTTAGTTAACCACTAACCATTGTACATCACAGTTGTTACTGTTCAATATGCGTACATTTAGACGAGAAATTTACTACTGAAATATTTTGGAATTTCCTTGAACATGTGATAAATAATATGAACATACGATAATTTCTGCTTCTATAAAATTCAACTAATCACTGAACTATGATGTGTATAATTTTTTTTTCAGATACAAAAACATGGGTGTGTACTTATGACCATATGATAGAAGTGAAATGTATAAATAAATACATGCAAATCAAAGTGTGTACAAATTTATCAATGTCTATATGTAAATAACTAACTATTTAAATATGGAAAATATTTACACTTGAAATACTATACTGATTATATACAAAACAAATGTAATAGGATACTATTATTTTATTATTATAATATGTAATATTTGGAACGGTACTCTCCTTAGTAATCGTGGTTGATGACGATTGGAGCCGTGTATTCACGACAGAGTGCGTCACGGACCTGAGTGGTAAGATTCACTGTTCTATGCGCCTATAAAAGTTTTCACTACAAAGATACTCTATAAGTTTTAGCGTGCAATTTTATAAGATACTTAGCATATAGAAGGACCGTGTCTCAAGTGCAGCTCTCAAATTACACTTAGCGACAGCTTTCTTAATTTAAAGGTTCTTAATTTAGAAAAACCTATCACATTCCTAAAGACCTTGACATATTTATTGTGTAGTTTTTGATCACAATATTGTAATGTTTTTTTTTTCGCTGAAAACTTAAACTAATTGTAAGATTTAAATCTGCTTTGACCGATGTGGTGTTCGAACACTACCACTGAGCTGTTCAATAGAAAAAATGCTAAAGCCGCTTTTTAAAAGTAACATATATAAAGGAACTTTGATCATATGCCATGTATATAATTATAGGATATAAGATCTACAGAATAATATGATATGAATGCAAAGTGGTATGAAGTCTTTCATAAGGTTAATGGTTTTTATTCTTCGTGAAAATGATTCTCCGTTATTACATAAACTTTGTGTTTAATCTTTGGGTAGGGTTAAGCTTGCCCCCCATTACTAGCAGGGCGCCCAGCGCACACCTTCCGCTAGGCTGGCCACTGGGGTGACATGGTGATAGCACTGCACGATCCCATGTGGGCTCAACCAAAGCGGCGGCCGGTACACCGTGGAGTTTTAGTGAGTTCGAGTCTCCTCACACTACCCACTATCTCCCCCGAGAGGGTGGCGTGTCCATGATGGATTTCCCTATGTTAATAAAAAAAAGGGTCAAGCTGTCGATCCAGCAAAAACCTATTTTATTTATAACTTTTCACAATTCCCACTAAAGATGTAATTGTCAATGACACTTGTCTATGTAAAACCAACCAACCTTTTATTCATAAATGGTATGCGTTTAAAGCTTTTACAAACTGTTTTAACTGACACGTGACCGTGTGACATATTTTAACAACGTGTTTTATCTGAATCGAATGTAGGCTACGTTTATATCTTTAACTGGCTTTTGTTCGAGGCTTCGCCCACGTCAATGTAGATTTGAATTATAAAATTCATAAATACCCTGTTATTTCTTATAAAGATCTATTTATATCTTATAAGTAGGTATTACCAAGTAGAAGAAATTGCCGCTATTGACATTATCAGCTCTCATAGTTCCAGAACATTGTTCAGCTCAGTTCTATTCATTTTGCACTGATGAAAGACATTTGACACTGAAACAATGAAAACAGTGCTTTCAATATTCAATGGATGTCATCGACGCAATCGACTGCTTAGTTATTTAAGCATTGTATCGTTTGAAATACTACCTTAATGCCTTCAATTAGGGTTCAATATTATAATAGTAACTTCACAACCAGATTTTATTACAATATTATAATATATCCTTTGAATGTCGGCTTAAGGTAAACTTTCAACTTCGATGGCAACTGTTGATAATATATATTGGATATAATACAATTCTATAAACATATAACACTGCAGATTTTTAAGCATAGGCATTTTTTAAATGTTTAATTTCGTTCTACATCATTTTAGTTAGCAGAACGTGGCAAAATGGCTACCACGCTACTATTAGCAGAAGATTGCAGACAACTGAAATATCTGGTTTTTTTTTCGATCTTACCTACACTGTTAGCCTGGCAAGGCCTTCCCAGTTTCACCGGACTAATACGGGGAACGCTTATGGCACTCGCCCGAGTGAAGACCGCATTATAATCCGTTTAGTAGTTTTTGAGTTTATCGCGAACATCCAGACAGACAGACAGACAAAAACGGCGGACGACTTTGTTTATATATACTTTGTATACTAGACTTTGTATATCTAGTGATAGTGATAAACTGTGTTCGTCTGTACCTTCATTTATTACTTTTATCAGTTAATTATCTAAACGGAATTTGTTCTCATCGCTTCCTTAATCTTTAATAAGTTCTGTTTCCCAAACACCCTATAGTAAATTTGCTTAAGTAAAGTTTAAGAGGCCTACCGTTATTGTGTATTTAGGGGAATAACCAGGAAGTTGTTATAATACAAACGTAACGAAACCTTGCAATATAGACACTTACCTTCCATGGAAATACATTTCAATTCTGTCTAATGATATCTCATAGTAGCTGGATATTTTATGTAAATAGGATTATTTTCTTTTCCTTATTACGATTCAGTCCAGAATTCTTATAATAAATTATTATTTGAATATTTTACTTATGACATTATTTATATCCGAACACAAATTTGTTTCGCATTCACTCTGTACTCATGTTTTAGTTTTTGTCTTATTTTTTTTTCTCAAATTTACTTTACCAAATACTAGATTATATAATATAAAAAAAAATATATTTTTTTCAATACGATGATTTCACTAACGGTACATTTAGAAGATATTTATTTCTAGTAGAACTAGTAGGCACTCGTACATTAATGTTACTCAGTAACTCTGCGCACTCTACTGCACCGTTAGTGATATTTAAGAGATATGATATATCAGCGATTCGTCTACGTTCGTGGAGAGGAAGAATATGATGATGTTTGCATTTAATGAAATAGTTAGCATAAATTTGTTTGTTTTTTTTTTTTATATTATAGGGGGCAAACGAACAGGTGGGTCACCTGATGGTAAGTGATCACCGCCGTCCATAGACACTAGCAACACCAGGGGAGTCGCAAGTGCGTTGCCGGCCTTTTAAATATGTGGGCATCTGGCGCTCTCACTGACCGAACGAAACGCAACAGTGCAAGCACTGTTACTTCACGTCGGTTTTCTGTGAGAGGGTGGTACTACCCCGCGCGAGCCGACCCATTCATGCTGAAACCAGTAATAGCTTCAGCGTAGCTCTACCACCTATAGATTTGTGTTGGATATATTAGATATATATACTTATACTACATGAACTAGGATAATAGGTGAAGTGCTTAACTTTTATGTGTCAATTAACCTACAGCATCAATAAAAGGCCACGCTTCATCTATTCTCTTGAGACATAATTGTATCAGAAAGCGGAGGCACGGTTAAGTAATCCGTACTAACGGGATAATTATAGTGATGTGCCCTTAAAATGAGATATCCAATCTTTATGACTCTTAAACCGGAAGCTTAAACTAAAGCGCCGCCCTTAAATTCCATTCTAGTGATCCTGACGTTAAATTTAAAGCTAGGTTAATAGCTCGTAAATTTCTCCTGTAATATTTGATTTGCTTTATAGCTGTTATGTGAGAACTATTTCGTGGTTATCAGCTTCATTTGGAACACACGTTACGCCTATAATTTAATCTACCATAGTTAAAGTCTATTACGCAGTGATAAATTTGTTTTTTTTTTCGCATTGACTACACCTTTGGCTTGTTAAGGCGGCTACAGTTTCACCGGACTACTGATAAATTTGTAGTTCTATGTAGTTACGTACTAAGTACAAACAAGTTATAACACTTATTTGGTTTGTATATTTAAAAAAAAATACAAATTTTAACACGTTCCGTGCCAATCCAATGTTGTCTGACATGTCGTTCAGCCCGTTTGATATTTTGACTAGAGGTGTATATCACGACATAGTATAAAACAAAGTCGCTTTCTCTGTCCCTATATCTCTATGTATGCTTAAATCTTTAAAACTACGCAACGGATTTTGATGCGGTTTTTTAGAGTGCTTGAAGAAGAAGCTTTATATGTATAATAACATCCATTAAATAGTGGAGAAATACTGTTATTTCTGAGGCTTCTAATGTGATGTTGTAAATAATTACATTTTTTCCGCTTACATTGCAACAAACCCTACGAGATTTATCAAAATAATGTGTGCGGGCCACGGGCAGTAATGAATAAATCAAAACTACTGAATCGATTTTAATCATTTTTTCAGTGAATGACATAGGCTTATATATTTTATACCCGTGCGAAGCCGGAGCGGGTCAGCTAGTATTGTCATATAATATTCATACAAAGGTAAATATTTCGTTTTCAGTAGTTATCACAACGTGTAAATGTAAGTAAGTACTAAAATCACAAGGGTATGGTACACGTGGCCGAAAGGTCAAGTTTAACGTGTACCGCACATGACACATATGAAGGTATGCATATGTGTCTCACTAAAGTATACGTGTATAATTAGCTTAGCTTAAATGGTTACTTTAATTCGAATCGCGTTGTACTCAAGGCAACAGCCTCAGCCGAAGTTCGGCCACTTTGGCACCCTTGAGCTTGTTGCCTTTCGGCTGAGTGCCCAAAGCGCTCGCCCTAAAAGCCCGGTGAAGCTGTAAAGGCCAGTAAGGCCAACAGCGGTTAGTCGATTAAATAAAAAAATTAACTTATAAAGCGCAGTTTCTGCTTTTTCGCCTGAATTGTTGTATTACACAGATACCACGTTTGGTGTAGGTAAAGAAACAATATATAAACAATTGTAAAATTATCCAACATAATTTATAATATTACAAAACACAGTTTATGTTCAATAAAAAAAAAAAAACGTTTAATGTAAATCAAGTATTCTCGGAAACCCTGAGTAAACAAGCGCACAGACAAGAAGAACCCAAAGAAAATATATCGACAAAATATCCCCGAAATTATTTCTTCAATTTGCATAAGTATGGAGAGGCACCATCCTACTTACCCTTGATTATATCTATCCCCCCACGTTTTTACATAAACGACATGAGCCCAGGAAGAATAGAACGATATAATTTATATTCAACATTTTGTCTTATATAAATGAAATGCACGCGGTGTATTGAACATTTTGAATGAGTAATTATATGGCAAAAATTATCCAATCATATTTTTGAAGTGACTGTATATGTATGTATATATAGATAATTTTAGTATATCTACTATTTATTCAATAAACACGAACGTAGTTTGATCGATCGAATCTGAGTGTATTTTTCAGAGAAAAGGTTTTTAGAAGGAAAGAAATGGTTTTATGTTATCGGAACACATCGGTTACAAGACAAAAAAAAACATACAATATGCTTAATCAAATATATCCAACAACTACGCCACGATTTAGCTACATGCTGCAGTACATCTATGTTATATAATACACTAGCAAGCCCGGCGGACGTTGTCCTGCCAGGATTATAAAAAAATATATACTTATGTGCATGAAACACTTAAGGCGGCTTTACTTATTCCGATTCTTTCGACAATTATATTTCAACCAATTTACAAAAAACCTAGACAAATTATATACTTAAACCTTCTCCATGAATTACTCTATCTATTGGTGACGACCGCATTACAAACTGTTCAGTTGTTTTTGAGTTTATCGCGAACATCCAGACAGTACAGTACAGACGCGGCGGATGGCTTTATTTTATAATATCTATATACGTCTCGTGGCTTAGCAAAAACATTACGTAACTGTATATACAACAATAATAACATAATCTGTAGTCCAGTAAAGCTGTAAAATACGACAGGACAATAGCGTAGTCAGTTGGAAAAAAAAAACAATAATATAATATACAACATAACAGTAATATATACAAATGAACATAAAACGTAACAGCCATCGATCGCCACTAGATGGCGCTGTAGCACATCAACACGGATACCGTTCAAATAACAACCAGCGATTATAACACATGATAAAAAAAAACGCGTGGAGATTTTGACTGAACTGCCACGTTGTTTTAAATGGGCATTTTATAAGAATGTAATAATGAAGCAATGTTGTTAATTCAGTATATTTCTGCTAAATTTATTAGCACGAAAAAAATGAGTATATAAAAATACATAGACATTGTCCCTTTTTGATTTTTAAATGAAGGCTTTTTCGTAAATTTCGGTATATTATTATTACTCCTAAATCGAGCGGTTTGCACGTTCAACGCTCGTAAAGAACTAGCTTGAATGTGATGAACGTAATTTTCAGTTCTTTGCGTGGCTATTAAATATCTGTATAGGTTTGAATCCCGCACGCTTCGTTGAGCATTACAAAATAGCAAAAGGTCAATCAATCCCAAAAATAAGTTGCTCAGAACTATCTACGAAAAATTCCGCATCGAACAGTCAAAATCCAATGCCGATATGGTCAATAGTTTTTACATGATATAGCCTCAAATAAACTGTATTTTTATAGGAAATATATAAGATATTTAGTTGCCATATAAGAAACTATGATTAATTTGCAATTAAATTGTCCTTTCAAATAAATCACTTTACTCATAAAAACATAACCAATTCAGCGAATGTACCTTACAATTGCACTAGATTTTAATTGTTCCCGCTCTCGGTCTTAATATATCGCATCGCGCTAAAGGACCGCCAGTACTGTTATATCGTACCCACTTAGCGTATTTACTAAGCTACATTTTGTCTAACAATTGCTCTGCTCCTAATGGTTGTAGCATAATGTTAGATAGCTTCTAACTATCCTCAGTAAATAGGCTATAAAAACCAGAATTTTTCATATCTGATTGGTAATTTCAGAGATAAGCGCTTCAAACAAGCGAACAATCTCTTGAGCTTTATGATATTAGTTTATATAATGAGATATGTTAATATTAGGCCGTTTAAAAAATGTATATTTAGCTTAAAATATGCTAAATTAGCAAGGTTAGTGATAGTACGCGGTGAAAATCCTTCCTAAATAGCTCGATTTGAATATTGAATTCAAGTAATCTCCAGGGTGTATCAACCTAACTAGAGTTTCGTTGTAATAATTGCCAGCTGGTGGGATAATAAAGATTGATATTTACCGAACAACAATTAAAAATATAATAATAGAATGATTTCTTCCAATTTTATACAAATCACGTGAAAGAAGCGTAGAATAAAAATGCCTTCATTATTTGCCAAGACGCCGTTCTACAGTTTTCTTCTTTTTGTTTTCCGTTATTGCGACAGTTTCTTTATCAATTTTTCTTTTGTCTAAAGGAAAAACTACTTTCTTGTGAATTGCTCGCTGCTTTTAAATTGACTTACATGTATTATAATCTGGCCTATTTGTCTTAATATCTTCAAGCCTTCAAAATTATTCTGATGCAAATAACAAGTACGTGCTATATAGAACTGATTTTTAATGGATTAGATATAAATTTTACTAACAATTCAAAAGCAATTTGAATTATTTCTTAAATAATTACAGTTTAAATTAAAAGTATTAAAATTTCACCAATAGATAGAGTAACACATGAGGAAGGTTTAGGTATATAATATGTCAAGGTTTTGTGTAAATTGGTTGAAATATAACGATAATTGTTGGAAGTGTTGAAAAAAGTTAAGCCTCTTGGGAGCTCTCATCGACAACGCTGCATAATTCTTTTGAGATATAACATAACAATGCATAGTGAGATATTCCTCTTTTAAAGATATACAAAAAAGTCTGCGATGGCATATACCTATCTTTTAAGTATAGGTTACTATACACATATATCTCCTAAACACATGATCACATACAATGAGATACTTGAAAAGCTATTTAGACTTATTTAGATTTATATATAACTGTTTATCAACTAATTTCATAGTGTATTGTTAACTTGGAGCGTGCAACTTTTATTTCAAATGCACACTTAACGATTTCTCGCAACACGTCAAAAGAAGCATAACATCAAAAATTTTCATTATGGAGCGCAACATATACTAACCATATAAGTTTTTAAATTTTTTTTATTGGAATCAGAAAAACAACTTGTACAATATAAAAAATGTCCGTTATCAGCTACATTAGCGAAACTAAGTCGCAGGTAAAGCACTGCAATATCCTTGACATCTAATACACTTACAAATTTAATTGATCAAAGATGAAGGACATCGTTTACTCAACTAACTGTTCCTTATACAAGAGCCGTAGACAACAGTCTTATATTATACAATACTAGACAAACCCTTGATATATCATAAAATCTATCATTAAGATATAGCATGAAAATTAGCACTACATAAAAGCTCTTTATTACAAGACAAACATTTTATAAATATTAACAAAATATCTAAAAGTTAACTAATGATTATCGCGGAAAAGATTCTCATCTTCGTGATTATTATCTGACGTCATTTTCTTTCACCAACTAAAATGAATTAATTTATTACTTTTCTCAGCATAAAATCACAGAATATTTGAGCTTAACATTCCAAATCACGATACAAAACTTGTACATGAATTACAACTCGAAATTTCATAACCTACAAACGTGCTCTGATAAAAAACGTGACTTGGACTCACTCCTATGAACTGAATGGACGATTCACCGAATAAGTTTACGCACGTTCAACCCAGTACCAGCGTTTGTATAACTTTTACATATCCTTTCTTGTTATTACCTCTTACCCGTTCCTCCAGGGAACGTAGACGTTGAATTTAAAACGGAAAACTTAAATACGAAACGCGGTAACTTCGGAGCAATAAGTAAAGAATACTATTTTACTTTTCGTATGGTTGGCCTTTTAATATAATAGCATCTCGTGGGCTTTTCCATATTGCATTGTCTGTTCTATTTGGCCGAAAGGCATATATACCCAGGAAAAGTTATTCAGGACAGTTAACCTTTGACGGCATTATTGGATTTGTTTTTGAAATATCGTATGCCGAAGATTTATTAAAACAAGGTTAGAGAAATCGTTTAGACACGTTGAATAATATAAATACTTCTACAATAAGAATTTATTCACCATTGTTATGATGGTTTAGTGATAATATGCTCAAATTTGCCATCGTTTGATTTTTTTTATGCGATTGGAGGCAAATGAACAGACGGGCTACCTGATGGTAAGTAATCACCGTGGCCCATGGACATCTACGACATGAGAGGCATCACAGATGCGTTGCCGGCCTTTGAGGAAGGAGTAGGCTCGTTTCTTGCAGGTCTGGGGGTTCTATTGGTCTGGAAACGCTACCGCTGGGAGTTTATTCCAGAAGTACGACGTACGTGGGAAGAACGCACGTGAGAACCGCACAGTAGACGACTTCCAACCATCGAGATGACATTGATGGAATTTCGTTTTATAGCGAGTCTTTCAGTAATAAAACTCAGCAGCAGGTATCAGTCCGAACAGCTCTTCAGAAGGCTTAAACTGACTGAAATAAACCTAAACTGTCGGTGAAGGAAAAAGTGGTGCTGAAATTCCAATCGTAAGATATGCAGATAAAAATCTTTTGCCAAAACGCTGGCAAAATATTTCTGTATTTGCAATTAAAATTCATCTCCAGATTTCCATCGACTCTTTCGATAGTCAAACTTAGGTAACCTTGTTTTCAAACGCTAAACCTGTAATCATCATTCGCACCTAAAATATAACTAACGGGGACGTATTATTTTATATCATTGCTGTGAACAATTGAACATGAATTGTATGTATGCCTTTCAGAGATTAAGATTTTTCATTTTCAGACATGTTCGGACAATGCCTCGATCGATGTAAGCTTGTGTCCTTGCGATTAAGCCTTAGCTTTCGGCAAAGGAAAACATTGCGATGCAACCATAACAAATCTACCAACATCTAGTAGAAAATCTGTTAGTGTGTTCCGGCAGCTGCACTTGAGAGCTCGTGCACCACCCCTAACTTTGGCGTGCTTACCATCTTATACCACTTAGTCATTTAACATCAGATGAAATTGTGGTACCAAACACTAAAGCCAACAAAGTATAAAATAGATCGTTCATAAGTTTCCTAATATCAATTAAGTTAACTAACATTCAAACTATCGACGCAACCTTGCATTTAAAGCCGAAGTATTTTAGTTCTTTATCATAAATTATCTTTCCATACTATTCAGTCAATATACCTTTAGTGACTTTACAAAATTTGTAACATAAGTCATACAATTCAACGTTATCTGAGGCACAAAGATATGCTATCAATAAGCTATCGTACACGCTCGTACATACAAATAATTTATTTCGAATAGAATACGTTTCAACGTTTGTCATGAAAGCTAGCAGAATTACCTTTGCTATGTCACTCTGTTGAATTACACCCTTTGATGTGTCTGGAACATTAGAATAAAATACTCGTCTATTTATGCTTTACGTGTCTATTTGAGAGCCAACTATTTGTTTTTCGAACATGTTATGTTATATGTTCGACTTTGAAAGGGTTGAACAATATCATTAATAATTGGGGTATGTTTGAGAGTAGCTCAGTATCAAGGGCAATGGCATAAAATTATTGAATCACATATTGAGTTTACTTGATATTAGCATGATAAGTATTGTGATGATAGTAATTGTAGATGTAGTGAACAAGTAGGGGCTATAATTGCATGATATTTAACATTAGAAGTAAAAAATATAAACGCAGTTTCCTCGTTTTAAAGTGCAACTTTCAGTCCATTTTTGAATGAATGACTTTTTATTGCAATTGATGAAAGTAGACGGCGGAGAATATGTTGTTCACCAGCTCCTCAAATAGGATACGATATCTATTCATCTACCCTGCCTATCCTAGATATAAATAAAATTAAAGTATCTGCTGTTTGTCCAAGCTAATATTCGAAATGGTAGAATCGATTTTAGTGAAACTTTTCAAACAGGAAGAAGACTCCTCAGAGTATCATCTGGGCTTCATATCATTACGCAGTTCTGTAACAGTTAGGGAATAATGATAAAAACTTGAAATAACAACATTTTTAATAATCTAGTATGTATATAAAATCAAATTAGAGACATTCTATAGAGACGCTTCACAGTAAACCTTTGTAGTGAAGGAATATTTACACAGCATTCAGGATTCTCGTTCAAAAGATAGTAATAAAATGTATCAGAAGGACCAATAGTAATGGTAACTAAGGACAAATATTGTCAAAATAATTTTGTTACTATAAACGTTTCATATGAATACGATAGATATAGGAACACAAATAACGATACAAAAATCTTATTGAACTACGTTTATCGTTACTCACATAACATTAATATTGGCTGTAAAAGAACCTTTTTGTTACGTTATTTGCAATTTCTCCACATCGATGGTTTCGGTTTATGACTTAGTATAAATTAGATTTCCTTATGATCGTGGTCTTTAAAAATCTTTATAATCGAAAACTAAATGAACAGTGCTGAACGTGTAGTATTTCAATGATTTTCAAAATTCTTATCAATCTTTTTCAAAATGATGAATCTACAAACAGACAAGTTGATTACTCAAAATTAAATGGATACTACAGAATTGAAATCAGTCATTAATGGGTACTTACTTCTAAGGAACAAGATAAAACGGTTCCAGTGCTTATTGCAAATGCTCCACGCAAATAATCTCTTAATATATTTTCTTTGAAATTCTGTATTTCCTGCAAATGCTCCACCCAAATAATCTCTCTTTAAAATTCTGTATTTCCTATTTAATATCACGTTACGACTTTTGCAGCTAATTTTCATTGTCTTTAATTATAAATATACCCCATAAATGTATAATATTTTTCGGCGCCTAGAACGTGCAGACATCATTATATAGAGAGAAAAGAAAATAAGAAGTGATGGATACATTACATCCACAAATAATATTTTTTTCTACGATATTTTTCACCGACTATATACTGGATTATTTTTTGTTATTAGTGCACGGCACTGTGTCTTATAATAAGCACAATAGAATGCAAAAACAACGACAACCTCTGAAATATCAAGCAATTCGTCACCGGTTGCCATTTAAATATCTCTTCACGTTATGCTAGAAGGAGCTATTGTTGTAAGTAGAAGTAGTGGGATAGTTTTATGTACCTATACAATCCCAATTTTGCTTCTTAGGCTGGTGACGCTATCAGAATGCAATTCGTATACAAAAAAGAAAAACAGGACAGGCGTACTTGGCCATTAAGAAAAAAGTATTTAAGAAATTCGATTTTCAAAGACCATTCAATTAAAAGGTGTACCAGAGTTATCCAAAGTAATATTTATCTACTAATATATAAATCATGAAACCGGTGAACGGACAGCGAAAATAAATTTATAGACCAATGTTGAAAATGAAACCGCAAAACCTGAAAATTAATGTTTGTCCGCTGCCTCATACTCTTGCCAAGTTGTACTTAATCTTTTGAATGCATTATCACGTTTACTCTCAGACTAATTAAAAAAAGTTTAACCTTTACATCTAGCTATATTAGACGATTAATCGGAGGAATGTACAAAATCTTGAAGATACTTTCGATTCTGGACTTTTAGAAATTTATATTATTATAAAGCGTTAATATTTTTTTGCCCTATTAATTAATTTTTTTCGACCTGTCTACACTGTTGACCTGGCAAGTCCTCTACAGTTTCACCGAACTGTTAAGGTTAATTCAGGCGCGCTTAAGGCACTCACCCGATTTTATATAGGCAACCAGCACAAGAGCGCACGCGCGACTTGGACTGTCACCGAATATCCCGAGTCTAACTAAACGCCCTATTTTAAAGTCTCTCTCTATTTGTTGACAGTAACCAGGAATATGCTTACCACATCTTTCTAAAACGCAAAAAAAATACGCAAGGACCTCTTCTGTGTGCTTAATACACTAAGACGTAAGCGAAACTGGATACCGGGCACCGATGTACAGTTTTAGGGACAGCCCCAAAAGAAGAACACGTGTACTACAATCAGACACTATGACTAGATATTGTTGAATATATTGAACTGGGACTGAATGCGGGGAATATAAAATGGTACCTAATATGGTAAATGTCGGTAATAGTATTACAGTCCTCAACTGTCACCATATATAGCTAATATATTTAATTTAAAAAAATATAGATTATTGGTTTGAGCGTTTGACCGCAATGGTCCGAGGATGGTAAACACGCTAAGCCTAGAGGAGTACTGACCCTCAAGTGCGATCGCCGGAATAAACCACCAGGTCCTTAGCGACTGATTATTAACTTAAGATGGCAGCCAGCCAGCCAGGCGGATTTAGAAAAATCCCTTCCACCATGCTAAACTATTATCACGTTGTTTTACTTCACTAGAAGCTTCGACTTAGCCGCAGAGATTTCCGAACACGCTATCCACAAAGCTATCACATCTTCGTATATAGCAAATTTGTAGGTGGTAGAGCTACGCTGAAGCTATTACTGGTTTCAGCATGAATAGGCCGGCTCGTCCGGGGTAGTACCACCCTCGCACAGAAAACCGACGTGAAGTACCAGTGCTTGCACTGTTGTGTTTCGTTCGGTCAGTGAGAGCGCCGGAGGCCCACATATTTAAAAGGCCGGCCACGCACTTGCGACTCCCCTGGTGTTGCTAGTGTCTATGGACGGCGGTGATCACTTATCATCAGGTGACCCACCTGTTCGTTTGCCCCCTATAATATAAAAAAAATGGTGTAAATAATTGAAATTGCTAAAATACCCGCTGTTCTTTGTTCTGTAAATACATATCAAAGTAACTTACTAACATATTTTCAACACTCGCATGTAAAATGTATGCGTCTCCGTGGAAAACGTAAGACATCTTGAAACGTGAAACTCAATTCTCTTTGAAAACGGTCACATATTTTCACCTGATACCTTTACTTTGTACGCGATCATGTAGATTTTATCGTATGCGTTTGCAAACAAACATACTTTATGTTTTATTTATATTTATTTTCCTTTGAATCCATCGTTATATTATTTGGAGAATTTAAAAAAAGTATAACATAAAAGAAACGAGTAAAGTTAAATTGGAGTGGCTTAATAGGTTTTAGTCAGAATAAGATGATCTCATTTCATCTTGTATTTTTATAAGAATTTAATACAGCTATTTGTTAAAAAAAAGGCTAATCAAATCAAATCAGAAATACTTTATTCAATTTAGGCCTTAAGAAGGCGCTTATGAACGTCAAAACTACCACCGGTTCGGAATACATCCCAGTCATGGAGAAGAACCGGCAAGAAACTCAATAGAACCGGCAAGAAACTCGACTCTACTGGGTAAAAAAAACCGAGGTATGAATTGCGTTTCGTTTGGTCAGTGAGAGCGCCGGAGGCCCACATATTTAAAAGGCCGGCAACGCACTTGCAACTCCCCCGGTGTTGCTAGTGTCTATGGACGGCGGTGATCACTTACCACCAGGTGACCCACCTGCTCGTTTGCCCCCTATAACATAAAAAAAAAAGAAAAAAAAAAGAATAATGCAGAGTACCCTATTTATTGTCTATTTAACAAAGAATCTAATAGAATCTGAAAGGAACCTTATATATAACGAATAAATATACCATCGGGTTAATTGTTTATGAATGATTAGTAATGGATGTATCAAGAGGTTATTCAAATAAATATATAATGAGCCTCATTTGATATCACTAAATGTATAACATGATCTTTGTCTTTTGAATGCATTATAACAGTTATGATTTTTTTATGGTTTATTAAAGGAAACCGTTATAAAAGTTTACGCTTTTACATCGAATATCTTCTTACCCTATGATGTTATCCAGAAACTTATTTATCGAGGCGACTTAATTTTCGTAGTCATCAATAATATCTACTCATTCTCCAAAAACTTCAAATGTGCAATTACTGTCTGCGCGTGTCCTTGCTGGACATTTCGCGCCGCAATAATTTTCACCCATTTCGTGTAATGCAAAGTTTTTCAGGCATAAATTACTTCGCTAAGAATTCATGGGGTTCCTTGCTTGGTAAATTCACTTCCTCGGAGTCCGTAACTTTATATTGTAGTGTACTTTATTTCAGCGGTAAATTTAAATGACATTTTTATAGTTGCTACACAGTGTATACAAAGTTCTATAAATTTATTACCTTCTTTAACAAACAAGTAAATATTTACGTTACACTCATCAAGTACAATGATGAAATATGGTAAAAGCAAGTTATATAAGTTCTATACCCGTGTTAAATAAACATGTATAAATTGTACAAAAGGTGATAGATTAAAAAGAATAAGGTATTTAATTTTCAACAGACTTCAAATATAAAGAGGTTCTCAATTTGAATGTCTGTTTTTTTTTTAATGGCTGTTACCTCAGGCCCTCGTCGTTTATAAACCGATTTGTAAAATTATTTTTTATTGGTAAGTAAATCTTTTCAAGCAGGTCTCATTTTAATATTTGATTTTGAATTTCCAAGTTACATCAGAAATATCCTCAGAATTGAATAAAAATGTATGGGGATTGAGATATAGACAAGTATATGACAATTTAGACTAGTATAGGTCTAATCTAACTATGGTCAAAGACTCTCTGGTGAATTTTTACAGCAGATATTTTTGAAGTTAGTATTATTTTCTATAATAAAGTAATATATACAATCAAATCGACTTTCGTGTTTGTCTGTATGTTTTCTTTGTTAATCTAAGCTACGTAATAGACATTGATATAGTTTTTACTTTTAATTGCACAATTTCTTCCTAAATAATTATGGGCTTATAAATGTATATTATATTTGTATAGAGAAAAGTTGACGCATTTACAATGAAGTTCTAAGTAGTTTTCGGGAGCTTAAATTCCAAACGCTGGCAAAACTTTGATGGTGCTGCGAGAAAATGTTATAATGAAAAAAAAAATGGTTATTATAAGTTCCGTGAGAAAAAAAAAAGTGGAAAGAAACTTCCGCTCACACGCCGGCATTCCAAAACCAATTTGACTACAAACTTTATATCGTAATATCAGGTCAAAGGCAGGGTTTAAAGAAAATTATATATTTCCCTTGAGTCGTTCACGTTTAACTTTCGTAAATTAGTTTCAACGGTGGCTCAACTCTAACTTTATTATGTTCACAACCTTTTTAAACGTTCGTTAAACTAATATTAATGGTTGAATAAAAACACCTAATGTAACTCGTTTTTGCAAACTGCAATTTAAGTAAGACTTTTAGTGCTCTTTCGATTATAAATGCATGCGCATGCAGGTAGGGTTTTTTCTAAGTCCGTCTGGCTAGCTACCACCATCAAGTTGAAAATCCGTCGCCAAGCACCTGTTGGTGTGTTCCGGCAGCTGCACTTGAGAACCAGTCTCCCTCTAGGTTAAGCGTAACTTACCATCTTAGACCACATCATCATTTAACATCAGATGAGATTGTGATCAAAACGTTTACCTATAAAGAATTAAATAAAAAGTTACAAATCGAGTTTAACGAATGGATTAAGTTTGAGGCGAAACAAAGAAAACCAATATCGGATGTTAAGACAAAGTAAAACCCAAAGAAGATTTAACGGTCTAACATTTTGTTATAGATAAGATAGCATAATAAAGAATACAACGAGATTGTATTTATATACATAATAAAGTTTGTTAATAAACCTATATTTTTATGGATATACTTTAATTATGAACATCAAAGAAATGCTTTAGAATATAGACCAATATATGTTGTATATGGCTAAGTCCATTCTCATACTTACAAGGGCTGCCAACGCATTGTATTGAGTGTATTAACAAGCGAGTCCTAAATAAAGGCTCAGTGTTATAGACACCTCTATATCATATATGTATCATATTATGTATTAACCTACAAATGAATCATATTACCTGAACTACATTTTGAGATGGTACCCTATTTGTGCCTGATTTGTAGTTGGTTATACCCAACCACAAATGCCGTTTCTTAACGTATACACTACCGTTTTTCACCAAAACCCTAAATAGTTAGAATAGGATAATGCAATTTTTATTGTAGGTGAATCATCATCATCATGCAATATTCGGGTATTATTGATTCGGCAAGTCAGGGAGAAAACTGAGATAGACTGCTGATTTCGGTTTCGTCTATCGTACTCATTGAACTGTACGATAGAGAGAACGCTCTACAAAACCGTAGAAAGCCGATCTCAGTCGGACGTCTCACTCTTCTCCTCGACGTAGCCAAATCAACTTTCGGGTGCTGTATCAACGTTTCTATTATATTAAAAAGCTTTATCGCATAGTGGATGTAATAGGAATTCTCAATAATAAATATCTGATTATTTACCTTTTTCTAAAAAATGTTTATTAAAATGGAAACATAGATCTGTACGGTTGAGAAATGAACCTTTTGATTAATGTTGATTTTTCCTTAAAACATGATCGGTACGTTACCGAAATTGGTTTAATATTTCTACCGCGTATTTTTATATTTCTCGAGGAAATGAAATAACAGTGTAAGCTCACTGTAGATTGTGTCCACACCACGGAATAAAGAAAGAAAGTCCACACAATGTTAGTAAGCCATACTATTAATGCCGCAAAAGAGCAGTACTCGCGCAACTGTGTCCCAATTCGAAAAGTTTAGTTGGCAAAATACACACTTAGCACTCCTAATCAATTCGGTCATTTCGAGTTTACTTATTCTAGCTACAGAAGGCTAGAATTAGACAGTGGGATCTTAATATAAAAATAAAGATCCGTTAATTAGAATTAAATTTAAAATTGCCTATTTTCCCTCAAGACTCACCACCTCCCACACAAATCCTAAACATCAATTTCAACGGGATTGTATTTGTGATGGAATTTTAGCTTCATTTTGTGTGAATTAATATTCAAAGCACGTAGAAACGTTTAGGTAAACGTATTAGGACCTAACCGTGCATCTTCAACACTTAATATTTCAAATGCTTTAATTATGTATCCCCCGGATCTCATGTAATTACGCCAGTGGTGCTCATTCTATCCTGTTACCTTAGGTTAAATTATTTTGTTACTATGTTAACATACTAGTATATTTTAGACAATAAGATTAAGTTTCGCTTGTTTTTTCTCGTCATTTTATATTGAATGTATTGTCTATTTAATAACCAGCTGGTGCCCGCGACTTGGTTTACTTGAAAACGGTTTAATTCGTTCACGGCAACTACGTATTTTACTTATATTGTAACTCGCAGGCCGGCATGACAGCGGCAACTGGCGATCGACTAGTTGTCTCTCGGTGGTCGCCGTTGTTTTTGGATCGTAATGTGCTGAACATCAGGCATAGTCACTTTGCCGTGCTATAATAAAAAAAAAGCTTCAAAAAAGGATTAAGTCATATTTATACCATAGCATAGCAATTATTTAAAAAGTTTAGATTCACTTTCCGCGTTCCGCGACATACAATACATTATGCATAGTATTTATGTTTTTCTTCTTCTACTATACTGTATGGTACTATATGCTAACATTTTTATTTTAAAAATTAATAGGCAAGAGGTATTGACGAAAACTGTCACAATAATTGTATATGAATGAATCATAAGTGTACGTGATAATTTTAGTTACTATTCACGTTTTAGTGCCTTATTGTTTATTTAGTGTTTTTTCGATATAGGAGATGATTTCATTGTTGTCATGTTATTGTTAATCAGAAATGTCTATAACCTCTTTTAAGGGTTTTAAGTAACCTCTATTAAATTATATCGTTCCTTCTTGATCTTATAGAGAAGTGTAATTACATTCACCTTTCTTTCTTCTTACAATCTTGTTCCTTTCTTATTATGCATCAGTAAAGGTTTGGTCGTTTCGAAGATTAACTCAATCGAGCTTTAAAAACTTTAATTTTGTTTACATGTGTATAGATTCTTGCATAGTACTAATCAAATAGATAATTACTCTAGTTAACATTCTTGTGTTTCGATGACTTTAGTATTGTAAAAAGATGGCGGACGTCAGTTGTAAAAATACCAAGAATTTTTGCGACATCTCCAATTCGAGTTACGTGTTATCCTTTCAAATCTACTCGTGTACAATAACCAAATTATTGTCCACGAAACGCCATCAATATTAAACAATAACAGAAGATCATGGACAAAGATTAAAACCCACCACATGAAAACTTCACAAAGATTCTGTAAAAAGTTAACAAACAATAACAAATCCCATTGGATACTGAAATGAAAAGAGGAATTTCAAAAATCGTAATTTAAAGCATATAGTCATAAAGGCAATTCAAAAGCGTAAAGAGGTCGCTTTGATCTCAGCCGGCCCGCGGCGTAAGCTCTCAACGGCAAATCTTGCGGAACACCCGTTTCACTCAAACCTAGTATATGTAATACGGGCGTAGAATATACGCCTTTTAACTATCCCTAGAAACTATTTCGTAAACGGTTATTGAAATCATATAGGTAATTTTACTAAAACAATGGTTGCGAGCTTGTCACCTTCAAATAAGAGACGACGACGACGAGAGACGAAACTCAAACAATTGGGTTGTTTGAGAAATAGCCCCCATGGTGGTAGGGTTTTTTTAGGTCCGCCTGGCTAGCTATATATCTCAAATTGAAAATCGGTTACCAAACACTTATAGGTGTGTTCCGGCAACTGCAGTTAAGAACAAGCTCCCTATATGCTTAGCGTGTTTACGATCTTAGACCATTTCGCATGGTTGGGGGGTTTTTTCTAAGTCCGTCTGGCTAGCTACCACCCTCAAGTTGAAAATCTGTCACCAAGCACCTGTTGGGGTGTTCCGGCAGTTGCACTTGAGTCTCCCTCTAGGTTAAGCGTGACTTACCATCTTAGACTACATCATCATTTAATGTGAGATGAGATTGTGGTCAAAACATTTACCTATAAAGTATAAAAAAGAAACACATCTAATTTAACATCAGATGAGATTGAGGTTAAACGCTTAAGCCTATAATGTATAAATATTACACAAAATAGGAAATTAAGTAGAGAAATTTTAGTCAGAATTTTGGAACACTTGACAATCTTTGGATCTAGTCTATAGTAGAGGAAATTTTAAAGTTAAACGACATAACGGAATGTATGCTTAATTTCCATTGTAAAGCGAAAAATAAAAAGACATTTAACTGAATATATATATTTCACAATTTAATACTTCCGCGTGAGCTATATTCACCTGCCGATAGCACGAGTACATACGACAGAAAGAAACGCAATCAGAGAAATTATAACAATTAACGTGTGTACTGTGTCAAGGCCGACGGATGACAGAGTGAATGTAATGTCATATCTAGTACCACGAGTAGCCACGGACGTCGCTAATTGGCTGCTCGGGATATCACGCGATCTATGATGCGTTCAGAAATACATCGTGCCACAATACCAAAAATACTCAATCAATCTCAACTTTACGCCCAAAAATACGATTTATATTTTTATATGTATAAATATCATTTAAAGTTTTCATAAATCATTAATATAAAAGTACAGGAATGTCGCTTTATTAATATTCAGTCCATGGCGTAGCATAAACTCTCGACGACAAATTGCAAGTAACATCAGCTTTATTAAATTCGATCTCAGAAACAGACAATATTGATAACACTTGCCGGAATCCATTACTGAATACGATTTTCCTCGGGTGTATATATACGTAGAACAAGAACATCTATAAAAACGACAAGTTTTTGGATGATTCAATAAGTTGTACATTTAAGTTTTCGAAGTGAAAAAAAAACCTCTTAAAGTTAAACAAAAAAGTAACTTTCTTTTTTTACATTGTTTCGAGTAATTGTTATATTAATTTTATATCTCGATATAAGTACAAATCGAATCTCTAGCATTTAACAAGAAATTCAGAAAAGTAGAAATAATTGCAACATTTTTTGTTTAATTTCTTTTTTTGGCTACCTATACTCTACATTGTTACTGGAATTGTCGTACAGATAACAATACTACGAGTGTCTTGTGACAATTTCTATGTTCTAACAAGATGGCGACTCTCTAGTTTCGAACTTTCCAGGGAGTTTTTGTTATATCTCAGAATTTATGCTCCGTGGTATTATTTTCCGTCCACTTCACTTATACACAATAATCGAACTATATTTCGTAAAATGCCACCAATATTACAAAATATGGAATCAAATAATACAAGATTATAAAAAAAAAACCGCCAAAAAACTCCTAATTGCAACATTATGAAAGAAGAGAATACTCTCACAATTAAAGGAAAAAGAAATGCTTTGTAAAATTATGTACTATACGAGACAAGAGTACTATAGATAGATCCTTATGCGTACCCCTTACACAGACTAAGAAAAATGTAAAAAGAAATCGATCCATCTGAAGGTCCGACTGATGCCAATTTAATGAATATTTAAATAAATCTGCGGGCTCAAAAAATACCTAATAAGTCTCATATCGCTTGTAAATATTACCAAGTGCATAGACTTAGGTTCTCGTAATGCTAAAGGCAGAGTTGATCCCCGAACACCTGCACGTACATAAATGCGACATGCATTATTCACCTGGCTAGCCCCACTTGCACCCTCTTAAGTCCGTTTCACAAAGTACATACACGTTACATTTCTTATTCCGGCGTTCTCACGTTATTTGCTTGCACCGCCCGTCTAAGCGCTCCCCACTCGGATGTGAATCTAAGTTTCTATCAGATTTAGAAAGACTTGACGGGAACTTACTTTCTACTTTATTGGAAGTGTATCTATGAATGACAAAACTTGTATAAATATAAACGAATCCAGGGGCGATATAATACTTGTAACCGATTGGATCGTCACCAGTACATAAATAGTATAGAAGGTCGCTTCAATTTGCGAATATGTCAACTGATATAATTCTAGTGGTCTCGTGAATCTTGTCGTGATATTCTTTAGTTCAAATTGTAAGTGATTGGATTTAATTGTCGTACTTCCAAAATGTTATTAATATAAAGCTCAAATATCATGATGGTCGAATGGTATGACCGACGTAATATCAATCCGATATCCGCAAGTTCACACCTCGACTTGTACCAATGATTTTTTTTCGGAATTCGCGTGCATTTACTCCTTTAAATTTGTAACACTATCAGCTAACAGTGAAGGAAAACATCGTAAGAAAACATAAACCTAAGAAATATTCTTTTAGGACCACGGTATCTGGGAAAATATAGCACTGTGGATTTCTTTGAGCTTGAAATCGCCAATACATCGTGGGTTGGCGTAGTAACTTAGTAGAGGTGATTATGCCCATACCTTCCTCAGGAAGAGGCCTATGACCCTGCAGTGGGTCTCTTACAGGCTGACGATGATGATAATAAAGCCTCAAAGATTTCCCTAATAAAAAAAACGGTTTTAACAACCAAAAAACAAAACAAAAAATATAAGTTATAAGTGCGAAAACTAACGCGTTATAATATGTTTTAATTATTTAGTCTTTGCGGCAGCATCTTGATCTAAAGACCACGATACATCTTATTTTATATAAAATATTATTACACGAACCAAGAATAATCACAAATCATGGTTAACAGCCACCTTCAAGACAAAGAGTAGACATATATTTTTCAATTAGGTCAAGCAAAAATAGTTCGCATGCTCACAATACTTTGCAAACGGATCTCGGACAATTTTTTCCGCAAGTTTCAATCCACTATTTGGGCGAGTGCCAGCTACACATAAATATATATACTCGCACTTCTGGCTCCGAACTTCGGTCCGCATAAACAATGCAATGTCTCTTACAGACCTTCTATCAATATAAGAAACGCTGCGTTGTAACCAATTGTTAATATTCTGTTAACTTAGTGTGAAGAATTTAAGTACTTCATCATCATCTTCACCGCCACTTATCAGCCACTATAGGACTCGAGGCTCATTTCTATGTGCGTAGTTCTTCTTTTTTTCATGCAACTGGTCCAAATTTTTCAATCGAACATTATGTGGTTCAAGCAACCGTCTTTTCTTAGACAAGATGGCCTGATTATCTTGGCTTCCAAATGTTTTAAGTGAAACTTCTTATGGGAGGGATTTGAAATTCTAATCGGCAACATTTTTGTATGATGAAAAGTGGTGCAGGTAATCACTGTGTCAGGTAGAGTGTCGAGAATACCGGTTCTTGTCCTATCATCGAAGTTAAGGGACGTTGGATGCAGTCAGTTTTAGGATGGGTGACCATTTGGGAACACATGCGTGGCGTTGACTTATTTTTTTTTAATTACAATGTTTACATGTAATAAAAAGGTTTCGCTACTATCGTATGTTTTT
This sequence comes from Antheraea assamensis, assembly GCA_035772565.1. Lineage (NCBI taxonomy): Eukaryota > Metazoa > Arthropoda > Insecta > Lepidoptera > Saturniidae > Antheraea > Antheraea assamensis. The sequence goes on along the minus strand of JAQQSE010000062.1, from coordinate 2,681,556 downwards.
GTGACTCACTCTGTTTATTATTATTATTTATTTGTTACTCTAACAGCAAAGTATATCATATATTCATAAAAATATATTGTTATGATTTGAAAATATACTAATTAAACTAAAGCAATTTTCAATAGAATTGTGAATAATAATAACTACATCTAAAAACAGGAACAAAGCAAAATATAACACTAATCAAACGTTGCTGCTATTAAATTGAAAGGTCACAATTCCGATCTCCGCATGGACTGGCTTTTACGTAATTAATACACGTAGTACTACAAACTGTGCTTAATTTGAAATAAAATGAGAATGTATGTAGCTGCAGTCCATTTACAAATGTGCGAACTATTAACCAAAAAGTAAAATTAATACTACTAGATGAAACCAGGGAAATATCGCACAATGAAATTGCCTGTATAGCAATAACAGTTGGTTTCGTCGATGAGTTTACAGGTTAATGTTACTATAAACTATTGGCTGGGAATACGTTTACGTCGTAGGATTCTGTTATCGACGAGTCGCAGACATTACTGCCATCACCAGATTGTTAGGTAAACTGCACATCCGGAGTAATCATTTATTGTGCCGGTTAAATTAGAAGCATTTATTAGTATTCGTAGAATCACAATGGAAATTACTCTCGTGCGCCATTTAACTGGCTCGAGGGAAACCCATTCTTGTATTGTTTCACTGATTTCTCGCAAAAGTATTATCAAAACAATTATAGTATTCTTTTAATGTCCCTGTGCTAGTACATTTTTTAAGTCATTTGTATCATCTCCATTTTGAACCAACTTTTTGTTAATCATATCCTTTTGGAAGTGATGATGTTTTAGAAACTTCATAAATATAACATTGCATTTGAATGGTGGTAGAGCTTTCTCTAAGTCCGCCTGGCTAACTACCACCCTCAAGTTGATAATCTATCGCCAAGCATCTGTTGGTGTGTTCCGGTAGCTGCACTTGAGAGTCAGCCTCCGGCTAGGTTTAGCATAAACTCGAATACTACTAAACGGATTGTAATGCGGTCACCAATATATAGAGTAATATATGAGGAAGATTTAGGTATATAAGTTGTCAAGGTTTTGTAAAAATTGGTTGAAATATAACGATAATTGTTGGAAGTGTTGGAAAAAGTCAAGCCGATTGGGAGCTTTCATTGAGATATAATAAAACAATGCATAGCGAGATATTCCTCTTTTATAGACCTACAAAAAAGTCTGCGATGGCATATACCTATCTTCTAAGAATAGCTTACTATATCCATCTATCTTCTAAAAATTTGGTCACATACAATGAGGTATAATTGGAAGCCTATTTAGACGTATACAGTATTAATCCTTATCAAATTGAATACATTAGTTACCTTCAGCATTTCATATATTTCATATCTAATAAAATACTTTGCTACTTTGAGTGAGGAAACGAAATCCCATAACTTTGAATTACGAATATTTTAGGTAATGAAAGCTAAGAATATTTCCACATTATCCGATATAATTTTGTTGTCAGACGGTAATCTAATATTGAGGTTTTTGGGACGTAAGACATAATAAATATTATATACTTGGTTTTTGATCTCTTAGTATCAATATTATATCAGATTTCGATATGTCAATACCCATATACCTTTATATTAATATATTTTCTCTATTTAAGGACTTGATATTATAAAAATAAAGCTGTAAGGATAAGATGAATTAGAAAAATCAAGAGATAAACTATGAACCGGCAAAGATTTGTCTTGCTATAATTGGTCCACAGGCTACGTTTGACCATAATTTCAACTAATATTAAAGTATGATGAGGCTGTGTGAACTGATCGTTAGATGCAATTACTGGAGTATGACGATAGATTCTTTGCGACATTTTTTTTCTTCACGGCGTAATTGCTATAGAGCAGTGGAAAATACCGTGTGCGGTTCCATCAAAATATTTTCCTTTATCCTAAGCTCTCACTGAAGTATGCGAAGCGACATCGTCCGTGGCAGTCGCACACATTGGTATTTTGTATTTCTCATTACCGCTTCGACATATCTCATCATTGTCGAATGTTGTCTACCTAACTGTATAGTTTGAAAACTAACAGAGATGTTCCTAATTTATTTGGAATGATGATGGTTCAGTCACTGAATTCTCAAACACCACATCGATTAGTCATACTAGACTCGAATCCTATGACAATCCTGAGTTTCCGGTGAAGGGTAACATTATTATAAAATTAATAGCTTGGTGGTAGGTCACCTCTAATGCAGGCCTGGTTGGTTACCATTCTCAGGTTGTAAATCTGTCGTTAAGCACTTATATGTGTGTTCCAGCGATTGCTTATTTAAAAGCCACTCTACTCTTAGCATATTACCGGTTTAAGCCACATTGCCATTTAACATTAGATGAAATAACCGTTGAATATTGACTTACAAAATGTATGACAAAAACAATGTACCTAATTGTTAGAATTGTAGTCTTAATTGCTCTCGCTATAATTATTTCAAACCTTTTGCTTTGATATATGTAGATAAAGTTGTATAACGTTGATATTCCTTTTTAGAGTTCTATTAATTGGTATTATTCTTCTAGTGCTTTCTTGTTTTATGTTAATACATTATCATATACTGGGTAATAAGTGTACTACAGTTATCCCGCCATATTATTATAACTGTATGCTTGTTCCTATAATAATATGTAGAGTAATGTGACGTGCTTTTCACTGTTATTTTTACAACGGTATTCACGAACAAATCACGGGGTAAAATCTGTAAGTTTTTGAATAATTTTTGCTTATTACATGTGAGTGTATATATATCTACGATACGAGTGAGTTTCGGAGTTTCTGCTATCCACATTAGTCAGTTATTTAGAACATATCACCGGAGGCATTGAGATAATTTTCACATATTAGATGGATCAAATACAAATTTTGTGTGCACGTCGAAATTAGATTTTGAAATACCTTTGTAGATGATAATATAACACCAGTTAAAACTATTAAAAATTTAAAACTCTCACAGGATCGGGCAATCCTGTAAAATATGATATGCTCGACATTAATCTAAAAATCGTTTCTTCATCCCACGGTATCGTAATGTTTATACACTACATTTGTAAACATGTATTATGAAAACGAACCACTTTACTTGCACCCCGCCAGTGAGACGTACCAAAAATACGCCAATTATCTAGGACACGCTTGCAAGATGCAATATAATTTATTTTCATTAAGCGCTATACAATTGAACTTAAGCTATGTGGGTGTAGATGGAGTCGTAATTGAGTTTGAGAAACCCTGTCCTTATATGCATATATGTTATTTTCTGTTCTCCTGACGACGTGTATGCAAAATGTTATTATTATAAGTCATATAGTTAAGGTGCGTGACAGCGTAACAAACAAACAAAAATATTCAATTTCGCATTCGTAATACTACTCAGGATTCAGGGCCTTAATAACCCTTTTCACTAAAATCCTAGTACTAAAATAACAACTTTGTGTACACAGCACAATAAGGCTGAATATACATGGTTAGCAGTAAAGCGATAAGTTTATTAATAAATATACGAGGGGTAATCGAAATTCTCGGCCAGTGTGGCAACCTTCGAATTCATTAGTCGATACGGTTGGGATCAGCCTTTGAGATAATTAAATATCTACGTTGAACCGACCACCTTTCATTAATATTCTTTTGAAGTCGAACGGGTCTACATTGTCTTTCTGGGAAATTTGATTAAGTAATTGATAAATCGTGCTAATAAATTTAATTGGTTTGTAATTGTTCACTTTTGTATAATTCAAATTTAATATAAATATAGCTTTTATGGAATACTAGCTTTTGCTATTGGCTTCGCTCCTGTTGATGTAAATTTAATCTACCTCTCAGGAACGGTACTTCTTTTCCGGAAGAACCTATATCCTTTTGCGGTACCCTAAAAGCGTGCAAGCAAATTACGCGATGATGGGTTAAGAAGTTAAGGTGTGATATCGTAAGAAATAAACAAACCCTCTTTCACATTTATAATATTAGTTAAGATATTTACATAAGATATGATAAGCTATAGCTTACAAAAGGTATATATCTTAGTAATTTATACCACAATACAAAAGGGTTAATAAATAAAAAACATATCATATCATGTATCAGAAATTCTATTTATTCTGTTCTATTATACTATGAATTTTAAATAATTTCAAAATATATCTAAAAACTTTTTACTGTGGAATTATAAGTATATTAGCAGGCCAGGCGGACGTTGTCCTGCCCTGATAATAAAAAATATATACTTCTGTACATACACAACGTTGATACAGGGGCTCACGGCCAGAAAAGTAGAACCAACTGTTATTAGGTGGATTGAAGCAATGCTCACAAATCGTACAGTTAAACTGACACTGCATGGCACAAATCATGAGGTGGTAACCACACGAGGATGCCCGCAAGGTGGTGTACTCTCGCCCCTGCTATGGACCTTGGTGGTTGACCAGCTCCTGCATAAGATGGAGAAACTGAGGATAGATGCCCAGGGCTATGCTGATGACCTGGTGATAGTTGTTCGAGGTTTCTGCCAAAGTACTATTTCGTACCTTATGCAGAAAGCTTTGGTTGCCATTCATAAATGGTGCTATGACAACGAATTGAGGGTTAATGCAGATAAAACAGTATTAGTACCATTTACAAAGAAAAGGCGTCTCGACAAATTAGTTCAACCCACACTAAATGGAAAGATAATTGCCTTTTCAACAGAGACCAAGTATCTGGGAGTAATCATAGACCAGAGACTTACTTGGAATAGACAAATTAATGCTTCAATCCAAAAAGCAAAAATAGCAATGGGTATCTGTGGACGACTGGCTAGTAAACGCTGGGGATTAAACCCAAGGTTAGTCATTTGGCTCTATACTGCAGTAGTTAGGCCTATGATAACCTACGCCTGCGTGCTTTGGTGCAAGAAGACTAGCCAACTGACTGTCAGAAATCACCTTGCTTCAGTACAAAGAACTGCGTCTATCTTAGCGACGGGAGCCATGTCGACCTCACCTGGAGCGGCTCTGGAAGCCATGTTAAATCTTATGCCCCTTCATCTGCATGTGGAGAAGGTGGCGAGGTTAACAATGCACAGAATGTACGTCCATGGGAGAACGAAGTGGTCATCCCTGTCCCTGAGCTCAGTACTGAACTCAGTGATAGAAACACCAGTTTTAGGTATGATATCAGATGCAATGATACCCGAAACTAACTTCAATAAACTTTATACAGTAGACATTCCTCCACGGGACTCCTGGGTTAATAAGGAGATAACGTGGAAGCCTGGTAGTCTACTGTGGTACACTGATGGTTCCAAAACTGGAAACAATGTAGGCTGTGGAATACATGGGGAGCGACCGAAATTTAAGCACCACATAAACCTCGGTAAATTCGCCTCCATCTTTCAAGCAGAATTGTATGGGATACTAGAATGTGCCCATATCAATCTGCAAAAAGCCTACTTTAATCATGTAATTTATATCCATTCGGACAGTCAGGCCGCTCTCTTGGCTCTTGCTTCAGACTCGATCGAGTCGAAACTTGTGGCCAATTGTGTGGCAGTATTAAACAGTCTGGGTAAGACAAACAGACTAATCCTGCGATGGGTCCCAGGGCATGCGGGTATACCTGGCAACGAAGTTGCTGATGAACTCGCAAGAGCAGGTGCTACGGGAACACACATTGGACCCGAACCATTTTGTGGAATACCCAAAAGCCTAGCTCAATTAACCCTAAGGAACCACTACAATCAAGAAGCCAGAAGGCACTGGTATAATTTACCAGGTCAAAAACATTCTAAAGAACTCATCAGGGCATTTAACCAGCGTAGTGCGGGAGAGGCCCTGATGCTCAGTAGGAATCAGATACGGATTCTAGTGCGATCACTCACTGGACACTGCTGTTTAAAGAAACATCTGTATAACATGGGTGTCCAGAGCACAAGAGAGTGTCGATACTGCGACAGCAGTGATGAAACCCCAAAACACCTCTTGTGTGAATGTGATCCACTGAAGCCTACACGCAACCGGATTCTGGGAAAGCATGTATTGCTCCCGGATGAGGTACAAGCGCTCCCTGCCAAAAAAGTCCTACAGTACATAAATGCCATAGGATTAGGCAGTGAGCTTTAACATTGTGGGGCGATCACAATAGACCAACTAGGTCGCAGTGACACAGGTCTAGGCCTGCATAGCCCCCCTTAGCAGAATAAGAATAAGAATACTTCTGTACATGAAATGCTTAAGGTAAGTAATGTAATCAATTTGATAAGGCTTAACACCGTATCCGTCTAAAGAGCCTTCCAATTACCTCATTGTATGTGAAAATGTTTTTAAAAGATATATAGTAAGCTATCCTTAAAATATAGGAATATACCATTACAGACTTTTTTGTAGATCTATTAAAGAGTAATATCTCACTATGCATTGTTTTGTTATATCTCAAAAGAATTAGGCATCGTTTTCGATGAAAGCTCTCAAGCGACTTGACTTTTTGCAACAATTCCAACAATTATCGTTATATTTCAACCAATTTTCACAAAACTTTGACAACTTATATACCTAAACCCTACTCATTTATTACTCTATCTATTAGTTAAGACCGCATTACAATCCGTTCAGTAGTTTTCAAGTTTATTGCCTTGCTGTATGTTGATACAAACAGACAGACGCGGAGGACGACTTTGTTTTATAATATGTAGTGATATATATTACTGTATATTCTGTTTCTATGTGGTATTAAATACATTATTATTATTCAAATTAGTATGTCCCAAAACCAAATATTTAATACAATTGTAATTATAATACGATAATTGTTTTAAATGATTATACTTTAGAAAGGAATTAACAGTAATATTATAATTAGAAATCATTTTACGTTGGAAAATGTCTATTTTATAACTGTATTGAAAATCATTAGATCCTAATGTCTTAAAACGATCGCTACAGCAGGCTTATTGGCAGCTTTTAAAGCTCTTAACACCCCACCGTCTCGTTATAAAACAGCTATTAAACTGATAAACTCTAGCGGAAGATTGTTACGGCCATTTATTAATTCATGAAAACAGGGTTATTATTATCTACTAGTAGCCTTTTAATTTATTTTTATTGTAATTATGTCATTACTACTTAAATTCGAGCTTAATGATATGTAACACTCCCAAATGTTCTCTATCTGACTATCGATTCAGCCGTTTGAGAGAAAAAACAACACTAAGACTTTAATTTTATTTATATACTAACGGACACTCGCAACTTCGTCTGCGTTGTCTTGCGCAAGCGCGACACACTGCTTGCCCCACTTCGCCACGCCCAGAAAATACACATAAATAATTGCATAGTATTTATAAAAATCGTAATTTTTTTTAACTTTATATTAAATTAAGATATCGTGATATGTAGACAAAAATATAAAATAACATAATATATTTAAACAAAAACCATGAATGTGTGTAGAAGTAAAAGCAAAAAAAGATCGGATTCTTTCCAGTAGTTATTGCGTGATGCGCGTACAACGGCAGACCAGGAGTCAGATCAGAGCGGGCGTTTTCGTTACGAGCAGCAAATCACAATAGATTTATTTAAAGTTAGTACACTAAATACAACGAGTAGTAAGACAGTTGTTAGACTAGTTATCCACGTGGTGGTCAGCAGAGAAGTGCCTTCGGGGCGTTGCCGGTCTTGTCCTCGGCTCGCGCGAACTTCAGTCCAGACTGTCGAAGCGTTGTCATTATAACGCTTGCGCCTCGTTGTCAAATCAGCTCCCGTACTAATGACCTATTCCACATACATTCCACAAACTTTTCGCGTGCCGTCTCATTGCCCCATGAATTTATAAGTCTTACATTTTTAAGTCAAATTTTGTTTAAGTTAATATTATGCAAATTATCTCACGCCCAGTGAAGTTTTAGCTCGGTTTTCGTATGCTCCGTTTATAGTTTGTAAGTTCGCAAGCGCCCTCCCGAGACCTAAATGAAATAAGTTCTATTTGATTTTAAGTAATTCCCTGGGCACACATTGTATCTTCATACTATCTTTAAGCAGAGTATACTCATGTATATATATTCTGTTTTTATACGATCTAAGTATAAAGTATTACCCTGAAATTATGCCAAGATAGCATAGAGCAATGTCCGTGATTATTAGAATTAATTGAATGATTAAATTAGAGTACAGTTTTATAAATATTTATTTTATAACATGACAACACAATAATAATTCTGAAATAACATTTTGTAATGTATTCTAAAATAATACGATATACTAGATATATAGAGTAATGTCCGCCTGCTTCGCTATTCATTATAAAAATGGTAAGGGGTCACTGGAATCTATTTATAGTAGTAATATAAAATAATTGAAGGAAGGAAGGAAATTACCAGACATGACGAGCATATTTTTTTTTCCACGTGAGGGAATCTTCTTAGATTTCTCACCTCACCGGACAGCATAGGTGGGAGTATAAAGTTTATACTGGCTAAATCCCCTCGATGTTCTTCTCGCACCATTTAGTCGTGTGGACAGGAACTACCTCTCCCTTACTTCTACCCGACCCGTCAGTGATTGGCTCCTCAGCAGGGCCCCGACTTGAGGCCTAAGAGGGAAGACCTGGAATTAAGCCCTCCCTGACGAACTGGTGGGAGGCGCAATGAACGACAAACATGTTGTGCCGACCCTATGTTTAGGTGGGATAAGAGTAAAAAGATGATAATGGGTCACTGGAATTTATAAAATAAGTAGATTATAATCATCTACGTAAAATTCCACATCGGATGGTCATAGTCCTATGCCTATACGTTCAGTTGTTTTGATGTCATTAAACCTCAAAAGCCTTTAAATTTCTTTCATAACTAAATCCACTCTTTGCTGAGGTTTGTTTTTCCAAAAATTCTAATCCCTTTTCAATGAAACAGAGGCATTCTGTCAAAATGTCCAAACGACCTTTATTTAATCTTCATCAGGAAGATTTATATGTTCAGTTAGAAGTTGAATATCGGCCACGTCAAGTGGCAAGGTTATATGAGAAACTGAATGATATCGAGTTACCATTACCGAAAAAGCCATACAATTAGTAAGCTTTTATTGTATCAACTTTCCTTCGGGAAATAGGTACACTTCACCGTCAATTTCCTGTTTGCTTTTCATATGGCTTAGATTAATATTATTTATAAGTATCCTTTTAGATCACTTAACGTATATGGGGAGCAGTGTAAGATGGAACGCCTCGTGTGCCAGTATATGTTGACAACCGTTCTCTTCGCACTTTCGAACGCGAACACAGCTACTCGAACACAGCTGCTGCTTTGCGGCACAAATAAATGTGGCCGTGGTGACGCTTCCAGAGACAATCGTATCGTACCACTACTACAACCAGCCGTTTGATTATTTGTACAATACTTAGTTCTTCCTAGGATCTAGAATATCAGAGGACATTTTAAAATAGCACCAGTGAGAGATAAGTTGAATAATAGGTTAGCATAGTATGGGCATATTTATTAGGAGAGATGAAAGTGATCTAACCAGAAAAGTATTAAGCACGCTGGAGGACAAATACAGGAGTAGAGTAAGACCAAACTCGATATAAATAGATGGAAGAGAGTATCGAGAACTATGTGTATAAAAGGTTTTTTTTTTTTTTTTTTTCGAACTGACCTACACTGCCAGCCATTGCGGCCTTCACAGTTTCACCGGACTACTAAGGGGAGCGCTTAGGGCACTCACCCGATTGGTTTTTAGGCGTACACCTCAAGGGCACTCGGTGCACCTCGGCTTGAGCTGTCGCCGGATTCCCGACCTAACTAAGCTAGCTAAGCTATCTATCCATTTCATACATATATATGAGTTCGTGAAAAATGCATGTGTGACCATGCATGTTTCACGAATGTATATGTGTATTTGGTATCTGACTACTGTGTTATGTGACCTATTTCAGTCCGAAAAGGGCAAAAAAACAGCCCACCACTGAGTGCCTAGGTGTGCAAGTGTGTGGGGTGATCGTGTAAATGTTAAACATGTCTAAACCACTGTATTCGCGCGAGTAACATACTCGAGAGCTCCACACTGAGGGACAACCTAGGCTCGAGTTGTTACAAGAAAAATCGCGACGAGTGTGCGGGATCGAATCTTCACCCCCCGCTCACGGCGGCGTGAGCAGAAAGAGTCGCGGGCGTGGGTGCAAACACACATCTTTTCAGAGGGGATCGAGCGAAAAAATGTATAAAAGGTGAATAATACTGATATGATAGCTGGCATAGAAGAATCATTGAGGAAAACATATCGTGCCAACCGCGATAACAAATTCGTGGAACAAACGTAAGGAGATGATGATTTTGTTCCCACTTATTTACCCTAGAGACACTGCAAGCAGATGTTTACAAGATTTGACGACTTAAAATTCATACTAAACACCGAGATGTACTAAATTAAGTTATTTATATATGATGATGGTGCATGACTATACTGATAAAATGCTTACAAGCTATTTAGTATAATAAAAATCTACGAACATAAATAATGTAAATGTTTCCCAACGCTCCTCTCATTACTGTGTGGTCTATATCCGATGAACAATGCATTGCCCGCCAAACCGACCCACCAAATTGCTTTCCATTCATTCAGAATGTCTGTGTGTTTATCACTAAGATAATTTACGTCTGGGTACTACTTATCGATAATTGAAAGAAAATGAAAGTATTGGACGAGATCTAATGTACCTTTTTATTTAATGAAAATAGTTACCAAGCGTGATGTTAACTTAATTTTAAGTAATCACTTTGTTCCATATTTCTCGTTCTTTCTAGAATAAAACTACTTCGATTACCTATAAAAAAGCGTATATTGTATCCATATTTTTTTGGATTTTTGATCTTTAAACGAATTTAAATTTCATAGTAACTTGAAGACTTTACTTTTTAGCGCGTCATATGTAATAACAGATTATTGGGTTGTACTATGAATTATTTCGTAATTTAATCATTATATCTAAAACATCACCATTGCATGGGAATATGATAAGTTAATTTATAATTAGTAAATTAAAAACTAAAAATTAAAACACATTTTAATATGATATAATATTTATTAATTAAATTAAGAGGACAAACTTATTAAATTATCGTATTATCATCGGTCCTCGATAAGTTTGCAAAATTTCAATTTAATCCGACGTTTAGAAGTGGGTCAAAACTACGTTCAAAAATACTGTTCCATACCTAGACATATAAGATATATATTATTGTGTAATATTTATTTATATCTTTAATTTTCACAACTTCTTATAAAGGAACGTCAGCCCACTCGATATTCATTTGTCTCCCCATAGCCCTCGAGATTATGAATAATCATTTGTTTCTAACCAGTACACTACAATTATGAAGCTAATAAAAGCATGTTAAAAAATGAGTCACACCGAGACGTATCTATCAGCGTGTGCATGATGTGTGTCTATCGCGGTTCAGTTTTATAGTGAATCCTACCACCCAATTTCATTATAGGATATACGCGGATTGACCACGAGAAAACCACACATAATCAGGCTATTTACTGCGGATTTATCAACCGCTACAAGTCTACGAGCTATCAAGTTACATTTTACAAGAACTTTTTTTACAAATTCTTATAAATTATGGTTGTCAACAAACGAGTCTTGAAACTCACAAGTTACAACAAGATACAAAGACGTTTTATACAAATTTATGTCAACTTGTATTTTAATTTACAAGGCTTTACTTTTGCTAAAATACAAAATAATTAATTTCGACCATATTAAATGTCGCATTACATGTGGCAGAGATGCGAATGTTAAGATGGATGTGTGGTGTAACAAGAATGGATAAGATTAACAATGAGTACATCAGAGGAAGTTTGAAAATAGCACCAGTGACAGAGAAGTTGAGGAGTATTAGGTAGGCATGGTACGGGCATATTATGAGAAGAGATGAAAGTCATATAACAAGAAAAGTTTTGAGTTTGAAAGTGGACGGATATAGAGGTAGAGGAAGACTGAAAAAGGTGTGGATGGATTGTGTGGAAAATGATATGTGTATAAAAGGTGTGAATACTGAGATGACTTTTGACAGGGGAGAGTGGAAAAGGAAAACATGTTGTGCCGACCCTACTTAGGTGGGATAAGGGTAAGATGATGATGATTAAATGTCGGTTAGATAGAAATTATGGTGGCCGTTATAAGTATATGAGCTTACTTTAAATTTCAGTTTCGTATATGTAGTCAGTCGAATAGAAGAAATACACTTAGTATAAAATATAATAATAGATTTACAGGTTTTTATGCGTTCACTTACATCGCCTTTTTTCGACTCATTGATATAGAATATGTCCTTTTTAAATACAAAGAAGTTTTTGACATAAAATACAAGGAGGTTTTTAACATCTACATTTTACAAGTTCTTGTAAATTACGTTTATCAACAAAACGTGTTTCCAAGCTCACGAGTTACAAAATACAAAGATATTTTATACAAGTTTATGCGAAAATACATAATTATTGCTCTACCATATTAAATATCGGTCAGCTAGAAATTGATGCAATGGCAATCAAGTTAATATGAAAACTTCTTTTTCCCAAATACTTTGATTCTAAGTGTTAATAACTAATTTAAGAGTCAGAGAAAGTTATCCAACTTTCTTGTAACAAGTTCCAAGTTTCAAGCTACAACAGTATTTATAATAAAAAAAAACTGTGCTATATCAGCTCCGACGCACGACTAGAGTTTACTCCTTAAGAACGGTTGTCTTTGAACAGACCCAAAAAAAGAAGCTTAATAGACTAAAAAAAAGACCGATATGTTATCAAAGGGTAAATAAACGCATCTATGAAAATTCTTAAAGAATGTGTATATTTTTATTATGTTTACATTTTTAATAATTATTCGGCAAAATATTATACATCAAACATTTTACATTACTAGAATGATACCTCGTCGTCCCCAGTGTTCTATCAGAAACAGTATCTAAATTAAATTCGGATTTTAAAAATTGTATTAACCGACATCTTGTGAAAGGTGCACACAATAGGTTACGCACAAAAAACGTGACGCTGTCATTCGATCACTAAATTTTACTTTCCACAACTTTTTCATAGCGGGCGCCTTATATGAAAATCGATTCTTAAGGAGTAAACTCCAAAAAACACTAATACATGTGTGAAAAACACTTTTATATAAGCGATATCATTTCTTTCAAAATGTACAACTTCCTAAAGGAAAGACTTGTAACGTTCGATAAATAGGGCACTCCAGTAGAAGTAAACTTACTCACTTCAGAGCGATTAAAAACCTATGGTCAACCACAAATATATTGTTAACAATGTAAGATTTTTAAGAGCATCGGCACAGGTACAATAAAAGATACGGGAAGTAAAACGTAATTGGAATCGATTAACAATGAAATTGCCCGAGAGAATGGGATCGAGTAAAGTTGATAGCAGTAAACTCTCAACAGGATAATTCGATATAAACTTGTTTTGCCCAATGAACACTTTTACCGGCGTTAAATAATATTTAGGTTTGTACAATTTGAATGAAATAATTACCAGAGGCTGTATAGATTTTACTGTAATGGATACAGACGTTAAAAAATGTAGATTAAAAAACTTTTATTTTAATCTCACTATTTATATAATATTTACTAAGTAATTATCACTACAACTACGATATCTACTAAGAAATTGTTTTATCAAAATATATATCTCGCTACGTATAGGAAAATAAGAAGATCTGTTACCAAAATGTAGACAAGACATATTATTTACAACTACACATTTGGAGCCTGTGAATTGATATTGTTGATATTTATTAATATTGTCATGATATAGATGTACAATTTACGGTGTCCGTTATTTACCAAGTAAGCTTTTTTGACTTGAGTATCGTTCAAATCGTTAGTTAATAGCCTAAAAACATTTAAGAAAATAAAAACCGATGCCGTTTAACCGTCCCTAAATGACGATACTTTTCCCATGAATTTAACATGTTTATTTTCACTTTTTAGACGCTTGCTTGTATTATTGAATAATTTACCAAATATTATTAATTGCCATAATAATATATGCCATCATACCCCCCTATACACCACCGCCCTCTCGTACCTTGTGTGTGTGCGCGCGTATACTATACATTTTGCTACTTCTCTGTAAGCTGCGTATTATTTCTAATCGACTATAGTATATTTGACACGTTCTTAATCATAATTAGTCCGGTGAAGCTGTGAAGGCCCCTCGAGCCAACAGCATATAAACAGTTGGAAAAAAAAAACTCAATCCTAAATTCTTATATTAACTTCAATGTTTCACATATACGGTGTATTCCGTGACAGACAACTTTTTTATCTATATTACAATATCCGTCTTCTTATTGTAAAGAGATGGTTTCTCTGATATTCTAGATAAAGCTATGAATGTCGTATATTGAACCAAATCAACGTACTATACGCTCAAATGTCGCGAGAGGTTGAGACAGCACAGTCAGACGTTCTTCTTATGAACATTTGGATAAATCTTTATTGAACGAAACATTTCTACAACTTTATCGTATTTATATACTTTACCTTAGATTCTTACTTTTTATTTTACTTTTGGTATCCAATCTTCTAGTGGATTATTACTGCCATTGTCGATAAACTAATAAGATGGTAGCCATCTTATTAGAACTTTCCAGGGAGTTTTTGTGGCAAGTCATAATCCATGCTCCGTGGCATTATTTCCCATCCACTATACTGGTGCACAATAACCAAACTACATAACGTAAAACGCCCCAAATATTACAAAATATAGAACCGAATAACACACGATTATGAATAAAATATAAAGTCCACTACATAACATTCCAATATCCCGCCAAAAATTCTAGGTCCTTAGTTGTGAAATTGCGGATTTTTAATACTGGCTAGTAGCGAAATCGATCTCTTTCATTGCTCTTAAAATTCCAAATTCAAATATTTATTTAAGTCAATTATCCATTGGTTTTCCCGCCGTTCGTTTTACTTTGATGTGGCTCTTTTGTGGTTACAATACAATATTAAAACAATAAAATACCCCATATTCGTCACTTAATAGCGAGTATGTAATATTCAAATATGTAGGAAAAACATTTACCTGGGTCAATAATAATCGGTAGTGTAGTTTATACATTTCAAATATACCGAAATTCATTACACATGTATTACTGCCTACCGGCGGAGTGGTTTCAGTAGTTTAAGAGACCTTTTATATACGTAAGTAAAGCTTCATTAGAATTAAATAAAATAGGAGACAGACCCATTATGATTTTTACCTTTTGTAATTCTATAAGTACTAGCTCCATCACGGCTTCCCATGAGTGTACTAAGAAAGAAAATTAGTACAAATCCTCCTTTTACAGTACGACCATATAATTAACCCCTCGACAGATTTTTTAAGACTCAGATCTCATAATGGCGGATTATGTTATAATTTTTTTTTTGTTCACGACATCGTACATTATAAATTTCATGATGTACCTAGTAAAAAAAATTTGGACAAATGAAAAAATAATTTAAAAATTATAAGTTTACAACACATCCTTTGTTATTTCTTAAAAATGTTGTAATTAATCAGATAACTTTTAAAGCTTATACTGCCAACAGCCTATTGACCTGTGCCTAATGAGGTTACATTCATTTGTATGGAACTTAAACCTTTATCGGAGTTTTTGGCGGGATCTTAGTCTGTCATGTAGTGGTTTCTATATTTTGTTCATAATCTTGTGTTATTAGACTCTATATTTTGTTGTATTTATTGGTGTTTTACGTAATATAGTTCGGTTATTATGCACAAGTGAAGTGGATGGGAAATAATACCACGGAGCATGCATTCTGAAATACCACCAAAACTCTATGGAAAGTTCTAACAAGGAAACCACCATCTTGTTAGAACATTATAATTATCAAATAACACTTACTTGGCAAAATCTTTTTACTTGACGCTGGCTAGTGCACAAATCGTGGCGGAGCCAAAAAATAAAGAAGAAGAAACCTTTATCGTTTTGGATAGTTCAAGGGTGAAATAAAATGGTTACTGAACAAGTGAACATCGAACGCTCAATATTTTTTTTTGAAAATCTTCCTCTACGGTCTTCTGTCTCCCTCACTCACTCATGTTTTATTTGGACATTTTTTTACTCAAAATTTTTACATTCTTATACGACATTTCAAACATTTTCTTTCATACAAACTTTGTCGCGACAACGCAAAAGACTTAGTCAAATAGATATAGCCATTCTGAAGTGATGCGCATACATACATTAGGTAAAATCCGTCAACACAAAACATTTATGCTTAAAAATATACACATATCGTGTACATTCGTATTCATTCAATCACTGTATACGGCATTAATAAATGTTTACTTGTTAAATTTGCAAAAACGAACGTCTGGAATATTCTATGTTTGGGTCTCTCAGTGCTCCCACTTAGGTTCTGAATTGTTAACGTTTCACAAATGTTTTCGAGATTCCAAACGATTTCCCACGTGAACCTTATAATTCGGTTATACTTCAGATGGTTAAGCAGGCTATATTTTAAATAAATATACAAATAAATATTCTTTTGTGCCTTTGAAGTTGTTATGTATTTTATCTACTAAAATTCTTAGCATTGACTGTGACAGGCAATGCAGTAAGTACAAAGCACTGTAACTCATTATTCAAAGTCGGAAACAACTAAGAAAGGGTTTTTCGATATTCATTCCATATCAAGAATAATCCAAATAGAAGTGTAAATAATAATTATTACTCTGTACATTTACATATTATTGACTCCCCTTTTATCTAAATGTATATGAAAAACACAACGAGTACAAAGCTATGTCAAAATGTCAAAGTAATCTAACGAAATCTAAGGAAATAGAATAGTAACGTAAACAATATTCTTACTAATATTATAAATGTGAATTTGTTTGTTACGCTTTCACACCTTAACTGCTCAACCAATCAGTGTGAAATTTTGCATACACCTTATCAGGAGTACAGAAAAAAACATAGGGTACCTGTCATCCAGAAAAAAAATCAGTTCCCGAAGGTTACATCAAATGTACATGAATGCGAGCAAAAGCTGGTTGCATACAACATTAATAATCGCTCGTGACTCCGTCCACATTAAATAAAAATAAGAAACATAATAACAATCGAATAACAAATATAGGAGCAGAGGAAGACCGAAGAAGGTATAGGATAGATTGTGTGAAAAATGATATGCGTATTAAAAGTGTAAATACTAAGATTACGTCTGGCAGGAGAGAGTGGAAAAGAGAAACATGTTGTACCGACCCTACCTTAAGTGGGATAAGGATAAGAAGATGATGATGAATAACAATCGAATACAGCCTAGCGCCATCTAGTAGTGATTTATAGTAGAGAGAATAACATAAAAATGTGTTCAGTAAAAGCACTTAGATATATCAATTTTCAAGGGAACCACTGAATAGGTATCGTAGTTTATTGATCTCCGTACATTTTAATGAATACGGATTATTATTATTACATCTAGGCGTCTAAATAATTAGAAGCTTTGCTCGCGTCTTAAGATTTGATGGTAATACAGTAATTCCCTATCATTTTGACTTAATGCCTCGACCAGGACTATCAAGTTAAAAATGCGTAATTTTTTACACGTACGACGTAGATTGAGAGCGATTATTATTGTTCATCAATATACATTTTTGTAGGTGGTAGAGCTACGATGAAGCTATTACTGGTTTCAGCATGAATGGGTCGGCTCGCCCGACGCGCGGGGTAGTACCACCCGCTCACAGAAAGCCGACGTGAAGTAACAGTGCGCCCGCACTGTTGCGTTTCGTTCGGTCAGTGAGAGCGCCGGAGGCCCACATATATTAAAAGGCCGGCAACGCACTTGCGACTCCCCTGGTGTTGCTAGTGTCTATGGACGGCTGTGATCACTTACCATCAGGTGACCTACCTGTTCGTTTGCCCCCTATAATATAAAAAAAAAAAAAATATTGCTTTGAAATCAAATTTTGTCTCAAATTAAAAAAAACTACTAAGACGCTTGTGTGATAGAGTGACTTTAAAAAAAAACTGTAAATATCAACTTTAATCTAAATAAAATCGACCGCTGCTATGGTAAACAGACTTTTACAAATAGCTAACGATGTAAAATAGGTATCATGCACTACATTCACGCGTTATGTCATTATGGTAAGTTTTTTATAGAATTTTTTAGTTCATATTAAATTTCATTAATTTCAAATATTATAATTGTACAAAAACTTTCCACATACATTTCGTTTTAAGTGAACTGTTTTGTTGTATATATACACTGTCGCGTAAATAGTTTTACTTTCATCGAAGCTTTAAGAAAACATTAATATTTCTTTTGATCACTTTCGTTCTCGATAACTACAAAAGGGAATTATTCATGTCTGTCTATTTTTTATTCTGTAGCTTTTTATTGGAGTCGTTTGTTTAACGATGCGAGAGTGTCCTTAGATCGGTGTAGAGTAACAAGCGACATTTTCTTGCTTTTGTGAATTTTTATCATGAAATTCAGAGAGAAATAAACATTTCTTACAAATTTCGCGATTCGAGGTTCTTTGCCGACGTGGAATAAATTTTAAGTTAAAGATTATTATAGCGATATAGTAACTATTGGTATAACGTTTTGAATTAACTAATAATACAGATGTATATACTCAATTCGGTTGTAAGGACTCCGTGTCCAAATTAATCTCAACCACCATATGTAAAACAAAAAAGTCGTAATAATGACTCAATTCAGTCACTAAATTTTGAGGACCGCATGTCACTGGCAACTTTGTCAGTTTTGATATCGAGATTGTATATTAGGTCCTTTACCTATGAAATTGGCGTTTTGTACAACTGGCCACTTTGATCTCAAATATCTGGCGTTCGGTTACGAAATCCAAATTCAAATTTATTTGAAATTTGTTTTCCGAATTTAGTGATTCATTTGTTTTTGTACCATTTATTTTTCTTAACATCGTTCTTTGCAATGGAAAACTTGAAATATCGCGTTATTTACGAATACAACAGTGGCATCAACGTTGCAGAAACTGCGCAAAATATTAATTGATGTGTATGGGTGAGCTACTTTAAAAGAAAGAACCGTACGTTTTTAGTTCCAACGCTTTTTGTTCTGGAAATAATAACCTACGGAACAAACCCTGCGTACGGCCAGAGACCCTAGTTGACAATGAAGAATTAATGATAATCGTAGAAGAGGATTCATTGCAAACCACGTCTATGTTAGTGAAAACCTTCAGTGTGTGGAACAAAACAATTTAAATTCACTTGAAATAAATTGGAAAATTGATAAAGCTCGAGACATTCATACCGCATGAATTTACTGAAGCACGTCAACAAACAGGTATTAAGGGCTACGTCAGATTACACAACCAACACAATAACAAGAGAATTTTGAATCCTATTATTACTTGTGACGCAAAATCCTTTACAATCAGAAATGCTCATTACGGTGTTTGAACCCAAGAAAACCTGCCAAATCCTGTCTCAAGTGAAAGGTGACTCAGATAAAGGTACTGGTGAGTGCTGATGTCATGCACCATGGCTTTCTAAGACATAGCCAGACGATTGCAGCATAACTGTATTACCAACAATTACAAACCATGATGCAAAAGTTAGTCGATAATTAACCGACACTTGTCAATCTTTTTAGTCCCACTGCTGCTTTAGGACAATGGTAGAGACCCCATACTTCACGACAGATGATAGCTAAATTAGAGGAACTGCGGTATGAATGATTCCGACACCCACCATACTCTTTAAACCTTGCCTCAACAGATTAGCGATTTTTTCGGAATTCGAACAATTTCTTATAAGGAAAAAAAAATCAATTTCGATGAGGCAGTCTAAAACGCCTTCAACAATTTTATTGATCCTTGCTGCCACAATTTTTTTCAACAATGAACACATTGAACTTTCTTTAAAATGGCGAAAGTGCATGAGATAATAATGGTATTACTTCGATTGATTAAATATATCATTTCATAGTATTGTTACGTTTTCCTTTTTCCATATAAAACGCTATTTTCATATGTAAGGACCAAATATTTGCTATTAGGTTTTTATAAAATTAAAAAAGAAAAAGCTACACAACTTCTTTATATATTTGTTCATTTAAGAACCTTAAAGTAAAGCAAGTATTTTAGTTAGCTACTAATATATAATAGTTTAACTAAGGTGAATTGATAAGTAGTCCGGTGAAGCTGTAGAGGCCGTAATACCAGCAGCGTATGTCAGTTCGAAAAAAAAAAAGTGAATTTATAATCTAGTAGAAACATAATAACTTACAAACACCTTACCATTATAACATTCGTATACGAATATAGAACGAGAATGACTCGCACGACCGATTTCCAGGCGTATTTAAAATCTTATTCCATGAACGGTCAAACGAAGGACTAAAAATGACGTCATAATCGACGAGAGTCAATTGAGCATCTTTTTATCCTAACTAATATGATAAATGCGAAAGTAAGTTTGTTTGTTACGGTTTCACACTTTAACTATTAAACCGATTATTGTGAAATTTTCAATATACGTTGACAAGAGTGCAGAAAAGTCAATAGATTTACTTGCATCCAGAAAAAATATACCGTTTCCGAGGGACAAGTAAAATCTACATTAGCACGAACGAAGCCGCGGTCAAAAGTTAGTATTATATTAAATTGCTCAAACTCAAACAGAGCCGATGTTAAAAGCTATATATTACTACGATTTCAAATATCAGTTACGTACGAAATGGGACAGTAGCGGTCGGAAACCGTCTTAAATTGGACTCGAAGGCCGGTAAAGCTGATGTTTGTGACCGCCGATATTGTGATGCCCGGGGCTTCGCCGCAACAAGGTTTCAACTCTACACTCCACACATTGGCTTTAACGTAAAAGTATTTCGTTGGGGTAGCATTTATTATTATACACTAATATTACACACACACACACACACACACACACACACACACGTACAACACTAATATTATAAACACCAGCCGATCGCTGTATAATTTAATATAGAAGTAACCTGGTACCCGGCAAGGGCTATTTCTCCTTCTTAATTAAAAGGTAGTTGAAACATATGTGGTGATATTTCAAGGGGTAAATAATATGACATATCGTTTTGTTAATTTCCGAATTGAAAAAATATTAAGAAAATATGCTAATAATTGCATTACTTCATATCAAATATGACATTAATTAATTATCCAAACCCAATCATTTTCATATAATACAATAAATATAAAAGACTAGTAACTGCAAGCCAATTTACGTCTAATAAATCACACATTATCGTCGAGTCACTCCGACAGACTATATATTGCACGCCGTGACAGTTCTCCGAGACAGGATATTTTGAAAGTTATCTTACAGTTACAGTTATATAATACATGTTATTCTGGTGTATAAGCTATATTACTGTAAAGTTTATTCAAAATCCATTCAATAGTTTTTCTTTTTTCGAACTGACTACACTGTTGGCTTGTTAAGGCCGCTACAGTTTCACCGGACTACTACCGTTCAATAGTTTTTGTGTGAAAAAAATAACAAACATCTACATATTTTTATAATATTGCTGTTTATAATATTAATAAAAAATATTTTTGTTCTATTTTTTAAGAGAAAACTTTCTTAGTAGCGTTAAGCGATTACAAAATATATATATATTTGGTAGGGGAAAGGCTTATGGGTTCGTATCACCGACGACCTCGACACGCTCGTGACGTATTGCGCTTGCGCCAGACTGGCGACGCGTAGTATAGCGGTCTGTTTACATGTAATATAAATATTTTGTATTGAGTTTGTGCAGTTAGTCATATGTTTGAACATATACATTGAACTGTATAAAATGTATTAAATGATTGTTTGGAGTGCCAATAGATGTGAAAACCAGACTAATGTCGACAATTTCAATTTACAAATTATGCAATTTAAATAATTCAGACTATAATTTATATAAAAATTCAAAAATGAACATAGTTATTTATTGTTTTGTGTTTCCACTACTATCGGCAGTACTTATGACTGTCTCGACTTTTTTCTATGTTTTAATCTAGACATTTCTTTCACATTAATTATATCTTCACTTTTTTTCTGGTAACAATACAGACATGTACAAAAATGTTAATAAAAAAGAAACATAGTAATGATGCCTGAATATCCACTAGTCACTTAAATCGCAATATATATAAGACACTGAGTGCGCCGCCACTAACAGTTCTGTTGAATATTGTATGGGCTGAGTGACCGCCGAATTAATCCCAAATTAACGTCCGGCGTTCGTATACAGCCATCATCACTGCTTTTGTAAATATATTATTTGTTGACGATAATTACTTATTAAAATACTTGTGTTACCGACTGTATAAATGAGGACAATAGAGGAGATTTCTGTTTTTGTTGAAAACATTTTCTTCAATATGCTTAATGCATATAGTAACTATAATACTTTGCATATTCATGAATATTTTGTCTATTAAATTATTCAGGTTGACTTAAGAAATTTAAATAAAGAATACTCTTAAGATAAAAAGGTATAACGCAATGTCATTACGCCAGTTGCATTCGATTCGTACCTACATTCACTTATGAATCATTCAACACTATTCTTGACTTCTGGTGTGACGTTAGCAAGGAAGAGTTGATTGGAGGAGATCTGTACCTACATTCACTCGTTTTTTTATGCATTCTTAGTTTTTTTTTTTTAGGTATTTCGAACATTCGTTTCTATTACAGCATTTTTATACGATTAACTAAAACGTAAACCCCAAAGTTAACAAAAACTTTTCAAGTAAAACAGATAACAATAGTCACATAAAAACCTTAGAATTAATTTAGTAATGATGCAGTGTACTTGATTGATCAACTGTACCTACCTCGCGGAATCACACTCGTTTAATATACCCTCCAATATTCTGTACTACGTCACAAACTCGTCCGCATCATCATTTAATTCTAACTTACTCCACTTTCTCACTTCCAATTTGTATATTAATTGTTCCTCTTCCAACGGTCGTAGCTTGATACTAGATAGCTTATGATCTTTCTCAATAAATATACTATAAAATAATTATTTCCAATCTCACTTGTGGTTCTAGAATATAACTCATTAAAAATAAATAATTTCTTGAGTTTTATAATATATATGTACCGAATCTGCTTATTAACTAACTTCATGGTGTGTTACATCGGCGCGGGGAACTTTTATTTTTAAGCTAAAAAAATTTTCGACGATTTGTCATAACGCGACAAAATAAGTGTTACCTACTCCAAAAAAATGTAGTATTGTAAGACACCAAAAGTACTATCAATAGAAAAATAAGACAAATAAAAAAACAATGGCGTACTTACCTGTAAAGTCTCGATTCTATTAAATATATAAAAAAAATAAGTTTAAATTCTGTAAGTTTAGCTTTCATTTGTCAAATAGAAAAAAGTAATTTCTTAACGTCAAGAAAATATTGTATTTACATTGATGGATTCGACATAAAAGGTTTTAGCAATTCATTTACGAATTCAATTATCCGTATTGAAGCGCCATACCTTCGAATACTTCCTATAAAGTTTATACCGAGTATATTAAATAATTACGTGATTGATTAAGTGATAGCTGTTTTTGTACTTAATTCTCTCTGTAGCTTTGTTTTGTATGTCTCATATTTTTCATGTTCCGAGCAAATGATAAGATTAGCCAGAAATACCTAAGTGGGATTTAATTTAAATATACAATGCTTGGTTGAATTCTATTTTTATCCAACTGTATAAAGGTAAGGTTTGATGGAGTTTTAACAGAATAATTTAAGATATCGTTAATATATTGTTTTGAAATAGGTCACATTATAATTAATTACAACACGTCTGAGAATAAAAAAGAGAGATATGGATTTTTTTCTTCTGTTCAAATAAATAAAATTAAAGCGTTTGTTTCTAATATCAAAATATTTTTTTTCTATTAAATAGATATGAAAATATATACGACACCTTCTTAACCAATTTTGAAATTTTTTATCTATCTGTTTGTTCCGAATAATCTACGAAACGGTTGGTTCAATTTTGACGGTACTTGGACTAGCAGATACCTGATAATATAACAAGTGACCTATTTACTTTTATTTTAGAAAAAAAAAACAAAATAGGGTTCCGCCCAATGTAATCTATACAAATAATAAGAATGTACTTAATAAGATTTAAACGTAAACGAAGTCGCGAGTAACTACTAGTAATTAATAATTCTACTTGTTTAAGTGTATGTATGTATATCTATCTATTTGGCTCGCCGCGTAGTCCGGTGAAACTGTGGAGGCCTTGCCAGGTCAACAGTGTAGTCGATTAGAAAAAAAAAATCTTTGGCTCGCCTTGTTGCCTAAACGACTTGACAGGATTTTAGGACTAGGATGTATATTCAACCTTTTCTATTTACATGACTTTCATCTCTCCTCATAATATGTCCGGACTATGATAACACTTCAATTTAGTCGGATTTCTGTTTATCTTGAATAATAATTCTACTTGCTATAGTTGGTATAGTAGGTACAGTGACTCCAAATTTCCATGCTTTGACGGCATTCCAAACAATTCCACGAATATCGGAATTCGATTCACTATTAACAGTAAATTATATATAGTACAATGTAGATAATCCATCTCGATAACAATGTAATTTCAATATCCAATATTATTACTTCATAACCTCATCCACTCTGAGATTATTTTGTGGCGGAATGGAAGACCGATTGTAATTTTAAATCGATTTAGGAAAACGCTGTTTTATTTCCATTATTACAGGATAATAACAAACTTTTTCAATTAAATCGTGTTTAAAAATGTATGGTTGCTTTAATTTTTTATAAAAAAATCATTGTAACATCAACTAGGTCAGTGTTCGTAAACAAGAACACGGTTTTATCGAATCTACGTATAACTTTTTTTTTTGTTATATTTCCTAGTGAACTTTATTTTGCAATCAATCAAAAACTATACAATAACTGTCATGCGATTATGAAATACGTTACCGCGTCAACTTCAGAATGTTGAAACTGTCAATAACGTCAGAATCGAACTACGCCGATATTTATTTGACAGACAGGAGATAGAGTGTTTGTGATTTTACAATTTGTATTTATATTTAACTTGTATTGTGTGTATGTGTATATTACGTATGTCTATATGTGTGTTTATATGAGTATATGTATTTATTTTCATAACAATTCAGTACACTATTAATATTAATAATACGTTCATTTTATTATTTCTTTTAGTGTATTCGTTTTTCTTTTGCTTGTTATATACTTGTACCACCTTTAATAACTTTTAGTTTTGATAACAATACCTCTGGTAGCCGGAAGAAAATGCCTTGTGGCATTAAACTCGCCAGTATAGAAAGAATAAGTGCAATAAAGTACTTATAAATTTATTCAAAAAGCTATTAAATATAAGTAACAACCCGTTCAATTTTTAAATGTTTTTATTACAACCTTTTTATGCATACACCAATTCACGGAAGATATAAAGTTTTTAAGATGAAAAGACAAATGAATAACCAATATATAATAATCATAAAAAGATTGATAAATATGAATTGACAATTTAATGGGAAATAAATTTCCATACATTTTTGTTTTTCTCACACACTTCGACTAATAAAAATTGGTTTAGCTTAAAAAACCGGTACACCGCACATAACACGTTCCTGTAACAATATGTAAGCAATCAACGCACTTGGTGGAAATGAAAAAGCCAATCTTTTGGCTTCACACCCAATGGACACGCCTGATTGAATGCTTACGTTTTCACAAATGAAATATTCTTCTGCATCCTCGATTAAGGATGTTCATGCGAAAAAATATCGATTATTTTATTGATACGATATATCGAAACGTTACATGGATGTTAAACGATATATCGAGCAAAAACATCGATATTTTCGATATATCGTTAAGGGTTCGTGTATCATTGCTAAATACTAAAGGATAAAAGTACTTATTAAGAATTCAAAATTACAAGTATTAGGACAAGTACCAGCTTTGTAATTCTCGATATTCTCAGTTAAATCCATAAGTAGTGTTTTATTGACTTTCCGCTTATAATTTGCTAGTTTCTTGATACAAAAATACTATAGAGGTGGTAAAAAAATGGCGGCTGTAATTATATATTTATAAGTACACTTATGGAGCTATTTCAAATAATAAATAATGCCTTCCAATAAAAAATAACTTATTCACTTTCGTTAGCGTGGCGCTCTCTATAGGCTACTCAAACGTTTATCTGGACGCTAAAATTCATGTGTGAGATTTTAACGTTCTGACTATAAAAAGTTATATTATATATATCTATAACATGTATCTAATTCCAGATATTTTTAAATATTTTTTTACAGTATTTTAAAACATAATAATATTATAATTCATACTTCTGTTAAAATATTAAATTTAATATAATAATTTATATTTATTGAGAATATATAAGTATAACAGTAGTTTGTGCCAAAGTAAGTCGATATTGTTTTTAGCTTTCCGCTTAAAGGCTAGACAAAAAAAACCTGCCAGAATTTGAGCTGAAAATTTTAGTTTTAAGAGGTCCACTATCGAACTTAATTTTTTCCTAACTAAATAATACATAAAAGGACTTTTATAAGCTTAAAGATTTTTTTGTCAATATAATAAATGGATAATTCTTATTCCGCATTAAATTTTGTACAAAATAATTCCTTGAAGTCGAATTTCTATCATCTATCTTTACATTTTTATAGGGCCTTGAAATTTAAGTTATCCCTAAATTTTGCATTTTTCAGCTAAACTAAAAATTAAATGACAATTTTGTAATCTGTTCAATGTACTACCAAAAAGGATTTTTTCAAAATGTTTGTATCATTGATAATTTTACAAAAATTAGTTATCTGTAAAGTCGGCTTATGAATATTAATTTTACATGATAACGTCATAAGAAAATATTGAAGAAAATTTACAATTTTATGAATTGAATCGAATTAGTATCACTGAATAACAGATGGAGTGGAAGAGAGATAGATGCGTCACAAGCCGAACACTTCGGCCGACGCGCCTTTCTATCAATTGCTTCGCTCTCTCGCTTACACGCTCGGCTCGGGCAGAACGTGACAATGAGTCACGCTTTTTCGTGTGTGCAGCCGGTGTTCGTCGATTTATAAGATGTTATTACGTCAAAAAATATGTAAATAAATGTTTCTGCAAGTAAAACAGTAAGTCTAGGGTAAGGTTGAGTATACGTTCGATGTTCGACATATCGAATAAAATATTTTAAAGTTTTATATCAATATTGAATGGTTATCTTGAATAAATAGATATCTGATTATTTCGATACATCGATGTTTTTTTGAACATCGATATACTCGTATATCGCGCACCCCTATTCTTGATTCCCGCCGGCTTTCATATCGTAATATTTCAATATTTTCTAGCTAGTCTTTTAAACGATCAGCGAAATCCCAATATGTTCGAGTATTGAAAGAAAAACGGAGATTTTCAAATCTGTTGTACCCTGTAACTATATATTTAATATTGTTTTCTAAAAATGTATCAAAATAATAATCAATTGGTGAATAGTGGTAAGTGTATTACTTTAGAGTGTCTTGTCAAGACAAAGTTTGTATGTTTGAAAACGAAAATGAAAATTGATAATATTTGTAAAATAATACGAAAAAAATTCTATTAAAATGTGAGTGAGTGAGACAAAAGGCAAGGGGAAAATCTTCCAAAACTATTGACATATTGACACTCAGTTGTTCAGTTTCAAGATACATGTATAAGTTCGTGAAACATTGATGCCTGGTACACGTGTATGTTTCACGAACACATATATGTATGAAATAATAGTTAGCTTAACTTAGTTAGACTCGGGAAATTCGGTGACAGTCCAAGCAGAGGCGCGCCGTGCGCCCATGTGCTGGTTGCCTATATAAAATCGGGTGAGTGCCTTAAGCGCTCCCCTTAGTATTCCGGTGAATCTGTAGAGGCCTAGTTCTTGTAGGTGATAGGGCTACGCTGAAACTATTACTGGTGGAAAACCGACGTGAAGTAACAGTGCTTGCATCTGTTGCGTTTTGTTAGGTCAGTGAGAGCACCGGAGGCCCACATATTTAAAAGGCCGGCAACGCACTTGCGACTCCCCTGGTGTTGCACCTGTTCGTTTGCCCCTATAATATCAAAAAAAAAAGGTCAACAGTGTAAACAGTTCGAAAAAAATAAAGAAATAATAAAAACAGTTGTTCAGTTGTTATTACTTGTTATTGTTGTTGTTATTACAAATTTGTATCGCAGAGGTGAAAACTGCAGTGCCAAAAGAAATATCGTTTTAATATTAATGTGATGGGTGGGCTTGTAATTTTGGACAATTTTAACCCTAACTCTGACTCATGTGTGCCGCAAATGCCTGCTAGTTATCAAGCCACCATTACGTAAATCTTGTAGCGAACTCCCTATCTCACTTTGAGAAAACCTGGTGTAGATAATCAAAATCTAATGAATTCCTGCATAACAATTGTTTTTTCTCTTTATTTTTATCGAGGGTTTGTTCAAAAAGAACATGCCACCCCCATACATACAGCAATTAACGATCAAACAAATATCTTACAAAAGAAAAGAACAACAAAAAAAAGATATTAAAAAACAGAAACTTGCAATCACTAATCACTTTCTTACTCTTCTACCAACGTCTATGTAATTATAAATTAATTTACCTCCTTCCGATGCTCGGTGTGATAATATTTCATGACAAACGCCTGTATTATAATTCTCCTCTAATATCTGGTCTTCTTTGAAAATCGTTTCGGACACATTCCGTATAGTTCAATTGAAATGGACACATGACGAGTATTAAATAATATTCAATAATTCTTCCACATGTACGAATATAATATTAATATAATTATGCTGAATTCAAGTTTACTCCTGTTGAATATTTAATAAAATAATACATTATACATGTGCATATATATTTATGTTTTCTATTCATGTGTTTCAATCCACTTTCACACTTATCAATCCTCTTAGCGGTTTTCCTTTCCTCGCTTTATTTTGTTATTCCAGGTTGAATGAATTGATTGCTTAATCCAATACTCTACTAACTTGACTGGACATAATTGATTTTATTTCATTACTTTAAGAGGTCCTATATGTATACGTGAGTAAGATTTTTAATAATATAAATAAAATAGGAGACAAACTCCTTACATTTGGTTATCGCTTTCATTTTAACATATTGTACAATAAAAAATGCAACAAATAAAAAAAACTATAAATATTCATGCCTAAATCTGCTTAAAACTGATTCTTTCACCGAGTAAATGCACACTGTTATAGTATATATTTTTGTAGGAAATTGTATTATGCTGTAGAAAAAAACTTTCTTATCAATTTACGATAAAATGATTGAATTGACGGTGACTTTTTATGATTTCTTAATTTTCATTACATTATTATTGGTTTAAAGCAGAGGTCCCCAAACAGTGTTGTCTCGTAGACCACAACCCATGTTTTTTTGCCCCTGCTGCTTATCTCAAATTATTTATTTCGCAAATTTGTCACTTCAGACAGACACTAAAGAAAATATTAACAAAATGGATTAAAAGTACACTTATTGACATAAATTGGTTCAGAACCTGACACTTTGATTTAGAAGGTTAATACGACATTAAATCGAGCTCAATAAACACGTCTCTATGTTATCTCCGTTGAAGAAATGTTATTTTTCAACTTAATTTCCCGCAACGGTAACAAATTGAATTTTCAGACGAAACCGTTACGCTCGTGATCAAATTCAATTTTTTTTGGTTTATACATTATGGTAACAATAACAATAATTTGGGCTCACTTGAGACTTTTATTACTATGTTTTTTTTTTAAGTTTAGTTTCTTTTTTAATATTTTTGGGACGAAGTTCTTTATTGCGCATTACACCCTCTGAACGGATGGTCTAATAATACTTCTTTTATATATTATTATTACATTTAATTATTGTTATCGTTATTATTTTATTACATTTTTTATTTATAACATTATCATATTACAACTGTAATGTTACACAGATAAAATATTTAAGCCCTTTCAGGATTCAAATTTTCTTGGATAGTGAATGCAGTATAAGTAAAATATACAAATGTGAAGAACTAATTAAAACAGGTTGGAGGTTTCATGTGGCTGGAGAAGTAAATATATCTTATGGGATTATTAAGAACATGGAGTTAGACGTGACTGATGAGGAAATATTAAAAAACGTTAAAAGCCCAGAACCGGCCGAATTACTAAGTATTAAGAGAATGGATCGAAGAAATAAAAGCGGTGCTGGATGCAATCCAAGTGAATCTATAAGGCTATGTTTGAAAGGCTCATTCTTGTCTGCCTATATTTACATATATGAATTAAAAGTCAAAGTGAACCCCTTTGTTTTTGATGTTACACAATGCTCAGTATGTTGGAAATTCGGCCACAAACACAAATTCTGTCCTAGCAAAATAAAAATATGTCCCGATATATATATGCCCAGATACAGGCATGTATAATATATATAAAAAACCATATGCTCCAAGTATATTCAAATATCACGAAAGACTTTAAGAAAGACCATTTATGAGAAGCAACAACTCAAGATAGATTGGCTGGGTGCAAAAATGTGAGGAGACCCGGTATCGCAAATAATAAGAAAATGGATGGATAAAAAAGAACTATATAATATAACTCAACTATCTATTACGATAAATAGCAAATTTCATAAAACAATAATAATAAAATGTAGCAACAAACTATATAGCTTAGACACAATATTTTAAATAATAATTGTAAAATAATGTAAATGTAATGTTACGAGTGAAATAATTCATACACTTTTGACAGTTAACGAATTTTTTAAACGCTCGTTTGCCGCTTTTAAACGTGTTTCCATTCATTCACTCGTTCATCCGGATAAATAATTTGCGGCGCAATTTATTAAACTCGCGGTACGGAACGACAATAAAATCTCTTCGCATCAAATTCATTCACATGAAAAGTCCATTACGGTTTTTCTGAATAGGGAATTATCAATTTTATTTACCTTTAATACAATATGATTTCTCTCCATCGTTAAAAATAACAGGCTGGATGTAAATTATGTATATACTGTATAAATAAAGAAAGAGTTCTAATATACATTTAACCTCAATGTAATCTAATAATTAAAAAGAATCATTACGAATAGTAATAGGACATTTAGAAAAGAAACAATATAAATTACAACAGTCTAGCGGAGAGTAAAAGACCCAAAATTCCAAGTAAATCTAAATGATCTAATATACCTAATACTATCATGTGTATAATTTTGTGTATATTTATATATACATATATATCGAGCAATAAAGATGAGAAAAATGATTAAATAATGACGTCATCCAAAATGGCGACGTGTTTATCATTATATTGGGCATTATTATTGGAATGTTAATAATAAAAGACAATACATTAAACAATAGATACATTAATAGAACTCAGAATATAGTTAGGGAAAATAATTCGTATTTATCGGTGATTTATTAGGTGTTGTTACTATAGGCTCGGTAACCACTGCAAGCTAATAGTCATTTAGTACGCGTCTATAGTACGTCATTAGAAATAAACCTTACGTTATAAGTACGCTCGCCTGATCAGTTGCACTGAGGACTATGAGGTCCGATCCTCTGGAATGGAGCCCATCGAGGCAGCTTGCTTGCTGCGAATACAGTGACACTGATTATCAAACACTCGTCTTTACAATACAACACCGATCAACCCACACACGTGCACACACGCACTTGTAGGTACACATAGTGGTGGGCTGTTTTTTTTGCCCTTTTTTAGAATACAGTAGTCAGATACAAAATACATGTACGGGATCGTGAAACATACGTGCTTGGTACACATGTATATTTCACGAACTGATATATGTATGATATGGATAGGTTAGTTTAGTTTAGTTTAGCTAGTTAGATTCGGGATATTCGACGACAGCCCACGCCGAGGCGTGCCGTGCGTCCTTGTGCTAGTCGTCTATATAAAATCAGGTGAGTGCCTTAAGCGCTCCCCTTAGTAGTCCGGTGAAACTGTAGAGGCCGTGCCAGGCCAACAGTGTAGTCAGTTCGAAAAAAAAAATCAATTGCACTGTATTAAAAACCGGTATGTTTGTTTATATATAATACGATTATTTTCTCAGAAAGAGATCTGATAATATGAATAACAATTTGTCTTTAGATAATGTTTTACTTGCCATATTTGCTTACAATGTCTTTTTGTTTTCTAATATACTATGGCGAAACTCGGTCACCTTGATATTATTTCCAACATAACTAAAGCACCTTCAGGACAGTTCCACTAAATATTACTATAAAGAACAATATGTTTGTATTGATTAAGGTCAAATAATACATAGATCTAGCATTTACTTTGACAATATTAAGAAAATTCGGCTCCATACTTACAGAAAATTAGGTACAACAATCTTTTGTTCTAGTTTTACTACAATAGATATTATTGTCTTATGTTTTCTATTTACGCGATAGAGAAATATTTTTGCCTCTATTCTCGCTTGATTACTTATTATTCTGAAGTTATAGTGTGCCACAGACCGCGCAAGGATTTGTCAGCACTTTTCGCAGTTGAGATTTAATTGGACTATATCGTCATTTAACATAAAATAATATGGTCATCAAACAAATAATTATATTTGAATTACAAGTAATATTATAACTGCGAATGTGCATCTGCTCGTCATAGGCTTTTGGACACCTGTTGTCAGGGATACATAAAAGGACATAGTGTACTTCCGAGGCGTAGTCGCCGAGAGAGAGGTTAAATTTTCATTAATACGGTCTTAGCCGCGAGCAGAAACTATTTACCTATAAAGTAGTAAAATAATATTGTAATTAATTAAATTAATCGATAACAAAAATGTTATATTCAATTTTCTATATTTAAAGTGTATTAATTAATGTAATGATTAGAAATTAAAGAAAATTTATATTAAAGGCTTCGATCGACTATATTTATCTTATGAAAGTATCAGGCACGAAAGAAAAAAACATGAAACCTGCTATGCCCACTAAGACAGAATTTGAATTTGGAAATTCTGGAATTCCTGATCGGTCCGCTCATAGGCACGTTGCTTAATGTGTTTGTCAATCACGAAATGTTCTAATGGACATTCTTACATATTCATTTATATATATAATACATTTTTGCTTTTTTCGATATGATTACGATCATGGTAAGATTCGGTCGAGTGAGTTGAGGAATTAAGTCTTTCTTATTACTATAATTTATTAGTATTGCTTAACAAAATAAACTAGATTTTCCCTTATGGTAAGGGCTCTTTCGATTCACAATGTATTTATTCCGCATTGTTATATTAATTTATGTTTTCCTAATGCATTCTATAGGTACATGCATTTGGATTATAGATGCAATTTAATATACAACCCATCTACAACTTACCTACTAGTTCAATATGAGCTATAAAATTTACTGTATATTTAAGCTTGTCAAGAGAAAAGTGTCTGTGTACTTATGTACACACGTTAGACGTTATACTCCTTTGGTGTAACAAGATAAAAATCTTTTCAAAAATTTTATCTTTCACCTTATTCTACGCTTGTAGAAAAAAACGAAACTAACAATAGAAAAGAGGTATTTAATATATACATACTTTTTTTAAATAAAATGTTGACTATAGCTAATTTCAGCGTGTCGGTTTTTCGTGACGGTGTGCGAGCGTATCGTTAAAATTTACTCTCATCGTTTTTCCCTAACGCGCCAAACGAAGTACTCGTATAACTTCAATAATAACATTGTTATTATTATGGTATTTTCACTCCTATCCAATAAACATTGTCTAAACGACACTAACAATAGAAAAAAGGTATTTAATATATACATACTTTTTTTGAATAAAATGTTGACTACAGCTAACTTCAGCGTGTCGGTTTTTCGTGGCGGTATCAATAATACGTTACTCAAGCAGAGAATAATGTATGGGTTAAGCAATAAATTAATCAATTAACTGTGTTATGTCGAACTAGTTGGTGTTCGCGACTTCGTTCACATGAAAATGATTTTGATACTCCGCGGGAATTACATATTGACTTGGTCATTTTTTTTCTATTGCGACTTCATCATTACTGCTTAGTATCCATAGAAATTATAACGGTCTATAGTTGAGATCCTTACTTGGGTTCAGTATTATTTTTATCTGAAAACTAAGTTGCCCCCACAAATTTTCTTTTAATTTATAACATATACATATATACACAGGCATATAAATTATATGTGTAATATATTATAATTAGTTGCCGCCAGCGATTCGTTCGCGTTAGTTAAAATATTACATTTAATAAGGATAGCCGATAACATTCGGGAATAATCTAGTTTTTTTTTTATTCTTTGTAGGTCAGCGCTTGACCACAATCTCATCTGATGTTAAATGATGATGCAGTCTAAGATGATTGTCACGCTAAACCTAGAGAGAGACTGGCTCTCAAATGCAGCTATCGGAACACACCAACAGAGGCTTGACGTCAGATGCTCAACTTGTGGGTGGTAACTAGCGACGCGGAATTAGAAAATGCCCTACCACCATGCGCTATAGTTTCATCGCGATGTTATCTTCACCGAAAGCTAAGGACTCAGATGCTAGGATTCGAACCTACGTCCTTCAACACTGTGTCCGAACACACTACCAACTGAGCCATGATCGCTACAGTTTCCTATTAGAAAGTAATAGTAATAATTAAACGAACTAGCGCTAATAAGAAGTATATATTCCTCATTTATATTAAATAAGTGAAGTGAAAGGCACCTTATTAGTTTGTAATACAACTGATTCAACTTATACATACACCTTTCATCTTTTCATGATTCGTAAAGAGTCGATATGTCTTTCTCGTTTCCATTCCAATCAGTCCATATGAATCATAGAAATATACTAATATCTCTCATCATTGACCATATTCATATATCTACCTATATCATTTTATTTACCTTTATAGACTCAGTACTATATTCTTTTTACGTATCTCATAAAGTATTACCCTGCAGGATGATATTTTATAAGTGATAATAATAATCGTATCAAAATTCATTGCGTAGTTTATAAGTAAGGAAACATACGGGCAGACGCTAATACCGTCACTTGTATTATACTGTCTATTGATAAACTCTAAACAATTTCCTTTAGCGATATTTTCATATTATAATATCGAATACCGTAGATGCACTAAATAAAAAAACAAATAAGCAGGGTTTGTCGTAAAAACACACGATAGAAGTGAAACTTTTGTATTACAGGAATATAAATAAATTAAAAAACATAACAAAAAGCCAACGTAATGCGGTGTTTCCAGGCGGTCACCCATCCAAGTAAAGACCGCGCCTTACGTTGCTTAACTTACGTGACCGGATGAACCGGTGTTTCCAACACTGTACCCGACAGTGTTTACCCCCGCCACTTTTCGTCACACAAAAAGGTTGCCGAGCGGAATTTCAAAACCCTCCCAAAAGAAGTTTCATTTGAATAAAGAAACTACGTAACTTTTAGACAATATTAACTAACGTAGCAAAAACTTTTCTCACTAAAAGTTTCTTAAGAAAATCACTTCATCTTAGAAGATTAGTGCAAGCAGCCTGGCTACTAGCCAAACTACAGTTTTATACAATCAGGAATCAGCCAAATCGACGGCCCATAACGGAAACTGAATTGTCCATTCGTCCATAACACTTACAGATATGAGGTTAACTGCTCTGTTTGTGTTTAAAAAAACTTATTAAGCTATTTAATTGCTTAAGTAATGGATTTTTTTAAAAGTGCCAAAATTAGTTAATTTAAACTTAAACTTAATAAGTATTTTATTCATGGAGAAAGTTCTAATGATATCATTTTTTTTTATAAGAAAAAGACTGAATTACTTTATAGTACTAATTGTAGTATAGTAAGTACTAATTGCAACTAATAATAATAGTAGGTACAGCTAATATATTTAAAAGTCTATCTTCTATATACATATTATGTACATATTATATATATAAAAAGATTGATTTACTAACTGACAACGCACAGCCCAAACTACTTGAAGCTAGAGCCATGAAAATCTTCATCCTAATTCCTTTTGAACACTTGATGAGCACTAAGGATTTTTAGAAGTTCAGCCCATAAGATGGTGACAAATAGTATGAAAATTTGTATAAAAACCCGTTATTTCTGAACTTAGATTTATGTAGTCTATGATCTATTTAGCAGATCAGTTAGAAAGTAAAAATATTTATTCCATATTTTTTTTAATTAAATAATTATCCTATATAGTTCTTTGTAACGACATACACGTAAATGAAGTCGCGGACGTATGCTAGTATAATATAAATCTGGTTAAACTTTGAGTATATTTGAAACATAAATATTACCACAGATGTACAGAATAGGTATGAATTTAAATAAAATGTACGTATTCCACTCACATTAAGCATGTAATAAATTCAAACGAAAACCCCTTTAACGCTGACATGGCGTATAAGCCACTGATTATTACAGAAGATCAGAAAACCAGAGAATTGTCAGTAAATTGCAAATTGTACCTGAAATCAAATGAAGCGTTGCTTTCGTAACGGCCGAGAGCGGTCTGAGGCAAAATTGCGGTGCCTCTTTGCATTTATAGCACCGAAAATGAAAGATCGCAAATGAAAAATAGAAAGGTGAAAACGCGAATATATTGAGCGCAGAATATACTTTACAATACGATGTCACAAATCTTATAATTTACGAACGATATTTCTGGAAAGCTCGATGAAATTCCTCACGGAGGTCGATAGCAACGGTTCTCGGTATCATTATAGGAATATGAAGAAAATAGTAATTGTATTGGAAATATATTATTACCTTTAACCGTATTTTCTAACAACCATCTATTCACAATAGTAAGAATACGAGTCGTTTCTTATTAGACATATTACCTATATTTAACGACGCACATAGAGCATAAGTGTCTTCACACTAATACTATTTTAGAGCTTAGGTTTTTCTTTCGGCCAAGAGACTTATTTTTGTATGAATACGCTAATATCTAGAGTTAACAGTCAAATTGAAACAATGCACACAAGATGCTACTAGGCATAGAAGCGAAGCATTTACTATACAACATGTACGCAAGATATTACGATAAGCGAAATTCAAGTAGTGTTAGTGCTGGTATACCGTATTAAGCAGGGCGATTACATTTGGGCTGCTAAAGGACGAGAGCAGGTATATTAAACGAAAGTGAAGCCAGCTATTCCTAGTATTTATGTAAACATTTCTAACGATCAATTTATCACTGACCACTTAACAGTTATTTCACGGTGATTGTGGAAAGCATCCACTGCAACTACGGAAGAAAAAATGACCATTGCATAGGAAGTATCAAGATTTGTTGCTAGTTTTTCTTTGACAATGTCTATAATAAAGCGAGCTATTTCGATATCACATCCAGTGACCGTTTTAAGTGAATCCAAAAATTATATACGTTTAGTGGTTCATAATTTTTCTTTGTTCCATTTATCTTTTTTTTTGTGTGGTCCAATGTAATATTCATTCGAGCTGGACGCTTTGCGGCTGTTAACGAGTTTCGTGAAAAAAAAAAAACGGATACAGCCCGATAAAAGCTCTTGGCAGAGGATTTTTAGCTATAATAATACGTGAGTTTTAAATGATTTTCGCTCAG
The DNA here is from genome assembly GCA_035772565.1 of Antheraea assamensis. Classification (NCBI taxonomy): domain Eukaryota; kingdom Metazoa; phylum Arthropoda; class Insecta; order Lepidoptera; family Saturniidae; genus Antheraea; species Antheraea assamensis. The sequence continues at coordinate 2,643,805 of JAQQSE010000062.1, read as the reverse complement.
TGGTAGAGCGATGCCCCTTCAAAGAACTAGGGATAACTATTCTGTGCTTATAACAAAGAAAACATTTAATGCAATTTAGTTTTATAGCGATGCCCAGATGCACAGTGAAATCTTGAATATACTCTTTGTTGTAAAACACAAACTTTACGATCTATATCACATGTACTGTGTAGGGCATTCCAAAGATAGCCAGTACGATGATAATTTTACAAATTTTAGTACATTTTTATAAATAAAGTTATTTATTCTATCTCATTAATTTATGATTTCTTTTGAAGCTTTCTGCAAAAACACTATTACAATAAATCATTAGGTATATAACAAAATTAACCAGTATCATGATTGTATATAGTAATAAAACGATTCTACTATAATCTACCATTCAAGTGCAATTGTGCAAAAGCTTTAAACAACGTTTCGAATAAATCTTCGTGTTATTTTAAAATGTATTTCGCGTTTAATAATTCAAAACAACGTCGGAGAATTATCTCTTCAATCCCGACGAAGAGCAGACATTACTTTATGATACTTACAGTAACACTATCTGACATTTAATATAACTCAATATGCAAGCTTGCTTGTGATGGGTATATATTTGAGTGAGAAATTTTATATTTTAAAATTTATGTATGGATTTTATCAAAATGCAAAAGGAGTCAAAGGGGGTATTTTTACCCGATTATCTATAAGGAGGGTAATGTTATTCAAGTGTATAGTGTGTGTGTGTATTGTATAAGGAAAATTCGGTAACATAAATAACAAGAAAGATCGCTTTCATTGTATATCTCTATGACATTTAAATGTACAGAGCATAAACAAGCACCACACCGCATGCCCCACTTCTCCACAGCCAGAAAACTCACATCGTTGAAGTAGTGTTCATAGTGCTTATATTAAAAACTTTACAATGTATGATGAAGCTATCGTGATAATTATTTTTAGATAAAAATTAAGTGTCTATGAAGTAACAGTAAAAAACAATTGGTTGCCTGTAAAGTGTTATTACGGACGATAATTTTACGTGATAACGTCATACGAAAATATTGAAGAAAAATTATGTAATAGGCCGAACGCTTAGGCCGATCGTGCCTCTCTATCACCGATTGCACGCTCGGCTCAGGCGGAACGTGACAATGAGTAATACTTTTTGGTGCGTGCAGCCGGCATTCATCGATTTATAAGAACGTTAAAACATCAAAAATCGGTCTAAATGAATGTAGAAATTTTTGCGAAGCGCACTCAACGGTAACCTTGATAATTTTATTTTATATTTTTTGGGTATATCCAGTAAAGTTAATGATTTATACAAAATACAGACCACTCTGCTATCCACTGGGAATAGAATTATAAGTTAGGTTATAAACTGACAGATTTATATAAAGGTCGTTCTTACATAAATATGTACTTGACCCTGTTCGTGTCTGATTCTGACACCAACTGAAGGCCGTTTACTAGAACGTTCCTCCGCTGACGCAAGACTTTAAAATATTTTCACTGCGAATCTCGAGTACGACTCGGACTTCTAATAATATTAATAGCCTGAAGACAATTTATTGCACAGTGCGACCTAAAATAAGTGTTTTTCGCTTATTCATTATTATTTTAGAATATACCTTCAAGGGTTTTTTTTTTATTTTAAGAAGTCAGCGCTGAAAAGGACGTCGATCCATTTTATTAAAATGTATTATATGTCATGTAACTTATACACAGATATTATATTTTTATTATATAATTTAGAACATCTTCTAAATTCAAGTCCTTAAAGCCTGATTTTGGCCTTTTTTCTACGACACGCATCCCATGAAATAACTAGACGTGTTTTAGAAGGATTAAACTCACAGACACTAGCTAGTCTAAAATAAACTATGCAACAGTAACATCAATTCAAACATTTTCAACAGGATGGCTCAAAATAATTTCTTTTTTATTCTAAGGTTATCACCAATTGTCCTAAGTTCTACTATACGTAGACGGTTCTATCTCACCAAGAAGATTCCGGGGACTTATAATGCCTTAAATGTTTCCATTACATGTCCTTATTTTTCTTATTGTATCTTTATCTCCGAAGCAGAGATGGCTGGTACCGTTAGATATATTTTTGTGTACAAAGTTTGAACTTTCTACTTCAATGTTTCGAGTCGAGGCAATATTAAGTAAATTGCATTCCACGGATTATAAATTGTGTTAGAAACAACAAAGTCACGTTTTCGTCTCTGTTCTATTCTTTGTCCATTAGTACTCATCGTCGTTGACATCTCAATATTATTCGTTGTACTTAATCTATAATAAAAAGTTGTTACTCCAAAATTATATATATATTTTATTTTTTATTTTTTACAATAAGGTACAATTACAGATTACAGATTGACAATTAAATTCATAGCAAAACTATTATATCATTACAAATCTGAAATCCAATTACAAATTGTACACAACATATTTAGTTTTAACAATAAACACATGCCTAAAATAATATATCTATATTCTATTATTAAGAAGAACGAATTCGTTCTTGTTTGTGACTATGGTTTTGCAGTTTCATGTGATCTGCGCGTTTTACTTGATGTAATTTAAATATAAGTTATAATATGTTTGATGAATAGATAAACCAGATCGAGTTTCTTACCGGTTCTTCTCTATGACTGGGTTCTTTTCCGAACCGGTGGTAACTTTGACGTTCATAATCGCCTTCTCAGGGCCTAAACTGAATAAAGTGTTTTTGATTTTGATTTCGATTATTCTATTGTAATGCTACGATTTTTAAGCCGTCAAATATTATCATTCCTGCTTAGTCCCTTATGTACCGCTTTTTTATGTATTATTTCTTGTACTATGGTTATTTTCAGTCGTGTAATTTATAATTTTTACTCATATTTATGATTTCTTGAGGCATTCCATCTAATCATTGCTAATATTATAAATGCAAATGTGCTTGTTTGTGTGTTTGCATGCTTTCAAGCTTTATATACTCCTCCGATCATCATAGCATTTTGCATATATATTGTCAGGGTACAGAAAAGGACACAGAATACCTTTTATCCAGAAATTATGGTTTGATCCGAACCACGATGCAAGTGAAACTTATTTTTCGGATCGCAGGTATTTAACTGAAAAGTTTCGGATAAGTTATTCGATTTAGGATATTAAAATCACGTTTTTAATCTGCGTATTAGAGTATCGAATACATCATAAATATAATCATTCAGATGATATTAGCGCTTTAAAAACCGAGCACAATATTTATTTAAATAATTGAATCATTTTGAATTAAGCCATGAGCGCCGCCATATTGGTCTGGGCTCGTCTGACCAAGCGCCTTTCACTTTACCCCTACTCCGCGGCCGGCTATACTGCGACATGCGATAGAATGGACGAAAAAAATTGAGGCGATTTAAAAAAAACCGCACTTTATAAAGTAGTGTTCCTGAGGGACATATTAAATCTACATTAGCGTGAACGAAGCCGCGAGTAAAAGCTAGTTGATAATAATATAAGTTATCAATTTAGGGAAAACTGTGCGCTCCTTGTATTTTTTTTTTTAATATTCTAGGAGCTTTTATTCTATCCAACATATCAGCCCTATTGTTCTCCATATTTTAAAGGTTCATCAGGAGAGCCGTTGATGAGATAACATGAGATATCTTTACCAAGTCATACAACATATTTGTTTCATCCGAACAAAATTCTGCCAAAATGTTGTGACAAATACCTACGTTTTGGCAACTAACACTCACAATACTCATCAACTACTTACTCTCTTTCGATGTTGTTCGTGGCACACTCCATCATCAAGTGTTGCACATCACCCATTTTTCCACATATATTCCAATATGTGCTCCTTGAGTACTTTAATTATTATCACTTAGGAATACATAAGATTTTTTTGTAGTGATCCCAAAAAGGTTTATAATAAAAACATGTTGATAGTGGAGACAAAAAGTACTTTACCCAGTTTCTCTGAAGCTAGCATAAAAGAAAATTTAAAATTATTTATATGTGATGGATAAAATTATCATGTCGTTGGAATTAAATCTAAAATATAAGGAATATTTAATCACGAATAATGTGAAATACGAAAATTATTTAACATTAACAACGTCATGACTCCGCCACACAATTTGTGGTGCGGTCGACACTTGTGAAACCGGTCTGTCGTTTATGAAAATTGCATTAATGTAATTTCATACATTCGTTTTGTAAATTTAACTGTGCTTAACTATATAATTTGCATAAAATTATCTTACACCAAAAGCGCTGTTTAGTAATGAAAAATAAGCCTTAAGTAACAGCCAATTATTTATACCTTAAGTCCAAAAAAGTCCAAAAAAAGCCGTGGTACTTGAGTGATTTGGCTGGTTGAATATCTTTTCGATATTCGAAAGTTCGAACCCTAGCGTGTATTCATTATTTATTCGGAATTCCTGTACATTTACTACTTTACATTGGTAACACTATCTACTGACGGTCAAGGAAACATCGGTACGAAACCTGAAACTGCGGAATATTCTTGCAGTACTAAAATGTATGGAAAAATATAGAAATCGCCAATACGTCGTAGACTGGCGTGGTAATTATGTCCAGACCTTCCTTCGGCAAAAGGCTTATGGCTCTGCAGTAGGGCTCTTACAAGTTGATGTGATTATTTTAAAATTGATGTATCAATATATCTCTAACTCGGGCTTGATTAATCTTAAAAAATGTTTCTAAATATGTTAGTTGTAAATGTTGTAGGTTAGGGCCATCATAGATGGGAGTGGCATGTTTTTTGTGGATATAAGTCTCTGAAGGAAATAGAGATTTAAAAAAAAACTCGGGTCTAGAAAGCATCTTCTGTAACTTTATAATATCTAGACATTCCGACATGGTTAGAGCGTCTGTGTGTCGATTGACTCCAAGGTTTTACGAAAATCGATGTGACCTAGACCATTTAGCTCTTGATATCTTATGCTTTATAAGCTGACGAAGTAACTGATAAATACTACTAAAAATACAATACGCCTTAAATCGAAACAATAACTCTCTCCCACACTGCGGTACACTACATGGCCAATTTGATAAATCCCATATCTGGATTTTCGCCAAATCTAATACCCACTTCGGCTAAATCTTGAACATATGCCAACATGGGGACTGATAGATATCTTTTATAAATAATCCCTTGCTGTTTTCTTCACTTCATCTTAACTTACCCATATACCATCATCTTTTGACCTGCTACTTAACCGTAGCTTGGGTCGTCAAAATTTGTTCAAAAAATAAATGGATACTGTCTATTTTATAATGTAGGAATCACCAACTTTATAATTTTTTTTTTGACTGTCGAATGGACGAAATTATATTTCCATAGTATTATACTCTATACTAATTCAGATAATCAGTCCATACATAATTTTTACACAATTACTTCTTCCAATAGAAACATCCTTTTTTGTGTAAATTTTAAACAAACGTTTGGAACTAGGAGAAATATATTGCAAAAAAAGTTGAACGACGCAACCTTCTTCCAAAGGATTATTTTAAGCATTTACATTTATATTCATCTATTCATGTAATTTTATTATATTACTGTTTCTGATTAGATAGATCTAGCTGCAAATGAAGCCATAAGTATATTTAGCAACGATATAATCCAACTTCATACTCACGAAAAAACCGTGAGAATTGTGGAATTAGTTGCAGATAGACAAGTTCCAATAATTTAGCATATCATACCCGGTTTCTACTTTTATTACATGCAATATTACATAATATATTCTCATTCCAGGTGCAAAGTCCGGTGCTGGTCGTCGAACTCACTTTGAATCGTTTAGAAGGAACACAACTTCGAGCGTTGGGTCTTCTGTCAGTTTTTGGGTTCAACGTAACGTATGCAGTGAGGGGTCCCACGGATATTGCAGAGCCTACTTCCTGCAGTGCTATAGAGTGCCGACTCTTAGGACATTGTTATGCACAGCATGATTACCGGTATGTATATATTTTATCATAAATGAAACTTTTTTTTAAATATTATATGGGGCAAACGAACAGGTGGGTCACCTGATGGTAAGTGATCACTGCCGCCCATAGACACTAGTAACACCAGGGGAGTCGCAAGTGTGTTGCCGGCCTTTTAATATATGTGGGCCTCCGGCGCTCTCACTGACCGAATGAAACGCAACAGTGCGGGCGCACTGTTACTTCACGTCGGCTCTCTGTGAGAGGGTGGTACTACCCCGGGCGAGCCGACCCATTCATTCTGAAACCAGTAATAGTTTCAACATAGTTCTACCACCTATAAATTATCGATTATATTGACCTAGAAACTATTATTGATTAGTACACTACAGGACAATATCGTTAATGCCGTCATTTTTAACGTCCAATCTATTTGGCATTATGAAGTACATTTGTTGCGTGGTTTTACATTTTGAAGATTCGATGTGAAAAGCGTCTCCCTCGATCATTTATAGATCTCTGTGACAACAATAGGTGAATAGTACAGGAGTCAAGTCATCAACAGACCAGTACCATCGCTGCTTATTGACAAACATTTGGGATCAATAGTCAAACATTCAGGCCAACATATAACAGAGATTAAAATTATTATTCAATATAGATAGATAGATATATAGATTAAATAGATAGAGATATTAATTTAACGTCAACTCTGCACTAAGCAAAAATAATATTAGTCATAGTAAACAAAAAACCAATAGCAATAAAGTTTAAATAAACGTTTACATAATATAAAGTATTGATTTGGACTTCCAATGAATGATATTATTTACAAATTCACATAGATTCATTCTATCAGCATGTTACATTTTAAATAGATTACTGAGCTATTAGTTACTAGTGCTTATAGCTCTTTCAAACTTGTTGTAAGATAATTCAAATAAGTAATTTGGTACATATGCCAAAGTATCGTTGAGAACGACTTTGAAGCATAATTTTATAAAAAAAAAGTCATAAATGGCAACGTTATTAAATTTTGCATAAAACGTCAGCGAAATACCGGGAATAAATAAAGAATTAATTGGCGCTCGACAAATTAAGTGTAATTGAGTGGACGAAACACATTATCATCGTATCAGCGACAGATCCCGGTCCTTTATATCTAAATGCCCATTTGAATTTCGAAGTTAGCTTGAATTTTGTTATAAAATGTTATAGATTTATCAGCTACATTTCCCCGGAACCCATTAACGGAGTCAATAGATTGTGAAAATTTAGTGCAGACGAGGACAAAGGCTTGATAGAGTCAATGACAGGGTTGTCAACACTGAACGAGCACTATATATAGAGGCTTAGTTGGCAGATATTTGAAAGCGTACGTTCGTGTACAAAAAATGTTGATTATTTTTTTCCACTTTAGATTTTAGATTATTCTGGAATCCCTTTATTTGAGCAATACTTTAAAGGATTTATAATTGATTTTATAAATATGTAATTGTCTTACTCGTAATATCAATTCAAAGCGCATACATATTTTTATTATTATTATATGAGTTTTTTTAGTTATACTTTGGTTTTTATAAGTTGATAACAGATTTTGGTAGTGTATTTACGCTTACGTACTTTTGTAAAGAATTTTATGACCTACATAAAATATTCGTTACATTTTTTGGTTGATAGATAGAAAAGAAAGACACAAAAATAAACAGATTTTGAAATTTTTGTTATGAAGTAATTATTTAAAATCAAAGTGAAACCTCTTATTATAGATTATTTTTCAATGAAACGTCAAGTTTATCAAAATTCTCACTTATTTCATAAATGATACATACAAATAGAAATCACTTCAAAAATAAAATTTATACCACATAAATTTAAAAAATAAATGCAGAATTCAAAGATACTTTAACATTTTTTAATTTAAATACTTGTCATTCTAGAATATTTTTTTTTTTTGCTATAATTGCGGAGTAACATATAGATAATATAAATATCAGTATTTAATTAATTCAATTAAAAATATATTCCATTTACTTTAATATTTTTGACACACAACAGTTATTCTCTGTCTAGTGATGTCGCTTTTATGTACATACGCTTTTAAATGTTACAAAAATAACATTTAACCAGTGAACTGTTTAAATCCCATGAAATAATAATAAAAAAAAAATAGAACAAAGAAACGCGTATATATTATAGGTTAATAATTTTTAGTTTACGGTTATACGTAAACCGTTCAATCAATATAACCCAGTATAGGGTACCCATCATTCACAATAGTGTCGCATCAGATGTATCCGCATAGACATTTTGGGAAATTTACCGCTGTACCCTCAATACGTTTCACATCACAGGGAATTTTACTGCGCCTGTTTCGACGGGTACTCCGGGCCGGATTGCGGAGTCGGGCCACTCTGCCCACGGACCTCGAACATGTGCAAAAACGGCGGCACCTGCAGGTAACAATTATTACTTATATTTCATTTTCAACATATATAACAAACAGTAATGACGAGGTCTCCTATTAGGGAAACCAAATCCTTTTAAATTCTTAGAGAATTATCATCATTTTAATAGCCAAACACCACAATGATTTGCACGTGAAAAACCTGTTATATTCATAATGTGTAATGCACAGAATAAGTATTGAAGAAGAATAATAATAACGTCAGCCTGTAAGAATCCCACTGTTGGGTAGAAGGCCTCTTCATGAAAGAAGGTATGAGCATAATCATTATGACAGCCCACCTCATATCGGCTATTTCAAACTCCGAGAATTCCACAGTTTTATATTAACACTTACATTAACCTTTTGGCACTGTAGTCCGGTGAATCTGTAGAGGCCACAAGCTCAACAGGGTATGTCAGATCGAAAAATAAAAAAACCTTTTGACACCAAAACCAACTTGGTAATGCACTTTTAAGCTCACAGTCCGTCAAGTCGGTAATATGCTTTGCGACTTTGTTATAAAACCTAACATTATTACCTAAACAAATATTATTCGTTTAACTTCATCTGAAACATGGGATGGTGATACAAGACATCAATTTACAATTTACACTGTCCGTAGAAATAACACGAAACTATTTAATCTCAACTACATTGTTATAATTGCACCTCAGATATAAAATCGTAACTACATTTGACAAAGTTCACAATACGGCCTAATGACAGTTCAAAATGTATTAGATATACTAGATGAGCTGGTGAACTTCATATCACTTACATATATTTGTGTAAAATGTGGTCAAATCTTAATACAAAATTTTTATTTCCATTTTAATGAGACACAGTTATGTACTTAATCAATTTAAACCTATCTCATATACTATTTTTATTTATGAAACAGAACTGTTTTGTACTCCAACAAAAAAAACAGACCAAAGAGATCGAACCTCATACTAAAGCTATGAAACACAAATTTTGGAACGCACCTATAAACATTTTACAAACGAATGTCAATTTTTTTTTCTAAAATGACAAAATTTATCATATGTTTCATACGTGGGAACATTTTGTATTTGAAAATTAATTTGTCTTTTTTAGTATTTTCTTTTACTTATTACTTATGTTTCTCACCGTTTAAATCTTCACTAAACTTTGACGAATATTTCAAGATCTAAATCAGCTAAACCAGTCTAGCCATTCTCGAGTTATAGCGAGACAAACGAACAGCAATTCATTTTTATATATATAGATAGATTCCAATTATCTGTAGATAAGCCATTTTAAGCAATTATAGTTTTCCATTTGATTTTAGGACCATACAATGATTGTACCGTAAACTTTGTCAAATCCAGTTGCTTTAAAGCAACGGTGGTTCTTTAGTCAGTGGTAATGCCACGAATAAATAACACTCTGATACTAGGAAGATATATCAGATTTCCTAAATTTAAGCTTCCGCTTGCAATCGTCAGCATAATTTCATAGTATTTATGTTCCCATAACGCGCGTTCATTTACGAACGATGCGGTCTATCATTTCCTTTAATATTGTACAATTTCCTTCAAGTAACGAATTTTGCATCCGCGACAGAATTCCTCTCGATATTTTGTTGAGAGAGTGAACCTTTCCCCACAACTCACTGTGAAATATTTCCTTCCTATTTAAAAATACATTTTGCAAATGAATAAAAAAAATAATACATTTATTTTTCACTCGATTTGGTGTCAAGTTTTCCAATTGCATATATGTAGGTATGTTGTGTTTCTTTGACACGTTTTGTAGACCAAACTGTTTAATAAATTGTAACATACTTTTGGTCATCCAGTAGTCGGAATTCGACTATAATAAGAGGTACAAACGTTTTTCTTCATATGTAGATATTATTATCTGTGTTGAGTATTATACAAATATTGTAAATTGTAAAAATAAAGCACGTGAAGTATGACGTTATAAATAAAAGCTTCGACTCGTCGATGGTACAACAGAAAACTATTTCCAATACTTAAACACTTAAGCTCATCAATAGCTACAAAACAAAAAAGAAAAGAACTTTGTGGTTTTATGAAACCACGACGCAAGTGAAACTTTTCGGAAATTATTCGATGTAGGGTATTACAATCGCGATTTTAACCCTTTAAAAACTGAACACAATATATAATTAAATCATTGAATCATTTTGAATTGAGCTATCGGTTGTAATGCGCCATTCGATAGATGGACGAAACAAATTAAGATTATGTAAAAAAAATCAGTTAAAAAAAGATAATCAATTAAAAACAGAGGAGATTGTACATAAATAATGTAGTAATTTTCGCAGTGATGTAGGCTACATTATATTTAAGTAGCACGTTTGTGAATCAACAGAGTTTTTGGCGTTCTTTACTAATAATTACAATTGACATAATTGTAACAAACTATAAGTTAAGAATTTATTTCCTTAGGTTAATACACGTATTTACGACAATTCTAATACCCCATTAACAGAAGACCAATCAATATATAGTTACCAGGTCCGAAATTACATAAAAATCGCTCAAACAGTTTTTGAGTTACATTCGGACATACGGATATATATACACACTGACAAGTGAACAAACATTTACTTAAAGTCATATTTTTATGTAGTCCGTTTATAACAATTACTTACTATAAAAAAAAAAACATAAATATACAGACAGAACTAGAGATTTATTAATATAATCAAATGGTTTCAAGTTAACATAGCAACCGTTACGATAGTATCTGTTACCATGACAACATTACCATAGCAACGGTTACCACGACAACCATATAAATCAAATCAAAATATACTTTATTCAATTTAGGCCCTAAGAAGACGCTTATGAACGTCAAAACTACCACCGGTTCGGAATACATCCCAGACATCGAGAAGAACCGGCAAGAAACTCGATCGGGTTTATCTTTTTAACATATACTTATCTAATTAAAATTCATTATACATTACAATCGATTTTAGTGGATGCACAGAGAGGAGTCAATTCCAGACATCGCCATCGTTCACATATTGATCCACTCTATAATAGCCCTTTGACACCAAAACCCGCTTAACATGGCGCTTAAACTTATAGTCTGGCAAATCGATAATATGCTTTGGGACTTCGTTATAAAACCTAACACTATTACCTAAAAAATTGTTACTGGTTTTACTGAGTCTAAAACATGGAACGACCATATAAAAAAAGCTTATTTATTAGCGTTCTGTTGCCACGTGGTCGTGTGTTGATGATAGCATAATAAGGTGGTCAAGGAATTATTTACAATGAAAGCAAAAGAAAAAAACAGTGAGAAATAGACGGAGCATGCTCATCCTGGGTACAAAACTTTAGGCTTAGGCATAATAAATATAGAGGGCTGTCATCTGTAATCATAGAATTACGAAGTATGTGTTTTCATCCATGGAAGTGAAAATAATAAACCGAAGTGATTCCTGTACATTGTATTTATCACAACATACATAATAAATCGAAGATAAAAAATCCATTTCGATTAGTATTTGATCTAAATACATTTCTTAGTGAGTTTCTACGTCGAGAAAATATACTAAGAGGAATTGTACCAATTTTCAAATTTATTGGTGTAATAGATTTAGGGATGTCCTGATGAATGAGTAGTATTCCACTTATGTATATACATATAGATATATGCCAACATAATCACGAATGGAATTGGAAAAAATAAGCCATGGTAGTAACTGGAATACCATCTCTTTTTTTACTCTATAGGTTAGCGTGTGACCACAATGATGTTAAATGATGATATGGTGTCTAAGATGGTAGTCACGCTAAGCCTAGAGAGAGACTGACTCTCAAGTACAGCTGCCGGTGTACACCAGCAGGTGCTTGGCGACAGATTTCCAACTTGAGGGTGGTAGCTATCGAGGCGGACTTAGAAAAGGGCCTCTACCACCATGCTATGGTTTCATCACGATGTTTTCCTTCACCGAAAGCTCTCGGACTCGGTAGCTACGATTCAAACCTACGTCTTTCGACACTATGTCCGAACACACTACCAACTGAGCCATCATCACCATTGGCATTACACTAAAGTTTTGGTTACTATTACCATTACCTGAACAATAAAAAAAGTCGAGGCAGTAATAAGGACTGTCGCCAGAAGTAAAAACTCAATACAATGGAATAACTGTGCTGTTTTTTGAATTTTTAAATAATTATAAACGTATTTATGTGTATTTCATAACTTGTAAATTACAATTATTAACAGTAGTCTGATTCTCACATCTATTGGTATTCCGAGCAATAATTGTATACCTTTCTATACAGTTTGTAGCTCTATAACTAGAATGTCATCCTAACGCAGACTGGTTGCAAGCTTTTAAATTATTATATATCGAATATGTCATTTCCAACAAATGAAATATGTTTTGTCACTATAAATACCAACAGGGAGTCAGAAAAAATCCAGTCCATTATTACACAGTCTAATAAGTTTCACTGTTACTCTCCTCGACATAACTTAGACTCCTACAAGCTTATTAATAATCAAACATATGACGGACTACACAAGTTCAATAGAAAATATCAATATTACATGTACACAGGCCACTATAATACCTGTCGCTAGTCTGGCGCAAGTGCAATACGTAATGAGCATGTCGAAGTCACAGGTGACGAAGACCCATAAGTTTTTCCCTTCCCAAAAATCGCCCAACGCGGTTAAAGAAGTGTTTACTTTAAAAAACACGTCCAATTTCACATTAAGAACTTTGTTAATATATTTATGTAACATGTAATCACTACATATTACAAAACAAAGTCGTCCGCCGCGTCTGTCTGTATGTTCTCGATAAACTCAAAATCTACTGAACGGATTGTAATACAGTCATCACCAATAGATAGAGTAATACATAAGAAAGGTTTAGGTATATACTTTCTGAAGGTTTTGTATAAATTGGTTGAAATAGAACGATAATTGTTAGAAAGGTTGGAAAAAGTCAAGCCGCCTGGGAGACTTCATCAAAAACGCTGTCTCATTCTTTTGAAAGATAACAAAACAATGCATAGTGCGATAGTACTCTTTTATAGATCTACAAAAATCATATATCTATCTATTAAAGCTTAATATATCCATTTATCTACTTAAATATGGTCACATATAATGAGGTAATTGGAAGGCTATTTAGACGGATACAGTATTAATCCTTATGAAATTAAATACATTTGTTATCAGGGCACGACGACGTCCGCCGGGCCAGCTAGTATATTTATATAACGAGAACCAAATTTTCCTCGATTTCCGGGTGTATATATATTCAACGCTTTATATACACGATTATATAATTTATCTTTATTGTTTTCCGTAACAATTACAGACTGTTAGATAAAACGTGTTTTATACCCGTCGGCAATTTAATATTCCCAGGTAGTTTATTTTATCCCCAGAAGACGAAATTTACGTTACATGATGGGCCTCAATAAACCTTCCGAGATATGATTACGAGGGTACACGACAAGTTTGTTAAAGGTAACGAGAATATTCTCTACACAAATCACATTTACCTACTCTTAAAGGTCAGTTCTGAAAAAATCAACAGAGCGGTAATAACTTAGGACCGGATTTGATCAAGAATTCAAAGTAAAAGTAGATATAGAGTGTCTAGTAAAACTTAAATATGACTGCTGACTGCGTAAAACGTTTAATATTATTGTGAATACTATCAAACATCCTACATAAAGAGAAACAAATTGCGTTGTCATGACGTTATACAAGAAGCGGCTAATTTTAAGTGAATACTACAAGATAATATTCATCGTTTTGTGACTGTTCTGTGTTTTGGCATTTTTAGGTTATTCTACATTGCACTAAATATCTGGCAATTAAGTTACACAACAAATGCGTTCACATGACGATATTAAAAGACGCCTAATTCGTAAGCAATACATCACACAATATGGTTCTATGTTGTGCCTTTAGATTATTATAGATTACACTCAATATCTGGCAATTAAGTTAGACAATAAATGCGTTCACATGACGATATATAAAAGACGGCTAATTCGAAAGGAATACATCACACAATATGGTTCTATGTTGTGCCTTTAGACTATTATAGATTACACTCAATATCTGGCAATTAATTTAGACAACAAATGCGTTCACAAGACGATATATAAAAGACGCCTAATTCGTAAGCAATACATCACACAATATGGTTCTATGTTGTGCCTTTAGACTATTATAGATTACACTCAATATCTGGCAATTCAGTTAGACAACAAATGCGTTCACATGACGATATATAAAAGACGCCTAATTCGTAAGCAATACATCACACAATATGGTTCTATGTTGTGCCTTTAGACTATTATAGATTACACTCAATATCTGGCAATTCAGTTAGACAACAAATGCGTTCACATGACGATATATAAAAGGCGGCTAATTCGAAAGGAATACATCACACAATAATGTTCTATGTTGTGCCTTTAGAATATTATAGATTACACTCAATATCTGTCGATTCAGTTAGACAACAAACGGGTTCACATGACGATATTTAAAAGACGGCTAATTCGAAAGGAAAATACATCACACAATATGGTTCTATATTGTGCCTTTAGACTAGATTACACTCAATAATTGGTAATTGAGTTTAAAACTTGTATTTATGATAATTGATATTGGCAAAATTGAAAACATGGGAACATGTCGTAATTAAAAAAAAAAAGAAGAGAATATTGAATATAAAGTAATAGTGGAGATTGAGACACGATGAAGGACATATTTTATATAAGTGATGTTCATGAAAACATTCGTATACTACAATATCATGTTGAAATGGTCTAGCACTTAACTACAGTCAGAATTTATTTCAAGTGAATTGTCATAAGACAAGCCTAAAAACACTTTCCTTAAAATATTTTCACTATATTTTTAGTCTGAGAATTGAAGCCACTGTGGCTAGCATTACAAAATTGTCTTGAATGTGGTAATATCTAAACCTTTTGCACTCACATTTATTTTAATACATTATTTTCTTTGTAACTTTAATTTATCTCCTTAAGCCAATATATTGAGAAAGGCGACACGTAACGTTCCAGTAAAATATGCAATAAATTTTAGAAAAATCTTATTTTCTAGACAGATGGGACCGGCAGCTGTCAGCTGTATCTGCGCGCCTGGTTATACTGGAGACTTCTGCGAGTCACACATAGCATCGCCAGGTAAAAATTTCTTTGGCAAATTTAGTTAATATTACGCCCGTCAGTAAATTATATGCTGATTGTCTCAAAAGAAACTTTTTTAAACTCGTACAAATAAAAAAAAACAAGTAGAATCACTACAACACAATTATACTAAAGTCGCCGTAGTTGCAGTTCGCATAAAGATCTCTGTCGGCCACTTTGGCACTCTTGCGCCCTTTTTCAAACGGAGTTAGCTTATACTAACTTAGTAGTTAGATTCATGATACATCTATGAGTTCGTGAAACATACATGCTTGGTACACGTGTATGTTTCACGAATTTATATATGTATGTAATAATAGTTAGCTTAATTTATATTAGCTTTGTTAGATTCGGGATATTTGGTGACAGTCCAAGCCGAGACGCGCCGTGCGCCCTTGTGCTGGTTGCCTACATAAAATCGGGTGAGTGCCTTAAGCGCTCCCCTTAGTAGTCCGGTGAAACTGTAGAGACCTTGCCAGGTCAACAGTGTAGTCAGTTCGAAAAAAAAAACACTCTTGCGCTTGTTACCAAGCGGCCGAGCACTTTAAACGCTCGCCTCATTAGACCAATGAAGCTGTGAAGGCCCATCCGGCAAATAGCGTATAGTCAGTTTGACAAAAAAAGGCCATTACAGTTTCACCTGACTGTTTTGGGGGAGCGCTTAAGGCACTTAGCCGTATGGCAATAAGCTCAAAGGTGCCTAACTCTGTTAGAATCCACCGCCGCGTATTTTACCTAACCTAACGTTTCATTGAAGTTAAGTAGATAACTCTGGAAGTCTGAAGTTGCTACTCAACCGATTCAATGTAATTCGAATCGACCTATTTTTAGAACCTCGTTGTTATGCGTTCCCAAGATCGATGACTCATTCTTTGTTTATTTGTTTTTTTTTTATGTTATAGGGGGCAAACGAACAGGTGACCCTGATGGTAAGTGATCACCGCCGTCCATAGACACTAGCAACACCAGGGGAGTCGCAAGTGCGTTGCCGGCCTTTTAAATATGTGGGCCTCCGGCGCTCTCACTGACCGAACGAAACGCAACAGTGCAAGCACTGTTACTTCACGTCGGTTTTCTGTGAGAGGGTGGTACTACCCCGAGCGAGCCGACCCATTCATGCTGAAACCAGTAATAGCTTCAGCGTAGCTCTACCACCTACAAAAAGATCGATGACTCATTCTTTGTTTATTTGTATGATCTTCGTTTACGGGCTGTAATATTAATATAGTGTATAAAGTGTTTAGTTAGTTAGCATTAGTATATAAAGTGACCCAAATTCTTTGGGTAAATCCCAAGTAGTTTAATAAAACGTAATCACACAGATATTTGATGTGTCAATATGTAAAGAAATTACCACGAATAGCTATTAATTAATACCTTATTATAAAAATAGCTTCTTTAAAAAATTTAGTACTTTTTTTTTGGTAAAAAACATTAATAAGCCAAATAAATTCCTAAAGTTCACGTTATTTATTGCCAATTTAAAATGGAAATGGTCCTAATTCGGTCGATCGTAATTATCTTCGCAACTTTTGCTTGATTGAAATTGTGACCTAATTTTTATTATAAATATATTTTTACGAAGTATGAAGTCTCCGATATCAGTAATAATGGAATTATCTTTAGGAATAAAAAAAAGGATTATCAGCAGAACAGAATTGTAATACTTTTCAATGAATACATTATGTAATATAGAATTAATACAAAATCACAAAGATGCCACTCAGGTCATCTACATTTATATAGAAAATTTACTGTTTCCTAACAACTGTCGCGTAACTGAAAATCACAGATTGGCAGCTATTATTGAGATACATTTTTTTAAGAATATAGATCAAAATACACAAGGATATAGAACATATCCTTTCCACATTATCACCAGTTCCAATATATTCATCACCAATTCATACCCATAGGTCTTTTGCTTTTAAAATTTAAAACACGATACCTTTCGAAGCCGTCTTTATAAAACAGACTTAAAGTCTCTCAGTTTTTCATCTAAGGATCGGGGCTTAACGAAGCCATTTAATATGAAAACGCTAGTGAATTGCCATATCTCGAACGGTGGCATCATTTATCAATATTAACCGCACCATTTACGAATTGTGAGAGCTATTCCCAAGAAATTAATAAAGATCTAGAGTGAGCCGTTTTGGCTCAACAAACAGGTTGAGCCAATAACTCATTGTATACAGTACTACTTTAGTATGATATTCCTGACAAATTTCACTAAAATAAATTAAAGACACGCTGTATAAATATATTCATACAATAAAGAAAAATAAAATAACTTTAGGTATTAACTCACTTTTTGTACAGTCTTACTTTACTATGACAATCCTAACAAATTACACGTAAATGATATAAAATAAAGAGATACGAAATAAAATTGGTTATATAGCGTATAAAAAGAATATATATTTACATCTAAATTTATATGACTTCATATGTATCAAAGCCCCGTACAACGTGTGCTTCTACCAAACGAACTTTGATAATCGTATACTTTACGTTTAAGTTAAGTATCAACAGCTGTGATTTTATAGTATATATATATGTAGTCCGGTGAAACTGTAGCGGCATTGACAAGCCAACAGTGTAGTCAGTTCGAAAAAAAAAAGTATATATTAATAATTGTTTTCATATTTTCTCATTCTCTATCAAGAAATCGATTTATTTAAATAATACACAATTGATGTAGTGGTAGTGTTAGTTTATTTATTAACTTATTTAATACAACGTAATTTTGATGATTATACCCATAGTATAAAAGAAATAAATAAAATTAAAGATAAATACGTTCGTAGTTCACATGCGGTAGAAGTGAAATCTTCATAATATGATAAATATACATATAAACGATACACGTGAACAGTACACCACGCTAGTTATGACGCCTTTTCCCAAGGCTTCGTAATACATAAACGCACATACTCAAGTACAAACATATACTACAACGCTTTGACCAGAACAAGTAATAAGTAGAGTAATACACAATGAGGAGACCGCAATATCAGAAACACTGTATAATGTATTCTATTTCATTCTCTCGCACGTTATTTCCCATAGATGTATATTTTTGTGTCTTTTTAAAATCACTTTTTCGTTTCATTGACTTTCAAATAACAACGGAGCTAAAGAGGATTTCACTTCATTAATTTATTTTGTTCCAGAATGCGGAATAGAAGAATGCTCGGAATCTTGCAAAGAGGGTTCAACCTGTGACTGTAATCCCAAGGATACAGATTTTAGTAAGTTTGTAATAGAAACTCCAATGGACCAATATGTTATCTGTTAAATTATTACCTTGCCATAGTGAATAGACAATTTGTGTAAACTATATGAAAGGCTATATAGTAGATGACGTTTTAGTAGTCCGCTGAAACTGTAGCGGCCCTAATAAGCCATCAGTGTAGTCAGTACGAAAAAAATTACGTTTTGAATTTTTGTCATTATATTTCCAATAATTACAATCACAGAAGTACAATATATAGATAATAATATAAATAATTTATCTAATTAACAGCTTCAGCCCGATTTGAAACCAAACTTCAAGTGGTGGACCAAACGAATTTCAACATATCAAGAGAAATTGTTATACAGGTATTATTTTTTGCCTTTAAGCACTAGATATTAAAGTATAAAATTATATTTAACTTTCATTATATAAATGGCCCCTAATCGTTCAAATGTATTTATTGTATTTACTATTCTAACTAATATTATAAATTCGAAACTAAATTTGTTTGTTCAAGCCTTAACGATTCAATCGATTATCATCTTGTCATAGATAAGAAAATAGGGTGCCTGTTATCCAGAAAGAAGTACTATTTTCGAGGTATAGGTCAAATCTTTATTAACGCGAGCAAAGTCGTGAGCACAAGCTAGTATATAAATAGGCATGCTCGTAATAATATGTCTCGTCTTGTATTATGTACGATGAAAAGATAACTCAGATCGATTTTCTTGCCGGTTCTTCTCGCTGATTGGGGTCGTTTTCCGAACCGGTGGTAATTTTGACGTTCATAAACGCCTACTCAGGGTGTAAACAGAATAAAGTATTTTTGATTTTAATATACAATATTTAATTATTACTTGGAAGAGATTGTTGTCAGTAGGTACGCAGCCCTTTTGTTTTGTAACATAATTAAAACTAGGTCTGGAATTAAATGTGTACGATAAAATTTATATAAACAGTTTTATATTTTTTGCTTTACCTTTGCTTTATTCATGCATAATTCATACTCATTGTATTCAATAATGTTTAATATTTTGTTTTCAGATAACTAATTATTTAAAATCATCAAATATCACTTTAGACGATGACATCGAAATTGTGAATATCAGGTAATCTAACTTTAACAACAATTTTTTTAGTCACTATGGAAAGAATACATAATATGCCTGTAAATAACGTACCAAATGCTCATAAACCAGCATACCGGTTACTGAAATTTCCTGAGGTCGCGATAGACATGCCTGTGGTTAGCATACCAATTTTTGTAATGAAGCTTCTTCATACTAGTGACGTGCTCCCACTTCCCCGCGAGGGGAAAATATCGAACGATCTGCGATCTCCTGGTATGCTTTGTACTGCGACGCGAGCAACGGGCAGAATCTCGATATAAATGCCAACTTGTTCTTACCAGTAACTGGCATGTGTATTTTGGGCATATAGTGTAATTAAATTGTCGTTGTTCGCGTCTAATCGCGTAATCGACATCGCGTTTGTGAATCGACGAGGTAATATCGCACCCCTAATCCACCTTCCTATCCGTTCCAACCATCTACGACACGATGTGTCGGTCCACGCTCGACGTCTGTTGTGGTTTGTTCGTTATCGGACGATTGTATCGCTCGGAGCTGTCGCACGCGCCTACGCACCTGGAAGGAATTGCTTCTGCAAGCAGAAGCCAACAACAATGTGGATCGCGGGAATACCTTTCTGTCTATCCTATACCCATTATCATGTGGATTCACAAATACGAGATCGCTCTCATATAGTTGGGAACCACTCTCAATATGCTTTTCTTTTGGCACATTCTAACTATTTTCAAATATTCAAAATACAGTCCACTATTTCGTCGCTCCACCAGTCGCTCTAAAATTAAATATTCACAGCGAAATTGAAATTTGTTTATTATTTAAAACGTAAATTAGATAAAATTTTAGCAACGAGAATTTGCCCCGTATTCATTATTATTTTACAAGAAAAGACAGAGTTTCTAAGTACCCAATTACTGGTAAAAATAAGAATATGTCTTACAACTCAAATAAGACCCTTTTTTAAATTAAACAAACTCTATAGAAAAGAAACTTAGATTGACGGTATTTTAAGCCATTTAATTAACGGGTGTTCATCACACATAAGATAGCTCCAGACATACGTTCGTTTTGTAATTCCCCGTTACCCTGACCACCTTAGCCAGAGTACATGTCCAAATTCCGAAGAGTATGATTGGTAACAGACAGTATACGGGAAGTTCCATCTTAGAAGAAGGAACCCATCATGACTAGCCTCAGGATAATCCTGAGGTTTTATTGAGGTCAATGACACATTTATCTTGTATATTTGAACGTCGTGGTGGTTGAGTGGTTTGACCGGTGGTGTGAATCGGATGTCCTTAGATTCGAAAACATGTGAGCTAGCCAAAACATCATGAGGAGACTCGAACCTAAGAAATGTTGTTGTAGTGCCAACGTACGTGGGAAAAATGTAAAACTGTGGATTTCCCGGAGTTTGAAATCACCAATAAGTTATGAGAAGGCGTGGTGATTATGACTATACATTCTTCAGGAAGAGGCCTATGACCATGCAGTGAGTCTCTCACAGATATGATGATGCATCGGTATAGGCTGGAGTGACCAGTTAACATCAGCATCATTATTTTTAAATGTTCACCACACTTTTTAAACTCTACTTACAATTAAGAAGAATTAGTATATATATTTTTTATACTTTATAGGTTAGTGTTTGACCACAATATCATCTGATGTTAAATGATAAGGAGGTCTAAGATGGTAGTCACGCTAAACCTAGATGGAGACTGTCTCTCAATAGCAGCTGCCGGAATACACCAACAGGTGCTTGACGACAGATTTTCAACTTAAGGGTGGTAGCTAGCCAGGCCGACGTAGAAAAAGCCCTACCACCATGCCTATGGCTTCATTACGATGTTTTCCTTCACCGAATGCTCCAACTCAGATGCTAGGATTCGAAACTTCGACGCTATGTCCGAACACGCTATCAAATAAACCATTGTCGCTTTAAATGAAGTATAAAGCATAAACAGGTCCGTTGTTAAGTAAATATGGCATTATTATCGTTCATTTGCTTTCTGTTAACCTATAAACTAATAAGAAATATTGAATAAAACCAGTTCAGTGGATACGAACAACGCTCGCACTGTATGGTTGCGTATGTGGGCACCGCGACGAGAAGCCGGCAATCTGCGCACTGTGTTGGCTCGATTAGCCGCTATGCGAACTCGCACGGACCGCTTGCGTTTGCTTCCAGCTACGCTATACTTCGATATGCAGCCCGCTCTTAGCTTACACGTGAGTCTATTGTTGATGCAAAGCATTCCTATAAAGTAAGTATACAACATAACTGAGAACCTCACGTAATAATTCTAACTGACTGAATGAGATTAGATTTACTCTTAATGTAGATTTTGAAAATGAAATACAGCCCATGTTATTCACTGATAATGTAGTTTACTATAGGTAGAATTTAAAAATAAATAATTTTGAAATATATTACATACAATTTTTTTTATTATAGTTGTTTATAATTGTAGGATAGACTAGCGGTTCTCAACCATCGTGTCGTGATCCATTGGTCTGTCACAAACACCTGTTAAGTGTGTCGCGAGATTTACAAATACGTTATTTTTTCTTATTCATTTACACTAAATTGTTCGCATATAAACTATATAAGGGTGTCGCGAAAGTAAGCAGTATGTTAATGCGTCCCTGAGTAATAAAAGGTTGAGGACCACTTATATAGATAAATATAAACTAAAGATAAAACATTTTTAAATGCATAACCAATTAATTACTAATCAATTATATTGTAAATAAATATGTTTAACTTCATAGAAAGCAAAGCTTATTATATGGTAATATAATATATATTATAATATTGTAGACAGCTAGTATACATACATATGTATAGACATTTAATGCATATAACTGACAATTATACTCGTCATATACTGTTATACACGGGGATCGAACCCGCTACCTCTCATCACAATAGAAGGGCTAACTGCTAATGCATCAGGAGTACTAAATTTAAATCATAGGGTAAAGGATTAAAAAGGGTATTTAAATGAGGGCTTAATAAACAAGCATCTTTGTATTTCCCTTAAGGCACTTTTTAATATAAATACTGCAACTTGGCATACACGTTGTCAAAGTATAGACAAGGCAATAGGGTACCTGCTATCTGGAAAAAAAAAATACTATCCCCGAGGGTTAAATCAAATCTACATTAAGGCGAGCGAAGCTGCACGCTTTAGTTTACAACAAATGATAAATGGAGAAAACTATTCCCGCTATACCTATATATAACCTATAATATAACCTAAACCGTAGTGCATTGTCGTGCCGGTTCCAACATATTAGTCCAATACGAAGACAGCATAATTATTTAATTATGTCGCAATACCCGTGCACTCTGCATGTCTAATAAGCCGTCTCAGATCGTTTACACAATCCATTACAGCTTGCGTTCCATATACCCTCACTAACATACTATGTACAAGCACTAATGTATTGTGTACATATTATTATTGGCTGTTAGATATTAGTTAACAATATGTCGTGTTCAATTCACTAAGGTAATATTTACTAGACAGCGTTCGATAGTTTAATTAAGGACTGATTTGAACCAGTGTTGCCACATGGCCTCTTCACTTTCCCCTTGATCCTAAAAATGTAACGGAACCCAACAAAAAAGTAAAATTCGTAGCCAACTTATAAGTATGACACTTTTTAGATTTTCTACCTCTAAAACTTCACTCTGGGAAGGGATGCCAAAATTAAACTTATAAATTACTCTAACTGCGTCTGCACACTTCGTCTGCGTTGTAACAGTTTATTTTATGCACAAAGGAAAAAATTAAAAAGCAAAAGTATAATTCGCTTACAAAATATGTTTATAAATAATGTTATCCGTTTGTTTCATCTCCTGCGCATGCGCACCACACCGCTGGCCCTACTTCGCACTATAAAAATAATTTAATAACCTTATATTAAGCGAATACTATCGTGATAATATTAATTTCATATAAGGACGAAGTGTCATAGTGTTAATACAAAAAAAAATTGCAATTCATCCAGTACAGTTTTTGAGTGATGCGCGCATAACAGCAAACCTGTATAAGCTTACTAACGTGTCGAATATGAGTGCGAAACCAACACGGATAACCCTCTTTTAGGAAGATGTGTGTTTCCCCGTTGTGTAAAACTCAGGCAAGATTCGAACCTACGTCGATCGACTCGAAGACGAACATGCGACTACTACACCATGATCGCTTCAAACTAAAATATTATTTTCGAAGTAATACCGAACTTGTCATTGAGAGTCAAATAAAAGAGAAAACGGAAGTGAATTTCATTGTATTTTCATTAATGAATATTGAGGGAACCTTTGTAAAAATAAAATACGGAAATCCCCCACAATTTGTCCCACATAAAGAAGCGGCCTTTTTCAGTTGTAAAAGTCCCGCAACGTCCCAGGTTTAATTTACCTATTAACTAGAGGGATTCCTCAGAAACGCGCAGCTGTTAAAAGTGTTGCTATCTAAATCAGTACGTACCCGAAAGTTTACCGCCCTGCGTCCTGCGCCCGGTCCGAAATAAGGGATGGCCTCATTTTTCTTTCCCAAACTTTTCACGTTTACGGTCTCACGGTAACTTTAATTGTTTGAAATGTGATTTTCTCTAAAGTCATTTAGAAGATATAACGGTTTTTTAACTGTGCTTCTGGCGTTTGGAAAACTGTAGTAAAGATTTCTTGATTACTTAACACTGGTCAAAATATATTATAGACTGTAATAGTTCTGAATAAAAAACAATTGATTAATATTTTGAATAACATAAACTGCTTGTTCATCAGTTTTGATTCAAGATATAAACCAAAGAGTTATATATTTTTTTTATCTTAGAATTAGCATACAGTTCTCTTAATATGAAGTGGTCACTACAGCTGTTGCGGACAGCGAGCCATGTAATTTAATAATTGTAAGAATTGGCGGAAATTATAATGTGTTTTTGGATTGTATGCAATTTATGTTTGACACCTAAGTAGGGTCCGCACAACATATTTGTCATTTTGTGATGTATGATTTTTGGCTTAATTGTTACGATCGGCCGCGCGCACCTGATATCAACCCTCCTTGTAAATATGAGTTTCTTTTTTCAATTATACATTATTATTATATACATTTAATGTATATTAAAGAATGAAAATTAAATGTATAATTTTATTATTACTAAATACTTGTCGCTGTTTGATTTTAAAGTAAACATAGGTATTCCATTAATTTTACGTTTCTCTCGTACATTTTATCATTTGTTACTATTCGTGGTTACCTGGACAGTTTCTATTGTGCTAGTTGCGACCCTACCTTTTTAACTGGACGTCCTTTATTGCTACCAGTTTGCAAAGACAGACCCCTTTCTGTCTAATATATCTTTCTGTCACGGGTTTCTAGTCTGTTAGGTATTATCTCTGGATAGCACATATGTTTCTGAACTAACAGATAACAATACATCGTAATGGTGTTAAGAAGAACATTCTAGATTATTTTATATATTTATATGATTTACATTTCATATAAAGGTGCATATTATTGAAGAGCCTTTTTGCATTTCATATATTTATTACCTAAGCAGTAAGATCAAATTGGATGCCTTAGGAACAATAAACTTTATAGTTTGGAATACAAATTGGTCACACATAAAAGTTGGTCACTGTAATTTATCTGATGTAATTCATATTTGTGGTTCTGTCTTTTTAATTATCTATATTGTAAACAACAGTGTAATACATTATATTATTTGATATTTGCATGTGGTACACTTCGAATAATGTATGTCATTTTGGCTGCCGGTATATATTTTGACAAGCGATATTCCCTCCGCTATCCCTCTGATAGTCGGAGGCATGTATACTAACACTGTCGCTGGGCATCTCGAAAATTACTTGTTCCTTCCTTACCCGTGTCTATTATCTCATAACTCCAGGAACGTGTTCGTCCGCTCCTATGACCAAGGGATTTGGTTATATCGCGTAGGCTACGAGGAAGAAATCCTCTTTAAAAAAATATCCAAATATGATTAAGGAACATGATCAAGGAATAATCCTAAAAAAAGATAATAATATAAATCGATTCAGTGATTTTAACGTTGTAAGAACATTAATGGACAAACCGACACTGAGCGATGATGCCTTTTATTATATGTAAAAAGATTATAAATATTCTTAAATAAAACAATAGATTTGATAACTCTTAGTCTTATTTAAAATTTTGGTATCTGCTAATCATTTCCAACTAATTAATTAATTCAAACAAAGTCAAATATCATCGAGTTAGGTAACTGAAGGAATCGTTTCAGGTTCACAGTAAACAGTTCGTTTACATATTTGGCATAAGTAGATACTGCTATTTATAATATATTTTATTCATTGGAAGAATGCCAACGAGTAGGCACATACATTCGACTCTGCCATATCATTGCATCTGACCTAGTTTTATTGTTTATCTATGTGTTTGAATGGTAATTGTTCTTGGATTAAATTCGGAGTTTAACGATATTTAAGAATTGGTAGTACCATTTTTGATTTTGAGATGCTACGATTTTAATAAACGTTCCGGGTTCAGCGATGTGGTGTGAATGCGCAGGAGAGAGGAAGTAAACGGATAATATTATTAACAAAGAAAGTCTGTAAGCAAAGTATAATTTTTGTTTTACCATATTTCGTTTTAAGATTCTATGATTTTAATAAGCGTTACGGGTCCAGCGATGTGGTGTGAATGCGCAGGAGAGAGGAAGTAAACGGAAAATATTGTTAATAAATAAAGTCTGCAAGGAAAGTATAACTTTTGTTTTTTTTTTTTGCTCTGTAAACAATATGCATTGTTAAGATAATAAAAAAACGCAGACGACGTTGTGGGTATAAGCTAATTCTAACATTAATCTAACAACGTAATTACTTTGTAAAGGGTTTAATTATAAAACGAAAAAAAAAGAATTCATTACATGCTATTAAGGCAGTAAGTAGAAGTTAGGAAGTTCTCCGTATACAAATATCTACACACAAATTTCATCATTATCAGTTGCTTAGTATAGAAGTCGTTGTGCTGCAGTGCCACCTAGCGGCGACTTATAGTAAAACGAATAACCTAAAAATCT
Organism: Antheraea assamensis; assembly: GCA_035772565.1. NCBI lineage: Eukaryota > Metazoa > Arthropoda > Insecta > Lepidoptera > Saturniidae > Antheraea > Antheraea assamensis. The sequence goes on along the minus strand of JAQQSE010000062.1, from coordinate 2,616,796 downwards.
TCTCTATGGTATAAATCTTACGCGTATCAATTTTTGTAGTGATCGGACAAAAGTTAGCGGAAATTATTGATGCAAACATACATTTATATTCGATGAAAAAAATAAGTCACCAATAATATAAACACACAAATAAAATTTAGACGTTATATGTGAAAATACTCCCACATAATTAACGCAGTCCACTTTAGGAACTCAAATTAAATCAAACTTCAAATTATACAAATTACAACTCGGGAATTGTGAGGGCGTCTTCCGAATATAAGCCCAGAGAGCGTCGCCCCACAGTGAAATGTAATCAAATTACAAAAGGCGCGGATGAAAAATCGAGAGTACTTGTAAATCCCATTTTATTATCACATCCAGCGTCATATTACCTCCAATTGTTAATGGTTGAATGTCACTCCGCTTTCTGTCTCGTTCGCGTGTTCGCATGTGTTCCAAAGAAAATTCTAGAACTTTCGTATCACTAATTTTGAATACGCCGATAATTTAATTTATTATAGTTTAATTACCAACGTTATGACGCAAAACAGAATATTTCAAAAAGCTTTAAATATATTGTCATAGTACTATCGAAACATTAATTCACTTCGCATAAAATGCCCTAAACATTATGCATATAGCATTGAATAAGATGGTTGTTTGCTTAATTTTTTTGTATTTATTAACTTCTAACGTTTGACCTGAGGAATTTACTTTAAAGTGTAGTTTAAGATGGTAACAAGGTAAGAGATTGACTTCCAATTGTAGCAGCCGGATCACACCTACAGGTGTTTTGTGACAAATTTTCTACTTGAGGGTTGTAGACAGTCAGACTGCCATCAGAGACAGCACTATCACGCAAAATACCAAAAAGTACGTTCATTCGGCTAACTTTTTTACAATTGTAAATGATGTCTAAATTTTAACATTTTATTATAGTTTAAGTCGACATTTATTAATCTCTTTAATCAATTATTGAATCATTATTCAAATCTAAATAAATAAGAAATTTTCTGCTACCTTCTTTGATTAATTCAATTGAGAAAATCTGAAAATATCTTCACCTATAAATTGTGCAGTCTATTATAAAAGGAACGAAGAAATAAATTAAATTACGCCCCAAGAATTACGTCGACGCCTGTTCCAATCAAGACTTGATGCTTCTTACAGCTTGAATTTCAACTATTTAAAAATAAATGTGATAATTTTCTGTGTGTATTTTTTTTTTAATATCAACAGGCTACAATATTATTATTATAAATGTGTATGCATATTTAATATTATACTGTAATATCTAATGTAGCATTTATGGTTTAAAATGTTGAGAATAAAAACATAAAAGAACTGTAGAAATATTAGGAAAACGTTTGTCTTTATTTTTTTATATAAACGAAGCACTGCAAGTAGTCCCGGGGTCTCTGAATATTACAGGGAGACGTCTGAAAATAAACAAGTCCTCCGGGGACCATATGTATAGGGTGGGTTGGTAGTGAATCTATATTTTTGAGAACTTTTCACAACTAATCCTTTAAACGGATCACTTTTAAATTTATCATACAGGTAGCCATAGCCCTGGAAAAGTGTATATGCTTTTTCTACCGAAATATACTGAGGGTAACGTAGATGAGGTAGCGGGAAAAACTTAGCTATGTTTAAATGTAATATGCAAGCATTGTTTAAAACTACTAGCAACAAAAAGATGCATTTGTGAACAAATTTAATGGTTGATAAAAAGTGGTCTAAATCACGTAATACAATCTCACATGACGCTACATTAGTACATGTTGTATTCCATGCGTATTCTATATACTAAACAGATATGAAATATCGATATTTGTATACATTACAACACACAATACCAACAACAATAATGTGCTTGTCTGTAAAGTCCGCGCCAAACTTTTTGCCCACCTGGCGCAGAACACAAATATATACGCAGAACATAAATACACATTATTTTATACTAGTAAGCCCGGCGGACGTTGTCCTCCCAAATTATATACCTAAACCTTCCTCATGTAGTATTCTATCTATTAGCGAAGACCGCATTACAATCTGTTCAGTAGTTTTCGAGTTTATCGCAAACATTCAGACAGACGCCGGCGGACGACTTTGTTTTATAATATGTAGTGATGTATCACATCGAGGAAACTTATGAATAAATAAATACTAATTTTAGATTCCTATAATAATATGTTCACATAGTTTTGTATCAAACTCTTGGCTATACTATGCGCATGCCATAACTAACGGCTCTATTTAGCGCAGCTAAAAAGTTTGCAACAATTTCGAATACAATACTATACACTACAATGTTAATGTTATACACAACTTATACACTAATAACCTCATGGCACACTTGAGCCATTTCATGCAATATCACATGCTTAATTCTATAGGCCTTTGAAATAATAATATATGCACAAACATGAGTACTAGTAAATTGAAATGTGTTTACATAAACTATCCCTTCCATTTGGCACGATACTAAGCCTTCCTAGATCGATATATCAATATTAGGACATTTGCAACATCTGTTTATTATATGTATACTAATTCACACTGCAGCTCGAACTACTAAATACATTTTATAAAATTAATTAATGTTTCTAGTGATGGATAGTTTATTGTCGTATTCAAGGTAGAACAACAACTTATAACGAAATGAATATGGCTGGTTTCCTATAATAGACAGAATCGGTTGCGAGCTTAGAGTTATTAGTTATTACTATAACAAAAACAATTAAGCTAGAACTACTAAATCATCATCTTACCCTTATCCCACCTAAGTAGGGTCGGCACAACATGTTTTCCTTTTCCACTCTCCTCTGTCAGATATCATCTCAGTAATCACACTTTTTATATACGTATCATATTTTTCACACAATCCATCCACACTTTTTTGGTCTTCCTCTACTCCTATATCCGTCCACTTTGAAAGTCAAAACTTTTCTTGTTACATGACTTTCATCTCTTCTCATAATATGCCTGTACCATGCTAACCTATTACTCCTCAACTTCTCTGTCACTGGTACTATTTTCAAACTTCCTCTGATATACTTATTCTTAATCTTATCCGTTCTTGTTACACCACACATCCATTAAATCCAGCCACATTAAACTAAAACTATTAAATATAAACAATTATTATTTAATCTTCACATTAAGTGATACCATCATTATTGTTCCAGTCAAATTAGACTTAATAAAATTAAGGCTCTCTCTGAATCAAATATTCATATCAAATCTTTCCTGAATCCAAGCAGTGTACATAAATAAATCAATTAAATGTTGTCGTATTTTGTTTTGAAGAACCATGGTGCTACAATGACAACGGCTGTAAAAAAATTATATTAGTTTCAAACGTAAGCCCAAATATGATTTTGTCAACGAATTATCTCATAAATAAATCGGTCACAAGATGATAAAAAATGTTGAGCTTTGAAATTGTGTGAAAACCCTTTCGAATTTCGCAACGTCTCTAAACTTTTTAAGAATTTTAAAGAAATACAACACTAATAATACTCGTTTTTTATGTATTCCAAATCGATTACAGGCTCTTATCGTTAACCAGCGTCCCGAAGTATGGGAGGGATCTGAATTTATACTCACCTGTATGGCTTACGGATCTCCAAATATCGACTTCACCTGGTTCAAGGATGGCGTAAAAATCAACTTCAATGGAACAACAAGGTAAATAATATATTAAATCTTTATATATAAGCTATAAAATAACGTTACCTGTACAAAAAAACATTAATAGACTATTCATTCATGTATCCCAGTGGTAATTGTAAATGCTAGTTTGTTGGAAATCTTTGATACAATTTATTCTTAATCAAAATTCTAGTGAAGATTTTATGAATATTAGGATTATGATTGATTCCCAATCCCAGTTTGTATTAAAATCAACGTTAAAAATGTATATATTTTAATTTCCCGAGCGGTTCTACGAAGCGAAACACGTGCCGCCTATGTATTTTCGGCGCTTCTAACTCTCGACTTAAAGATAAGTGGTAAAGCTTATACTACACCAACGCGATGAGCGGAGCGTTAGAGCATTATTATTACACAGTATCTTGGTCCTTTGAGCCAGTAGTCATTGAGCCAGAACATTAAATTGTATTATACAAAACTGTATTGTACAATAGAACGAAATAAAATATTGTGAATAGAGCTGCCTTACAACCGCCTCATTTATTATTTGCAATATTTGCTCTGTGTATATTAATTTATAAATAAGTTTTCATTCAACATTTAATAAGAAATAATGCCGGAATTAATGACGTTGAAACTTAAGGCGAATGTGTATAAAACTAATAATAAATACAGTCGTGTTGTATGGATCCGAATACTGAACTACGATAGAAGTGGATGAAAAAGATTCTATGTAGCAGAGATGGAATATAAGATGGATATGTGGTATAACCAGAATGGATATGATTAAGAATGAGTTTATCACTGGAAGTTTGAAAATAGCACCAGTAAGAGTGAAGTTGAGGAGTATTGGTAAGCATGATACGAGCGTATTGTGACAAGAGATGAAAGTTATGTACGTAGAAAAATTTTGGTATGAAAAACGGATATAGAAGAAGAGGAAGACCGAAAAAGGTGTGGATGGATTGTGTGAAAAATGATTTGTGTATAAAAGGTGTAAACACTGAGATGAAATCTAACCTAAAGATGAAGACTTTATAAAAAAATGTTGATTTTGTACACCAAGTTTATTATTACACTCCAGGTTATTCATAAAATTTTTTTATACAGTTGTGCTTTTGAATATTTCAATGTACCCGTTTATTACATCGAAAATATTGAAAGCTATTAACTGATTGAAAATAATTTAGATAATGTTGTTTATGTAATTTATGTATATACTATTAGCATTACATACTACACAAACGTAGTGCAGATTTTAGGTGATACTGCTGTGAAACGCTGAAGCCTACAAAGTCACAAAGTAAACTGTGATCGTTAGCCATTTTTTCTCTTTTCAACTTCTTAATTGTTTCATTCCTTAAATAAACTAAACTACTCTTTTAATTATGGACTATAGTAGTATATTTCTGCGAAAAAATATTTTTCAAAAGCCGTTTTAGTAAACCGAGCGGTTTAATGGTAATAAATATAACTATAATATAACGATAATCCTAAAAAATGTAGTGTTGTACCTATGTACACGCGTTGGAAAATCTTTTCTTCTAAGTTTAAGTTTAAGTTTAAGTAAAAATTTACTCTGATCATTTTTCCTAACGCGCCAAAAGAAGTATAACTTCAAATACATACTTGTATTGCACTTGTATTTAATCAAAAGGCGATAATAAAATATATCCATGAGCTTTTGAGTTTTTAAGTAATGATTGAATGCTATTCGTATATACATATTTAGAATTACCCGCTTCGCTCGTGACCGCGTTCTATCCTATATAGTATTACACAGCTTAAGCTTATCCCTACCATATTACATTCATACCTACTTTGCATATGCGGATAGAATAAACGATAAAGTGTCGTGAGAACTGCTTCCATTCTGAAAATGTACCACTACGTACGTATGTTTATAGACATTGAACTCAATGTTTATATGTATGTAACCTTCTTGATAATGCTAGGAATATTTAGTGTTTTTTTTTTAGTAATTGTTATGAGCGTAATATACACATATATAAACAAAATAATGAAAACACAGTTCCTTTGAGGCTTAATTCCTGCTATTTTTTAATGTCAAACGAAGCGGGCGGGAAATCAGCTAGTATGTATCGTAGGGTTAGGTCAGAACGAGTAAATACCCCCTTCACAGCATCGGTTGCCATTTGCTCTGAATGTTCAATAGCTCTATAACCGCTTATTAATTTGCTTATATGATCATATATTTATTAATACTAAATACAGATTATCCAAGAATATGTTAAAATGAATTTAGTGAATTCCTACGTTATAAATTACCAGTAATTATTAAAGATTATATATATAATAACTTATTACAGTTTCCATTTCACACATTTTACAAATAAATAAATATTATGATATATTTATTATTAGTAAATGAACTGTTGTTCAAAGAATACTAAAAGTATATCTAAATAAATTCAGTTAATTCCTATATTATGAATTAATAAAAAAAAATATCGATCATATTTCTAGATTGCAGTTTTCAGTTGACACTTTTTACAAATGAAAATAAGTTCTTAATATATATTGAATAATTAATATATATGGACACGTATAATGAACCGAACAGTATATATAAATAAAATCAAAATATCTTTTTTTTGCACAGATTGAACTTTGATACAACTGAACCATTTTTGATAAGATTTTGACTGGCAGATGAGGACTTTATTACGTGTTCTCCATTAAAGCTTATCAGTGTTTATAAAATTCAACAGAGTAAATTTAAAATTAGTAAAAGCATTAATTACTATAACTACAATTAAAAATATATAAGACAGTTCAAAATTATACCGTTTATACGACAAAATCGTTTTTACGAGAACGAATCCGCGGGCACGGATATATATTTTAACAATTCATAGCTATAGCTAATATATTTCAATTATTTGTTTAAATACAAGACAATGGTGTGATATTTTTTTTTTGTTGAATTTTCATTTCTTTAACAATTTATTGGAGTTAATTCTATATAACTAACACATTTCTGTCTTGAAATGTGACAGAGACAATAAGTATTTAAAATTGGAAATTCTTATTAGAATCTAGACTAGAAGTTTTTGGCGAGATCTTTCTCTGTATTTCAATCATAATCCCGAGATATTTGACTCTATATTTTGTAATATTGGTGGCATTTCACGTATTATTGTTCGGTTATTGTGCACAAGTAAAAAGTGGATGGGAAACAATACAACGGATCATGAATTCTGAGATTTGGTATTGAAATATGATTCTTGTAATCGTTCAGTAGCGCCTTCTTATAGCCTGAATTGAATGAAGAACATTTCGATTGATTTTGTTTTTGAAGATGCCAGAACACTCCGTGGAAAGTTCTAATAACAGGTTCACCATCTTGTTGAAGCATGGAAATCATCACAAGACAGTTATAGTAATTATAGTATATCACCGACTTGATAATGCCAATAATAATTTTCATTAAAGCGGATTGGTTATTAAAAGTTGGAAAATGAAGAATCGATGATGGCTCAGTTGATAGTCTCTAAAGGCACGGTCTCGATCTATGTAGTTTCAAATCTTTGGGACTGACTCGAAGCTTTCGGTGAAGGAAAACATCGTGATGAAACCATGTCATGAGGGCTTCTTCTAAGCCCGCCTGCCGACTAGCTACTCACCCTCTAAATACAAATCTATCGTCAAGCACCTGTTGGTATGTTCCGGCAGGTACACTTGAGAGTCATTCCCCTCTAGGCTTCACGCGTTTACCATTCGAGAACCTATGAATTAAAAAAAAAACATTAAGAAGAAACAACACCACAAGTCAATCTATTATATAAACATAGACTAACTTAAATTCCAGGGAGATTTGGACACGTACAGTTTCAGAGGATGCTCTTGGACGTCGTATGTCGGTGTTAGGTGTCTCTGAAGCGAAGAGGTTAGATGGTGGGAAATGGTCGTGCGCTGCAGATGATGCCGGTAGACGACGCTGCAGGGCTCTACGACTAACTGTGCTTAGGCCGCCTGATATACGTCTTGTGCCTTCCACACTGACTGTTAATAAGGTACGTTTTGGCATTTTATTTCGACTATACTACAAGCTACACCACACAATATTGTTATTGCAAAACATCATGCTTTTTAAACATAATTTTGTATTATTTCAGTGTAACTATTACATTAATTATATACAATAACTAACGGCGGCCTACGATTTCATCCGACCTACAGTTAGATATTATTCACTGCTCCGGTTCATAAGCGTGAAGTTTTATGACCTAGAAACTTTCTTAATAAAAGCTTATATAATGCAGAAATATTTTCCGCAAGTCGGACTTATAATACTTGAAATCGTGTCCAAACATACAAACTCTCCAACTTATTAATAATAGTATAGATTTAGAAATCCACAAAGGTGAATATTTATATTCCTGAAACTGGTAAACTACAACACTGTTTGGGCAAAATGACATGGAAATTGATGCCTAAATGTTTTTTCAGGGAAAAAAATTGTCATACATTTTACTGTGATATGTCCCTAGGTGGCATTAGGCTGTACTTTATTGAATTTAAATTGTAATGTATTTATGCGCACAGTTTCTAGTATCCTCAATGAGTTACACAATGATTCATTATATGCAGACGCACTGTCATAGGCAGTTCCTGCTTCCCGGCCTAAAAGATATAAGAAGGCACCATGGGGTTGTAGTCCGTGCAAACCGGACATAACCTAACTTTACCTGCCCGGCGAAGTGGGTATCCACCAGGCATTTCCCCATATAAAAAAAGAAAAAAAGGGTAATTCGTTACGTCGACGATATTGGTATCGGGAAGTGACACTTCGCTGGTTACGTCCGTTAAAATACTATTCTGAACAACGAGTTATATCTACAAAAAAAAAAGTTAAACCAATTCAAGGCTCTTACCGGCTCTTCTCGTAGACTGGACTATTTTCTGAACTGGTGGTACCACTTCAACGTTCACGAAGATCTTCTCAGAGACTAAATTGAATAATTTATTTTTGATTTGATTTGAAATTTTTACCCAGCAATTTTATGCATTTTCAGGGTGATAACGTAAGCATCACCTGTTTAGCAGGAGCTAGCAGGGTTCATGGGGCTCTAGGTTTCAGTTGGGCAAGGGAAAGGACTCTGTTACCACTAGCCCCTGGTCGTGAAGTCTGGGAGGATCTATACCCTGCAGGCAGTGTACTTAAACTTTATAATGTTCAGGTAAAAGCCATTTTCAAATTTAATATATTGAAAAAAATATTACAAATGGAATACCTTGATGGCTTCATGAATATATTGTCTACCCAGAAATCAGGCGAGTTCAGATGTCAAGTGTCATCCGTTGCTGGAACCAATTCCAAAGGGGTAACAATGTGGGCATTAGGAATCAATGATGAAGCGTGTGATAGCGACGCGTCCCACGGATTGCGCTGGCCGAAAACTGCACCAGGAGCCCATGCATCGGCTTCTTGTCCTCCTGGACACACCGGAGAGACCACCAGGTATGTGAGAATATAAAGCTATACTTTATTTCTTTCGACTCAATAAAAAAATTGGAACAAATACACCCAAGGACAGTACTGAAACGTTTTTTTTTTCTTAATATATGAAGCATCAAACAGGCACGCAGTTGGTCTGATGTTACTAATTACTGAATCCTGTAATTATGTAGAACCGGCATCAATAAGACCGTCGTCCCGAGGCCAGCAATAATAGCTTGAACTCGTGAAGACTCAGTTGGAACGCCTCGAGTATATTGCAAACCACACCTTTCGAGCTGGACAATAGCACCACAAGCACTGAATCTTTGAAGCAGAAATAGGCACGGCGGTTACACTCCCCCAATCGACCCTTTCACAGGCTCTGATACTCTTTAAAACTTAAAACATACTAAAACATTCACTTAACAATAATCTATGGCTATAATTAATGCAAAAACTATTGTAGAAGAATTTGTATATTGAAAGTTGTTAAGTCTTATCGATGCATTTGTATTTAAAACTTACACTCGGAGTGTGATTATATCTACTGTCGAATTTACTTCCATAATCCGGGAACGACAATCACTTAAAGGTAAGGAAATAGCAAGAGACATTGCTATCAAGCCGATTCGCAGTTACTGCAAATCAATTCATACCTTAGTTGACAGTGATGTCTTGAAATTAGTCTTGTAAAGGACGAAAATTTCATAATATATCAGATTTAGGCAAGTCTATTAATTTACCAAATTAGTATTACTATTAGAGTTGAGGATCACATAATTTTTTTTCTTAAAACCATCAACTTCAAATGACATGAATTTCTTATTGTCATATACAGATTTTGCGAATCAAAGACTGGACAACATGGCGTGAAATGGGTACTCCCAGATTTCTCTGGGTGTGTTGCTGATTCACTAAAAGACATTTATGAACAGGTAAGCGGAAACTGTAAAAGAATACAAGATAAAATTCCTGGTATCTGACTATTTCTTGAGACTTCAATATTTAAATTTCAAAAACGAAATTTATTTATTCAAGGATATTAGTGCCGGATGTCAATATCCATGATTAGTGTTCACAGAAGACATACTTCTTAAAGAGGCAATTCTAAAGTTCCATAAGTTCGCTATTACACCTCGTCTACGACATGCTCATCTTATACAAGGAGCTTTAACCAAAGATGTTTGTTTCAAATAACAATTTAAGCATTTAAGCTATCCCCATCTTTCATACGACGTTCAAAAACAGTGTTTCACAAATTTCATTCAATAATAGCTGAATTAGTTTTATCTATGTTGTAGTTGACCACTAATACTAAGGTTCTATGAAGCTGGTTCTTTTTAAATAGGAACCTTAAATTTTGGGAAAACATTATGTCCCCGTGAATCGATATCGCATCACGACCTATCATATGAAAACGATGGTCAATAGCAATCGAAAAATGATAAGCTGACGAGAAGGACTAACCTCCCTTAATGTATTACGAATATGGCATTTCGACATAATTATATATTATAGCTATAACAGCTCTCAGTCACCCAGTCTATAGTAAAACTTATTCTGTAATTTTCAGTTCACTCGAATCTCTTACGGTTATTCATGGGGTAATGTCTCCAACGTAGCGCGGCAATACGGAGCCGTCTTACGCTCACTGCCCTCTCATCCTGGAGAAGGCACTCTCCCCCTACACCATTCTAGGGAAATGTTAAATTACCTACTCTCACCCTGCTGGACAGCCGAGAGACCGAAATGCGGGAACAGAACATTTATTAAAAATATACGATACGCTACTGAAGCATCCTGACGCCTTTTTAGATGAAGAGGTTCGTAAGAAACATAATTATTCTTTAATAGTATTCAGTCTTTTGGGATTTGCGAATAATTTGGTTGTTAGGTACAATAATTATAACATTCAATTTCTTCGCTCACCTTAATACAGCACAGTAGTTTGTTTACATTATATATTAAATAAGAGCTACAAATCTCTAAATGTTTATACGAATATTGTAATATCAAGGAACCCTACGTATGGCGAATGTTGGATAATTACAATTGCTCCTCAGATTGATGAGAGCTTAAGTTCAGAACGCTTGGTATGCACCAGCTTCAAAGTTTTGATATTTGTTCTGAATTATTTTTGGTAACACCATTTGTATAGGTGCTCGCGCGACAGTGGTGGTTAATGGATTAGGAAGGAGTTGAGTGGTCAAAGGGATACGAAAATCACTGGCAATTGCGGCCTATCCAATTAAATTGGCCCATTACGAAATCCATGCAATCGCTATACTGTGATGTTTTTGTAGGTGGTAGAGCTACGCTGAAGCTATTACTGGTTTCAGCATGAATGGGTCGGCTCACCCGGGGTAGTACCACCCTCTCACAGAAAGCCGACGTGAAGTAACAGTGCTTGCACTGTTGCGTTTCATTAGGTCAGTGAGAGCGCCGGAGGCCCACATATTTAAAAGGCCGGCAACGCACTTGCGACTCCCCTGGTGTTGCTAGTGTCTATGGACGGCGGTGATCACTTACCACCCACCCACATGTTCGTTTGCCCCCTATAATGTAAAAAAAAAAGTTTTATATTCTACCAAGCTATAAAAATATATTTCGTTACTTTTGATCATTTTTTGCCAGATATTTTTGTTGTATATTTTATAAGAAAGAAAAAAGTGGTATCGATTGAAAATTTAATTAATTCACTTAAGTATATTGAATAGTGCTCGTCAATCTTTGTGACCACTCTGAATATAGCCGTAAGTTCGAGCTTATATATATATAAAAATGAATTGCTGTTCGTTTGTCTCGGTAAAAGTCGAGAATGGCTGAACCGATTTGACTAATTTTGGTCTTGAAATATTTGTGGAAGTTCAGTGAAGGCTTAAACGGTGAGAAACCTAATAAGTAAAGGAAAATGCTAAAAAAGACAATTTAATTTTCATATACAAAATATTTCTAGATATGAAACATTTGATGTCTTGTCATGTTAGAAATTAAAAATGTCATTCGTTTGTCGAATATTTGTAGGTGTGTTCAGTAATTTGTCTCTTTCATAGCTGTAGTATAAGGTCCAATTTCAGTAGTCTGTTTTTTTTTTGGAATACAATAGTTTTATTTACACTATATTCATTATTACACTATATTCATTATTACATTATATTATATAATGTAAATAAAAATGTATTAACTTTTGACCACATTTTACACTAATATATGTAAGTGATACGAGGTTCACCGGCTCATCTACTTGGGCAATATAGTAAAGAGTTTAATACAAAAACAAAGTTAAAATATTATTAATGAATGATGAAATGAATGAATTTAAAATTGGCATCTCTTTATCCTTTAATTCTTTCAATGTTATATCTACATAAAATATATAACATTTGTGTTCTGCGCATCTTTATTCACAGCGGTAGAAAAGTTTGGAGCGGACTGTATTTTATTCTGATTGTTAATAATATTGGCTAATAAATTCATTAAAAGGTATGACTTACAGAAAATCTATGATCTTCAAAACGCTGTGGCAGACACGGCCGGAATAAAAGACAATCTAGATATACGTTACCATGAGTTCACTATAAAAACGAAACCTGCTCGCGACGACAACGCGGCCCATTTCGATCTGCAAGTCGGTTACGCGGGGAATGACGAATGGAGATTGAATTCAGTTGGTGTCGAACTACTTGCAAGAACTGGCAATGCCTCGGTCGCAGCTATTTTGTACCACAATATCGGTGCGAGGTTACCTTCCTTGAAACGATCCGTTGAATTTAAGTATGTATTTCAATGTAAATGTAATTTCAAAAATATCAGTAACTAGTTGATACGTCATTTATCTTCCTTATAACGATCTTATCTCAAGCAAAAAAAAAATATTTACTTACAAAGTTGCTTTATAAATAATGTTATGCCTTTACATCCCCTCTCTTGCACATGCACAACACACCGCATGCTCCCACTTCAGACATCGCAGAAAACGTAGTGCTTATAAAAATTCTTGATTCTTAAAAATTATCGACATCTATACAGTAGTATAAGCGTAATACACGCACACAACCGCAAACCTTTGGCATTTTTTAATATGTTGAAAATTGAAATGTCTTGAAATATTCAGTAGAAATAAGTATGATTATAGGATATTCAAGTATAGCCAAAGCTAAGATTAGCTTAATTCGATTTAGATATTGTTAATTTAAGAAAAACTAAGGATTATGAGGAAACAATTTCCTTTTTGGATTTCTGTACAAACGCATGGTAACTACGTCCCTTACTAATATAGATATTTCCTTTGTAGATTAAAAGACAAAAAAAAAACATATAAATAAAGATGCATTTAAAAAATAATTTACATTACTTGATCCTCGTTCCACTTACTAACAATTAATATTAATTTATTTTGTTTTATTTAAAGTCCAATTTTAATATATTGCTTATAGCCGATCGTCTCCTAGGAACGGTCGCGAGATAGAATATTCCGTTGCATCTCAACAAATCCAACTATTCGCAACTGGACCGGGGGTCGACAAATCTTTACAACACACAGTTAAGCTACTCTTCACACATGTCAAGAATTACAGTGCTGTTGGTACGTATGCAAATAATTTACATAAATTATAGATATAGCAATAAATTAATTCTCATTTGAATGTGAAAGAAACGTGGAACTGTTATATTTAAAGTAATTAAGGAAACCTATGTACTTTTAAATTATGACATTCTCCTAATTCTAACACCTTGAAGTGTTGTACAAGGTCGTGGTATAAAAGTTTGAAAATCTCTTAGAATAGACTAACTGATAACATCAATCACTTTTAAGATGAATGGCTGCAGAATTCTGGCAACTATTTTGCATTCTCGAGGTAGTGGAGAGCTTCACATTGTCAAATTCTTGGGGTCCGTTAAATAAAGAGGGCGTCAAATTTCAATGGAGAATTTTTATAGCAGCATGACCTGATGATGGACTTCAACTGGATTACGAGCATCGTACAACAGGTGTAACAGTCGCCATAGTGTCGGGTCCTATTTCGGAAGTCGTTCTGGATATTATTCCAGAATAAAGAAAATTATTATGATCCCTACGATAATTTGCGAATTTGCAATTTCATCAGGAGCAGTAAACCGATAAAGTCGTGGTGGTCGAATGGTCAGACCTGTGGAATGTCAATTCGATGTCCGCAAGTACGAAGCCCGTCGTTTACTAGTTTAAATTGGTACAGGCTGACAGTGAAGGAAAACATCGTGAGGAAACCTGAACCTGAGAATTGTTCTTGTAGTACCACCGTATGTAGGAGAATATAAAAGTTTTAATATCTCGGAGCTTGAAATTGCCTATACGCCGTGGGTTGGCGTGGTGATTATGCCCATACCTTCCTTGGGGAAGAAACCTAAGTGGGTCTCTTACGGACTGATGTGGCGACTAGTAACCGAAGCTCCATATTGCTTTCCAGCATCTAAGCTAGCGTGCGGTGTTCGTACACCATCGGAACCCAGAATATGGATGATTAAGGCATGCGAGGTGAGAGTACCGGAACCGTCCCACGTGTCATGTAAATGCCGTGGACTTGGCACGTACGCACTCTTCACCATCGCAAGGATCTACTCTTGTAAGTATACAGATAAATGACTTTTAGATTCAAAGTTACTATACTGTGGTTAATCTTTGTAGTGAAGCGAAGCTAATGATTAGTGTGTTCGAACACTATGTCATTCGAACTAAGTTTCAAGTCCTTGTGACTAAGTTGGAGTTTTTGGTGAAGGAAAACATCGTAATGAAACCAACAGCATGGTGGTGAGGTTTTTCTGATTCCACCTGGCTAATCTGTCCGCAACCATCTATAGCTGTATTCCTTCGCAGCTGTAATTGAGGACCAGTCCGTCTAGGCTTAGCGCGCTTACCATATTGGAGGACCACATCGTAATTTATAAAGAATTGATCGTCTCAATGAAATCTACTTAGTATTTATTTTGTTCCAATCTTTCAATAATCAGACGGACGCAGAGAAAGACTTGCGGAGTGTGGTAAAGATTACGGCCAGTTTGGGCGGCGCCATGTGTCTGGCGGCCGCTGCGCTGCAGCTTCTAGGACTGGCTTCAGGGACTAAGACAAGACTGCCTGTTCTATTGAAAGCTGCGACCGCTGGAACTCATTCTGCTGCTATTCTAGTACTCTTAGAATGTGATACAAGACAGGTGAAATATTTACCTACTTTAATATCTTCAGTCCCTATTTTATCTCCCAAATATGCCGCTACTCGTAGCTGGAATAACATCCTACCGCCATGTAGAAATAGGAATAATAAAGAAAGCTTTAAACATATATTGAAATTTTTTTTGTTGCAAGTTCAAATTAAATAATAACAATTCGTGTTATTAGCATCAGCATATAGCTATATATAATATCAGCATATAGCTGAATGTTATTTAAGCATTTTCTTAATTTATGTTGTAACCCTAATGTAGTCCAACAACAAGATTTTTTTTTTCTTTCTATGCAAAAAATACCGATCGAATTTCTTGTATTGTTACAATTTTCCGAACTATTGTTTTGATAGTCGTAAGTGCTTCAGGGTCTAAATTGAATTAAAGTATTTTTGACTTTGCATATATTCTTGTATTTTAATTAATATTTTTTTGCATCTTATAGGGAAGACATGAGATGAATTATTACTTGAGCATTGTATAAATTAGTTTAGTTTATTTTTTTCATTAGCTAGGCATACGAAGCAGATATTTTTATTTAAAATAAAGTGTTTATTTATAGCACTTATTTATTTATTGACTTTTGTTTGCGGCTTCTCTAATATTAATATAGATTTGAGCTATCCCTCGGGAAGAGTACATTTTTTTTTGGTGAAAATATGTTTTTCTGTACCTACTCCTGATAACGTCTATAAATAGCATGGTGAGTAATTAAGACGTGAAAGCGCAAGAAACAAACATACAGAGAGAGAAAGAAAGAAGATAGAAAAATAATTATCATAGAAGAAACATGTCGAAATGTAGTGTAATGGTGTTTGTCAGGAGGAAGCGTGTCCCGGCACGCTGGGGTGGGTGTGCGCGGCGTGCTGGTGCGCGGGGTGCGCCGCTCTGTGCGCGCAGCCGCTACTGCTGCAGGCGGAACTCGCAGGACGAACACAAAAAGCACCATCCGTCGGTTTGCTTGCAGGTATGAAACTTTGTTCTCCATTTACACATACGAGATCGTACTCTCCATTTATACATACGAAATTGTGCTCTCCGCTTATACACACTATTTGCCTAGCCGTCGAAATTCGACCATTGTTAATTAATTGTTTAAATTTCAACATTATTGTTAAATTGTAGTAATTTTGTCAAAAAGTGTACCACTGTAATAAATTCACATAATATTTTGGATGTTTTTACATTACAACGAAGTATTATTTTTAGTTTTATTGAAGTGCTTATAATATAATCGATAACATAGAAAAAAAACTGTTACCAATTTTTTTCTTTGATATCACCATAGTTCGTCAATAGCTACTAAACAAAAAGAAATAAAATATGTTGAACATTTGTATAAAATTACAAATTTGTAAGGCATTATTACCTTCATCCACTCATAGCTTTAATTATCGAGTGCGTTTATATAATTATCGATATTACCATCGATAATAATAAATGAATATTGTATAGGAGTGTGCACTCTGGCGTGGCTGACGGCGCGGCTGTGGGGCGGAGCGCCGCTGCAGCTGGGGGCAGCCGCGGCGGCTGTCTGCGCAGGCCGGGTGCGCACTACTCGCCTCTCTCTGCCTTGCGCTGGCGCTCTGCGCGGCGCTTCGATTACGAACCATAACACATAAGGTCCCCGTTGAGCGAAGAAACTACCTCAAAGACAGGTAATCATAGCTCATCAAAATATCTATATGATTGAGCTCTGTTCCATACAATAAAAATATACAGGTATGTGAAAGTATTACTTATTATAAAGTAAATATTTAAATCATTGGAGAAGTTTTCAAGAACAAATGACATATATATGTACATATACTTAATACAAAATGCTCACTTTCATTTAATACAACATACTCAGTTTCATCTAACCAAAATACTCATTTTCGTTTAATACAAAGTGCTCACTTTCATTTAATACAAAACGCTCACTTTCATTTGTTACAAAATGCTCACTTTACTTATATCTCACATTGTAGAGGTCGCGTGATAAGACACACACTGATCCTACTGTTCACGACGTCGGCCGCGCAAGCTGCGGGCGTCGCGTACGCGCAGCCCGGCGAGCGGCGCGTCGTTCACGTGGCAGCACTCTCTGCAGCCGCACTGGCTAATGTTAGTATTAGGAAATCGACTTCGTTAAACCAACCTCTTCAAAACTCTACAAAACCACATAATTTCAGGGGAAAAAACGCACACAAACAATTAGGTACACAGAGATGCTCCTTTTTTATACATTATACATTGTTGCGTTTGATTTGGTTTGACTCTAGTTCACCCCACAGTAGTCCTATCTATATCCTGATCCTTCTAGATCCTATTAAAATCAAAACAAAACATGTCATTATCGTTATATCTTATTATATTAATCCTTCTGAATTATATGTCATATAATAAAATGATAATGGATTTCTGATACTTCAGGGTATAGCGATGATAGTTTGCTATGTAATACGCGACGAGGAATGCCTCCGTTCCGCTCGTCGGGTGTTATCATCTAGCGCCGCACCGCGACTGGCAACACTCACCTGCAGGAGACACTTCACTTAGCTGTAAGTGGTAAATTTCTCAGTACATTCAAATTGGCACTTTATTAATATATGTAAAAAACGTTCTGATAGAAGAAACGGAAAGGCAACAGTCAATAATTTATAGGCGTAGTTAAGTCATGTGCGATTAGAGTGTACGCTCGAATATGGGTGTATAGTCGCACAGACTATTAGTCGTACAAGTAGTTCCTCGTCGGCGTCACTTGCGATACAGCGTAAGCGATGTTGCCGTTCAGTACAGCGCAACATCGCTGTTTCTTGCAAAGCGCACGTGTAGCACGCGTTGCCATTCTGTACAGGTGCACTGTACTGTATTGTACAGGTACATGCATCTATATAATATCACAAATCTAAGCCTATGTTAGGGCACTTTAAGCCACCCCTTACTATTTCACCTTCCCATCGAGGAGCGGAAGTAATGCGTAATTTGTAGGAACATGGTGATGGTTTTCAGTGGGTATAATGTTAGGGTTATCCTTACCGAGTCTCAGATACCACTTCTATACCTTTCCGTCTAGGCTTAAGGGTATGAGTAAATGGAAAAGTTACAAATGTTAAAGAAATTAAACATCACCCGGTGCTTATTAAAACAATTGCAATATATCACTGTCCTACACACAGTCCTGCTGTCCTACTGTCCTACATATGAAAAAAATGTTCAAGAAAAGTCGATCACATGCAATCTTCAGTATATTCATTTATCAATTTCATTTCCTATCCAATGATGGGACGAACAAATTGTATATAAAACGATAGGCTAAACAAAGAAGTATTGTACAGGAAACTCTATGGAAATAATTGTTTTACTGGTGGAGATATTTGAGAAAGGCTTTATGTTCCAACTTCAGTGTATATAAAGCAAGGCGGTGAAGTTGAGAGCCGAGGTGGTGTCGGAATTATGGAGAGCTCTTCGTCACCGGTTTCGCCTGTGACATCGTATTGGCGCGCACCAGGACTCGAGAAGCCCTGCTAGACTACACAGGTATAGTTCCACTGATTTTTTAATTAAGCAATAAATATCTTTTAGGAAAGTTGGACGTCGTGGGATGCTATGCAGATGTGAATAAACATTTAGATTATACTACAATGTATAATTTAAAATATGTCGTATAGAAATAGAACGTAGCTAACATAGAGAAGCAGCAAAGTACACCAAAGCGCACACACGCAATGGGAGTCAAGGTAGTGACTTAGAGGAGGCATGACGGCATAAGAGAGCGTCATGACATTTGCCGTGACGGCATACGGGTTTATATTGCAAAGACAAAATAGGAAAAAAAACCCCCAAAGCCATGGTAGTACATGCTTCAAATAAAAAAAAATAAACTAGCCTTAAGAAACTGTTGAAAAACGGCTGTCACAGGCTCAATATGAACGACGTGAAGTGATGTCAGTTTAGTCGTAGCGTATTCCAACATGCTTAGAATCCTGCAAAGAGCTTTCAATGACGGAAAAAATTGTGATGAAACCGCAGTAATATGATAAAATATTTGTAATGCCTACTTAATTATTAACTTCCATTCTCAAGTTGAAAATCTTTGGCCAAGCACTGTAGCAATGTATTTCCGATAGCTGGAATTGAGGGCCAGTTCTCCTTTCGGCTATAGTGTCACAGTATACAGGGGCATTCATAATTATTTTTTTCAAATCCTAAATTGATAATAAGAGATAAATAGATGAATATTATAGTTTCATTATAAACTAGCTTTTTCTCGCAGTTTTGCTCGTTTTAAATATATAGGTTTGATCTATCCCTCGGGAACAGTACATTTTTATCTTGATGAAAAATAATCATGATCGTCTATTGAGTAATTGAGGTGTGAAAGCGTATAAAAACAGACGTACGTACACTCGCATATTAGTTAGGAAGTTAGATTCAGTTGATTTCATTACATATCTTGATTTATAGAAGACAGTCGATGCCTGACAGCAGAGCCGATATTGTACGCTGCGTCGAGTACAAGGATTCGATGCTCAGTCCACATCGTTACGACTCGCACATCACCACCACGCACGCCGTCTGCGATCTCATACCTCACGGCCCGCCCCATCCCGAGTACATGGCCCGAGTGTGTCTCGAACTAGGGGTCCTTAACACTCCTCCAAGAGAGACTCCCGCTCCTCTACTGACCTGTTCCGTTGACTTCGAACCGTACACCGAGAAACGGTTCGACACCTCGAAAGAGAATTGCACGATCTGCGTACAATCGAACCCGGACGTGTCCAAGATACCGTCACCGCCGATGAAGAGCTGTCTCAAGAAAAGTAAGAACTTGACAACGAGTACGTCCTTACCGTCCATAGAGGTGAAAGACAAGTCGGATATAGAACAAATAAATAGGGAATGGAACAGAGCGTACAATTCTCCGGAGACGGATAAAATGCTTCATAAAATATCAAGCGATCTGGATTTTCTCTTGAACAGAACACATGGGAGTAAAAAAGGCGAACTCGACCAAATAGAAGAGGCACCGACTTAGAGTAAACAATGGTTTCTTAGTCAACTCTAACAAGTAATATGGAAACAGGGGTGCAATAAGCCAACTTAGTTGAAAAGTATATCCAAATATCCGTAGATTGTTTCTGTTTTAAGAACCAATAATATTAATATAGTATATATATAAGTATACGTTTTCTATTAAAGACGATTTCAGATACTAGTCGTATTTCAATTGTGCAATATCTAAGGAAATATATCTTAATCAACGAATTGTGATATTTGTATCTCACAGGTTAACCATAGATAAATCGCTCTGAATTAATCTTAAAATAGAAATAAAGTTTAGAGGGTAAACATATTATTAAAGTGAAACTTTTTTTACATCGCCTCCAATTTTTTCGTCCATCTATCGCATCTAGTATCAGCCGGCAGCGAAATAGGGTTATAAAGTGAAAAGCGCTCGGCAATGCAGCCAAAGCCAATATGGCGGCACCCATAGCTTCAATTCAAAATTATTCAATGAATCTAATATATATATATTAGTGCTCATGTTTTTAAAATGCATCTATCATCTGAATGATTGCATTTATTATGTATTCCGTACTCTAATACGCAGATTCAAAAACACGATTTTCATACCCTAAATGGAATAATTCTCTGAAAATTTTCAGTTAAATGCCTACGATCCGGAAAAAGGTTTCACTTGCATCGTGGATTCATACAACCACACATTATTTATTTTTTAATATTGTTTTTAATATGCAACTTTTTTTTTGTAATTAAAAAATAACTAAGCATTACTTTTTATAAAAAGTCTTATGCATATATTTAGCATATCCCAAAAAACGTTGAATATACTAAATCTATATAGTGTTTCAAGTAAGTTGTTTTCGTGAAAACAATAACTTACATCTACTTATTAATTAACATAGAATAACTGAATACATGCAAATTTTGTCTATTCCGTATAACAAATAAGTTTATATATACTCTGTAAATTTATTGTAAATCCTATTGTCGTTTGAAAACTGGAGCTAACGGTTATGTTTTATGAACCAATTGTTTCTCATACATCACATTATAGCCATAAAGAGTGTGTTTCTATTTAGTTTTTAATTATTGATACGATAAGTACTGCAACAACTCGTTGCTGGTTTAAAAATCATACGTAAACATTGTCCATACATTGGCCATTAGCTTTACTTTAAATATTAAATCTTGTATCTGTGTGTAATAACTTTATGAACCCAATTGTAAATATAAAAATGATTGTTTGTAAATACTTAATAATTTTAGGACTAAACGAATTATATTTATGTTAAACGGGTACAATATATTTTTATTCACAATACATTTTTTACTATTGATATGTTTAGTTTTATTTCGTTACGTTCAGATATCACTGTTCGACGTCTCGACAGTTTTTGTACGCCATTTGTAAAAAAAAAAACTGCAATTGAATTGGATTTTTAAGGAATTATAAAAGAATCACGTCGAAATTGACTACGTTAAAATGTATCAAATTACATTAATGCAAACAAAGTTCTTAAATGCTGCCTTATATATACTTAGGGAAGACTTAATTCTCGTTGTGAATAGTTAACAACCTTACATGCTCTGTGGCGATATCATCGTGAAATGTTTGGTAACCATAATGGCATTTCACGTATAACGCACCGTGAAAAACTTGCGAACACAGAAATTCACTCACATCAGGACACGCCATCCTTTAAAGGAATATTATAAGCAACACCCAATACAGCCGTAGGAAAATAAAAAATGATGTATACAAAATATCACATAATTCACGCTTACACAACATTCATTAAAGGAGGAATACTCTGGAAAGCTGACGTCATTATTCGAATGATTCGACAAAGTTCGAGACGAATTATTTTAGAACCCTTTTGTTTCTAGTTGCCACAGTTGATGAGGATTCATTGTTTATTTATAACGAGTTTGCATATAGGTGTAAGAGCATTAAAAAAAAATAAAACAATTAATTAAACATGGAATAAAATATGTTTTATTAAAGCTCAACTAGCATAAATAAACAAATTGCTACTACGTCACAATAATGTAAGCGCTGATTAATCGGTAAAAAACACACACAATTTTTGGTTAAAACGAAAGTTAAGTCCGATTTCTCACATATAGATATCGTACGCTACATTATGTTTAACATCTCTATTTACATTTTTCACTATATTTATTTTCCTTACAATTTTATACGTAAATTATTGATAGAACATAAAAAAGAAATGATTTTAGTAATTATTATTTTAGGCGATGATAATTGATACGTCTGAACAGAGAGCGCTTACCTATATGATGTACTACAGTTGAGACCTACTTACAATATATAATATAATGTAGGTAGGTATCATTTTTATTTTTGTATTTACTGTCATAAAAATATTTAAAATTGGCGTAATGGAGTTTACCAAACAAAACGTGTGAAATAAACATCTACAAATATGAAGTAAGCGCTCTAAATCGAAATTTGTCGTATGTAATTTTAATTTTTTTATTTTACTAATATTTCGATATAAAGAACGATGTGACTTTACGTACATTTCAAAAGAAAAACTGATTAAATTATGTGATATAATAAATAGCACCATAACGTAAATAATTAAAACTTATTTTATTTGAACTGAATTAAAAAGACTGCCATAATATTGAGCTTGAAGAAGTTATGTAAAATACATATATTTAAAATTTGTTACATTGTATAGTTGCCATATATTAACGAAACATACATTCATCAGGAATCAGTGAAAGTGTAGCCTTATACAAAAAAAAAATCTATTTTTTGACTATATAAAAGTAAAAAAAACTTCTGTACCGTCCATAATATTAATAAAAATGTCCCACTGAATGCAAAGACAATTAACCCCTGGACTGTCCAAAACCATAAAGGTTTAAGTTCCATACAAAGGAATGTAGACCTCATGAGGCACAGGCCAACAGACTATTGGCGGCATACGTTTAAAACAATACCTGATTTATTACAAAACTTAGAAAAATAAAAAATCTACAAAATATTATGGAAGTCAGACATTCTTGGAATTGAAATATTAATTACGCGAAAACATAAATGACAATTATAGTGCAATTATTATTTGTATTCCTCCCCACTTATGTTAAAATAAATTAACACAGCCCAATCGGAACTATTTTCAGTTACGTCATTAGATTTCCGATTTACGTTGTTTCTTAAATTTGGATACACAACCAATTTTTTTTTTCAGTTCCGAAAATATTTTCACAATAAATTAAAAAAATGTAAAATGTTTAACAAAGAATGTTTTGTTCTTTGTAACGCGGCATGCCAATTTTATAGTGACGGCTTCTGATGTGAATTACTAATAAGATACTGAATCCAGACGGTCCTTCCTCCTCCAGTTTCTGCATACATTGAGACCTTTAGCAACGTTTTTTTTTTTTGCATAAATAATTAATCGTTTAAAATCGATATATCGATTGATGTTATTTTAAAATATAAACACGTATATTTTTAACGCACGCACGTTACTTACCAAAATGATATTTGTGACAAAAAAAATGCTTCATGAGCTTTATTATTACAAACGTGAGGAAGATAAATTATAATTATAAATACATAAAAATAATAATTGTAGAGTTAATTGGCCTCATATCAATTTTAAATAGAATAAAATTATCTTCACATTATAAATCACGTCAATAGAACATTCTAGATTCGCAGTAACACTATATTAAAATGGCCAAATTATTGACGAAGCAGTTTATTTGGCTTGTTCCTATTTTTTCTCATATTTACATAATGATTATTCTCAGTTAAGCGAACTGTAATGTTATTAGAATCCCTTATTAACTATATTTCACATATTAAGCTCAACAACGAACAATATTAATTGTATACACATTAACAAATTTAGTGCCTCACAACATTATATTGGACTATTATTTATTACATTACATATGGATACATTTATTTTTACAATCTAAGCTTTATTATGAATGTAAAACTGAACTTTGTTAAAAATTTGCTAACAAAACAAATAAATTCGAACATTTGAAATTAATTTATCTTATTTTAATATTAAATCAGTAGCAAGATATAAAAAAGAAATGTGTTCTTATTCCTGACAAAGGCGTGTTATGGTAATTATGAAATTTAAAGCATTTTTCTTCATCCTCGTAATGAATACAGCAAATTAAAAAAAAAAAAAAAGCAATGTATAGTTGCCGCCATTTTGTTGTAAAATTATAATTTCAGTTACAACCATTTATTACTTATGTGTTTTTATTCTTTACACGTTTTATGATATGACCACAATCTTTCTGATATTAAGTGACGATGTGGTCTATGACGGTACGTACGCTAAACTACAAGGAGGACTGGCTCTCAAGTGTAACTGTCGGAACAGAACAACAGGTACTTGGCAGTAGATTTTCATCTTCAGGGTCGTGTAGCTAATCAGGAGGATTTAGAAATTGCCCAACCACTACTATGCTATGATATATAGCGTCATTTTTAATTGTCTTGTAATGTCCAAACTGTTATGACAAAAAGAGAATGTATACCTTTTGTTTAGTCAGTTATTTTAGGCTTCTAAATGATGTAAAATTTTCTAGCTAATTTCTTAGCCTTGTATATAAAAATAAAACTGCACAATAAAATCATTTTGTGAAACCCTGCCCTTAAAATGTATACTGTTTTATAGTCACGTAGGTAGTTATAATAATACTTTATAATGTACTATTAGAGGAGGGTAATAAGGGCGAGTGCCTTAATAACCGTTGTAGGTAAAACAAAACTGTGAAAAGTCAAAAACTTTTTAAAATACTTTGATCGGTTATGAAGCAATAAAGAGTCAACAACAAAATAAGCAACTTTACGACCATTTTTTTTTTATGTCAATCAATCATTTTTCTTGTAAAGAATTAATTGGGTTTCAATTTCATTTGCTACTTAATTCTATGTTCAAACATATTTAGTAAAATTAAATAGCACCGAATGGGTTTTTTTTTCGAACTGACTACATTGTTGACCTGGCAAGGCCTCTACAGTTTCACCGAACTACAACACCGAATGGGTGATAATAATGTATTCAAACCTAATATTTCTGAAGAATACTTAGCCGTTACTTGTATAAGGTCTGAGTATTTAGATAAACTTAGACAAGAAAATATTAACACAAAATTTCTTCGATATATAAAATATAACTACAGTGTTCATTTTTCAAATTCAATCCAAATTCAAATGAAACACAAAATGGCGGGCAATCTTATACTCCGTAAGAAACTGTTGTTTTGAAGTTTAAATTTTTAAATAATTAAAACAAATTTCAGTTTTACCAACAATTATTATATTAAACAAATATATCGGATACAATTACGTCGATCCGAGTACTATATATATATTTATATTATGTATCACACATTTATTAGCCTCGGTGAGTCTAACGACGAGATTTACTGAGAATCATTCAAGATATCTCACATAAAGCCAAACATATATATATATTTTTAGTTGCTGAAGATCAAACATAGCTCAGAGTGGTTTATGTCATAAATATATAAATGGTGTAAACGATAAAATTATAACATTTTCATATCTTCATAATGTACGCCCGATCCGTTTGAAAATAATTACACATTAAAATCACAAAGGCTTCAAGTTAAAAGAGTTTTTGTTTATTCCATTAAATATTATACAAAATGTTTATGATATTTTTAAAAAGAGATTATTTATAAAATTGTCTTAATTTATTTATAGAATAACCTTTCATCTTTTTGTGATGTTAATTATATTTACAAGAGAATTTGATCGAAAGAATATAAGTTCATTTAAACTTTTAAAAATAGAACGATCTATAAAAAAGGTTATAATTGACATATTTCTTTATACGTTGAACTAAAACAATTTTAACAATATTTGGAATGATTCGAATATTCGAATAGTATGAAATGTATTTCAACTAAACATTAACTTAATATTTAACATTTGAAAAATATTCACATCATTTGTATAAATTGAATGATTCTACACGATTCTTCTACGAATAGTTTCGTATATTCGAATAACCGATCACTCGTGGTTTACAGTAAACTTTTTAGTAGAGTACATTCTAATTAACAACGAGACTAGAACCTGAAGAAAGTATTGTACATACATGTATTGTAAACAATGTCAATGCAAAACAAAAAAAAAAGTGAAAATTACAGGAACCACCATTTTGTATTCGCTAAATCGATCGTCAGACATTAACTTTTAAAACAAGTTTAAATTTATCTACACAAAGTAATAGAATATAACTTGAACACTTGTAAACACACGTTTGGACTCACCGATAGCGTTATTAAAGTCTATGACATATGCAATGTTCATTGATGCGATTGTGAAATCGCCACCGTGAACGGTGCAGCATGGCGCTGTGACGTCAGCACAGACCGTCACGTTCAGTTTAACCGCGCGTACCTGTAATTAAATAATGGTGACTGTTACAGCAACTAATAATGTTATACATTAATTCTATGCAATAGAACGTAACTATTCTGCTTACAAATCTTTTTGCTTTTAAAAGCTTTTGCACTCATACTAACAGCTGACTAGTTTTCACGTCTCGTACGATTTAGTCTTCACAATTTGTCTGGCTGATGAAATATAATGTTGTAATAGTTATCTAAATAACGTATTTAAAAAACAAAAACATTTAAATAAAAGTGAAGTTCATTAATTTTCATTCTACGCTTTAAAGCGTGTGACAGAAGTTGTGGTGAGCGGAAAGTGTCTGGCGATACTGGATACTACGTATACTTATACAAGACATATATAAAAATCACCCACACAAATTTAATTCGTTGTACCTGTACAATTGTCACATTGTGTTGTATTGGTATATTTACATACAAGTTGTGTCTAATCACTCTGGGATCTTGAACTATTATTAACAAAGAAATATAATAAATCCTTCTTACTAATATTATAAATACGAACACGAGTCTGTTTGTTTGTGTTACATTTTAACGCTTTGATAACTAAAAACGAGGAACATGACATTTTGCATACAAGATGTCAAAAGTACAGATAAGAAGAACATAGCGTATCTTCCTTCTATCTAGAAAAAGTACTGTTTCCGAGAAATAGGTCAAATCTACGCAGATTTATTTTTAACGTCAACGAAACTGCGGGTAAAAGCTAGTATTTAAATAATTTCAAATATTTTATAAGTAATAAAATATAGTTGGGAGGCAATGACGTCAGTGACAGCAATAAAAACAATCTAAAAGAATACTCCGGTATACGTTATAGATGAATATTCAATTCCATGTTGCTTAAGTCTTTCAAAATATGATGTAACCTCTAATTAAATATTTAATTTCTAAGTTGATAATACCTCCAAGTTATACCTTCATAACTACACTCGTCGTGCGACGTGGTTATACTCGTGTTTCAAATTAAAACATTTGAATTACTGTCAACGCAGTCATTTCTATATGAATATGCAGAGTTCTCTCTGAAACTGTAATTATTTATGAAATAAGCTCCTTTCAACAAACTGAAGACATTTATGTATTTTATTTAAGTCATTTTTAGCCAATTAAATATACAATTTTGTTTCCTACGCAGCTATTTGCAACAAACACAGAGCGAAATAGAAGTTTGACGATATCTATAGCTCACTAATAGGTATTCACAGCTCGGTTTTTTTTTTGGTAAAGTTCATTTTTCGTCGAGCGGCTAAAACGACAATCATACCGATGCTGTCACACTGCACGCCCATTTTTTAGGGTAATTGTTCCGTTCCTAAAGATTCCAGCGTAATGATTAATAAAATATATCCTTTCTCAACGAAATAGAACATAAAATATAAACAAAAAAATAATATCTCAGTGGTGAATCCAAAGATTAGTTAATCCAAACAAAAAAAAAAAAAGTTATATAATATTAGTACAGATAAGTAATATACAAGCTCAAATTTGGCAAAAAATTACGCACACTATTTATTATCTAAAGCCAAAAAAGTTGAATATATCGACATCATTCATAAAATAAACAGTTTACGCAGATTTTAGCAACAAAAAAATAAAATAAATATTGATATACACCGTGTACGCGAACTCTTTGTTACAAATAAAAAAACGATGTCTCATCATCGAACATGAGAACGAAAAACAATAGGATTTGAAAAATAACTCGTCACGAACTTTGTCAAATCGTTCAAATAATGACGTCAGCCTTCGAGAGTTTTCTATCCTCCTGTATTGATAGACATATAAGCGCGCCACGGTCCAGCTGAGTGAAGTTCCATTCTAGATATTGGAGCGAATACGAAGAGAAACAAAAGGAAGAGATCTTCGAGCGCATTGTGAATACAGCATTATAAGGCATCAGTGTGACTATAGTGGAACTATCACAGGATAGTGAGTCTATTTGAATTGTGCCTATACGAGCATAAGGTAGATTTAGGTAAGGTATATAATTTACGTTCTGGCGTAACAAAAATAAAGATAAACATTACCTGCGCTGCATCGGCCGCTACAATTGAAAGAGGTCATCGTGCGCCCTCTCGAGCCGTCTGAGTGACGAGTCGACGCGCCGACCCTGCGTCAGCATCACCGGCGGCGGCGGCAACGGTGGCGGTATCACCTCATTGTACGACGTCGAAGCGCCCATCGATGCAGACTGCCTGAGTCGCGCAGTCGGCCTATGACGCACATAACCATCATCTAGGTCTTTCACGAATCTGAAAAGAGACAACTATCGTCATCACTACTGCTGATCAGTACATTTCTTCTAATTGCATAATTTTGCTATGGTTTAAATTCCTAATTCTTGCACAATAATAAGAACTTCCTTTGACCAGTTACCAAGGATGGTTCTTATTTATTGTTAATATGTTATAATTCATTCATTAAACAGATTTTTCCTGTAAATGCAAATGAATCAGTGTATTACCTCATACGCCATACGATTTTAAATGAAATCTGTATTGTCAACGTGAGCTTGGATCACAGAGCCACGTCATAGTAGGCATCGGTGAAGATATAAACCAAACAAAATCGTGTTTAATGGATTGTAAAAATCACTTTTTAATATGAGGTAGGTTATAAAATTGAAAAATATTGCCACACGAGCTGATGCATCCTATACCTCAGGAGTACCTATCTATAACTAACTTCCTGCAAATGATATTTACGTGTAATGTAACTTTAATAACTTTAACAATATCAACCTATAAGGCTACTCCCATACCTGCGTGTATCGCCATGAAATTTTGTCTGTGGTCGCAATAAATGCAGGTGTGGGAAGACATTATCGCCATGCGTTACATACATACGGCCTGCATGACGATAGACGCAACACGATTACTGGGCCCGCGCTTTTTACACACATCATAGAAACTAGGAAACGTTAATTTCAAATTATTATTGGATGTACGAACGTTTCCAAGGGTCTTTATCGAAATTACTTTTAAGGTTACTTTTTAGTGCTACAAGTAGTCGCAGCTTCGTCACGCAGATATGAGAGTAGCATTAGTGTCCCACTGCCAAACCAAAGACCTTTTCCAAATGAAGGGTACGAGTATCACCACATCAAATAGAGAAATCTACAATTTTATATTTTCCCCTTCACACTGTGGCACTACAAGAACGTTTCCCAGTTTTAGGTTAACCTCGCAAGATTACCCTTCACCATCGACCGACAATATTACCAAAGTAATTAGTGCTCGTGACTCCTGAAAAATTTGTTGGTACGCGTCGAAGCTCAAATCGATATTGCTTCAGTTACACCACTCGATCATTACTAACAATTTTTTATGAAATAACTTATGCAACAGAGACAACATAAAATATAACGTAAATTCATCGATATTTACTTGATAATTTTTACATCCTCTATCAGTCTACTTATATTACCAGTTTCTATATACTAGCCATTTCCGTGGCTTCATACACGCATTACTATGAAGTGATTATTTTCAATCTCTTTATAGTATATCTGCATTTAAACCTCGCATAATATATCAGTGTCCTAGTGTCGAAAATATGACGGATTTTCATACAAACTTTCAAATGAAATCAATCAAATATACTTTATTCAATTTAGGCCCTAAGAACGCGCTTATGAACGTCAAAATTACCACCAGTTCGGAAAACAAACCAGTCATCGAGAAGAACCGGCAAGAAACTCGATCGGGTTTATCTTTTAACATAAATAGATGCATATTTCAAATAAATCATACGTTACAATCGTTATTAGTGGCTGCACAGAGAAGAGTCTATTCCAGATATCACCATCGTTCACATAATGATCCACTATATAATAGCCCTTTGACACCAAAACCCGCTTGACATGGCGCTTAAATTTATAGTCCGGCAAATCGGTAACATGCTTTGGGACTTTGTTATAAAATCTGACACTATCACCTAAGAAACTATTACTGGTTTTACTGAGTCGGAAACATGGGACGACCAGTTTGTCACCGTTTCTAATATTTAAATAATGCCGGTCTTTTACGAACTCAAGTTTTTCAAGGTTTTTGCGAACATTATCAAGAATGTACTGAGATGTTAAAGTCAGTTCATACCCTTTTTTACCATTTCAATGGTTGAATTTCTAAAAATCCTTAATGCTTATCGATAGTGTAAAATGCTCCTCTGACTGTGCGTTGATGTCAGCCTGTGAATCAGTTGTTCTTTTATATCAAGTTACTTTATACGTAACAGGAGCATCAAACGGGAATGCGGTCCGAAACGTGGTAAATGATAATCGCAGCCCAAGGTCATCCAACACCGACCAGGACTTCAACGTTATCCGAGGTCATTGTCCGATAGGTTATTACACCGAAGCTCAATTTTCTACAGTACATAGTAATACACTGTATATACTGATTCTTTCAGTCATTATTTATCATGAAAGGCCTTTAATACCGTCCATTTGCTATATTAGTTCACTTTAACACACACAATATAATTATTCTCTACAATTATACGATCTTTCCTCAATATAATATAATGATTTTGTAACAGTAACATTACAATGTTTTTAACACATGTTATTTAAAAACGTATCTTTTTAATTCAAACTCGAGATTCGAGTAATCAATGCAAACAAACAACTCTGTAGTTTCTATATATACATATATTAAAACTGTCCTTGAACTATTTACATCGGAATCTTTAGATAGACAATTATACAACACACGTTATCATAAACATTTATCCCAGAAAAATATCCGTTCTAATTTACATTATCATAAAAGCAAGCGAAGTCGTGTCAATGATGTTTGTCGTTATCAACACAGAAAAAAGGCCATTGGCTCGTTGTCATCTCGTTCAGTACAAAGAACGGGCACGTATTAGAAGCGCTGTGAAACCAATTTAAAAAATGGCACGACATTTGAATATCGTTAGATAAAAAGATAAGTGAAAAAACAAACAATGACTTTTTTCAGTGTAAAGTGGGTTTAAAATTGACGTGTAATAAACCATATTACTAGCAATCGGCGATAAACTTTTAGACCACTCCGAATATAGGGGCCCAGAACACAAACTTTGGTATAAATTCGTACTTATATGTACGTAAACATGTACAACATCGAGACAACTTAATGAAACGGCAACGCACTTGCGATTCCCCTGGTGTTGCTAGTGTCTATGGACGACGGTGATCACTTACCATCAGGTGACCCACCTGTTCGTTTGCCCCCTATAATATAAAAAAAAACAACGTAAATTTTAGTTTCCCATAGTAATATTTTAACTTTGTTTGTGCTACACTCTTGACCATATTTTACGCACAAGTCCGAACTTACGTCTATATACAGAGATTTTTTTTTCGAATTGACTACCCTGTTGACCTGACAAGGCCTCTACAGTTTCACCGGACTAATAAGGGGAGCGTTTAAGGCACTGACACGATTTTATATAAGCAACCAGCACAAGGGTATTGTGCATTGCGTATTCTGCAAATATTTTTGAAGATTTTCCCACTGTCTTCTATCTCACTTACTCACTCTCTTTTTTATCTAGAGAATTTTAACCTATATTTTTCACTATTCCCTACGATTTTTAAAACTTTTTATTTTATATAAACATTGCTCTGACGTGTACAAACACAAAAATATATATTTTTTTAAAATTGGTGCTCTTATATACATGTATTTATATAGAAGATAAAATATTGATGTTGGAAGAATTCATTTTACTATTAGAATTAAAGTTGCTAACCCCATATATCCATATCATTCCTTGTATATACAACGGTTGTATAAAGACTAATTTACAAACCTGCTTAAGACTATAAAAATTAGTCAATTAGATTATCTACCGTTGATATAAATAAATAGGTACTTGTTACACGGTATACTGTCCAATGAATAATAAATACCTAAGCTAGTATAAAACATTAAAAAGGAAAGGGAGACAGACATTGACCTTGATTTATATTGTTAGACACAACACGCAAGTCTAGAGACAAAGTAGCATTAGGAATCCGTTCTTTATTGAACACTAGTAACCGTTAATGGCATCGTCTGCGTTGAATTAAAATATAAAACTTAATCCTATATAAATAAAATTAGAAAGGTCTGCTGGTGTACACGTATCACTCAAAAAGTATTCGATTGATTTCGATATTTTTTTTTTACTCCTTAGACACTTAATGAACATGCGTTTAACACGAGTTTTACTAAACAGTGTCTAAAATTTACAAAATTTCTTGAACACATGTTTCAATTTACTTGACTACAAAAGCGTGTCCAAGCGGTCTCTAACTAAACATCTGATTTAGGTTTGTTATGCAAGCAACTCTGAATATCATTCATTCAATTCAATCTCATCATACAAAAACGTTCCATTACATTACATACAGATATTATGCAAACAATTTGAAATTATGAATAATATTTCTATTAAGATTGTCATTAAGAAAATTTATTTAAGTAAAATTGGTTACTATCCGACCAGTAGTTCTATAGGGATGCAGTTCTGAGGACAGCCACAATAGGATTCTGCTTTTGAGGAATAAATTGCAACGACCTATGTGTCAATGGTACCCATCCATCCACTTTGTAGGAGCCCAAGCTTTACTTCTTAATAGTAGAGTAGCCTTGCTATCTCACTACTGTTATTAATTTTTTTATATACTTTATAGGTAAGCGTTTGACCACAATCTCATCTAATATTAAATTATGATGTGGTCTAAAATGGTAAGTCACGTTTAACCTAGAGGGAGGGAGAAGGAAGGGTAGGGACTGTCTCTCAAGTGCAGCTGCCGGAACACACCACTGGTGCTTGGCGACAGATGAATGGATGACTTGAGGGTGGTACCTAGCCAACGGACTTAGAAAAAGCTCTACCACCATGTCATGGTTTCATCACGATGTTTTCCTTCACCGAAAGCTCCGACTCAGTTGCTTAGATTCAAACCTCCGTCCTTCGACGCTGTGTCCGAACACACACACTACCAATTGGGATATCATCGCTTCAGACTACACAGACTGTCTCCCTCTTACAGGACCTAATCTTACAGATAAGAATGATCATAAAGTATAAGAGAAATTTTCTAACATCATACACTTATGCACTAGTGAAATTCTAACCCTAACTAATATTACAAATGCGAAAGTCAATTTGTTTGTTTGTCACGTGTTCACGCTTTAACTACTCAACTGTTCATCATGCAATTTTGCATACACATTGTCAGAGATGTAGAAAAGGATATAAGTACTTCTCGACCAGAAAATTGTACTGCCCCCGAGAGATAACACAAAACTAAATAAACACGAGCGATGCCGCAAGCAAAAGCTAGTGAGCAAATAAATACAAATCGTAAATATTCCGACATCTATTACAATTTTGGTGACAATATATGCAACGATAAAAAATTGTAGTAACAAAATCGAACCGATGGAGAAAGTTAAAATTATACAAATACATTTAGCTGCTTTATAAGCTCAACTCAAACAGTAAAAGCTAATAATCAATATATATATATATGTCCGACTGCTATAGTGTTATGCAATAATGTGGGAGATGATACCGAACTCGTTTCGGTGGACAAGAATTCCAATGTAATGTACACCGTACGTGTAGCAATATTGACCACCTACTTAATAAATGTATTTTCTTATGGTTGACACAAAACAATGAACAAACCATTTCTATTTACCCGACTGAAGAAAAGGGCGTCAACATTTTTGTGATATTTGTATAGATTTGATTCGTATTAATTATAAGAGTGACGTTATAATACTTTACTAAAGAATATATATAATATATGTTATTTATACTGGCCTTTGCGTCTACAAAGGACGCATACAGTTCCGTTGAGGCTCAATCACGACAAAACTATTGAACGATTTGGCATAGGAATAGAATATTCTAGAATAAAATATTTCATTTGATACGGATTTTTTCTTTATTGGTATTGTTATTGTTCCAGGTTATCTTTTGGATTCTACTGACAGTTTGTGATTTTTTTAATGGCCAACGAAGCGAGCCGGAATCAGCTAATCGGATAATAAAAGAGAATTGCTATTTAAAAATATATTTTATAGTAAAAAATAATAACAGTGTTATTTGAATAGGTATGTTTACACAATCACATATTTCTCAACAACGTTATCCACTTATCGTGCGGTAAAGCTATTTCATAATATAATTAATAGATATTAAAAACTATGTGCAAAACATCGCGCGGTAGGAACTTGATTTCATATAAAATTATTTGTAATGCGTGCCGTACAGACGACGAAAATATTAGATGGAAATAAATACGAGGATACAATTTACACCTCTATCTTCTTAGATATAAATAAAATTATGGTGGTCTGCCGTTGTGCATGCATCACGCAGAAGCAATAACTGCTGGATAGACATTGATCAGTTTTAAAGTAAAACTTTTTTACATCGCCTCAAATATTTTCGTCCATCTATCGCATGTCGCATTACAGCCGGCTGCGGAGTAGGGGTAAAGTGAAAGGCGCTCGGCAGATCAGGCAAGAATAATAAGGCGGCATCCATGGCTCAGTTCAAAATGATTCAATGATTTACATAAATATTGTTCTCCGTTTCTAAAATGCTGCGATCCGAAAAAAAGTTTCACTTGTATCGTGGTTTCATAAAACCACACAATTCTTTTTATTTACCTCTAAAATGATTGTTCCATATCTTAATATAAAATTATTACAATTTATAAGTAAGAAACTGATATTTTTATAAGCACTCCACGTACAGTGATGTGTATTTTCTTACCCTGGAGAAATAAGACAATCGATGTGGCGCTTATGTTTTATCTTCTGTACATATACTATATTGTTAAGATAATAAACGACGTAGATGAAGTCACGTGTATCAACTAGTGTGGAAATAGAAAGTCAACATTGAAAACAAAGATTGCACATTCAATTACGTAGCTCTATTTCTTTCGAAGTGGAACTTCTCTAACAATCCAGAGACCGCAATAAGCCGTTACGTCTGACACGCACAAAGGAAGCTATTTTTAGACGCACGTCACAGAAAGGAATATTCTGGAGAGTGCATAATTTACACGATAACATCCGTTTTAGCGTCGTTATATCCGACTGCAAACACAAAACTATAAAATCGGATTTATGTCAATTCTTTAACATTTGCCAAGAATTTTAGTTATGCATGTGGGTATTAGGGTGACCCAAAAAAACGAATACTTTTTTTTTTGTCTCTTTCTTAAATATAATATTAGTTTATCATCTTTTAAGAGCCTCCACTACAAAGCGCAGATCAAAAGGAAATTTTTAAGAGGCCGCTCAAGATTTAAAAAAAAATGCAAAATCGTCATAATCATTTTTTTCTTCTACTTATTAAATTATTTTCTACCATTAAAATGATTAGGATCCTGAAATTTTCAACTCGATATTTTAATGTTTAAAAATCGCTCAAGATTTTTTTTTATGTTTGCAAGTAGACTAGGTACCTTAGACCATTACGAGCCACTTGTGAACATAACATTTTGAATTTTTTTCTTGAAGTTAAAACATTATCATTAACACATTTTCGTAAGAGATTCGAAAAAAAAAACTTATTTTTTGGGCCACCCTAATGTGTATGTGACAATAATACTATACTTTATTGTACACATACAACGATATTATATAACTTAAACACCTATATCCTATTCATGTAAACAACAACATTTAAGCGATTTTTTAAAGCTTAGTTTATATGTAGTACATAACATTATAATTATTAAAATGTTCTGGAAATACTAAGTATATTCTCCCAACTTCAGCCCCCCCCCCTCGTACAAGTATTATTATCTTTGTATTCACATAATATACTTTCTAACCTACGCTTTGTATATTAATCCACACCTAAGGCTCGTAACATGACGCTAGATAGCCTTACAACCCCCTAGATAAAATACAAAAAAAAATCAAATATGATTGTTACTTTCAGAGATTAACGCGTACAAACAAACAATCTCTTGGATTTCATAATATTAAGTATGTCAATGATAAAATATCTTTTACATTTTAAAATCTTTTTAAGCTCCGAAATAATACTAAATTAAGGAGTAAATATATCTTGAAAATTCTTTATGAAATGAATAATCGAATGGTAGTTAGTGAAATTAATATTTATAAATACTACTGTTCGTCAGGCCGAAGCCGTTACAAGAAAAAATAAAATATATAAATGTGATTTATAACATTTCGACGCTAAAACGTTACTCCGCGTCACTTCCGAATTAAAGCTGAAACGAAATATTGAACCAAATTATTTTTAGCAAATCATTCAGAAATCTATCCGTTGCATGATGTGAAAATGTGACATTGAACCATATATGTGAAATTCGTTGCCCATAAAATCCTACCTTTTCGGATTTTCAATATTTTACGTTAAATTTTAAAGACCATAACGGTTGTTTTTTTATGTTATCACATAAAAAAGAAGCCTGCAATTCACTTACAACTGTAGATCACTAGCTTGATAGGGCCAATGTTCTGATGGCACTGATAAAAGTGTCCAACCCTGAAAATGAAATCGGAACGTCTCGTGTATTAATGGGTGTTGTCAACCACACCTTTCGAACCCAAATACAGAAGCAGGTACAAATGTAGGTGAACTTTGCGCAGGTTCTATCACTTTTTAAATATGATTCGGAATTACGTTTTTTTTTAAATAGACATACACAGCGTACATATTTTAAAAAGTCCACTTGCACACTTTACAAAAGGAATATATAAGTTAATAATATCAGAGAATATAATATATATTCTGTGATTTTTACACTTCGTTTCGTGCTAACGTCATGTTGTTCTAAACTTAAAAATTAAAAAACAAACATACAATCAATTCACAAAAATGCTCAGAAGAAAAGAGTAAAAATAAAAATATACCAGCCAGGTACATAGATAAAACGACTTGTGATTGGAAAATTTCTACTTTGTACACCAAGCTGATATAAACGTGACCTTAACGACGCGTTCCAAGTTACGTATTTTGGCGTTACATAAGAACGAGATCGATCGAGACATTCCGTTCATATACAGTTAGCCTTAAAACTGATGATACACGTAGGAAAACGTTCGCGTGCATAAAAACTGTAAACGGTAAATTTACCAAGGATATTGCAATAACATTTGATGTGGTCCAAGATGGTGATCACGCTAAACCTACAGAAGGACTAGGTCTCAAGAACAGTTGCTGGAACACACCAACAGGTGCTTGGCGATAGTTTTTCAACTTAAGAGTGGTAGATAGCCAGGCGGACAAAGAAAAAACCTTAACATCATGTTTCATCACAGAAAGCTTCGACCAGTTGCCAGGATTTGAAACTACGTCGATTGACACTGTGTCCGAACATGCTATCAAGCAATCTTTGAAATAAACATATAATACTTTTCGAAGTTTGCTATCAACCTACAATTTATAGTTACCGT
This sequence comes from Antheraea assamensis, assembly GCA_035772565.1. Classification (NCBI taxonomy): domain Eukaryota; kingdom Metazoa; phylum Arthropoda; class Insecta; order Lepidoptera; family Saturniidae; genus Antheraea; species Antheraea assamensis. Next base: position 2,578,594 of record JAQQSE010000062.1, on the reverse strand, counting down.
TCATTCATACAATTATTTAAGTTGCATATGACGTGTCGTTTAATAATCCTTATCTCTGGAATTTTTGTAAAAAGGACTATAAAAACAAATATAAATTACTAAAGTTTATTTTCATTTCATCTGAAGTAGGTATATATTTAGTGTTTCCATAGAGTACTGTATCGAATGAAAATATTTATTTTACAAAGAAGTTCTCTTGAAAATAAATAATACTACAGAATATTGAAACATTTTCACTTCATCATCATCATCATCTTACCCTTATCCCACGTAAATAGGGTCGGCACAACATGTTTTCCTTTTCCGCTCTCCCCTGTCGAATGTCATGACAGGATTCACACCTTTTATACATATATGATTTTCCACACTATCCATCCACACCTTTCTCGGTCTTCCTCTACCTCTATATCCGTCGATTTTCAAACTCGAAACTTTTCTTGTTACATGACTTCCATCTCTTCTCAAAATATACCCGTACCATGCTAACCTAGTACTCCTCAACTTCTCTGTCACTGGTGCTGTTTTCAAACTTCCTCTGATATACTCATTCTTAATCTTATTTATAACCATATGGAATCCAAAATAACGTTATAAACGTCTAGATATTTTAACCAGAGTCATAACATAATTTTTTGTACCCGACTACGCTAAAGGACATGTTTTTCGAGAGTTTGTACGTATGTCTGTTTCTTTGGTTCATTATTATAGGCTAAACCAGAGATTTCCAAAGTGGTCGACATAAACAATACTTTGGGAGGTTGACGAGGTCCAAAAATTAACACAAGTTCTTATTTGAAACTTTCATATACCTACTGTAAAGTTATGTTACGTGTACCAAAAACTCGGGCAAGTTAATAACCGTGGACAAGTTCGTGCAAGATAATGTGTTCTAGAGTACAAGTCTTTCAGGCTCGTTTTGACTTACTCTGCTTCTTTTTGTTTTGCACAACTTCACCGAACTAAAAACTTGATTTGTATTCGACGCATATATACGCGATTTAAAAGTAATTTGACTATGGAGGTCTGAGGTATCGGTTCATTTTGGAAATAGTTTGGGAATCCCTGGGCTAAACGATCTGACAACTTTTAACGTATGAGACGTCGTTTGATACGTCTAATTGTGTCAGTGACATGGTCAATAATATATTTAATTAGAACGTTTACGAGTCAAAGACGAGGGAAGAGATAAAAATAATATTCAACTGAATGGACAACTCGTTCATTAATGTATGTAAAAGAAAATAAAATGTTTTTGCAGTGGAATTATTTGTTTTTCTTTGTTACTCTATATAAATCTATTCCCTAAGTGGCCTATATCGTCACTGGGGGTTGATGGCGATAAAATTGGGATCGGTGTCCGCAAAAAAAAAAGAAATTGTGGATTCATGACATGCAAACGAGATCAATTATTGTGGTTGTCGTTTAAGCATATCGTGGATTTAATTTTGACTTACCATTAATGGAACACTGGATATACTATCTACTTTAATAATACTTCCTTATAATATAAAGTCATATTAATATACTAGGTTAATGATAAAACTACTTTTTCAAAATATATTTATAGGAGGAATTTGTGAAAGAAACAATTGTTACAGACTTCCGGCGCAGGAAGGCAGGAAGGTAATATCGTCAACAGTCTAATATGTCATGATTTCTATTTTTGGTAATTGATTTTAATTTAATTTAATATTGCTTTTATTATAATTTTATTAACTAAAATATATTTTTTTTCATTTTATAGGGGACAAACGAACAGGTGGGTCACCTGATGGTAAGTGACCACTGCCGTCCATAGACACTAGCAACACCAGGGGAGTCGCAAGTGTGTTGCCGGCCTTTTAATATATGTGGGGCTCCGGCGCTCTCTCTGGCCGAACGAAACGCAACACTGCAAGCAGTGTTACTTCACGTCTGCTTTCTGCTACTACCCCGGGCGAGCCGACCCATTCATTCTGAAGCCAGTGATAGTTTCAGCGTAGCTCTACCACCTACAGATATTCAAATGATTTTAACGGACTTCAATGAGCTTCATGTTGTCACTTTTGGGATTTTTTTTAGTCTTTCAATTTATCGGTCATCGGAAATGCATTGCATTCGTATTTTAATATCGTCAGCGACAAAAGGGGTTTAGTCGGTTCTTGTTCAACCATCAAATGAAAAGGTCTATAAGGAAAACGTAGTGGTGCTAAGCTCTGAAGTGTATTAAGTTAATAAAAGGCGTTTAGTAAGCGAGTTCTAAAGGAAAAAGGTACTTGTATAATAAAGGGTAGTTTCATAATAAATAGAAAATGTTAAAATATTATTATAGGAATCTAAAATTCGACTTTTTTACAACTTGTTTATAATTAAATTTGTGTTCTGTGCATATATGTTCAGAGCGGTCATAAACATTGGCGCGGACTGTATATTCAGTAATCGGTAATAACAATATGTAACCCAGTGACACACATAGACATGGCGATAAACCCGTTATACTGACTCCTAGTTTGTCGCATTACAGCACCAGCCCGAGTGTATCCAGCTACCATACGGCTGCAGGCCGGCATGACTGCAAAGTAGACTGTACATCTTAACATGATTACCATCGTTTTTAAAATACAATTCTCACCATCAGACACAAACCTAGTCACTTTGTCGAGTTCGCATCCTAACTATTAGGTATAAATGCGAAAACTGAGTTTCATAATTTGCTAAATTTTCACGCCTTAAGTATTCTACCGTTCATTATGACATTTTGCATAGAGTAGTAGTAGTAGTACAAAAAAAGAACATAGGATACCTTTGATGCTGAAAAAATGTATCTGTTCCCGGAGGATAAATCAAAACTAAAATTTTGCACGCAAATCCGCGAGCAAAATCTAGTTAAGTAAATAAAGCTACTATTCTGAAGGAAGTAAAGATAATATAAAATGGAATGTTCTAGGCCACATAGAGATAAAACGAGCTAACTTGATAACGGAAAAAAATCAAAGGAAATCCTGGTAGGTACACCAACAACATAAATAGATGGAGTCGATACGATCGCCGGTTAAGTTACCCGAACGCTTGGTAAATAATATCTAAAATGTAAACAAGATATAAATATCGATTAAACCTAACGTAAACTTATTTTATGAACAGAGATTATAAATACAGTATACGACTTACAACCTGCGTACATTATTTTTAACTATCGATTTACCATCTGTACTTGAATCGAAGTCTTTCGGTGATCATTGATACTACGAACGTCTAAAAGATCGTGTAGTTCGAACATAATAATGATACCAGTATTAATTTCTGGGATCTATTTTTCACCAACTGGCTTCAATAACATTTAAGCGAAAGGTGGTCGTTTAGAAAATATTTACTTACTAGCAGGTCCGACGGACGTTGTCCTGCCCTGATAATACCAAAAATATACACTTATGTGCATGAAACGCTTAAGTCGGCTTGAGTTTCTCCGATTCTTTCAACAGTTATCATTATGTTTCAACCAATTTACAAAAAAAACTTGACAAATTATATAAATAAACCTTCCCCGTGATTTACTCGATCTATTGCCGAAGATCGCATTACAATCCGTTCAGTAGTTTTGGAGTTTATCGCGAACATCCAGACAGACAGACGCGAGGGACGACTTTGTTTTATAATATAATATTTATTAATATCACATTACACTGTTCTATAATTTAACCCAATATAACTATTATTGAGAGAAAGTATTTATAATAAACGACAATCATATATAATTAACGTAAATAACACTCCCTTGACAGAGATCGATTAATGACTGCACAGAAAAAAAATAAACTACGCGCCGTTTGTACCACACCATATTGGCAGAAGTAAGATGATAACGTCTCGGTTGATAGCGTATTCGGACACCGCGGGCGGAGGAAAACGTCGTGACGATGAAACCATAGTATGATGGTAAGGCTGTCTCTACGACTGCCTAGCAAGCACCTGTTGGTGTGTTTCGGCAGCTGTAATTGCAAACCAGTCATCTCTAGGTTTAGCGTGTTTACAATCTTAAAAACCAAATCGTCATTTAACATCAGATAGGATCGTTGAAAAATGCAAAAAGAAATAACTATATATTATAGAACCAAATGATAACATAGTTTTTAGAACAGAGTACCTTATCGCATGGTACGTAGTCGAAGGATGGATGCTAGACGAATAAAGTGTCAGATTTTTCTGTCACGACCCCTTTCTGTGCGCTTATTGGTTGAAGGCAGCCAATAAGCGCACACCGGCTCGCGGCTGCGCAGATATAGTCTGTACACGGCATACGCGTCAACTGTTTCGTAACGTATTGTGCGTAGTTGTGTACTTATGTTTCTCTAATGAAGTTTATAATGTATTAGATGAATTGAATGATGTACAATAAATGTTTATTTTCATAACTCGAAAAAACATATTAATTACGAAATTTCCTACCATTCCTTTGATGCATTGATTATTTCTACGTTTCATTTAATTGATCTGCAAGGATAGTAATTCATTTATTTTAATTTGTTAATCAACAATATAATATGATTATCAATAATAATATACTACGGAAGGAACTTCGTTCTAATCGAGTGTTTCACGACACTTATTTTTCAATTAACTATGAGATTTCTTTCATTTAATCTTTTCTATTAAAGTTTAGTTTAACCTGAATAAAAATAGTTGGTCCTGATTAAACTAAAAGATTTCTTTAAATAGAAATATAAAAGCAAGAAACGACAAAACAAACAAAGACGACCAGTAAATGACTGCAGGCAGATACTAGAAATATATCTTATTGACAAACAATTTCCGTAGATAGCGTAGATAAATACACACAGAGAACAACTCATGTATGTCATTATGTAAATCGCCCGAATAGAAAAATGTACAACGTATTTATTACGAAAATATAGACCGTTATAATAATATACTTAATATTATTTAATCAACATAACTCGTATAGATGATCTAATAACTTCTCTGTGGTTGCGATATAAAAAAAATATATTTAATATTGAGAAATTAAAAACTCTTCCAAAATTAGGAGTGTAGGAATATTCAAATTAGCAAATTATTCGTTGGGGAATCGAACTGAAACCCCAAACAATTTGAACTATTCGAATGATTCGAGCAAATATATGAATTTGAACCGTTGTAATATATGCATGTAATGAATTAATTCAATCAAAAGCAACGTTTATCAGATTCATATGAATTGACGAATAATTCAGATAATTTGATGGTCTGAGTTATTCGAACAATTTGAACCATTGGAATAGTTCGAATTATCCAAATCAATATATTCGAATCCACATTAGATTCGAATAGTATTATTAATCAATTCGTTTCGGGCACTATTAGCACATCCCTATTAAGAACGTTTCAAAGTTTACAATTTCATAACACAACTAAAATATTTTTGATCGAACATAAAAATTCAACAACTATGTTCTTCAATTAATTTCTTTTTTATATTGTACAAATCAATTTTATTCAAGGCATCGTTTAATAACCATCAGGTACCTAAATTGAAGGTTAATCCATTTTGCACATCGGGCGTCTAACTGTATGTATAAATAAGTAAATAAGAAAGGCGACGCGGGCGTCATGTGACTAGCGCGCCGCGGGAGCATAGAAAGTACGACGTATACACAGTGAGTACGTGCACACTGACCTTGAGCGCATTGCGAATCACAAGACTTGCTAAAAAAACACTAATCATTCATTTTTATTAACGGAAACAGTATAATGATGGCTTGTAATTGCATTCCTTTCGCTTAAGCCAATTATGATCATCAGAATTTTTTGCAAACATCTACAACAAATAATAGATATAACTATATGCTTTACTAACAATTAAACACTAGTGGTTAAATGTCGCCGATAACTAGATATAAACGAATCGCTAGATTGGAATATCCATTAAGTATACAGTGGTCTAAACTTCGTCGACTTATACGAATTCCTCGTGCACCATTAGGATGAACACGCAAACACTAGTTAGGGTGTCCAAGATGTTAACATTAAGAACCGGATAAATATCTATTAAGAATTTAAAATTACATGGATAGAAATACCAAAAAGTAAGGAATAAAAAAATACAAACTTTCTACACGTTACACTATAAAAAATCAATACCATTTTACTCATCTTCTAGTTCATTTGCACTAGTTATAACGTTTTAATTCCCATGTGCATATTATTATTTTATTTTCAAATTTATAACTCATTTTGTTTTAGCGAAACAAGACTTTGTACCGGTTGCGAGATCTTACAAAGTCTCATAATGTAAATGGACTATACTTAAATTTGCACAATTCCGCTAACGACTAGGACGTCTAGGTTACCGCACCACGTTACCGGCATACGCAGGTGTCTGTCTACCTAACAAACAATGCGTCACGAAATAAAACTTACTGTGCCTCTATGGAATGCTAAATAGTTCATATATATACGAACTTAACATTACCTTTTCAATGGAAAGCACTACGTATATTAAAATATACATGTATATGTAAATCCGAAACTCAATTGTAACTCTGGGTTCGTCGGACCAAACATATCAAGCAGACTTACAGAAAGAGAAGCTTAAATAAAGTAGCACATCATTTTTTCCAATATGACTGGCCATGGTTTCAACATGATGCGGAATAATTAGTTGCAAAGATTTTACCAAAAAAAAAAAAACCTATAGTGTAAAACCGCAACCTACAACTTTAAGCTCCACTGCTGAAGGGACAATCGGAGACTTAATAAAACTGAAGCCATAAAGAACAACAATGACCACAAAATGGTAAATTCTTGCGAGAAACCTTATTTCTTTCAAATTAATTATGAGAAAAAAGTTATTTTCTAATAAAGCTTTTTAGAGTAATTCCTCTTGTATCTACTTCCATATGAAATATTTATGTTTTGTCATTGTGATCAGCTGCACGTATGTGAGCAGTCTACTTTTCTATACCGCATACAGGTGACAAATTTACAAAAAATTAAACTATACTAGGTAGCATAACATGAAACTAAATTCGTCATGTACTTAGTCAAACCTTAACCTTAACTTCTAGACCACATAGCCATCTGAAGACATTAATTCATGCATTTTTAAATGACAAGAAATTTATTATGAACCAGTTTCCCATAAATCAGGGTTCATAGTCCGGTGAAACTGTACAGGTATTGCCAGATCAACAGTGTAGACAGTTCGAAAAAAAAATGGTTAACAACATTAATCAAAAAATTGTTATCACTACAGATCGTATGCGAGATTAAACATGTTGCTAGTGTTCAAATAAGCTCAACAATCAAATAAACAGAGAAAAATGATGAACTATAAAAATGCTGCTTAGGAAATGAATGTTGTACTACAGAGATCAATAAAAACTAAGTTTTGTTTTTTTTAATAAAATTTTAGGCATTATTAACGTAATCTTTAATCGGTCATTACTTTAATCTGAAACATGTCCTATTTAGGTTAATACGATAAAATATCACTATTAGATTGCTATCTCTTTTTTAACCTATTAATGATAAATGACTTTTTATTGAGAATATAACATCTTAAATTAATATAAAATGATCATACAACTATTTTTCTTTCTTTAAACTGTACTGAACTCTTAAACTGATTAAATAACACTATGTAGTTTTATTACATTTATATTTAGTTTACAATATCATATGAATAAGAATTTCAATTTACTATTGTCTTTAATTGTGGGAACATTGCAAAAACTGCATAAAATAGAACTATATTATAAAATATAAAACTTTGCCATCCAACATATACCATACATTATCAAGTTAATGTCTGTTAAAAAAATGTAAAATGTCACCAAGTGGTACAAAATAAACTTTTTTTATCAGCAAAACTAAATAAACAAACTTATCTCAAGTGTAGTTTCTGGCACCTATATTTGTTAACAAGCTACTAACATATTATCACTGAATATGTAATAAGATGTAAAGAGGCCATCTACCTAATTAAGAATCTCATTATATTTTGATTCATATTCATTATTCACATGTTAAGGAAAACATATTAAACAATACTGTTAATATATATGTACAGCAATAGAAATATTTTATTACTAGAGTTTTACACATTTGAACGTAGTCAAATTTACGGAAGTGGTTTTTTATTGATTAATACTAAAAATGACTGTTCTGTTCAGAAGCAGATGTCTAGAACTACTACCGTTACCTATTATTTAAACCTAAACTGCAAACTTGATATTCCCACGAATTATACAAACCCTAGTAAGAATTATGCTGCTTAAACAGAATTTTCATAGGAATGTATTGTAATCACGTGTCCTGTTAACAGCATAACCACCTATAAAATCTATATTGTATTGATTGCTACCAATATTAAGCATAGACACTTTCTTTATAAACACAAACAACCTAGGAAACCCTGCTTTGATTAATACAATATCTACGATTATATATTTACTAGCCGCCTACACAAGCTTCACACAGGTATAGTAACAAAAAAATGAGACCAAATCTTCTCTGTACAGTACAACGATGTAATGAAATAAAACGGCAACTGATCAACAATTCTCTCATATGATGATTTTTCACTTTTTCACATGATTTTTCAAACACTTCCATGCAAACATTGTCCAGACAGTTACAAACACAACAAAAACAATCCATTTGAAGTGACACACTTACATACATTAAAAAATGTATTTTTATGTATATGTATATATATATAGAGCATTTATAATTGAATGACTAATAACAACACATTCATATAACTTCCTCAATACTCCTAATATGGTAAGCGTAATAGAAAATATATTAAATCCTTTTGCTTTATAGCTCTGTTCAAACTAATTAATCTGTTTGCTTAAAATCAATATCAAAACTTTAGACCTTTTATTTAATTAACAGGTCTAAAACCTACAGATAAATTAACCTTACTATGGCCCTAAGATTTCACTGATTTGATCTCTATACATGACTGCTTTTTGTATGCATAGTATAATTGTCAATTCTCTATAGGAACTAGATCTATAAATCATTTATAGGTATATCATATGTATCGTCAACACAAATACAAGCCTTGCTTCTTTTAGAATGACATAGCTTTACGACATGAACTTCCCACATATATTTACATTTTTTTATGAGATATGAAAAAAATTAATCACTAATGTTACAAAATCCAGAAATATTGCATATGCAAGAGGTAAATTCAAATTTCACTATAAGTAACATTGAGAATATGAAGCGCTGTAGCATTATTTGTTTAAGATAAGCCAAGGAGATAAGAGTGCGTAAACATACTTAATAGTTCTTTATGTTTTTAAGGAAACAAAACAACTATGCATCTTTAAATTGAACAAGATGATATCTCACAAATTTTAAGAATACAAAGATTCATTTTGGGATTAATATATTTAAAAAAAGCAAATATGGCTATACAAGAATTCCCTTTTTAAAACCGGCAAGTATAGAAATAAATACAAAAGTATATACTCACTCACTATTTTCCTTGGTCTTCTCTACATGTTTCTTTATATCAGCCAGTGATGTGTCCAGTCTGTTGAGGAATTCGTCGAAACTTTTCTTCTCATCTGGACTACCGGGTGAGAAGTCCCTCTCCCTGGTAGGCATACTCGCAATGGAGGCACGGTGGTTTGGGGGCGGTAATTCTGTCACGCGCTCCCCATTCTCGTAGAAAGGCGAATCTTTGGTAACGGGTATAAGTAAATACTCTCTCAAAAATAAACTATCCGTCGCAAACAACCTGTTTGCTCTTCTAATCTTTTCCATCTAAAAAAAATAAAACAAAATCAAAATAAACTCTTTACTTATGGATATAAAAAAATAAAGCTTCAGAATACGTACCGTAACACCATATTTTAAGGCTATTCCTTGTAACGTATCACCTTTAGTCATCACATGTTTGATATATTCTTCATTCCTTTTCATATGGTTACATGTACTTCCGTATTTTTTAAGAGGGCGAGCAGATTCCCGAATAGAAACTCGCTCGTCAAAGAGACGATCTTCCTCCATTTTTGACGTATAAGTAAATGATTTTTGACAGTAAACGTATTAGATACCACAGATTACTTCACATGAGATCTACTTGACAATAAATGACATCATATTGAAGTTATCTGCAGTTCGTTTTTTTTTTTTTGCTAAAGCACGGCTTGCTTTTCTGCTAATGTCTATAAATTATACACACTGTTATTATTATTGGTATCTGTAAATGTAATATTTTTACTTATTTGTATAGCTCTTTCTTTTATTCTAATTCATTGTGTAGTTCGAACTCAATGTCATCAATGATATCAGTATTCATTTCTTCAATCGTATGGTTTTGAGTATGTGTAAGTAATAATTTTTATGTAATATATTTAACCAGCTAGCTTCACAATGTTTTAATGAAGGAAGTAGTTTAGAAAATATTTATTTCACATTACACTAATATAACTTAATATAATATAATTAATATTGATATCATTTCAAACAAGCAATAATTGTATGTAATGAAATCAAATAACGCTTCCTAGCCAGAACTCAATTAATGGCTTCACAGAAATAAGAAAACAAAAAACACATTCACCTAAGCGTCCTTTGCGTTCACGCTATGGCAAAAGCAAGTGGCGGCTCTTGAGTAAAACTCCTTTTCGTCATGTCTTTATCGCGTATTCGCAGAAACGAATAGATAGAATTATGCTGCAATATCTGCCAGCGCTGACTTACTATAGTTTATTATTAAGATATCTGTTTAGTGACATCTGTCATTATACATGCGGAATGAGTAATCAGAAGTAGCATTATTGATTTACATAAACAGAAAACATTTATGAATCATGAATTTCCATTTGCCATTATATTAAGTGGGAAAATAAAGTTTTAGAAATGGATAAATTTCCTAATTACTCGATAAATCTTGTAACACTGTTGAGTCTATATCTCTAATTATACATGTTCTATTTTCTTTATCATTCACTATTCTTCACTCGTTCAATCCTGTTACAGAGATAGTCTGTGGTTTAGTCTTATTGTGAATCGCGTTAGTGGTGGTACTACTTTTCTATGTAAAATTGAAAATCGTTATTTATGCCAAATAAATACAAGTAACCATAATTATTAACTTTTATGTATTATAATATTTCACTAGTGCTATTTTTGGTTTTGTGCGAATTACAATAACTGTGCCGGTGTGTTGTATGGATTTTTATTTATGATTTGTGTACATGCTACACATGTGATCAATATTTGAATTATTAAAAAAAAATCTTAAATCAAGGTATGTATAAATAAAATTAATAATTTGTATAATTATTGAGCTAATTTTGTGCCGACATGTATGGCGCTTATATTCCCCAGGCCGGCGCACACCCGCCCCGTTGCGAAAAATATTTTAGTCACTTCGGGGGTCGTACACCGTGACTGAACACAGCCATTATTTTATTCCTGAGGGGTCATATTTTTTGCCCTGTTATACTATTCGCCAATGTTATAAAACGTTCACTTATATTGCTGAAGAACAACCTATATATTTATAATAATATTTTAAAATTGAATATTACGGTTTCAGTCACTTTTAATGTAAAATCATAAATGTAATTAACAACAACAAGGATTAGGAGTGATCGGTTTATATTCATGCGAAGTGATTTAGATTCGAGGATTTCTATTGCAACCTTCTTCGATTGCTGAAGTGTAGGTACTTATTATTATAATATTATTTTTGATGGATTGCGTTATTATTCAGCCAGTACTTCGTATATTAACAAAAATCGTGCTTCAAAATTTTATATATATATTTGTGAATCTGCAAAAAGAAATTGCGTAAAAGTTATTGAACTCCAAATATAGATGTAGACAAAATTCTGAGAAATAAAGAAAATAATCTAAATTCAAATTACTCTTTTATCGATACTTTCTTAAAAAGTTAATGAAAGACGTAGCTTTTTTTAAGAAATGATTGCGTCGTAATTCGTGTGTTCCAATCTCAAAACGAACCAGAGATTTCATTCATTGCAAAAATATAGTAGAGTGATAGAGAATTTTCTAATTTGTGCCTGGCTACCTTTAATTTGAAAATCTGTCTGTATTTCCGCAGCTGTAGTTTAAAGCCTATCTATAAGTATATTTTCTCTTACTGTATTAACTATGTCCGAACAAGCAACTGAGCTAGATGCGGTGTTTAAACTTTAGGCAATACATATCAAAACAAGATTGAAGTTCAGATATTGTTATTGTAGTTATTATCATCGAGAATATTTCCCGCTGACCGTCCGTAGTCTCTGCTTTGAAGTCAAACAAATAAGGCATTCGAGTTACACTTTCCCATGTATTAATCTATTATTAATTATCTATGTTATTGTTACTGAAAAAGAAAGGGAAGAATGCGCGTGAGTCAATTTGTAAGAACTCGTTCTCAAAGTGACGTATGCCATATAAGTCAAGATCATTTGGTTATTATCGTATGAATCATCAAATGTTACGCGACCTCCGTGGAAGCCCTCTTATCTTAATAGTCATATTATATTTGGTAAGAATTTATAACATTCCTTTGATCAGACAATAGGCTTAAAATATCTGCGCTTCTGATACCTGGAACAGTGTTACAAAAATTGATATATTGAAACGGTAAATTATATATATTTATATATTTGATATAAATCATAATTTAAAAAATATTACCCATACTAGGTATAATGGGCATACCAAAGTCTATTATAATGGAGATATGTTTGCAACTGTATGCAATACTTGCATAATCTTCTTCATTAGATTATAAAAATTTGCAAATATTACGTTAAAATTGTATATGTAACTGATATACAAAGAACCTAATTCTGCAAATACACTGATCGATGCAAGTCACTATAACAAGTTTTTCTACCTTACTATTTTGTTTGTTATGGAATAGAATCCGTGTACAATATGTCTCTCACTAACGTTTGTGGTTGGTTTTGGTGCTGCCCAGTGCCTAATCGCTATCATTAGCAGTTCAATGTGTTTATAAAATATAACTTTTTGTTCGCGGCTTCGTACGCGTGTGGTCCGGTTAAGCTGTAGAGTCCTGTTAGGTTAACAGTATAATCAATTCGAAAAAAAAAACACACTTCGTAGGTGTTATTGTAGATTTGATCAGTAGCTGTAGAGCATAACTTTTTTCTGGAGGAAAATAACCTATATCCTTTCCTGTATTTCTGATATGTATGCATAATTTCGTTTTGATCGGTTTTGTAGTTAAAGCGTAACCGAAAAATAAACAAACATACATTCGCATTTATAATATTAGTTAGTAACTGAAATTTCATCCACACCACTTCGACAGTGGAGGTGTTCTACGGTGAGCTTCTCAAGATCATTTCTGCCTCGAACCTCGACCTCGTGGAATCGACTCCCAGCGTCGGTGTTTCCAAACCATTACGAGTTACAAACCCTTTAGAAACGAGCGTACACTTATTTAAAAAGCCCGCAACGCACTTGCGACTCCTCTGGTGTTGCTAGTGTCCATGGACGGCGGTGATCATTTACCATCAGGTGATTCACCTGTTCGTTTACCCCTATAATATAAAAAAAAATCCATAACGAAAGTTAAAGTATATGTGAGTAAAGTTTAATTTGCTGTATTCGGGTAATGCCCATGACTTTAAAAAAAATATTCAGCTTTAGTACTCTTTTACTCTTTATTGCGAACAATAGCTTGTAACCATTTAGTACCATCGCGTCGGTTTAATTCTTTATTGCAAACAATCTCTGGTAACCATTTAGTACCGTCGCGTCGGTTTAATTCTTTATTGCAAACATTCGCTGGTAATCATTTAGTACCGTCACGTGGATTAACTCTTTATTGCAAACAAAAACTAGTAACCATTTAGTACCGTCGCGTTGGTTTAACTCTTTATTGCAAACATTCGCTAGTAATCATTTAGTACCGTCACGTGGATTAACTCTTTATTGCAAACAAAAACTAGTAACCATTTAGTACCGTCACGTCGGCTTAAAACTCAATATCGACGACTTAAACAATCTCATACAACCTCAAATTTATGACGCATGTCAACTACATTTTTTCCACGAATACCGTTAAAGAATCATTTAAACTAATTCATTCATATTTAGAACAATGGCAGTGTAACCCTAATTCAAACAGGACACGAGACACTTGACGGTAATCTAGCGATCTTGTCTTATGAGTCATCGGAACAGGTGTACCTTACCATCGGCGGATAAAAACAGGTTTTATATTATACTCTGTCATGAATTGAAAGTTATCATGAAAAAGAATGTACTGTTTAATATTGTCACCGAAGAGCAACTAAGGTCGTGAATACATAAGTTCTAGTTTTCCCTTCAACATGAGAACCTAGCGTAATTTTTAGTGACGTCACCAAAACCGGTACCTGTAGTTCCGAATGTAGGACGATGACGATGCACATTCGCTGGCGGATATTACGTTCCGAGAACGCGACCATTACCCGAATGACCCAGCTGGTGTTCTGTTACAAATGATATAATTATATATTTAAGATGTCTTTTACTAAATACGTCATTCTTCACAGAGGTATAAGAAAAATACGTCAATGTATGACTAGTGGGTCGGTTCATATATTATAGTGTATTAAGTGTATCTACGAGTAATCAAAATAAGTACCTTCATATTCTCTTTGAAAAAGATTATCTCCGAAAGGTATTTTATGTCAGTAAAACCAAATCTTTCGATGTAGTTAGTCGACATGACTATGAACTTGTTATAATTGTTAAATAACGAATGAGAAAGACGAATAAGATTGGTCGTTCTGTCAATTTTAATTTCTAATGGTTTTCCGCTAAATGACAACACTTTAAAATGGCGACCACGTATAACGTAAACGTAGTGCAGAAAGAGTAGTCTATGAGAAAGGAATTTGGAAGCCCGAAGTTCTACTCCCTAAAATTGCGTTTTTCACTGGAGCAAGGAGAGCAATAGCATAAAATATCGCCTTCAACATGTTAAACTCAAACTATCTACGACCCTGTAATCTATATAAAAAACATTTGTCGAATGTATCAATTTGTATGAAGAGAAATGTCACGTCTTAACGAAAAGTGAAAAGCTACGCTTAAAACTCTCTATATAAAAAGTAAGTTAATGAGACAGAAGACAGTATGGAGACCTACAGTAACATAGACAGAATTGGTACAGATCGACGTTCAGTTGCCATTTTATTTCATTATATTACATTACATGGTCGTACGGTCTCCTATTCTTCTTCCTCGTAGAAGCGGAGGGGAGCAGCTAGTCTATAATAAATTATGCACAACTTTTACATAGATTTACTTGAAGGAAGATTTCGATATTACTTATACAAAAACTGCATTGTCGTTACTTTGCTAAGGCTTTATTTTGGCTCGTACATGATATAAAATCGCCATTTTGTTTTCTAGTCATGTCTGCACTTGTTTTTCTTTTATGAATAGTCCTGACGGTAATAAAGTTGGCCAATTTTTCCTGTATGCTGAAGTAGCACCTCACTATCATAGACATTAAAATGTATAATCAATTAAGTTCTAAAAGTTTATTATGGAATGGTAACACTATCCGAAAATGTCAGCTGCAAAAATATAAAGTTTTAAAATTTGAATATCCGTACATTCCTCGTATATAACGTTATGATAACTGTTCAAGATACATTCGCACCATTATTATTACGTGCACATTATAATATCTGTTATTATTTCACTAAAATACCAGCTTCGCTCTGTAAATTACGAGAGCGTACAGTGTTAATGTTTGTCTAAGAAAATTAACAAAACGGTTAACAGTTACGAGCGACGCGACGCGACTGCACTTATTTAACGTAACAGTTATTTTGTTTAATCCGCTATGTTAAATAAAATTTCTTGTTTAAACTCATTATTACCTTTCCGTGGTGTCGCCGAGTGTAGCTTTTATGGTACTGTGTTTTGTTTGAAGTTATACTTCTTTTGGCGCGTTAGGGAAAAGTGATGAAAATAATTTTTTACGATCCACGCGCGCACACCGGCACGAAAAACCGACAACCTGAAGTTAGCTATAGTCAACATTTTATTCAAAAAAGTTATGCATGTATTAAATACCTTTCTTCTATTGTTAGTGTCGTTTTTTCTACAAATGTAGAATAAGGCAAGATTTTTATCTTGTTACGCCAATGAAGTATAACTTCTAACGCGTGTACATAAGTAAACGCTACTTTTTTTTTATATATATTGCAAATAATGAAAAATTACATCTGTATAGTGTGATATGATCGCGGCAGATATAAAAAAAATGTAAAAGATAGGATTCGATATGAAGGATAATTTAAATACATAAAGGCTATTTATTAATCGTATTTCTGTACAATAATATTAATATTATAGTGTTCAACTTCAAATATTTGTTAAATATTGAAATATACATGAATACCAAATGCCGTTTGAATTTTTTTAAAGTTTCATAATTATACGCGTGTTAGATTCAGTAGTGTCTGTAAATAGTAATTTTCCATAAATGTATGAATTATACGAGTATGCGGTATACAATTATGTCGACTTACATTATACGCACTTCTATTTTGTCGATGACAGTTTGATTTAGTGATAGCCGCATTACAACATACCGATTGTCATTTGATTATTATCACTATAATTTTATGTAACTTACATTCACTCTCGTTGCATTTAAATTATTAATAATATTTATGTTTAAGAGTTGACTTCTTTAACGTTATAAATATATTATATACGACATCAATATAACGAATCGATTATTATTATGTTGTACATGAAGTAACTAAACAAAAAAACTCGTAATTTCAGTTATTATCCAGTTTATAAAATTCAGAATAGTAAAGAACGCAACATTCATCTTGTTGATATCCAATAATGCAGTATTATATTTATTTTATTTTAAATTGATTACTTTCCATTTATAGTCTGTGTCACATGTCAATGTCATGTGAAAGTTACTATAATGCCGCTAGGACTAGTAAAGTATGACATTTGTTTCGTGTGAACCTTCAAGTAATGTGGAACATAATAATAAAATATATATATTCTAGTCATCAATATAACATAAAATAATGAGGAAAAATATAGGCGTTCTCTTGGTATTATTTTTCATTCATCACAGCAAGATTATTCTATTGTCTTAATGCAATCAATGAATGTTGCCAATTGGCATATGATGTAGACTCGTACAGTGCGTACTTCAATGACTTTACCGGTTTTTAAACTAATCTCCAAGAAATACTTACAATGAAAGTCAAACATCGTAGAACTTGAAGTCGAGGAAAGGTGTTATAAAATAACCAATAAATTATACAAACGCTTTATTATTTTAGCTTATAATTTTTACTTTTTATGGCTCCGTTAACAACACTACGTTTAGTGACAACTTTCCTTTGGCTTGTCATTTAACGACCACTTGAATATATACAAACGAAATACTTTTATCATATTTGGCTTGTAGCATTATTTCCGAACAAAATTAAGCTTTGTATTTACAGCTATTTTTTTAACTGTATAATTTTATTCATAAATAGCATATTCTAATAACAATTCACACAGCGACGTATAAGGACGTACGTACATTACATCAAGTTTTCCTGGATTCAAATCAATACTAGGTTATTCAAGAGGAAATATCTTTGTTTACATATGTTTTAATTACATTTGAAATTATAAGCTTTACCGCGCATCATGCTATATACAAATGATGAGACGACACACGCGGGCTAAATTTATTCCTTAATTTCCTTGTAAAGCCTAAATAATAAAAGAAGGATGAAAATAAATTAGGGTAGTAAGTGTTTCGAAGAGTAGCACTTGAAACCGAAACTTTTCCGCGGGCAAGAACAAAATGAGCGAAGTGAAGTTTTCTTTACTTTTTTTTTATATAATTGAGCCAAACATTTACCATGAAATACATTAAATAATACCAGCTACTTCTATTTCTGGTAATCAATCATAATTAAGTCGGACCGTAATCATTCATCGTGAAGAGTATAGCTTTAACATTAATGTTGTGTTCTTACGACAAAAAGTGTAGTTTATTCGAAACTATAACGTCTGCTGTGGATCACGCATAAATTTGATACTTTTGACATGCAGCTATTTTGTCTAAAAAACGCTTTATGCTCATATGAGATTTTTTCTTCTTGGCACAATAGAGATGTGCGTACGCAACGCAATACGACGAAGCGACCGAGGCCGATGTGCGAACCGCGATAACGTAACAATTTATTGATAAATGCTTCAATTGCTAAGAGTTTATGCAGATTGAATTATTCGATCTCGTGAGACTGGCATCTTTCGTAGCGATTAAAAATAATTATTGATAAATAAAAATAATTCAGAAATATATTTAAGCGCATCACATCAGAACGACTACACCTATTTGACTAATTCTTTTTTGTTGTGCTTGTAATTGTCTGGCCAAGATATATATGCAATAAAATGTTTGAAAAATCGTAAGGAAAAGTGAAAGATTTGATTAAACATCTCTATATAAAACGTGAATGAGACAGTAGCAGTAAGGGGAAGTATTGAAAAATATTGACAAAACTGACGTCCACCAAGGAAAAAGTTTTCTCCGAAATTGTGTCTCTAATTAATCATAAACACATTTTGTACTGGATTAAACGTAAAATAAGGCTGTTCATAAGTTTTTTGTTTATTAATAATAGTTTACCCAATAAATTCAATTTAATCGGCATATAAAATGGAATAATTGATGTAATAAAAAAATATTTTTCATCATTTTGTATAAAATCAAATCTATTTAAAAAAAAAGCACGTTATGTTATCATTGATGGTTAATTTTATAAAACTTACAGTTATTTAAGTTATAATATTGTCATTTCACTTTTTACTCTATCTTCAATAGTTTAACTGGAAAATGGAAAATTTAGGGAAAATTCAAATTTCAAGGCGCTGTAAAAATATAAGTTTTGATAGAAATATAAATTAATGGCTTTTTTGTTCTAAATGTAATGCCAAATAAGGATTATAGCTTTACTTTATTGAACAAAAAATCCCCATTGCTTGAGCTGGTAAATAATAATATAAAATCTTTTACTGTGCTATTCAAATGGCGAAATTCAAGTTCAATGTGATGACATCTTAAAGTTAAAATTTTGAGCTCCACTTTTGGTAGGATTTTATCGTTGGATATTTAGAGCGGTCACAAAATAAAAATATCCACTTATTTTAGTACACTCAATATGATTCGGCTGTAGTTGTGAGTATATTTTTTGGAGGAAAATGAACTAATAAATCATTATCAGCTATTTTTACAACTGATTGTGATTTATTATAAAATTTACATAGGCATCTATATGTTATGTACAAATATTTAAATGAAACAAATGATCCAGTTTATTATAATGCTATACCTACACATAATATGGTTCATATTAACAATTGTTTATTGTTGTTACTTGATTCCTATTTCCTACACACTAATAAAGCGGTAAATTTTACATCACAAAATAAATTTAGATCGTTTCGCATGGGTATAAACATTTATAACCAACTATCTTTATTTGCTCGTTAAGGTTAGCGTGTTTCAATCTCAGCTCTATTATTATTATTATTACCTTATGATGTGACATTCTCTTTAGTTAACCGCTCAGCTGTTTTTTAAGGCTCAGATGTACAAAATGGCGGACTGTGTTTTTGAAATTTCGAGAATTTGTATGTTGACAAGTGCATCATAAGATGAACATTCGTTTGTGTAGAGCTTATGGTTTTCAGCAGACCACGGGTATAATTAACATAACAGGGACAAAGTAATGTGGTCAAAGGAAGTTCCGTTGTACATGCACGTAAAAAAGAAGTGTTTTGTGATTACAATATTATAATTTGTATATATCTTTACATATTTAATTCTTCTGTACGTGTTTAAGTGACTATATTCCCTAAACGGCTGGACAGATTTTGATGATTTTTGTTTGTATTTGTTAAGGTGGATTCAAGAATTGTTTAGATTCGCAATTGTGCCCGGTAGGTGATGCTGCGATTTGGTTCTAAATTATTTTTTATTATCAGAGCAGAGCATTTTTTTTGTTTTTTATTTCGAACTTACTACACTGTTGACCTGGCAAGGCCTCTACAGTTTTACCGGACTACTAAGGAGAGCGCTTAAGACACTCACCCGATTTTATATAGGCAACCAACACAAACGCGCACGGCGCGCCTAAGTTTGGACTGTCGTCGAATATCCCAGTCTAAGCTAACTACTATTATTTCATACATATATGAATTCGTGAAACATACACGTGTACCAAGCATGTATGTTTCACGAACTTATACATGTATCTTTAATCTGACTACTATAAGAGCATGACAACTTCCGTTTGTTCCGCTACTCCATATATAAAGAGGCAGAAGGAAAACAATTAAGAACATCTTCCCTGTCTCTTTTTTAACTGGTTTTCTTTATTTTTCTTTGTTCAGTAGATATAGGCGAGGTTTAAAATTGAAACAGGAACTAATATGTAGCTCTGTCTGTGAATGAAACTATGTTGTCAAATTTTTGATAGACGTGTATGATATAAAATAATAGCTGCCTTTACACGACACGCTCTGTACTACCGCATGAAAATGCTTTCGCGCGGGACAGAGTGCGCGTGTAAAGATAGACAAACAATAACAATCACTTGTGTCAAGTCCCCGACACGCTTTCTCGTATTTTTAATCTTGCACATTCCAATCGCGCGTGAAAGAAGCGTGCCGTATAAGGACAGCTATTGATCATCTGATTTGAGGTATTATAAATGACCACATTTTGTACGCTTTTTATTTATTTTTTATTTCAACTAACGTTTACAAATGCTTTTAACAGTTAAGAGTTAACATAACTGAGCAGTATAGTACTGTATATTAAATACGTTATTTAATTAGTATCTGTATAAGGACATATGGAAATTTCCAGATCCTTATTACATTAATTTCCTTTATTGTCTAAATATTAGTGCGCTATTTTATTTACGAGTATATTCATGCAATGCATACAACCTTTTATCTGTCCTAACACATTTATATGTCCATTGTATTTTCTATACAACCTCCAATAACTATTAAAGGGCAGTCGTCTGGCATAGAATGGCTTTGACGAGAGATAAAATCGCCATCTTGTGTCCATAATGAGTATGAGGTGGGGATTGAACGCGGATGTGACCTGGCTCGAGGCAAATCTTTACCGTCACGACTAGGGTATTCCACAGTGGAAATTACAAAATTATTCAATTGTTTATTTATAACTTCTACTTGAAGTCACGGCCATCTTTACAGTGTTAAGTTATACTAATTCAAAAATATTCAAAGTTAATTTATAATATTACAAAATAGAACATTTTCAGTTCTACTGATTTTTCACAGGTAGATATAATGCATCCTTCGAATACTCGGACACCATTGTTACACTAATTCATATTACAGTGACAGTACTCATGATACTATGTTTAAATCTTAAAGGTGTTGTTGATAAGAAGCCATATAAGAAATTGTTTCTCTTCAGAATCTATTACCTAACTTTCTATATTTTGGACTTCTTAATATCAATGTGAACTCTACGCTCATTTACAAAGAACTGTTGTTTATAAAAGACAACAAATATAACTGCTTACATTCCTCGTCATTCATTTTTGATCCACTCTGAACATAGCCGTAAGTTTGAGTTTATGTGTAATATAAGGAAGTTTTTAATACAAAACAAAGTTAGATATATATTTATAGGAATCCAAAATTAGAATTTATATATACTGAAGTTGTCTCGATTACATATATAATATGATATGTATTTATATCTAAATTGTTTTCTGCGCGACTACATTCAGAGCGGTCAAAAAGTTTGGCAAGGACTATGTTTTATTAGCCAAGCCAAGTTTGTCCTATACAGACCGAATTAAAACTAGCTCATTAAGGATATGTAATGTCAATAGATTAACTATCCAAAATTATAAGGAACTTAAATTATAATGATTGCCAGAAATTTCATACGTTCACGCGTTTCTTTGTAATTTAATGGCTGTCGAATCGAATTTAGGCAGATGTCGGACGAAGTGTGACAGATGTGCACGCGCCTCGCTTTTTTTTTTTTTTGCTTTAACAATATTATGCGTCTCACTCCGACTAGTGATGACCTATTATTTTATTGTATATATTGTAAGTAAGTATAAACGTTATTTTTAAATTAGAATAATTTTATTTTTTTAAACCCTCACGTAAAAAACAATTACACCATCACCGGATAGTAGACGTTGAGGAATACTAATAACTATGGACATATCTTTCAAAGTTATAAGTCACTAGCTTTTGCGCGCGGCTTCGCTCGCTTGAATATAGATTTGACTTATCCCTCGGAAGCAGTACATTTTTTCGGTATGAAAGATATCCTAGGGTAGGACGGGGGGCTAGTTGAGCAATTTTCAACTTGATCGGTCATAGTTCGTAAACTATAACTCTTTACACTTACCTGGCTGGCGACGGATAATATTTGACTTGCAACAGAAGAAATATTCCTTTACACAATTTTTTTATTTTTCGATTTCGATATAAACAAAGCGTGCATGTATTTAACTCAATGGTTAAGTCGCTACTAGCGGTCGTGCTACGAGTTCCCTCTCGCAACCGCTTCTTTCTGCAATTTGATGCATTAGCGTGCGGTGTATAGTTTCTGATATATTTCGTTTGCCCAACTTACCCCTATGCTCAACTAGCCCCGCCTTACCCCACTTTTATATACTCATTGCCAACGTGTATGCAAAACGTCATGACATTGTGTTTGAATAGTTAAGGCGTGAAAACGTAACAAATAAACATAAAGGCTCGCATACGGATTTATAATATTAGTAAGGAATTGAGGATAAATGTTAAACGAACAGAAATCAAGTGAATAATTAAATAACTTACTATTCATTCGTAAATTCACGTGCCTTTGTTCTATTATCTTTCTTATATTAATATATAATAACATAAAAATATTTCAACAAACAACAACAAACAAACACAAATGATGTGTCGTTTGAAAATTCAGTAAATACAAAAACCTGCCCGGTAAATATATATGATGACAAATAAATACCATTCGTAGATTAGCCATATATATTTAAATAAAATACATAAATAATATTTCCTTTTCCTGTTACGAAGTAAGTAAACAGTTTAATTAATAGATTCATTTATGTAACGGTGTTTGTTTGTTACAATACTTATTTTTATTAATTTTATCTATTATGCGTTATGAAAATGCACCTAAAACACAATTACGTTTTTTACATGTGAAACCTACCACCGCGATTTAATTTTTATTTGTTAGAAATCACCATAAATTAAAATAATATAAAAATTAATTAATGATGTTTATATTAATTTAATATATTGATTATTTATTCTTGGTAAATAAATTCCATGATTCTAAAGAAGAATAAGAAGAACATAAATACTAAGCAATTTGGTGTATTTAAAAAGTATATAAAAAGTATTGTTACGGAAGTGAAAGGTATCGAAAAGGAGAATACTCCATTGAAAGAACCATATAAATGAAATTATAACAATCAGGGTAAAATCAATTATATAAAGGTATATGTCATAAGTGTGATTTTGTAGAATCAAGCTTGAAGCGATGATGCCTCAAAAGTTAGTGTGTCGGGACCGTCCGTTTCGATCAACGTAGCTTCATATCCTTCCAAATGAGCCCGGAACTTTCGGTGAAGGAAAACGTCCTGATGAAACCAGGGCGTTTTCTAAACCCGCCTGGTTAGCTACCGTCCTCAGAGAGACAATCTATCGACAAACACCTATAGCTGTGTTCCAGCAGACGCAATTGAGAGCCAGCCCCTCTTGGATTTTTTAGTGTGTTTACCGTTTTAAACCGCATCGCTATTTAACATCAGCTGAGATTGCCGGCAAACGGTAAAACTTATATAATATTAAAAAGCAACGATCTACAACACATTTTTTTTATATTACATCCTTCCCTAAATTAGACAGCTTTAGCAAGATGTATGCACTACTACTGAACCGGTTGTACTCGTGCTGAAGCAAAAAAAAAAATGATACGATGTCGGTATTATGTTATCGAAGAAATGTACCAATATAACTTGCACGTTCCGGCTCTCCGTAACGGCGTGGCAGCTGTGTCATGATTTCTGTATTTTTGCACGCTGCACCGACCAAACATCAATTTGCAATTTATAAACAGGTGGCCCTTTAATGTTACTACCTGAGATAGGATACCGTTTATGTTGTTATAACCCTTTTGCACGTCGATAACTTGGAAACGATATGAAAATAAAATCACACTTTCGGCAAGAATTCTACAAACATAATAATGAATAACATAGAACCATTTGAAAACCTAAATTTATTGAAGCTAGTTGTATTCTGCAGTTTTTACTCACGTTTAATACTTTTATGCGTTACGATGCATTACACGACCCGACCACATTATTTCTATGGTGATTACTCCGCTCCTTAGGGTCGTAGCGTAATTTTAAATTGCGTGTAAGCTTCCTCGATAAATAGACTATAAAGTGAAATGTTAGTTAGTTATTCAGGTCTGGCTAGAATTTTCAGAGATAATTACGTTCTAATAAATAAAACACAATCTCATGAGAAATTTGTTGCACTTTAAGGAAAGATTGAATAGAATATTGTTAAATACGAGTATTACGGTTAACCGAAATAACTTATTTCCAATAAAATAGACTTAAGAATAAAAAAATTCAAAGAGGGTAAAATCATAATACGAATTTCGACTGCATAGGAACTTTCGTTAATCTTGTTTCTCCTGCAAAGCAGCAATGTTGACGGCGCTGTTCTCCGACGCGAAGCGTATTTTTGGCAACATGCACAAACTTAGATGTTCCAATAGAGACGTGTCGACCAGCGACTATTGAATAATAAGGACAGTTATAAATGTCTTAAATGGATTCCCATACAATACTTTTAATTACAATATTTAAAAAAAAATGTTCAACTCTCAGTGGCTGCGTTTCCAAACTTATAACTTACAAACCTTCAAGAAACGAGCATACTCCTTACCCAAGGGCCAGCAACGCATCTGTGATTCCTCCGTGTCGCAGATGTGCATGGGTTGCGGTGATGATCACATACCATCAGGTGACCCACATGTTCGTTAGCCTCCGTTCACATAAAAAAAATTAAAACCAGTTCACAGTTTGTTCGACGCAACAATAATAATTTCTCTAAGAGAAAATATACCATCAATTCAAATAAGCACTTCATTTCATACATTTACTGGTACAGTTAATGTAATGCCGGTAATTTTATACTATCCAGTAATTTGCTAAGATATTATCATCGGTAAACGGCTTCGTTTTGCGGAACCAGCGTCGATCGAGCGTGCCATACTCTTTGGATACCTTCGCTTTGATTTTATTTTTAATGGACAAAGTATATAGCCCATAATGAAGGCATTCAATTTGCTTTAAACTAGTTCAGCTTATATAAAAAAAGAAAAACTTGTTTTACGTTACGGTACATTCTACTCCCCGTTTTGTTTGTTGATAGTAACTATATGTCATTAATCTGCAAAGATTAGTTGATTTATTATTATATATAGCTTGTTCCAACTGGATTCACGAGAGCGTAGTAATTTAAATCCGGGGCTTACCATAAAAATTCATCTTCAAGTCTGTAACTCAAAGACTCTTTATAGATCGTCGCGAGCTTTTAAATTACTGCAATAGTCGGTTCTAGAGACTGTGTATTATTCTGCCATGACAATAGCGGCTAGACCTGCCCGTTTCCTTGTTTTTTTTATACTTTTCATTTACTTCATTTGTGTCTTGAACATCTATTTTTATGCTAAGAATACTGTAAACGATATTTACCGTGGGACGCTTCATATCTATTGCTAAAGCCCTTTGATAGCTAATAATTTATTGTTGGATAGTTTGCGTGTAGTAATTCAGTGTATCTGCTTGTTGCTTGTTTACAGATATTTGCAAATATATGGTTAATATGTACTGTTTGAGACATGTGAGGAAAAGTGTAAAGATATTTTAAATAAAGTAGTAGTCTTAAAAGACTTAAAAATTAATACAAACGCTGCTACTACCTATATTATAGTTTATAGGTAACTAGCGGCCCGCTCCCGCTTCGCACGGGTATAAAATATATAGCCTATGTCATTCACTGAAAAAATGATTAAAATCGATCCAGTAGTTTTGTCTATTCATTACTGCCTGTGACCCGCACGCGTTAAATTTGGAGTAACCTCAAAAATTACAGTATTTCTCGACTATTTAATTTATGTTATTATACATATAAACCTTCCTCTTCAATCATTCTATCTATTAAAAAAAACCCGCATCAAAATCCGTTGCGTAATTTTATAGATTTAAGCGTACATAGGGATATAGGGACAGAGAAAGCGACTTTGTTTTATACTATGTAGTGATAATGGGTCAACCATTTCAAACCCGCCTACTTTCTTTATTAATATGTATATTTACTTGGTTAAAATTTAAGGCAATAATAGTACAGTGATTTAACTTTTATGATGCCGCATTGATCCACGTAACATAGAATCCTTACAATTAGCCTGAGCTTTCGATGAAGGAAAACACCATGAAACCATAGGTATGGTAGTAGGGCCTTTTCCAATGCCAATACCAGACTAACTAAATCACCCTTGAGTTGTTGAAAGTTCTTATTCAGTTAAGTTAAAAATCTGTCCCCAAGCGTGTCCCCACACGCTATGTTCTGGCGTCTGCATTTCAGAGCCTTTCTCTATGCTTACCGTATTACTGTACATAAAAAATACATTAATAAAAGGAATGACATGTTTTAAAAAAAAAAAACCCAGGTGACTACAACGGACAACCAATGATTTCGCAGTCGGGAACATGTTTCAGAGCACTCCTACAGTACCGGACATCGGTATCATCAGTTATCAACTACCAAACGACCAATTCTGGTACGAGTTTATCGCGCAACTTGGTTACCATACAAAAATAACTTTAACCTTAAATTGTTTGTATGATTTATATTGATGTAATTCCTGTTAGTGACGGCACTAAATATGCAAAGATATATATAGTGTTATACCACTGTACTACGCTCCCATACGTGAACGGTCGAATTAAAAAAAAAATAGATTGCCAACACTCACCCGGTTTATGAAACACTGTTGTTGTTACCATTAGAAAACCTTACTTAAGAAAATAAATTCCAGTTTTTTTTAACATACTTAATTTTAAAATGACTGTAATGGATGTTATCATGGAAT
This sequence comes from Antheraea assamensis, assembly GCA_035772565.1. Lineage (NCBI taxonomy): Eukaryota > Metazoa > Arthropoda > Insecta > Lepidoptera > Saturniidae > Antheraea > Antheraea assamensis. Next base: position 2,551,368 of record JAQQSE010000062.1, on the reverse strand, counting down.
TTTATTTTTTTATACTTTATAGGTTAGCGTTTGAGCACTATCTCGTCTGATGTTAAATGATGACGTGGTCTAAGATGGTCGTCACGCTAAACCTAGACGGAGACTGGCTCTCAAGTGCAGCTGCCGGAACACATCAACAGGTGCTCGGCGACAGATTTTCAACTTGAGGGTGGTAGCTAGCCAGGCGGACATAGAAAAAGTCCTACCACCATGCTATGGTTTCATCACGGTGTTTTCCTTCACAGAAAGCTCCGAATGAACTGCTAGAATTCGAACCTTCGTCCTTCGACAATGTGTCCGAACACATTACCAACTGAGCCATCATCGCTTCACAAACTTTCTACATATATGTAATGAAAATACAATTCCTTTGCGGTTCAAACATGTCAGAATTAATTAACATATCGGTATAGGACTGTGACCATTCGATGTGGAATATTTCATAGATAGTTCTAAGCTGATTATTTTTTTGATTCCGTTAACCCTTTGCCATTTATATTTTATAAAATTGTATGTAACGAACAGCGCAGCGGGCGGAGTTATCACTTAATACATAAATAAACAGAGACCACCAAGGAACTATTGGCCAAACGATATCATCATGCAGACTTGCAAATTTGTAAAAAAATATTATTTGAAAAAAGAGAACAAACTAGCAGGGAGACATCTCTGACTTTGTCATCGAAGGTTAACTAGTCTCAAGCATTTTCGATCAATATTAGTTGTTAAATGATTTTCATGATTAAAGTTATCTTTCCCTTGTCTGATTTTCTTGTAAAGGAATATTTCAGTTTGAATTGTGTGTACAGAAATTTAACTGCATATTTCGTTAAATAGATAAGCAGCCGTGTTTTGAGAAACGTAACATTCATTGGATCTAGTTCAAACGATATGACGCGTATATCTTCATATGGTAGCACCTGCTCGTTTAAAAATTCATAGAACTCTTAAGAGACTCTTAGGGCATTGTTTATTTATGAGGCAACGAGTGTGCCCAGGGAACCCTTATCGAGTGCAGTAACCATAAAATACTTTAATTACAAACATTTCTGTTTAATGTGTCATTTGAAAGTAATTGAATATTAAAAAATAAACGAGGTTGAGGCGATTTAAAAAAGAAAGAAAACACATTTATTTACAACATACGTATAAATACAGTTATTAATACAAATGTATAGTATTATGTACAGTGTAATGTATTTGTAGTTGTTTAGAATATTATATTTTATTATATTTAATACCAGCCGATAACTGCGACATCATCGTTCATTTTTTTTTTTAATTAATGATATGTCTCTTTTTGTTTATTTTTATTATTATTTAATTGTAATTTTCTCTTCCTTTCTACCGATTGTATGTTACCTCTGTTCAGTTTTTGCTATCACCGCTTAGCCTCTATGGGAATGCGTAATGATACCGAGTCCAAATAATACTCTGAAAAATACTGTATTTGATTTCATGGCGTCCATCGACTAACTCTCTAAGCATTTAACAAGGTATTGCGCCTTGAAACTTGCCTTGTTTGTACAATTTAATAACCGTCTTAAGGATTTTTTAACAGAAACAATAATTCATTATACAAACTTATAAAGTACATTTTTTGTATGTATAAGCATCATAGCATTATGCTCGATATGCGAACGTTTGCTGACAAGATAATTCGCACAGCAAGCGACGAACGTTAACCTAAAATGACTTCAGCGGGTAATAAATCACAAACGCCACGTGGTCCGAGCCGGTTACTAACCCCGAAATGTCCCAAAATTATAACCCCCCCACTGAACACGTGTTTGCGTAGACAAGTGTTTGCACAAACACGATTATGTTAATGTGAAACGATATCGGCGTGTTGGCAAAACAAATCGATCAAACTAGGTCAATTTAAGACTAATTAGTTCCCAGTTAACTGAAAACCCTTCGCAAGGACACTTGTGATAACAAGTACTATAAATAAATTTGAGATATATGAGGCCGATTTCATCGAACAGATGTCCTTTTCTTTACTAATATTATAAATGCGATTGTGATTTTGTTTTCTGCTTATTTGTTTGTTACACTTCCACCTTAAATATTCGACCGATTATAATGAAATTTTGCATACCATATTGCCATGAGTACAGAAAAGGACATACGGTACCTTTCATGCTAAAAATAGTAATAGTAAAAATAGTATACAGTTCCCAAGGGGGTAAATGAAACATTAACGTAAGCAAAGCCGCGAACGTAAGCTAGTTGATCTTACATACAGAAACAATAGAAGTAAATCAAAATTATTAACTTATGATTTTTTTTTATACTTTATAGGTTAGCGTTTGACCTCAATCTCATCTGATGTTAAATGATGATATGATCTAAGATTATAGTCACACTAAACCTTTTCTTCAACTTGAGGGTGGTAGCTAGCGAGACGGACTTAGAAAAAGCCCTACCATAATGCTACGGTTTCAACCTACGTCCTTCGATGCTGTGTCCGAACACACTATCAAATAAGCCATCATCGCATAAAAAGGAAAGATAGTGACACATATTGTAGCCTGATTAATTTCTATATATACTACAGACTGTATATTTATACGTTGTGTACAGCTGTCCGCAACGGCGCATATCACGAATACTGAGCAAACAGCTTTGGAGTGTCCTCAATCACTGCGCCCTTTGTACGCCATATACCATTCCATGCGCTATTGCCCATTCGAATTAACTGCGAAATGAAATTGAATGGTGTTGTTCTGTTTATTGTTACAAAAAATTTGGAATTTTATTTATTTGCATAAGTAGTAAGTGTCAAGTCGCTTGATTTTATGGAAATAAATCGATAATAATTAATTATAATTCACATTATATTTTGCAGTTGTGATAATATAAACATACCCTTTATTAAAATAGAGACTACATTTATAATGGCGGCCTACAACTGTTACAAAAATAACAAGACGATACCTAAATATAATAGAACTGCCAACATTTTAATAAAGTGGTTGATAAAGACTATAATGCCTTGGATTAGGCTGTTCACGGGTCTTGCCGGTATAGATAGGGCGAAGTTGGGACTCCCTGAGGACGTTATCTCGCAGAAGGAGGCGGCGGAGAGGGCCCGCGAAGACGATCCTCTGAGCGATCGTCTCCACCAACAGAGTTACTGGAGGGAGGAGGCGGCGATTTGCCCGCCTTCTACCTCCACCGTAGCTGGACCTGAGGGGCTGGGCCGGGGAGCCTATCTCCTCATTGCACAGGTCCGGCAGACGATGGGAGGCAGCTGGATTGTACCCAGTCTGTCTATTAGGTAGGAGCCCGGCGGTCACCTTCCGCCGGGCGGACCGTTGCGGCGGCTACACAAGGTGATTAGCACTGAACGATCCCTTGCCCCCCCCCCTCCCCCCCCAACAAGTACGGTCGGTCGGTACACTGTGGGGTTTTAGTCCGTGCGAGTCGGACATAACCCATTCTTTCCCCCGGGAGGATGGGTATCCATAATGGATTTCCCCACGTTAAAAAAAAGGGCTGTTCACGGGTCATTGTAAAGAAACTGTAATTGTTTCCTTACTATTATAAATACGAAAGTGATTTTGTTGTCTTTCATGCTTTAGACTACTCAATCGATGACCATGAAAGTTTTGAATACAGATTGCTTGGAGTACAAAGAAGGGCATAGGGTACACGAAAAATCTTTCATGCAGGAAAAAAATACTAAAGCTTATGAAACCGCTTGAATTTTCATAAAACTTAAAAAAAAAAATTAAATGTACAAAAAAAATTCTGTACTTTTATGAAAGCACGATGCAAGTGATTTTTTTTAGATCGCAGTATTTTAAAAATTGTGCACAATATTTATTTAAGTCATTGAAACATTTTGAATTGAGTCATGGACACCGTGATATTAGCTATTATGCCTAGCACCTTTAACTTTACCCCTACTCCGGCCGGCTATAATGGGACATGCAATAGACGAAAAACTTTGAGACGATCTAAAGAAAAGTTTTACTTTAAAAATTCGATCAAATACATTTATAGTTTATCATTTTTACTATCGTTTCTATCGTATAATAACTTTACGAGAGCACTATAAAAGTATTAGCGGTATACATTTAAATAAATAAAATAAACAGCTTTTTACTATCAGCATCCGATAAAACAAACATAAACATCATGTACTTTATTATGGTTTAAATTTCCTTTTGCTTAAATGTTTTAATATTATTTTTTACCATTCGAAACCGCTTTTTTTCGTATTAAAATACATGCTATTGCTTTGTTAACTGAAATTATTTGGTATTGTGAAGGGAAAAAAGGCTTTACATTTGACGACCATTACGTTTTTACATTGTCACTGTATTGTCCTTATAAAATTTAAATGTAAACTTTATTCGAGATATGGATATATTGAGGACTTAACAGCGACTATGACCGCGAGGAATTTAATTTTTTTTTTGTGTAAAGTTGCGCATGGGGGCTGGCACCTGCGCTTGTTCTGAGCACGGCTTATTTAGATTATTCAATATGCGCGGAAGCCGATTTCTGTTCTAAAATCAAAACACTTCAATTTTATTTATATGTGTAGTCCAATTGGTGGCCCAATAAATTCATACACGTGAATATGTTTTTGATGTTCCACGCTAACTAAATGTCTATCCGGTTTAAATATGAGCTGTTATGAATTTATCACTACTGCCTAGCCTTTATAATATAACATAATATGTAGCCTAGTTTCTTCTTCGAATTCAGTCCTCTATATATCTGAAAACTACGTTCATATTAGATCAGTATTGTTCATTGCATATATCGTCCTCCTATATCTGAAAACTACGTTCATATTAGATCAGTATTGTTCAAATTATGTGCATATAGAACAAGATAATTTGACTATCTTATTGTATAATTGTAATTCAATTCTACATTATTTTGTTTAATGATTTATGTTATATTTATAATCTGAGAACTGTATTTCTTAAATGCGAAAATGTAGTAGAGATAGTGTCTGAAAATTAAAACTTGAATATCACATTTGACAATACAATTCAAGTTAGTTATTGTAATAATCAGCTTAGATAAAAAATTAACAATAAAATTCCAGTTCCGACGAATTTGGTAAAAAAATCCCTTCACTGAATATTTGTTCGATAGAGAGGTTATTTCATTATTCTGTCATATACTACTACATCCATGAGGTAGCATTATTTGTTTTATTTTAAACATTTAGTACTTCATTTTAATGTTCATTTCATAGACAATCAATGTATTATTCAATCAATTAATGTTTTCGTCTTATAATTTTTATGAATCAGCTCAAATCATTTTTTTCCTGTTAAAGCTGATAAAAATACTTTAAGTGGTTAACATAAGGGTGATTTGGTTTTTTTAATTAGTTTGGTTTGGTGGTATGGTTAATTAGGGTGGTTTGGTTTTTAATTAGAAATTAACAAAGAGATAAATCGTCCAATCCTTTGTAAATCTTTATCAGTAATTGTAATTGCTAAAAGCTGTCGTAAATATCACAGAACTGCCCGAATAGCGTGTCGAAGATAACGGTTCACATCGTCCGAGTAATGAGCGGCATGCGATATGCCTTTACAAATTGACTATGAAAAATGTAAATAATCATTTATTATTTTAAATATGTTTACACATCATTCGAAGAACACGATACCTGTATTTCTTGACTAATTTAAGAAATCGAGAATCAACGGGAACAGAAAACTTTGTCTGCTTTGTAATGATTGAGTTCCGACACCTAGTAATACAGAATTGTTCTCATAAAAATAAAGGCATTTATGTAGTGGAATATCCAAACACAAGCTTTTGGCGTTATACGCGTAGGCGGGCTTTACTATATACAAAACAATAGGACTCTACAAACGGCAACAAAATAAGCATGTATATTCACACAAAGAAAGGAAGTTTGGCGTGATGAGGCGTTGTTCAAATGCCGTGCCTTTCGAACATCACCCTTATCGTGATTACGGAAACATTAGTACTGACAAATAGTATGTGCGGTTCAGATATACTACATGTTCATAAACGAACGCGGTTTCGATGGTACCATTTCTAGCATATTGTAATTAATTATTCGAATCACAACAAAGATAGAACCAGATTTATGTTCCTAACTTTAAAAATAGGTGTCAATTTAAGTATCCACATAAACAACTTACATTGCAGTGGCTTAGTTACGGCCTTAGCAATTTTTAATTCTTCCTATTTTCAGTACAAAGTTGATAAACCATTAAAATGCAAATTCAACAGATTTGAATATTAGACATTCTCGCGCTCAACAACTATGAAAGATTATTGGAATAATTATTTTGCTGGAGCAAATAAATAGTTCACTTATGCAGTAATGTTCACGGTGCGGTCATAAAAATTATTTAAATTGGTAACACCATGAATTATTCCATTATAATTGAATTTTACCGTGATTCTAATATCAAAGAGAGAGTTACATTTTTTTTACCGTCAAGGTGTTTACCTGATCAAGATAATGTAGTCTGCTGTGGTTTCAAAAACAGTTCATACGCGAGGAAGATCACATATATAGGGCGTTGTTTATTAGTCGCATATGGAGATAAATTAGCACTAGATAATTTTAGGAATAAATTCAACATTTCAACACGATAATTTATTTTTACCATCTGCATTGGCAAACAAATCATTACTAGCTTCCGCATGACTCGATCATATATGAATTAAAATGGCATTCATAAACAAGACTGGCGAAGTACGAAACTTTACTTTTATTGTCAATCGCAGCCGCTGAATATATCTAAATACAGATGGTAGAAATGTCTAATTATGTTTAAGAATTTGCAATTCCCTTATATGAATAAACATTTTGTAGGTTTTAGGTTTACATTATTATTATTTGTATTTTTAATGTACTGAATCATATTTCATTATTCCCTACGAGATGTTTAGATATTTAGCTAAAAACACTGAGTGTATTATTTAATTATACCGATTAATGAACGGCTTGTTCAGTTGAGTATTGCCAAGTAAAAACATACCTGTATCCCTCCTCTTATTTTAATTTACATACGTCATACATGTATTATATAACACCTCCACGATTACAACGAATCTATTGACACTCCATATATTAAAATCCATTAAAGCGTGCTTAAGTAAAAGACGTCCATATATATATATACACTTGAAACACATTGTATTCCTTTTGCAAAGTTCGTTAAAAATTTGCTACTTTATGTATTTTCCTTGTACATTGTATCTTTTCAATAATTTATTTTGTAGTTAAAACGTCAGTCACGGTTTGTTTGTCAAAAAACCCCTTGAAATTACATATTTTAATTGAACTTTCATAATATATCTCTCTCAATCGCATAAATTTCAACTAGATGTATAAATAATATCATAGGACAACAACGCTGTGTAATAACCACATCCTGTATGTTCCACACAACCGTGCTTAGGATAACATTTGGAACAAATCCAAGAACTGTTACGGGTCGATGACCATTCGTAATTTACATCATAATCATTCGTAAAATAAATATTTATGGAATGCAAACAAGTTTAACAAAGAACAGAAGCGTACATGCATTCCGTAGAGGTAAATCGATTTCACGTTTTATCACTACTCGTTCGCTTGTACCGACCGGTATTTTAATATTTCCAAATAATTGTTAGTATATAAATAAATCGAAATGTATGTTCATAATTTTAGGAAGTTCCAATAATACATGCAAGTAGGCATGGTGATACGAGATTGATAAATTGAATAGTCGATTTATTTGACAAAAAAAATCGATTTTTAATCGATATTGAACATTGATTCGATGCAATGAATCGATTTCTGAGTTAAACTATGATATAAAAAATAGAGAATCGATTTTTTCTATTTATATAAGAATAAAACCATAAAATAATATAGAATTAATTATGCATATTCAAACATATGATCGTTTTTCATTTTTGTCTAATTATAGACGATATCTATCTAATACTTTTTATCTCAAGTATAACTCCCGGAACACGTCTATCTATGTGCTTGGCGACAAAATTCTAGAAACTAGTAAGGCATTAAAATAAACTCTACCACCATGTTATAGTTTTACTGCGATATTGTCCTTCGCCGAAAGTTGCACACTACCAGCTAAGCATCTTCGAGCAAAAAACCCTGATTTACTGAACAAAGACTACATAATACCAATACTACAGTAATGAAATTTGATCTGCATTCTTCTCAATACTACAATACTTATACAACGATTAATGAACTTTATATGCTATATGAAGTTTACGTTATCGCGTGACGCGTCAAGGTATTTTGCTTCTGCAACCATCGACCCCGAAGTCAACGGAAGCTACTCATTGCTCCACACTTTTAATGGCCGTTTCCCGAATGAAAGCTTAATGAGTGCATATGTATCAGGAGTTATATTCATTATAAATTTATTTATAGAAAATCATAATTGTCTTTGTGTGCGCACAGTGACAGACGATGACAGAGACGCGAACTATAATTTCTTCTGTTATCAATACCAATAATTTCTTCAAAGGTCACACTGAGGTATACATTGCGCATATTTATATACATACTCTCGGTTAAGTTTAAGCAAACCATATCTAAAATATCTATGTTAGTGGATCTATAGTTATGTCTGTACATATCGTTTTCATATATATATATATACTCGTATATATTATTTAATTTATCCTACCGATTTTTATGATATTTTGTACACTGGAAGTTATTGACAAGTTATAAAAATTGTATATATCGTGTCAAAATGAGTATAAGCCTGTAATAAATTAAAATGTAAAAAGTATTTTTTAAAACAAGCTTTATACAGATGCGTTAAAAAACATAATCGGATCTTTTTATAATGTTTATTGCGGCCATTTTGAAATTCGCCATTTTGTTTTTATTTCATTTTCATTTATAGTCATATAGTCATTAACACAAACATGCAAAATTACAAAGTAATAGGTCTAATATAACTAGTTCTAATTCAGATTGTAATATAAATTATTGCTCATATGTGTCACGGATACTTTTAAAAATCATGAAACATTTACTTACTACGCTTGTATAATGATAGTATAAGGATATAATATATTAGGTAATTGGTAGACTATTTAGACGGATACAGTATTATTCCTTATCAAATTAAATACATTAGTTACCTTAAACATTTCATGCTTGTAAGTATACATATATATACTCGTATTTTATTATCAGGGCAGGACAATGTTCGCCGGGCCTAGTAGTCATTTTATAAAACAGAATTAAGTAACTATTATTTTTTTAATTCAAAGATAATATTGTTATCATAACAAATTGTGAAGTAAATTACGCATATTTATAAAGAATATAATTTTATTCATAGGTGTAAGCGTTTGACGACAATCTCATCTAATGTTAAATGGTTGTGTGACATAAGATGGTAAATACGGTAATTGATGATAAATTGTAAAACTTGAGGGTGATAACCGGTTACACTGGCTTAGAATTAGCCCTACCACCATGTTTTGGTTTCATCACGATGGTTTCCTTGATTCAAACTTACGAAAATCGATCGCGATGTCAGAACACGCTAACCAATGGGCCATCGTCGTTTCAATTCTATTTACATTTCTTTTATAAATGTCTATAAACGATAATAATAAAAGAGTAAATAATTTTAGCCTATTCTTTTTAATAAATTCTCATATCCGTTCCTTGCGCCACAAGCGCATTCTAATTTTATACCTCATTTCCTGATTCTGCAGGCTATTCCAATTTCAGTACGATAGAAATCGTGTATGAGGTTACAGGAATATATCTTTACTATACAACATTGCATATTTAATGGAGTACTAGCGGCCCGCTCCGGCTTCGCACGGGTATAAAATATATAGCCTATGTAATCCACTGAAAAATGATTAAAATCGATCCAGTAATTTTGATTTATTCATTACTGCCCGTGGCCCGCACGCGTTAAGTTTGGAGCAACCTCAAAAATAACAGTATTTCTCCACTATTTAATTTATGTTATTATACATATAAACCTTCCTCTTCAATCACTCTATCTATTAAAAACAACCGCATCAAAATCCGTTGCGTAGTTTTAAAGATTTAAGCATACATAGGGATATAGGGACAGAGAAAGCGACTTTGTTCTATACTATGTAGTGATATTACAAATATAACATTTCTTTTAATAATTCGATTGCTAACATGTGTCTGTATTTTTTTGTATTGCAGTACGACATAATGACGATTCTGTATCTTATGGTGGTAAGCACAGTACAAACCAAAATACTGCCCTGGTAGTCTCTCGATCGTATATACATTGGCTGGTTGAAGTCGTGGTAGTCTAGCGGTTTGACCGGTAGAATGTCAATTCGATGTCTGCAAGTTCGTAACCGGAAATGTATTAATGAATTCTTTGTAATTCACGTACATTTGCTAATTTTAATTAACAACGCTACCGGCTGACGACGAAGGAAAACTTCGTGAGGATACCTAAACCTCAGAAATGTTCTTGTAGTATTCACTGTGTGTGAGAAAATATAAAACTATGGATTTATCGGAGTTTGAAATTATGCCCATATCATCCTTCGGGAAGAAGCCTACATTTCTGCAGTGGGTATCGTACAGGTTAATGTGGTGGTCCTGATATACGACAAATTAAAACAGAGTCACTATGACGCCTCGACATGTGAGATATCGTGTACAGATTCCTACCGGATTGGCTGTCCCAGTACGCGACATACCTAGACACGCTACTATGGTTGTTGTTGATGTATCTATAGTGCTCACAATCTAGTTCAGACACAATTGCCATAGCATTCCACCCAGAAAGTTCTAATTAATACTAGGAAAAGCTGTGACCAGTTCTATTATCAATATTTCAACACAACGCTACTATCAACGCAATATTATCTACTAACCGCACTTCGCAAACAAATCATTACAAACTTCCGCATGACTCAACCATATTTAAATTAAAATAACATTCGTAAACATTACACGAACGAAAAATCCTTACGAAAAATCTTTACAATAATCGATATAAAAATTATAAACGCATGCACGTGGACCGCTACTTTCCTGTGTTCGCGTATAAGGGAAGTGCGGATGCCTGTATTATAATATATTTTCGCTTAATAACTATGTCACCGCTATTTTAAAAGTGACCGCCTCCTTTGCAAATGTACCTCGACAAATTCTTTACCTTTTTTGGAGTAACTCTATGTTCCTCGTGTAATGATACGTGCATATTTTATATTGATTGTTCCGTCGTTTCTAAGAACGAAGAATGCGAGATTAATTTATTGCAATACTGTATTGCATTTTTTTCATTTTGTACACTGCTGAGTCTCCCAATGTTATAAGGCGTTTATTCCCTTTCGGTAACTCGTCGTTTTCACGAACAAAGAACGCGAGGTTAATTGATTGCAATGCTTTATTGTTTATATTCATTTTGTATACTGCTGAGTATCCCAATGTTATAAGGCATTTATTCCCTTCCGGTAAACCAGCTGCAGCGGCAGTGTGATAAGGAGTACTTACTAGTTTGTACTATTTGGAAACCGAAACAATAAATTTATAAAAAAATATTAAAAAGTCTAACAACTGCTCGCGATTTTGTACAATAAAAAATGATATAACCATTAGCTGAGATTACTAAATAAAACGTCTATATATTTTTACATTGATTATCATGAAAATACTATTCGAAATGAAAGAAAACTCAGTCAAAGTTTGAATTATTAATGTTAACAGGTATTAGCGATATTCGATTTCTGATTTAAATAACTCGGGGAATCTATGTTGTAAAATAGAATTTTATTATTCAAGTAGCAGTCCTTATTCTGCCCTGATAATAAAAATATATATACTTATGTGCATGAAACGCTTAAGGCGGCTTAACTTTTTCCGATTATTTTAACAATTATTATTATATTTCAACCAATTTACAAAAAAACTTAACAAATTATATACCTAAACCTTCCCCGTGAATTACTCTATCTATTGGTGAAGACCGCATTACAATTTGTGCAGTATACGTTTTTGAGTTTATCGCAAACATCCAGACGGACAGACAGACAGACAGACGCGGCGGACGACTTTGTTTTATAATATGTTAGTGATAACGAATAAGCTTATCGTTAAAAGCGATACACATTTTATAGACGAGATTGAACGATCTACAAAAAGGCTTAAATCGATTATTTCTCAAATCGACTGGTTTAAACGTAATTTGAGATTAATGTTTACCTTTAATAATCTATGGTCATTTTACAATTTTTTTATTTGTAATAATGGTTTCTAAATTCAAAATAAAGTATTATTTTCAAAGAAGAAGAATTCTCAATTAAAAGACGGTAATGAAAAATTCAAGAAATATAAACGTTTTTCTTTTTGTCTCAAAATATTCTCAATATATAATAGTACAATTGACCTTACATTATTTCAGTTTAAATTTCAAGTTAATTTACTCCAAATGGGCTGAAGAACTACACAACCTAAGAATACATTAAAAAGTAAGGGTTGAATGACATAACTGAGATATGGCCCATTCCTAACATTGGCTTACAATATACCACTAATGATGATGAGGCATATCGAATTATTTTTACGATATATGAAAGTCAACAAGAATCATATTTACAAATGGGGTAAATTTGTCGCAATCTCGTTCGTTGCCCGGTGATCATACGATTCGCCGATTTCTTATTTGATATCTCTATAATTTGACATGATTTCTGTGTGTACCATATTTTACTGTATACGAATTTATTTCTATAATATATTAATAATAAGCGAAATATCATTTTATGTTAGTTTTTCATTTTTTCGCAAGCTACAAAACTGAAACTTTAAGTACCTACATCATGTTTGTTAGTGTTTCTTTTTCATAAAATATAAGACTCCCTGTAAATGAACCCCATTATTTGTAAACTATATAAAGCTGCTACAAATAATAATACCACGAAAAAAACTGCGTGTTGTATTCACATTCCAGTGAATTCTAGAATGTCGTCAATGGTATGTATGACTTATACATTTATTTCCGTTTCCAGATACCGGAGCGATGAGGCCGTGACGTCATATAATTCCCCTGCGTGACAAGGAATCGACAGGTGCGTTCGGTTGTCTTCTTATTGACAAAGGCGATTTACACCTGCCCATAATACGGCTGTATATTTTCTCCACACGTTCATTTTGTAGACCCCTTTTTTACGAGTTACTCGTTTTTATAGCTGTATTTTAATTACGTAGATATTATGTCATACTATACGTGTATAATTGGATTCATTTACAAACTAGCAAGTCAAGATTTATGCAGTCGGTATAAGGGCAAGAAAGTAATTGCAAGTTTCTGTTTTTTTTTTTTTTGTAATTTATTTACTGCTCTTCTGTTCGTTTGTAATATGTTTTGTTTTAAATTGTTGTTGGTTGTATGGATGAGGGTGACATGTTCTTTTTGAACAAACCCTGAACAAAAATAAAGAAAAAAAAAAAATATGCAAACGAAAATATATCATATAGAACTTAAGGGTAACGTTAGTTTCTTTTTAATAATATAGATATACCTCCTAAAAACGTATAGGTTCTATTTCTTTTTAATAGTCTATTACTATAAAAATGATTTCCTATAGCAATATTTGGTGAAGTAAATGTCGGTAAACAGATTGTTCAATAAGTCAGTCCCTTTCACTTTTGTTAATATTTTTTATATGACAGTGTTTTTGTTGCAAAATCTTTTATTGGTTGTTATTCAATTTATTATAATAGGTTTATTGTTGGATATCTTAATAAAAAATAAAATTGTCAAAGCAGAATAATTAAATAAAACGGAATATAAATGACTTCAGTTATATTTTAATAATGTAACAATGGTCGTCTCGCCTCACAGGTCCGCCAAAACTGTACTAATTCAAACAAAGTTACCAAGTCTCAAATATATTTACCCTTGAATCTAAGGTCAAAACCCCTTAAACTTGCAATAATTACTTGAAAATCCCCTATAATAAAAATTAATAGTTATGACACTGAGGTTCACAAGCATCTAAACATATATAATTATTGGTTTAAAATAAATTACTACTAAAATATTAAAAAAAAACTCTTATTACTTGTTCAATTTCTACACGTGCATTTTTAAAATATTTATCTTCATAATAATTTCTTCCACAAAATGATTCCTAAAAATTGGCTTAATTGGGTTATATCAAGATATATACTTGTAAATAAAAAGCCCCTAAAAATAACTCTAAACATATAAAGCCCCTAAAAATTCCATCTCACTTAATTACCCCCTACATTAGGGAGACAAATCTCTAACTCGGGGACCCTGACTTCAAACAGTGTTCTCGTTTCTTGTCTCTTTGTATCATTCTGACTTGTTTCTCTTCTTTGCTTTGTTTATGGAGTGTACGGAATGTGTTTATGGTTGTCGGATGTGTATCTGTGGATGAAAATGTGTCCGTCAAAATGTGCTAAATGATGGTGGCGCTACAGTATCAACAGGGTTTTTTTATTGTTCGATTATTTTAAAAACTTTTATGATAGTACACACTCTAAAATCATTAAACGTATTATATAACGTTCACAGATACCTCTATCACTCTCCAAGTTTCCTCACAGCAGTTATTTTAAGCTATATTTACAAAATCACTTCAGGCTAACCATAACTTTTACCTATGCTAGCGCCATTTTAGAGAGTTTTGAATCTTTTATTTAGTGCTTAGAGATGGACGCTTTTTCAACACGTTCCCCATATGAGGTGGTTCTTCTTACCTCTACTCTCAATAATTTTGCTTCGTCTTGTTTTACACTTAAAATAGCGCCACCGCTACATACCCACGATCAGAAATACTTTACAAAATAAAAAAAACTGTTCTCTGAGTCTAAATTCTAATGTTAACTATTAATATAGATACGAAAATGAGTTTATTTATATGTTTCACGCCTTATTTACATAACTTATAATCACGAAATTTTGTATACACGTTGTCCGGAGTTCAAAAACGGTAATAGAATACTTTCATCCAAAACATAAATACTGTTCCCGAGGCATACGTCAAATCTATATTTATTTGAGGAAAGCCGCGGGCAAAAGCTAATTGACAAATAATTTAAAATCAATATTGTCACCGTTTAGAAAAATAATAACTTCATAATCTGTCAATCGGAAATATCTTTATTTTCTACGCGACCTATATAATAAGAAGCAATGCACGTGATATTTTTAATTACACTATTTTTATAACTATATTTAAAGTCCTTTAGTCGAGAAACCATTGTTCGCGTACCATCCCCATTAAACAATAGCTTATGTTTACTTACACATAAGGGCTGGAGACGCGCATCCACTCTCCTTACTTGATACCCACAGATCACAATAGACAATGCCGTTCACTGAGGATGGTTTTCGCTTCAAGTACTATAGTGTCGTATGTGAAAAAACTGCTCGTTCGCTATAGATAAGTCGTGCAATAAATTTATAAAAAAAAAATAGGAAATTGTACTCTAGTGAAAGCGATGCGTTCCATTGTTATCGTATCAGTGTTTTTATACGATTATTTCTCTTGAAATTAGTAATTATTCTAATCAGTTGAGGTACAGTGCCACCGAAAAGGAGAAAGGGGGCTGTCAATGTGTTAATTTTGCGGTATTAATTTTTGTATATACTTAGAATCAATAGTAATAACCTGTAAGCTTTTATTCTTCAGACTACAGACATTTCGAATATTCTCTAATTCGTTTTACGACGACGGCATAACGGAATCGACATACTCGTATATTAAAAGGCCGGAACGCACTTGCGACTCCCCTGGTGTTGCTAGTGTCTATGGACGGCGGTGATCACTTTCCATCAGGTGACCCACCTGTTCGTTTGCCGCCTATAATATATAAAAAAAAAGACATTCTGTAAATGTTTTATGAGTTATAGTAAAATGGATAAGTTATGAAATAATGGGAACGGATTGTAGAAACGTTTAGGTATAGAATTTTTTACAGTGATCTTTCCTACATCGTTGGAACTTATTAAGTTCTGATATATTTATATATACCAACATTCATATTTATATATAGAACGGTTTAAGATATCTTATCTATGTAAATTAACTGACAGAGATCTACCGTCGTACGCGCATCCCACAAAAACTATTAGATAGATTTCGATCTTTATTTTTTTAGTTATACTCCTTCACACTTTTGACCCTTATCTAAAATATTTTTCTCGATATCTTCATTTGATACGAAGGTATTAAACTTTTATTAAACTGCGATTTTTATAGGCATTAGGCATTCAGCGTTGGGTGTTTTCTTACCGTGGATAATTGGGGCAAGCGGTGTCGTGTATAAGCAACGAAAAACGTAAGTTTTTCCCATGTGCATAAAATATATTGTTAAAATAATAAACAATGCAGGAACAGTAGTAGGTGTATCAGCTAGTTCTTAATATTAGATTATCGTGATCAGTTTTATTAAAGGTTTTTTTTAAACATAATTTGTAATACTTACTAGATAAACTATCAGGCACGACAAATGTTGTTCTGGGTTAAAAATTAAAAAAAAATGTGGAAACACATCGCAGTGCCCCACCTACAGGGTCGTAATATAAAACCAGTGAACCTCTTAAACACATCCGATCTAATTACAAAACAAAAATGAACACGCGTTTAACACGAATTGTGCTAAACAGTGTCTAAAATTTTAAACACATATTTAAAATACTGTATTACAAAAGAGTGTCTAAGCGGTCTTTAGCTAAATATCTGGTTTTTAACCCAATCTCTTCATTCAAAACCGTTCCAATTTACGAATAATATTTTTGTTTAGATCTTCATTAACAATATTCATTTATTTTAAGTGAGATTGGTTATAATTATTGTGACATTTGTTTTAAAGAAAATGATGTCACTTTTAAAATAAGCAATATATAGGTTTAAAATAATACGCCCAATTGCGTAAAGTGGAACAACAATATAATGTCAGAATAAATACATTGTGAAATGTCAATAATGACATATTATAGTAGTTGTCATTTACTTGTGAACCTTCAAAATTGTGTAATTGATTTCCATCTTCCAATTATACACACGAAATCCATAATTTACTACGAAACTTCTTTTGCTGGCAAATAGAAATAAAATAAATCACAACAATAAAATGAGAACTGTGAACTTAGACAAGTGTTATACAATGTTTAAACTTAAATAGTATCTATTTCTAAACAAAGGTAAAGCACTCTTTTGTGATCAAACTTTTTTGAAACAAGTACTCGACGCATATTTTTTCATTTGTAATAACACGGATAATTTTTATATGAAATTATAATTTACGGGGAATTCTATCACATACACACGTACAGAAGAAATATATATATATAGATATAGTCGATCATCTGTAAAAACTAAACGGCTATCAAGACTCTCTACTCGTTATCCCTCCCGCACAATAGCCTGATTGTGATTCAGCGCGGAGCTTCCCGAGGAAGTGTACTCGTGTAGTGCATCATCGACGGATCAACGCCGCCGGCGGCACATTTCGATGACTTTCCGTTATTGTATCGGACACTGTGACGACATTTATAGAAGTGTAGTTTCAGTTATGGAATTGTATTATTACGAGACTCCAGATTGATTATTCGTTACGCTTTTACGCCTTAACAGAACTTACAGACTCTCCACTTACTGAAAAGAACGTAGAGTACTTTCCCGATGGATAGATCAAATCTTCATGAACACTAGCGATGCCGATCGTTTTCTAAGAATTCCTCTGTAACCATAGATCTGAAAAGAAAATCACAATCGAATTCAAAAACAAGACTCTTGAACTTACAATTCGCCTATTCTTTTATACTGTACTGCCATTTGCTGTCGAATTACAGTCTGATTATATCAACAACAAATTTTTAATTTTTTTGACCGCCTAGTAACAGCGCGTGACGTGGTTTTTTGTTGTATTTTTTATAATTAAAATGTTCCCCTGTATGTCTTAACGACACGTCCTGTTTTTTTCACGTGAAACAGTAAAAAATATTCCTCCATCCCCACAAACTTAAATTGTTAGGATTGTTCACACATTTATGTTTTCTTTGTTGCAACGAGATGGCGCTGTGCATAAAATTAACAGGCTATCGTTTTGTAGTTCGCAATTAGTATGGTTGTAATTAATTTTTATTAAAGCATCTTCTACTGCAAACACTCGGGTATTTTTATTTATCTCCCTTGAAGCGTTACCGACGTACTGGTTTGGGATTTCTACAAGGATTAACGCTTCGTATATTCTATGGAAATAAAATATATAGAGTTAATTATATGATTCTGAGGTTTATAGTATATTTATTTATCAAAGTATAGATTTAAAATGGCTTGCTAGGTTCGACGCGTCGCGTTTTGAATAACAATAGCCTCGAATAGGCTGTTGGGCGTTGGCATGTGGCGCTCGATGACACGCTTCGACGGCGGCAAGCAGACTGAAAGTTATGTTTTCATAATATTTCATCGTATAATATCCCTGTGAACTTTAGCCAGACCGTTTGTTTATCAAGTTTTAGTTTTTTTATACTTTATAGGTTTTAGTGGCCTGATATAGTAGACACGTTAAACCTAAAGAGGGACTAGTCGCCGTTCAGCTGCGGAAGCACACCAACAGGTGCTAAGCGACAGGTTTTCAACTTAAGGGTCGTAGTTAGCCAGGTGGACTTAGAAAAAGCCCTACCACCATGCTATGATGGTTTCATCGCGAAGTTTTCGTTCAATAAGAACTCCGACTTAATCGCAAGGATTCGAACCTATACGTCGATCGACGCGGTGTCCGAACAAGCTGTCAACTGAGTTGTCATCTCTCCAAAAACTTTCATAATTGTATTAGATGTTAAAAAAGTAGTAAAAATATTTTACAATTGGATTTTATTTCTGCTATTAGGATTTAAAATGATTTTATTATAATTTGATTTTCATGTGAACACAGTCATATGTCACGTTACAATTAATATACAAATAATGAACAGATTCACGCCAAAATTATGTTCATTCTCTGAAATGTAACTTAGAAACAATTTATACTAATAATGTAGACATGAGTTTGTTTCTTTGTCTAAAAGCTTATAATCTATATAGATAGACGTAAGATTTGAATATGAAATTTATAGTCTAAGTATTAAGGAAGGTTATAGATAATCTCAAATAGGGCTATGATACACACACAGTGCAGGACAGAAAATACCTTAAGTGAGAATGTACAAATATTGTGGCCATGTGGCGGGAGTCAGGGGCAGGAGATTTGAAACACGAGTGAAATCACGGGTCATAGCTACTAATATGTTTAACGATCGGTGTCTGAAATAGGTAAGAAAGGTTATTAACCTTAATATAGACAGTATCAGATACTTTAAACCAGCGTAACCAGGCACTTACAACTACTAGACGTGACATCTTCACACGGACATGTTTTAATTACTCTCTTTGTGCTTCTTTCTATTTGAAACGCGGACTCATTACTTGAAAGCGTTGCTTCACAGGAGAGAATATAACAGCGTTAATGGTTCAGCGGTTAGCGTGTCCGGACACCGCGTCGATCGACGTAGGTTCAAATCTTTGGGAAATAAGTTGGAGATTTCGGTGAAGGACAACATCGTGATATGAGTACGACTGTAGTAGGGCTTTTCCCTACTGCCTGTCCAGTTACCAGCCTCAAGTCGAAAAGCTGTCAGCAAGCACCTATAGCTGAGTTTCGGCAGTTGCACTAGAAAGCCTTCCCTCTGGGATTAGCATGCTTACCGTTTTGGACCACACCGTCATTTACCATCAGTTGTTAGAAATACTAAAAAATATGTCTATACTTTGAAGTCCATGGCCATATGTGACCCTGATTAATTGAATGTTACTCGTTAAATTTATTAAGCTCTATAAACTCGTCTTTGGTATTAAATAAATAAATATTAAACGCATAAAGGCAAAAACATTCACATACAACCCTCAACTTGGCACTTAAATCCAGAGTGTGCGGGTTGTTGAACAGCCCCGACCTAATTCGTGGCACGACCTGACTTAGTGTACCGGAGTGACTCGTTGATTAATTCCACAGACTAATTTCTGTTATACAAATAGAGCCGTTACTTGTACGCTTTCGTAATTATATGTCTGTGAATGAATTCTATTTATAACCACTTTTGTACGATGCTGTAAATTATTTAATTGGAATGGTTATTAAAATTTAAAACTTAATTGTTTTATACAATTTACAAATTGATGTATAATTGAGAAAAAAACTGTAATAAAATAAGGGCGAAAATTATGCATATAGATTTGTTTTATCGTAAAATATATTAACCACAGGATATCCCAATATATATAAATTACGTGTCACGTTGTTTGTCCGCAATGCACTCCTAAACTACTGAACCGATTTTAATAAAATCTTGCACATTGTGTTCAGTTTCATCCCCCTTGAAAGATAGGATAGTTTATATCTCAATTTATAATCCCAATATTATTTTATTGAGAATTATTTGCATATTACCAAAGGGTCATGATTATCTCTGTTAGTTCGATAAGATTCTAATAGATGGCGGTATAAGGTAATTCGTTGACTGGATTGACGTCCGTGTATAGCAAACCGGGCAGCTTGTAATTAATATATAAATCAAAAAAAGAAAGTTACTTAAGATTTGCAATACCTATTACTATCTGATGACAGTCGTATCAAACGTATATAATGTAGATTTGTATTTTCAATGTCAATAGTTGAAACTCGCAATCGTATACCTAACAGTTCTCCAAGTATCGAAATGCATAACATCTCATATTATTTAACCGTGTACGACACAGCCTGCCTACCTCTAAATAAATAAATCCGCTGACAAATCTGTCGACACAGTCGGTTATAAAATCTGACATCCCTACTAAACGTGTAACTAGGACACGCTTTGAGAGCGAAAATGTGAACTCGTGTCATGCTAAGTAAACTTCTATTTAGGGGTATATATATGCTCAAAATTGTTGGATCGCTTTTCTAACGTTAAATACAACGTTTAAAAACAAAGATATGAAATTTACTAGTTCACGGTTCGCAACTTCGCCAGTGTATGCTTTCAAGTTTGTGATGTTTTATTATCCTAATTGATCTATGCATCGTTTTAATTTAACATCATAACTAGTTTTTACCCGCGACTTCGCTCGCTTAGAGCTATCCCTCGGGAACAATATTTTTCTGAATGAAAGGTACTCTATGCCAATTTCTGTATCCCTCACAACATATGTATACAAAAGTTGATGGTGACTGGTTGAGTAGTTGAAAACTTAAAAAACAAACAAATATACACAAATCCGCCTTAATAATATTAGTTACGATTAGGATATAATTTTCCTATATCAATTTTGTCATCACCTGGAACACTATAAATTAAGGGTTAAATTTTGAAAACGCTAAGGACGTATCTTCATTAATCGTGTCAAATAGTACCAATTACTTTGTGAACGGTAAATTATTATAATATATATATAAATTGCTATAAGGAAGTACGTTGCCTTTTATATATGTAAACTAGAAATACCCGCTGCTTTGCATACATTTTTTTAATATTCAGTTATTATTATTATTTGATGTACTAAACAGTTTAGTTATAGCAAAATGAATATTGTGTAAATATTATACGCCTTTAAATATCTATACACCAATTTTCATGATGAACGGAACGGTCTCTCATGGCAAAAACTTCCGCGCTAGCTAGTAGCGAGTTACAAATAGCGTCAAAACCTCCTCTATGTGAAACTAGTATTATTGTATGTATGTACACTTTAATATCGACCGATTAAATAATGTTTGAATTTATCAATATCAAGATAAAAGATTAAATTACAAAATTAATGTAAGTTAATTCAGCCACGCACCGAATTCAGCTGAGGTTTATTAGAATTGTTAATCTAAGTAGCGGTGTAAGCAATTATTTATACATCGGCTCTGTTGAGTTGATTCAATAGCTTAATTAGGTGACGGTCTGCTAATCGCGCGTAACAACACCAATAGTAGCGGATAACGAAATACATTAGTTATGTTCAGAGCTTTAGTTAGACAAGTGGTTCTTTTAATCCAATAATCCGATTAGAAATGTTACGTCATTTAATATACACCTTTTGTAGGTGGTAGAGCTACGCTGAAACTTTTACTGGTTTCAGAATGAATGGGTCGGCTCGCCCGGGGTAGTACCACCCTCTCACAGAAAAGCCGACTGTGAAGTAACAGTGCTTGCACTGTTGCGTTTCGTTCGGTCAGTGTGAGCGCCGGAGGCCCACATATATTAAAATGCCGGCAACTGCACTTGCGACTCCCCTGGTGTTGCTAGTGTCTATGGACGGCTGGTGATCACATACCATCAGGTGACCCATCTGTTCGTTTGCCCGCTATAATATAGTAAAAAAAAACCTTACATATATTTCTATGGATGAAACGTGAGAAGGAATTGAAAGTCAAGTGAAACCTCGATCTCATTGGTTACTTCAGTCACTGCGACATCCATAAGTCGAATTTTAACTCCACATATTTATGCACATCCGAGCTCATTAATGGTTCATGGTAAAGGACTTAATATGTATATTATTCCTACAACATGCTGATGTAAATTAAGTTCCATTCCTCAGCGCTTTTATATATTAACTTAATTAATGTATTACAAGTGATAAGAAATAGCAGTGAACGATAAGAAATCGTAAGGTAATGAACAAATAAATACTTTTATTATATTCAAGATTTAAAGTAGCATACGCTTTAGTTTTTAGAATTTTGCATTAATGTCAAAGATGTGGAGGGGTAAGCTCGAACAGATAACGCATAAACCACGATTGTAGTAGCGTCGAGAGCCATTTACGCTACTGAACCTGCGCGGTATGGTACTTCCAGAACGTAGGTATTTACACTTCGGCTTTCTTGAAGAGCCTCGGTTCTCACGCGGCGACCAAATTGCCATTAATCCCCTATACACCGCGCCGCAATTACTCAGCTCACCCGCGCTATTTTGTTCTTACTTAGTTTACATTCAGACCTACACTTTGCATGATAATTCGTAAGATCCTACTGAGGGTTGTAGCGTAATATTGTCAACTATATTTTATTAAATAAGTGGGATATGAAATACTAAAAGATTTTTTTTAATCCGACTGGTAGTTTAAAAAAATAACTCATTCAAACACACAATCTCTTGATATTGTTTATAGTATTAGTATAGATACATTTTATTCTTTTTATATAAAAACTAGCGGCCCGCTCCGGCTCCGCACGGGTATAAAATATATAGCCTATGTCATTCACTGAAAAAATGATTAAAATCGATCCAGTAGTTTTGATTTATTCATTACTGCCCGTGGGCCGCACGCGTTAAATTTGGAGTAACCTCAAAAATAACAGTATTCTCCACTTTTTAATTTATGTTATTATACATATAAACCTTCCTCTTCAATCACTCTATCTATTACAAAAAAACCTCATCACAATCCATTGCGTAGTTTTAAAGATTTAAACATACATAGGGATATAGGGACAGAGAAAGCGACTTTGTTTTATACTATGTAGTGATAAGTACAGTGTAAATTTTGGAGTTATTTTTTAAATTATAATAGCAGCGACAATAGATATGCTGACTCTTGGCAATTTATATGGACATTATATACATAAAGGTCACGATATATGGTAATCAGCGATTCGTGTCTCGTTCGCTTTACGTAATTCGGGGATTATTGTATAATTTTATACAATTATTGTGTAACCTATTGACCTAATTAAAAGTGTAAAGTGATGACGTCATTAATTCACTAATGTAAAAGAGGTGTAAACTTCCGTGTAAAATATAGGACACGAATTATTTTGAAGTGTTATAACTTGTTTCATTTCAATAATTATTATAATTATTTCGTTATACAATTTTAGTAAGAAATGAGAATCCAAAGTGTTTTTTTTATTATTGTTTTAAGTTATATTACATGAACCCCTGGGCTGTTCAAACCATAAAGTTTTAAGTTCCACACAAACAAACATAATGTAATTTTTTTTTTTTTTTTTTTTTATATTATAGGGGGCAAACGAACAGGTGGGTCACCTGATGATAAGTGATCACCGCCGTCCATAGACACTAGCAACACCAGGGGAGTTGCAAGTGCGTTGCCGGCCTTTTAATATATGTGGGCCTCCGGCGCTCTCACTGACCGAACGAAACACAACAGTGCACAAGCACTGTTACTTCACGTCGGTTTTCTGTGAGAGGGTGGTACTACCCCGGGCGAGCCGACCCATTCATGCTGAAACCATTAATAGTTTCAGCGTAGCTCTACCACCTACAACTCTCATACAAATCTCATGAGGCCCAGGTTAACAGACTGTTGGCAGTATAAGTTAAAAAAAAATACCTGATTTATTACAAAAATAACAAATGATGTGTTGTAAAGTTATATGTTTTATGTAAAATGTATTTTTTATTTATTTTTTTTCATTTGCACGATTTTTTTTTACTAAACCATGAAATTTACATTGTACGTAGTCGTAAAAAAAATAAAATTAATCCGCCATTTTGAGATCTGGGTCTTAAAAAATCAGCCGAGAGGTTAAATGAATTAATCGACTACATATATTATTACACTGTTTACCTTATAACACAAGTATATGTTGCAAATTCTTTGTGAATTATAAAGGATTCATATATGTTATAAATATCTAAATATGTATATCGCTTATATTAGGTAAATGACTACTAAGCATTCTAACAATGTTTTATATTTAGAGTACTTCTTATGATTGATCGAGATACTGTCAATCTTAAATGATCAATCATAAGCAAGTGTTATAAATGTCTAAATATATCAATTATTATTTTCATGTTGGTTAAATAATTGCTAATGATTATTATAAAGTTCTATATTTAAAGTACTTCTTATGATTGATCGAGATACTGTCAATCTTAAATGATCAATCATAAGCAAGTGTTATAAATGTCTAAATATATCAATTATTATTTTCATGTTGGTTAAATAATTGCTAATGATTATTATAAAGTTCTATATTTAAAGTACTTCTTATGATTGATCGAGATACTGTCAATCTTAAATGATCAATCATAAGCAAGTGTTATAAATGTCTAAATATATCAATTATTATTTTCATGTTGGTTAAATAATTGCTAATGATTATTATAAAGTTCTATATTTAAAGTACTTCTTATGATTGGTCGAGATACTGTCAATCTACAACGACCAATCATAAGCAAGTAAATTGGTGGGGATGAAATCACAATAGCGGGCATTCAGAGGTATGTCGGGCATTCGTTATTCAAGATCGAGAGCAAACACATGGAATATATCGCCTTTAGGCTGTTGTAAGTAAAACGGTACTGTAATAAGACTGATATTTAATACTGTGTGAAGTGTTTTTGTATTTAAAGTCTCTGCTACTGGTTGATGAACTAACACGGTTTACATCTCAGAAGTGGGATTAGCAACTTAGTGCCCACAACAAGATCTAAAATACGCATAAGTATTTGGTGAACATACTTAGAAAACGTAAGGGTTATTTATTATTTTATTTCGTTATGTTTATCTACCCTCGTGGATCCTTCTAAAGAATATTTTATTTCAATTTCAAATGAGGTGAGGTCGTGATTATCGAAGTAAAAATGAGACAACAAGTTTATTTTGTTGTGTATAGACCTACGGTTTTAAAGTTTAAAGTAGTAACTACGAGCATACATTTTTTTGATACATCAAGACTTGCTAAGGCCAAAATAACAAGTGTAAGCGTTTATTAGATGTGCTGACCCAGCTTGTTGACGAATTTAGCTCTTTTGATTATAGTAAGTTGTTTTGTTAAAGCAATAATAATATATCCGTAGGTAATGAAAAAAAATCCTGTATTAATTGTAGTGTATTTTTTCTTGTAATATACGTTGAGTCTGTGACTACGTGGATGAATGAAGGTACTCTTAAAATGCTGGCGCCTCCACAAAGATTTCGTGACACATGAAACCGTATCCATGGTCGCGGGCGTATGTGCTCGAGACTGAAAAAAAATTGTGGCAGTCTCCGCAGTCGGTTGCAGTCCGGGTGGTCCAGGGTAAGGCTATCGCCACGGGCGATTGGTCAGTCCCGCTCCATTTTGCATTATATGAGAAGGGCGAGCTAACGATATCGTCGTCATCGGCGCTCCAGGACACGATCACGTGTTCTGGAATGGCAGGTGACGCGCCGTGCATAATCGAGGTATTCACCTAGGCACAGAACTTTGCGCCTTCGCACACCGTCCTGTGAAGTAACACGTCGCCGTAATCCCGAGTGAAATAACAATTTATTCATTGAAATATTCGATTGTGCTCTTAGGGCTTTGTATAATACAAGCGATCGCAATAGGTATCGGGTCTTAAATAGTGTAATGCCTGGATTTTGATCCTTTTATGCAAAGAACAAACGGTTAATACATGCCTTCACAAAGTTGACTAATCTGCACGGATCTAGGGTGGAGCGATAAGTAAATAGTCCATTACGCCTTACCAAAATTAACAGGGGTAGCTAAAACTTATCACGGTTCCCTCGCTTCTATTTTTTTAGGCCAGAATGGAAACTACAGTTAAAAGATTTTTCCCCAAATAGGGATAATTATGCTCATTTACTAAAATGCTCCACAAAAAGGTACGCCATAGGGAGTTGCTCTTATATCAATGTGAAATGTGAGGAAAGCGTGCAGTCGACTGTATCATAGCAATATAGAAGATCGTGGTGTTAGATTAGAAGCACAATTTGAAGACTGCAAAAAGTGCTGCTTTGTTGTGAGGGACAGCAGCTGAGGTAGACACTAAATTTTGATTGCAAAAACGGGCAGTTCGAGTAATGTACAATGAGGGACCTCGCGAATCATTAAAGGCTAAGTTTCAAGAATTCGGTGTCTTAAATCTGGCTTCCCAATACGTTCTTGATAATTTAAAGTATGTTCGCAAAAACTAGAAATTGACAAACTGATCGTTCCATGTTTTAGACTCGGTAAAACCAGTAACAGTGTTAGATTTTTTGCATAACAAAGTCCCCAAAACATATTACCGATTTGCTAGATTATGAGTAGTGCCATTTTAAGCGGGTTTTGATGTCGAAAGGGCTTTTATAGAGTGGATCGATAAGTGAACGATGGTGATGTTTGGAATTGACTCCTTTCTGTACACCCACTAAAATTGATTGTAACATATACATATATAATATATGTGTATGTTAAAAAGATAAGCGCCTTCTTAGGGCCTAAATTGTATAAAGTATATTTGATTTGAGTATCTGGTTGATTTAGGAAATGAGGGTACTTTGGTCCGTCTCGGTGAAGCTTAACGTTTAGCATAAGACTGGAAGGTAGGAGAGGTGCCTTTATTAGGGGATAGGTAACGTACCATATAGCCCACTTGGTAATGCGAATGTCATGATCGAGGTGCAGGAGTGTAGTAGAAAATTACGTGGAGATTAGTAGTAGATGACTTTTTAAACAATTGCCCGGTACTATTAAGACTACACTTTCACGGAAGGACCCTCTGTCAAAATGATAAAGTCTGAATCAGGTGTTTTAAGCGTGGAGTCTTATTTTATTTGCGCACTCTTATTCGTGTAAGAGACGCGCATTAAATACGGCGAATTAAGGGTGATCCGGGTTAACTAGCGCCCGGGTTAACTAGCGCAAATCTGTTTCAGTTCTTGTGCTTCGTCTTACGCATTAATGTATATTGATTGTACGCAGTAATGTATTTTGATTCAGAGAGCATTTTAGTTACTCTGTCGCACCAACCAGTTTAATTATGGCCCAAAAGACAAGCTTCATTAGTATACAATTTAAAACTTTTACTCAATCATGCGGTATAAAGCACCCCCGAAAGAATGTAGCAATAAATCTAGACAGGTCAAATGGCTTATGGGATGAACATTTACCAGACTTACAGTTGGGTATTTTGCTAAATGACTTTACGCCTGAAGTGAAGGAGAGTTTAGACAATATTAGGACTAGCGCTGGTGGCCTTATTAGGACACAACAGGTGAAGAAAAAAAAAACGGTAGGGTAGGTATAAAAAGATGGGAATGAATTAGAAGGAAGGCGATTTGGTTAGAGTATAAAGAGGTGCGATGTGTATAGAACAGTCAAAGAAGCTCGAACCTAGAATTAAAAATGTGCTCCCAACGATAGATTCGTGGTCGAGGATATGCCTTTCACAAAGTCTAGTTAGAGGTTTGCGGCTATAGTAGCTATTGATAAAACATATCGTTGGATTCGTTTCAACGAACCCGTACCAACCGATTCCGATTCTGGTTGTGGCGATTTGTAAATTGACGTATAAATTAATGTATTAATTCAAATGAACATTGATATTGTACAATCCAGAAATAAACTAGTTTATTAGAGGCTGGCTAATAATCGATTATCAAATTGGTTGTCGTTGATTACACAGTATGCTTAAAGTAAGAAAAAAAAAAAAAAAGAATATGATGTTATGATAATAGCAATGTTAATGTGATTCTAGGTACCGATGATTAGTGTCATGTATCATCGTAAATAGCTAAAGAATTTAGTGGCTGAAATATTTGCTGGTCAATGTCGTCGACCAGTAAATACCGATTCATTAGGGTCACGTACTGATGAATTGGTGTGAGGTGCCAGGTAACGGGTACCTCACATTTTAGCAATTAGTTCAACAGTGTCTACTGGGCAACGTCATGGACTAATAAATACACTACCAATATAAAAATATGTGGCTAGGCTATGGAGGGATGTCAGGTAACAGACACCCTTAAAAGCAATGTTAACGTGATTGTAGGCTTCGATGAAAGTATTTAATGGCTGAAATATTTGCTGGTCAATGTCTTCGACTAGTGAATACCGATTCATTGGTTAGGGTCACAGTAAATACAGATTCATTGGTTAGGGTCACGTACTGATGAATCTGTGTAAGGCGCCAGGTAACTGGTGCCTCACATTTTGGCAATTAATGTGTGGCACCGGTAACAAACATTGTGTCAGACGGTTAGAAGCGCGGCTAACGGTACCAGCTGCACCGCGCGCGATCTGCGCGCCTCGACACTGCGAGCAACCCCCGCACGTCGTGCACGCAGTCTTCCGAGATAGTCATCCCACGCTACTGGTCAAGATACCCGTGATTAGTGTCATGTATCATCGTAAATGGTTCAAGTATTAAATGGCTAAAGTATTTGCTGGTCAACGTAATGGATCAGTAAATACCGATTCATTGGTTAGAGTCACGTACTGATGAATCGGTATGAGGTACCAGGTAGTACCAGCTGCACCGCGCGCGATCTGCGCGCCTCGACACTGCGAGCAACCCCCGCACGTCGTGCACGCAGTCTTCCGAGATAGTCATCCCACGCTACTGGTCAAGATACCCGTGATTAGTGTCATGTATCATCGTAAATGGTTCAAGTATTAAATGGCTAAAGTATTTGCTGGTCAACGTAATGGATCAGTAAATACCGATTCATTGGTTAGTCACGTACTGATGAATCGGTATGAGGTACCAGGTAACGGGTGCCTCGCGTTTTAGCAACTAGTGTAACAGTGTATATACTGGCCAAGGGCATGGATCAGTATATATACTGCCAATATAAAAAAAAAAATAAAAAAATGTAACGATGCCAGGGATGTCGGGTAACAGACACCCTTAAATTATAAAGATTTGCTGATTAAGGTTATGGATTATGACATAATGTAAAGTAATCTTTAATTAGATACTAAATGTAATGTATCACTAAGCCAGTGAGTTATATTTTTTTAATCGTATGGCTAAATAGTGTCCATTTTTGTAATTACAATTAAACATTTAATTCTCTCAGCCATTTAAAGACGTCGTCGGTAAGATTGATCAGTTTGTCGGGGCAACCGTTGTATTGTCGAAGTGGACATTCCTCGATGATGTGTTGGATTGTTTGCCTTTCCGCCCCGCAATCGCAATGTGCAGCTCAGGGTCTACTTTCTGCACACACCAACTAAATGGCTGTAGTTCTCAATACATCGGCGTTTGCGTCCCAACTAGTTCCAGTCAGTTTTAGAAGCACGTTATTTCTAGATTGCAGTTTCCGCGAAGTCTTTTCAAAATGCTCTTTGTATGTAAGTGAACGGTCAAGTACAACACCCAGGAACTTGGGGTAATGGTTGTGACGCAACTGTATGCCATTAAATGAAACCTTTAGCTCACTCCTGGCTAATTGGTTATTCAAATGGAAACATGTTTCTGTTTTACTTACGCTAGGTATCAAACGCAAAGTTTTGAGGTATTCTGCCAGAATTTTCATGTCTTCTGATAATGTAACTTCCATAATCAGGCATATATCATCAGCGTAAATAAATTTATAGGTGGAGATAGTACCTGGCAAATCATGTATATATAGGTGGAGATAGTACCTGGCAAATCATGTATATATAGGTTAAATAAAGTTGGGGCGAAAACATAACCCTGAGGAAGGCCATTATTTAACAATCTGAAATCGCTAGCCGAAGAACCCAGGTGTACTCTGAATAATCGCTGTGAAATCTTATTGGATATAAGCTGAACAATTTTTGTACTCGGAACCACAGTCAACAGCTTATATAATAAACCCTCTCGCCATACGGTAGCAAATGCGGCAGTAAGGTCTACTAAAACTGCTCCCGATTTACATTCTAGCTGAAAAACCTGTCTCTATATGAGTGGTCAAGGCCAAGGCCAAGGCCAAGTTGGTCTGTGCAATGTCTAAATCTAGCTTGTTCTATAGGTAAGACCTCTTCGATAAAGTTGTATTGATAATAATGCGTGATTAGTTTGATTTCCTTCAGGACTTAAACACCTAAAGATTATTATTTTAAACAAAACGTATGTGACGCCATTATATTTTCTACATATTTCTAAATGAAATACTTGGAGTACTTAACGATTTTTTTTTTCTTACCAACGAGGGACTCGTTGAAAAAAGGATGGCCGAGCTGTTATAAATATCTAAATATGTATATCGCTTATATTAGGTAAATGACTACTAAGCATTCTAACAATGTTTTATATTTAGAGTACTTCTTATGATTGATCGAGATACTGTCAATCTTAAATGATCAATCATAAGCAAGTGTTATAAATGTCTAAATATATCAATTATTATTTTCATGTTGGTTAAATAATTGCTAATGATTATTATAAAGTTCTATATTTAAAGTACTTCTTATGATTGATCGAGATACTGTCAATCTTAAATGATCAATCATAAGCAAGTGTTATAAATGTCTAAATATATCAATTATTATTTTCATGTTGGTTAAATAATTGCTAATGATTATTATAAAGTTCTATATTTAAAGTACTTCTTATGATTGATCGAGATACTGTCAATCTTAAATGATCAATCATAAGCAAGTGTTATAAATGTCTAAATATATCAATTATTATTTTCATGTTGGTTAAATAATTGCTAATGATTATTATAAAGTTCTATATTTAAAGTACTTCTTATGATTGGTCGAGATACTGTCAATCTACAACGACCAATCATAAGCAAGTAAATTGGTGGGGATGAAATCACAATAGCGGGCATTCAGAGGTATGTCGGGCATTCGTTATTCAAGATCGAGAGCAAACACATGGAATATATCGCCTTTAGGCTGTTGTAAGTAAAACGGTACTGTAATAAGACTGATATTTAATACTGTGTGAAGTGTTTTTGTATTTAAAGTCTCTGCTACTGGTTGATGAACTAACACGGTTTACATATATATATATATACATTTTAGAAAAATGTAAATGCGTCGATAGCTTTTATTGAGTTATTACTCATGCAGAAATTCCTGTTCTATAGTACTAATATAATTTCGTTATTAAATTAATGTTACAGTACGATTAGAGACGTATATCAAACTTTTATTGCATGAAACTTCTTTTTATCCCGTTTAATATTCTTTCAACAGGTACTCGAAGATTTTATATAAAACTAGCTCTTGTCCGCAGCACCGCATGCTCTTTTTTCTTATAAGATCAGCTATCTGTTAGTGAAAGTTCCGTGAAAAATGGTTCAAACGTTTTGAAGATAGTAATGCAAACAAAGCCATGGGTAAAAGCTAGTCCAAAATAGAAAAGCTTTAATTACTTAATTATAACGTTAGCTATCTGTCAGTGAAAGTCCCATGAAAATAGGTCCAATCGTTTTGGAGATAGTACCACAGACGAAGCCACGGATGATAGCTAGTTTAAAATAAAGTAGCCTATGTCACCCACTCCAATTTTAACTATCCGTCAGTGAAATTTTTGTCAAAATTGGTCCAGCCGTTTCGGAGATTACCCGGAACATACAGACAGACATACAGACAAAAAATTTAAAAATTGTAATTTTGTTATCAGTATCGTGTGAACGTATACACGATATGAACTTAGTAAAAAGACGTTATGTTGATATTACATACAGACACTTCATTTTTATTATATGTATAGATAATGTATTTAAAACTTCCCTAGATATCTCACATTTAACCTATTAAAAGCATCTCAATTAGAGTTTGTCGGATCCAAAGCTAGGTTACTGGGACGCTTTGAGTTTTTATTTTCAACTAACCTTATTTAATATTTCTGCTTTAGTTTAAAATTATACATTCGATTTAATTTTTCCGCTGTCGTCTCTCATTTTTATATACATTATCTGCTTGTTTCTACGAAGACTTTCACAGTTTTTTTGTCATATTAATGTCATTATATTATTTAACTTTCTTTGTTCCATCTCGTAAACATTTGTCCAATGTAAGTAAAGTAGACTGTATTTATACCATGGATATTCTAAGTTTTGACTGTCGTTGCTTTGCCACGGTTATGACTGGCACATCTTCTTGATTTGTTATTGTAGTCGATATTTAGCAATTTCTACTACTATGATATACGAATAAGTATAACCTATAGGTCTGGCGTGACTACCATCTTAGACCATATCATCATTTCAGATCAAATTAGTTTCTAGTCGAAACACTAATCTATAAAGTATAAAAAAGTAATAGGGAGGAGGCATTGACTAGGATAGAAGATTGGTCGCAAAAAAAAATATGCACTGTTCCCGAAAAAGCTTCCTTTTGATAAAAAAAAAAGTAAGGAAGACATTCGTTTTGTTAAAACCACAAGCATTATGATAAAATCATTTCTTTGCGGAAATTTCTCATTATTGAATATGCAATTGTTACAATTTTCGTAAGTCTCTTCATTTGTTTACATTTCAAATAATATTTGTCATGACTTTAAAAAAAAAACATGATTTACTTGAAAAACGAATGCATGTAGTCTCGCGGCGCGTGTTGCTTTTAATAGAAAGAAAAAAAAACAATAAAATGATGCGTTTTAGGGAGCGTCCAAAAAACATTCACTTTTGATGGCCAGTCTAATATACACGCACCGGCAACGAATTTTAAACGCATACGAGTATATCATGAATTATAATTCTTATAACTATGATTTACATCAATAAAGTTGATATCAAAAATTGTTATTCATTTCAAACAGAATAATATAACGTTTATTAATACCGTCAGAGATTTATTGGTCATATGAAACGAATGCTTGATAGCACTTGAAGCCATAAATTAGTCGTGTACCTTCTTGAGATACACCGTAAAGGTAATAATAGCACAATTATATGCAAGTAACGTTTCAGTTTGGTTATATGAAATAATCTTTAGTAATACATACACATTTACAATGTGTACAATTTAGTAAACATTATAAAATAAACCAATTAAGTATATTAAAGAATTTTGTTTTATATACAAAAATCGATTGCCTTAATGTATGTAAGCGCCATCATTTCAGAACGGCTGCATTTTTTGGACGAATTCTTTGGAAGTGAAACTTCTTATTGGAAGACTGTGAAATTCTGATCGGCAACCTTTTTTGTGACGATTAAGTTTAAACTCTGTGTCGGGTAGAGCATTAAAAACAAACGCCGGTACTCTTTCAATCACCGTCCAGTCAGTATTTGTATGGGTGACCGCCTGGGAACGCCGCGTGGCGTTGGATTTTTGTTAAATTTTTTTAATTAATATATTTCCCTGTAATATAAAAGTTTCACTTTTATCGTGTGTCTTTACGACATACCTTGTTTGTTTCGCTATGTTTGTAATTTTCAGAAGAAGATTTGTATAAAAAAATGTCTTATACATGAGTACGTAAAAGTGCGAAATGTCTGTATGAAAAAGTGCGTATATAGAGAGATCTAAAATATTGACGTATTGACGTTACCATTTTTTCAGCTTAGTTGCCATTCTGTTTCAGTGCATAGGCGTACTCTTAGGGACAGAATTTTGCACTTGGCAACTAGTTGTTTATAAATTTGAAGTAAAATCTCGCAGAATAAACTGTCCGATGTTCAAGTAATAGTAAAAAATATTGTTTAACTCAGACTTTTCTACCGCGATCTGATTTTTATTAACAAACATGATTTAAAATTATATAAATAAAGCGACATACAAAACAAGGAAGTACAGTTCTAATATAACAACGCGTTGTTTTTTTTTATTCTGTTCGCTTGTGTGTACAATGACTTATTTCGTTGTTTTAGTTTTTAAACAAAGGGACACAAACAGTTCTTATGCATGAAACTATGCAGTACTAGACTTCTTTTTGTACGAGTGGTTCTTCCTTAAGGGGTACTCACTGTATGAGAGGAAAAAGTGTTTTAGGTTATACTATCGAAATAATAGACGGTTATAGTTATATGCGAGAGCTTAAAAAAAAAAATGTTGTGAACAGTGAAAAATTCTGATCAAATGTTTTTGGTAATTATATTTTATCCATGTAAAAAAAATTGTATACAATATAATGAAGTTTTTCAATTCTTATACGTTTAGACATTACATCATCTTTTATATTTGAAGCTATATCAATGACTTATAGTTTCCATGTTTTAATGATTATATAAAAAACTGTTACTGCGGCTGTTATACTAATCACTATACCTATATATATATATATATATATATATATATATAATTTATCTATGTATATCTGAGATCGTAAACTCTAATACCGATTAAACACCCATTTGCGTTTTTGCTTTGCCGCGGAGAATGCGTTTGTTATTCATTCTACTATAATTTGTTCCACTAGATGGCGTTAAACTATATTTTATATACGACCGCGAGTAGTCCAGTCTATACATCAAAAACTAAACCGCGTAATAAAATACATTCAAATATTCCATTACATTTGGAATTTGCAACAAATATTCCGTTGTTTTCTAAAGGCCTTGGTTGCAGTAGTTGTCCCAGGAGGGAGACGGTGGGTCGCGAGCGGAATTTAATAATGTATAGTTTAATAAGAATTGCACTAATTATTAATAAATACTTAATTTAGATAGAGTTTGTAGGAACGATGGTTCATTGGTTAAATATCATGTATCCATGTATCCTACCTTTCGGTGAAGGAAAGTAATAGAGTTTTGCATAAAGAGTTGAAAGTATTCTGAAGAATCTTTTCTAGAAATATTCACTACTGCTTTTTTGTATAAAACTAATAATTTCGTGCGATTCCGCACGTGTTTCCTACGGAGTAGTAATTGTTTTCGAGTCTTTGTTTTATAGCTATATCCATGTATATAAAGTAATAATAACTGACTGACAGTCTGACTACCGAATAATTTATGATATGAGAATTTTCATACAACCGTTTATTCCCTTTTCCACTACCTTAGAGGTTAAATTTCCAAAAATCCTTATTGCTCACTTGTAGTGTAAAAAGAACCCGCATGACAATTTTTACGGTCCGCG
The DNA here is from genome assembly GCA_035772565.1 of Antheraea assamensis. Lineage (NCBI taxonomy): Eukaryota > Metazoa > Arthropoda > Insecta > Lepidoptera > Saturniidae > Antheraea > Antheraea assamensis. The sequence goes on along the minus strand of JAQQSE010000062.1, from coordinate 2,515,640 downwards.
CGTCTGTGTTTTGGGCTATGTATTGATATATATATATATATGAGTATGTACTACAATAGCTCGCTACTTCATGCTTTGACGTAGCTTTCTATCATTAAGACCTCATGTTCAGAATCGTATGAGTAGTTCCAGAGATGCAATCTCATACAAAGAAACAAACTTTACCTCTGTATAGCCTCTATATATAAAAATCTTTTGTGCATGTCTTCACAATTCTTCTCATAAATATGCTTAGACGGATTTCGTTTTTTTTTTTGGCACTTTGATGGTTCTTGACTATGGTTAGGCCTATGTGAGTGAATGAGAGAGAACACAGTAGGGAAATCTTCAAAAATATTGATAGATTGATGTTTAGATGTTCACTTGTCATTTTCAATGAATTATATATATGGTCGTTCTGTAAATGGAAGATTTGGAGTCATTTCCTCCTTCAATACACCCATTCGAAGCCGGGCCGTGTAACTAGTGTACAATATTTATGATTGTCTAAAAATAGCATGAGGGTGATTACAGATCGCTCTTTGCCTTTTTAATCAGGATGTATCTGTCATTCGAGCACCCACACCCCTAACCATTCCGTATGCGAGCGTCACTGTTTTCTCGCTCAGCCAATGGAACCCTCTGTGGCACAATCGCGGGCCTATTCATCTCCCAGTACTTCCTATTCAACTGTCTCTTCTATCATTACACCTACCATTTTGAATCGCGTCTATAATACTAAAATGACTATGTAAACCGCGAAAGTCGACCATAATAAAGGATATAAAATATTTTTATATATATTGTAGGATCGTGAAAAATTAGGAATATAAAGGGAAATAAAACTATTTCTAAATTTTCTCGATAACACTAAAGCTCGTCAACAGCTACTAAACAAAAAAAATTAGTGAAAATAAGTTAACAAAGAAAGGAGAAAATTGTACTGAACTGTTTTTTATTTTACCTATGTATATATAAAAGACTTAAGTGGTTGAAATTACATTATGATTCAGGAATTTTAAAATCATCAAAATTAAGGTGGAAAAATAATATTTTCCAAAAGAAATTGTTGGCAACACTGAAGTAAATAAAATAAAAGAAAACTGGTTGAGAAACACAAGAGAAAGATGTATTTACCTGTTTTCTCTCTGCCCATTTATTCATGTATTGATTTCAAATACAAATAATATCTGTTAATAGATATACACATTTACGAAAAAATACTACTTTAATTTAATCAAAACTGACCTAGTAACTCAGTGGTTGTAAACCCTAGTATTAAACCGTGAGATTGCGTATTAGGACTAACTTTTCTGTGATGAGCATAATTGACTGATTTTTTTTATCTATGTGTAGTATATCACCTGTTTAGTTATAAGCTATGCTTTGTTTCAAATTAAACGGTCTTATATTAATTCGTGGTTCTATATTTATTGATAACTAGCATTTACTCGCGACGTCGCGCGCGTTAATTTAAATGTATCTTATCACTCGGGAACAGTAGGTGGTAGAGCTACGCTGAAGCTATTACTAGTTTCAGCATGAATGGGTCGGCTCGCCCGGGGTAGTACCACCCTCTCACAGAAAACCGACGTGAAGTAACAGTGCTTGCACTGTTGCGTTTCGTTCGGTCAGTGAGAGGCCCACATATTTAAAAGGCCGGCAATGCACTTGCGACTCCCCTGGTGTTGCTAGTGTCTATGGACGGCGGTGATCACTTACCATCAGGTGACCCACCTGTTCGTTTGCCCCCTATTATATATATAAAAAAAACTCTCATTCGCATTTATCATATTATAATTAGGGTGTATATCACGGCAATTGACAAAAAAATACATGTACCGACTGAACTAAATTCCGATTTCCGAACAAAGATTCCATTGAAAAATTTAATGAAAGGCATTATAAAGAAATTGAAAATTAAATTGTTATAGTAGTAGTATTGGAAAAATTCCTGACCGTTAGCAACAAGAAAACGTTTGAAGTCATGGGTTAAACGGTTTATTCAATCGGCGAACGCCAACGCGATTGTTTCTACTCATTTATAATCATGCAAAAATGCAGATGATTCTAGAACATTCGACTTTAAGTACATAAATTTAAAGTTCTATAACATTAAATAGAATCTCACAAAATTCAAGGTTGTGAGAGCATGTTATCAGACGAATATAATGTTCTAGGCCGTGGTTAATTCACAAGGTCTGGAATGTTTCGGGATATGTGACAGTATTCTGCTTAGAAGCTGTTTTAATTGGTTCAAAATTGTCTACCTCCTTTGTAAATTTAATTTAGGATACTTTTAACTAATACAATATCATTATTTTTGGCTGTTTAGAATTAGATACCAGTTATAACACGACCAATAAGGGTTGCTCTAAAACTGTGAAATGATATATTCAAAATAGGGAAGAGTCATCGACGAATAAAAGAAGTGGTGAATAGTGAAAAGCATCCATCTTGTATACTGATTCTCGGCTGCTTCCGCTTGAGAAACTGCATACAACAACTATAAAAACTGCATTGTATTTACAATATCAACAAGATTTTTACATTACCTTCTGAATTAATACACAAGATTACATTTGTTTTTTTTTTCATCCGAGCACAACAAAATGACTGCACTTTATCTGATTACTACCTTTTGTCCTCGGCTTCGCTCACATTTTTAGTAATTAATATAAATAATATCTTGCGGAAACAGTTTTTTTTTTGAGACTTTAAATTTATCCATATATAAATAGACACGGATAAAACGTTTTTTTTTTGTTTAGTAAATCTTAACAAGCTTTAGTGTTATCAATAATTATTTTGACAAAAGTTCGTTTTTTTTTGTCATAATATTAAAACTTGAAAAAATTTATGGGTTATGGTCGAATTTCGATTTTCGGTAACGATCACTATGTTTTGTAATACAGTACTGACAAAGTCTGACAATATAACCTTGCAAAGAAAATTTTAAAATAAACAGTTATACTGATGCTTTAGAGTACAGAGAACAATAAATTAGCAGTTCAACAATTGTATTTATTATTCATTCTTATTATGAATGCAGGATATCCTTGATGTTTAAGTCTTCTACAAAAGTATTGTGGCCAAATGCATACACACTGTTATTCATTTATCTATATCTATTGTGACATATATGTTGTACTATTGTATAACTTCATTGTATAAATCATAATTTAAAAAAAATATGTATGTTTTAATTAATAGTTTTATGATTCCTTAATTGATGGAATTTTCTAATCTATTCTTCGTAGTCCGACTGCAGTTTTCCATGCGTCCAAAATTTAAACAATCAGTTCAATTCCGGGCATTGATTACACCGTATATAACGTGTAATTATTGTAAGCAACCAGTCTTTAACATTTGTGTGAGACTTAGCGTAATTATTACCACAAAAATGTGTGTAAACATTTCCTCGCCTTATTACAAAAAAGTTAAATACGCGTTGAATAATTGTTTAAAACAAGCTCGGTCACAAAGAAGTGTATTTAAATTTAAACATTGTCTAACACTTATCTAAGTTGACAGTTCTTATTTTATTATTGTATTTCTATTTACCGGCAAACGACGTTTCGTAGTAAAGTATGGATTTCGTGGGCTTAATTAATTCTGCCGGGGCATCATGGTGCTAGCTAGCACGAGCCCGTGACGTCCCGTTATGTCAGTAGAGGGTACACCGTGGGGTTTTAGTGAGTATGAGTCTCGCACTACCCACTCTCCCCACCCCGGGAGGTTGGTGTGTCCATGACGGATTTCCCCACGTTAATAAAAAAAATAGATTTAATTAATCCTGAAAATGTAGATAAATTAAACAATTTTAGAGATTCACAAGTAAATGTATTTCATCTGAAATTTTATCGTTGTTTCGCTTTACGCACTTTCACGTACTATTAAACTTATACAGCGCTTATTTTACCAATTACATCCTTTTTCTTTAACCAAAATGTCACAATGATAATTACCACTGTTTCTTAAAATAACAAAAAAATATTCTTAATTAAGGTCTAAACAAAAATATTGTTCATAAATTCAAATTGTTTGTAAAATATCTGTGTGTAATGGAACGTTTTTGAATGATAAGATTGAATTGAATGAATGCTATTCATAGTCGCTTGCATAAAAAACTTAAACCAGATGTATAACTAGAGACCGCATGGGCATGCTTTTGTAACCAAGTATTTTAAACAAGTCTTCAACGAGGTTTCAAAATTTTAGACACTGTTTAATAAAACTTGTGCTTAAACACGTGTTAATTTTTGTTTTTGTATGTAATAAGAGCGTTCAATTTTCAAAATGTTTAGTTTCGTTTTCTCTATGCATGGTGTCCTTTTCTCTTGATGTTTAAAAGACAGCATGTAAAACTACGTGGTCGACATATTATCACGGTAAGAGAATTAAATAACTATGTCTAATTATGACACATCGTACACATTCCTCTTAGTTAACGGTTAACGTTCACAAATTGGGTAGATTAATGATACGCACCTCCCAAATTGCTTACTATTAGTTAGAAATACGACACAATGAAATCCCTTGACCACATTCACCGCAACAACATATCTAATTATACGTAAGTCGGTTATGTCCCAAACTATTTAACCGCTGTATCTTTTACCGCTTTTTAAATATCGCTAGTGTTGTTACTAGTGATTTGAGAACTATATCGATGTTACTACTTTAATTTTCATATCGACTAAAATGCTATTTAAATGTTATTAAGTATTTAATATGTGCATGGTTATAGGTCAAGTTAAAAATCTGTCGCCGAGCACCTGTTGGTGTGTTCCGGCAACTGCACTTGAGCGCCAGTCTCCCTCTAGGTTTGGCAGTGACTACCATCTAAGACCACATCATTATTTAACATCAGATGAGATTGTGATCAAACGCTAACCTATAGAGTATATAAAAAAATATATATTTGACTAAATTTATGAAAGTAGGTATTACTTTCACATACATATTCATAGAGGAATAGTGTTTCTAAGACATATAGTCTATCGATGTAAGGCTCGATTCTTAAAGTGAAGCTTAGCTTTTGATCATATATATATCTAATAATAATAAACTCCAACACCGTTCAATTAATCACCTATAAAATCGCCACGTCAAAATATCAAAAAACGAGTCTACTCCTTCCTCAAAAGTCGGCAACGTATCTGTGATGCCCCTTGTGTCGTAGGTGTTAATGGGCGGCGGTGATTACTTACTATTGGGTAACCCATCTGTTCGTTTGCTTTCAATCGCATAAAAAAAGTTTATCATGAAAAAGGTTTTTATGTCATATATTTTACTATAACATATATACATACATGTATATGTAAATAATTATTTAAACAGGTGAATATTTACACAATACCCATTACACTATACGTCAAGTATTATTACAAGAGATAAAATCAAACACGTATAAAACTCATGTAAAAAGAGTAAATAAAACGAAAAGTATTAAAAAAGTAGGTTAAATACTATATATTATCGTTAGTCGTTTGATTATATATTAGGAAGTTTGACATATTATGAGAAGAAATGAAAGTCATGTAACAAGAAACGTTTGGATTTTATAAATGGACGAATATAGGTGTAGAAGATACCGAAAAAGGTATGGATGGATTGTGTGAAAAATGATTTGTGCATAAAAGGTGTGAATACTGAGAATGACATTAGACAGGGAAGCGTGCATAAAGAAAATAGTGTTGTGCCCGACCATACTTAGGTAGGATAAGGTTAAGATGATAATGATGTACGTTTGAATTACTATCGCATTTTACGAGATGTTAAGGTTTCTCCAAGAGAATGATAGCAGTATTACAAAGGTCCTCATGTATATCGATACATACGTTTCCACACACTATTCTCTATTTTCGGCACGCGCCACTTTTAGATAATGTCCATCATAAAGTAAATTAATCTCCGTGTTTGCTGTCACGGTTCACAACAGGGAAACTATAAATATAGAAATCAATTTGACGGATGTTTACGTATACACAAAAGGTAGATGATTACGTTGTCGTAAGGATTTAAACTTTTCAGATAACTTTGTTTCTGCAATTCGCCTCCTATCTAATAAAATATTGTGAACAATGATATTTATAAGTGTTGTGTTTGTCTTTTTGTGACATAATCTCTAGAAGTAAATTATATTAAAAAAATAATACAACCTAGAAAGTGACTCTCCAATGACTGACTTGACACTGGCAGAATTCGTATTTACGAGATGCCATTATTAAAAAGTTACACGTTGAATTCTTATTCTGTGATAACAATAGTTAAACTTTAATAGTAACCATTTGTCTCCAGCAGTTTTGTAAAATATAAAAACAAACTAACTCTATACAATATATATAGATATGTAATTACTTTTTCTGTATTAAAATGGTGTTATTAAAGATTTGATTATGACCAAATAGATAGTCAATTATATTCCTAAGAAGGTACTATCTGTGTAATCATTGCATTGTAGGTTAATTCGTATAAATGTCCGCATAAATTGCCTAGAGCAATGAATTTAAGCCAGCGCGTACTCAGGCACGTAATCAGAAAACCAATAACTCTTCATCCCGTGAGAATGGATCTAAATTGATGTTGGTGTCTCACTGATTCCTTTAAATACTTTCGTTAATATTTGCTACATAACATTATATGACATTAACTACTGATACTTTTGTAGTAAATGTTTTTTTTTTATATTGTGAAGTTTAGAAATAATAACTAATCTATTACATTAATCAAATTAAATATTAGTGCATATAGCGCTACTTAATAATATATTAGAAATCGGTGCCAACCCCAATTCATTGTATATACATAATTTAGAACGTAGAGAGTTTAGGTCCACTCTCGCGTCGGGTATATATATATATTAGAAATAAAAAGGACATGATGGTATTTTTTTTTTATCGGAGCGCGCTAATATGACTGCACTGTGCTTGATGATAAATACAGAGCAACCCTAAAACAATAGGTAGAACAAATTTTGTAGGTGGTAGAGCTACGCTGAAGCTATTACTGGTTTTTGCATGAATGGGTCGGCTCGTCCGGGGTAGTACCACCATCTCACAGAAAACCGACGTGAAGTAACAGTAGTTGCACTGTTGCGTTTCATTCGGTTAGTGAGAGTGCCGGAGGCCCACATATTTAAAAGGCCGGCAACGCACTTGCGACTCCCCTGGTGTTGCTAGTGTCTATGGACGGCGGTGATCACTTACCATCAGGTGACCCACCTGTTCGTTTGCCCCCTATAATATAATTAAAAAAAAAACAATAATTATCACCAAGAGATCTGTAACGCGTCACAAATCGTCACCGTTATATCGGTTTGTAGTACAGTAAGTACTCACCGCCCGATTATTATAAGCAAAAGTCCATAAGAGTCACTTCGACGGGTTCATAATATATATTGTAAGAAGTGAGATCCGAGTGTTTTTTACTTTAAATTTAATTATGACTTATAGATATTATTTATATACATAATTTTCATACCATTAATTCTTACGGATATTAAATTCGAACTTTGCATGGTAGTAGGCCTTTTTCTAAGTCCACCTGGCTAGCTATCACCTTCAAGTTGAAATCTGTCGCCTACCACTTGGTGTTGTGTTGTTCCGGTAGCTGCACTTAAGTTTACCATCTTGGACCGCATCATCATTTAAAATCAAGTATGATTCTGGTTAAACGCCAAAACCGATTAATTAATTAATTATCTGTTAAAAAGATGATTTCCGAACAAATTTTAAATATTTATTCGGAACAAAACAGCAAAGAATATTTAAAAATCGTCTACGAAATTAGAAATAGATTAAATGAAAATCTCACATAATATTTAATTTATCATATCATATTTGGAAAAAAAAATGTTAAAACCTTTTTTAAAGTCAAGTTAAAACCGTCTCTAAGAAGTATTTATATGAAATTGCCTTATTATTTCATAGAAACTATAATTTCGAACAAAATAACAAATTACGATCAAACCACATTGACATGAGTTTTAGTGAATCATTTCTTTAGGAGCACACAGTCTTATAATTTTGTCTTCGTATAAGTCAATATAAATTCAATATTTTTCACCACAATATAAAAACGATGAGGTTGAAAGAGCAGTGCATGAACAGTGTTTATACGTACATAGAATGCACGGTGCATTCTGTGCGGTATCCCGTGAAGTGCCAGGCTGTCGTCAAGCCTCGAGGTAAGGAAAATGTAGTCGCAATTTTTAATAGAACGTGAGCAGGAACATCAGGGTTGCCAACCATACCATATCTACCAATATATTTCTACGTTATCTACAGACATTTTAGCATTTTTTTAATTGTGAGTTGATATTCATACAGGTTAAACATATGGAGATACCCATTGCAATACACTATTTGAGTGGAAAAAAATTCGAAAGAGAATATTTGTTTTTGGAAATTTAGCCAAGCGAAATTAACACTAGTCTCGTTATTACCTTTCACAATTAAATTTATGAACTAATTGCGATGCTATTTAGTATAGAGGTAATCTGGGGCCAGCAAATAGACGTACACTACTTTTCATTTTGAGTAAGTATACCTAAAAACATATAGACAAAATCGCGGGACAAGATTGACATAAGATAATCGTATTTTACTAAGGTAAGTTCCGATAAGGATCTTCTTTAAATATCATGCACTTCAATCCTTTGCATTATTTCAGCATTCAACCATTCCTTCCATTTATAAATGTGTCTCTATCATTTACACCAAACAGAAATATAATTCCTTATTATAAAGTTACCATACGACGAGCTTGACAAATATATTTTTTATAATGACTAAGCGAACTCTGACTACAAATTTTATGAAAAGTCTATATCGATGTATATATATACGAGTATATATATAAGAAAGAGAAACGCATCTGCAGTTTTTTTTTTGCAATATTTATATATTTACCGATTGCGGAAAAAAGTTGTATCTAATAGTTTTTTTTTGTTCACCTATAATTTTCTATTCTCAAATTACACTTAATCGAAAGGCTAGTACTTCACTGGAGGTACAGGCTGCGTGCAGGCTTTTCAACATTTGCCCTAGTTATGATTTTTTTCCCTTAAGGTGGCTAGTATCGCGGTATGAAAATTTTTATATTAATTTGACAACCCTAGAAAAGTGAAGCGTATGATGTGATGATAGCATGCTAGGAAACTAGGTGAGCTGTGAGGAAATGGCTATTTGATGTTGCATTATTTTATAAAATGGTCATTTTACTAGACTGTATTCTGTAAAGACCGTTTCACTTATTTTAATACGTATTCACGAATGATCCGCCATAAGTTTACGATCTCCAAATAGTAACTAATAGACGTGGCCGTAACAGTGGTCTTTTTTTCTAAGAGTACACAAAACATACGCAATATTTCAAAAATTCACACATATATATAATATATTTACAAATGTTCTATCGCCAATAAAATCCAATTCAACAAACAATAAAATCTGTTTAACGTAATCTCTGATCAAACTATCAATCCAGCTTGTGAGACATTAGCCGAAATGCGCAAAGTATTACTTCAAATTAGGGACGTTAGGACTTAAGTTGGAATTGCTTTGTTTTCACTTACGACCTTTTGGTTTTTATGGTGAAACTTTTACCGTCACCAAAGGTCTAATAGAAAATAAATGTAACCTACAAACTCGATTTTTCATGCTTCGTTAGTATCCTTTATTCATAACTATCTTCTATAGTAGCACGGTATATATTACGTCACTGTCTCATGGGAAAAACAGTACAATAATAAAATGGCAACAAGCAACGAGAGATGGTAATCTATCGGCGTTCGTCGCTGTTATTACGGGGTACAGGTTACAAAAATTAAGAAGGAGTCACTATGACTTATACATGGTGGGCGGTTATTGGATATACAACATCTCATGGCGGAACGTAACACTCCTAAGTATAACACTATAGCGGGTATGCGACCTCATGCCGTGAAAGCGAACTAACAAACTCACATTCACATTTCTAATATTGACCCCTCGGCGGGTATTTTAAAGACCAAGGTCTCAAAATGGCGGATTGTGTTAAATTTTTTTGTTTTCATTTCATGACATCGTACATTGTATCATGGTTGAGTAAGAAGAAGTTCGTACAAATGAAAAATTAATTTAAAAATACATTTTACATAAAAAATATAATTTCACAATAAATTATTTGTTATTTTTCTAAGTTTTGTAATAAATCAGGTTTTTTTTAAGCTTATGCTGCCAACAATCTTTTGATCCATGCCTCATGAGGTCTACATGCGTTATATAAATGCGTATGAAATTTAAAACTATATGGTTTTGGATAGTCCAGGAGTTAATTAGGCTTCGAAATTCAAACAATGAGTATTCTTCGTTAATTACATTTGATTAATAAATTTATTATTCTAAAATAATAACTACTAACAGATATAAGCCTAAAGAGTTATTCGATTTAATTATATTTCCATGCTTTTTTAAATCGTGTCATTTTATAACTTGCAAGAACTTATCAAAACGTTTCCCAAATTAAATTCCTCCCAGAAGCCCCTTCACGAATGTTGAACGTAAACGGCTTTTTGCTCGAGAAATACCTATCAAACGAAACATTCGGTACGAGAGTACTTGAAATAACTTTCTCATGGTCCTTGAGAATCTCATTGTGTTCCACATTAGGTAAAGGAATGTGTCCTCCGTCGCAGTGTTGTTTGTAAGCCTCTTTACCTCAACCGGCGCGGCGGCAACTTGTTTTGCAAGCACACGTGCGTTCGTGACACCGCTTTACTTACAAAGGCGAGTTACAAACTGTTTAGGTAATAACTAGCATAAATAGCAACATCAGATTATAATATAACACTTTATAAACATAAATATAGACTAGTGCCTTCTAGTCAGAAATTATAACAATAATAGCTTTTGTCCGAGGCTTCGCTCGCGTTAACCCCTCGGCTGATTTTTTAAGACCCAGACCTCAAAATGGCGGACAATGTGTATATTTTTTGTTTTTATTTCACGGTTTCGTACATTTTGAATTTCATGGTTTAGTAAAAAAAATTGCGTACAATTGAAAAAATAATTTAAAATACATTTTATATAAAAATATAATTTTACAATACCTAGTGCAATTTGTTATTTTTCAAAGTTTTGTAATTAAACCGATATTTTTTTTTAAATTTATGTTGCCAACATGTATGTTGTACCTGTGCCTCAAGAGGTAGGTCTACTTTCGTGTTTTATGGAAATTAAACCTTTATGGTTTTGGACAGTCCAGGGATTAATGTTGGCCACCACTCGATCAGGAACCTACTCCACCTGTCATCACCACATCTGGCCAAGTGGCCTGCCCAACGACATTTGAGTTGAGCAATTCGTATACCGATGTCCTGTACTTTAGTGTTTTTTTCGGATATTCGTATTTTTTACTCTGTCACTCAAGGTGCTGTCTAACAGGGCACGCTGTGTAACCCTCGTTTTATGCATAGTCTCCGTTTGTGAGCGTCCATGTTTCAGCACTATACGTCATTGTGGGCAGGACCCATTGGTTAAAAAGATCACACACCACCTTGCTATGGTTTTATTACAATGTTTCTCTTCATCTAAAGCTCCGACTCGTTCGCAAGGATTCGAACGTAGGTCAATCGAAATAATATAAATGAGTTCAATCCAAATGTGACAATCGAGAAGACATTAGATAAAAACTGTACAATTTACAAACGAGACTTGACAGATTCAACTGTAAGAATTTAATCAACTGGAAAATGAGCTTTCCCTTAATGGCATTTTAATGATAACGTCGCGTCGCTCTTTGATACAGAGCAAACAAGGCGAGAGTCGAAAGAGGTCAGACCCAGTCGTCTCACCGCACGGACTGGCATATGAGAGCAAATAACTCAAAATCATTAAGCATATAACATGTCTTGGTAAATATTGCCGCGGTGTTACAGTGTCTTTGTTCTGTGTTCACTGATCGAAAAGTTATGATTTGAATGCATCAAGGGGCCGGGAGTTGATGCTTCGTTGCGCTCGTGGTTGCCGTGTGAACCATGACTTATTTCTAAACTGTAATCAATATAGCTTCTATGTTTAAGTAGCCGATTAATGGATAGTACAGCGAGGAATCAGTTTTATTAAGTTTGTACATTTTGTGCACATGATTGAAAGAATGAGACTCACTAATTGAATTCAATCGCATTATTACTCAATTGTAAAAAGTTACTAAATCGATATTGTGTTAGTGGGAGTAATGCTTTGAAAAGTTTATTATGACATCAACGTCTCTCTTGACGCACACTTAATGGGAATTATTTAAATTTGTGACGGGTTTTCTGTACAAAATAGTATTATATATTCTTGAATTGTAACTTACACATACACTTTCGAACGGTTATTAGTGTGTATATTGGGTTTTATTAGGCTGCCACGATTTCTTCTGCGTTGTTTATAATTTTAGACATTTTTAGATTTTTAAAACAATGATAGCAAAGAATTACTTTGCTGAACAAAATTTCTTTGTAAACGCTGTTATCCATTTATTTCCCCTCCCCTACGTATGCGCATCTCACGGCTTGCCCATTTTTTCATAGTAAGAAAACACAACGCTAAACGCGTAATTGTTATAAAAGTTATGTTATCTTAACATTTTTATAACGTTATATTAAATAAAAATAACGTGCTAATTTTTTTTTTTTTGGATAATTACCCAGTGTTTAAGAAGTGAAACTAAAAATTTGGTATCGAAAACTATTTAATAGTTTTTGCGTTGCGATGCACAACGACAGACCTCTTTCATTTTGTTTATATAGAAGATTATATTATATTTAATTATACACCGACTAATAATAGTAGATAGTTTATTTATTGCGCTACAAATAAGAATGCAATGTTCAATTTAAATTACTTCACGTTACGAACCATTTTGTACACGAGCATTGTAATTGTTCTCTTCCTCAATTATAGGAAATTAATGCATAATAACGCTGTAAAACTATCATGAGAATCAATTTCTTATGGATCATCGTACTTATTTAATAGTTTATTTTATTGTTCTACTTCCCCCGCTCCGAATAAAGTAAGACCAAATCTTCCCTTTACTGTACGGCCATGTAAATAAATAAAATATTGTCGTCTGTCCCAGTTACTTATTCTTTGTTTATATGGAGATTTTTAAACCCACAGTTTTAATTTTTGCCGTATGAGTTTTCGAATGTTTTTGAAAATCCTTGTCCTGGCAATTACATAGACGAAGCATACAAAAAATTAGCGAAATAAGTCCAGCCTTTCTGAAGTGAAACAGATGTACATATATTCCAGTAATTAAGTACCACCCGCGCTCCGTCGCAATTTTGACAATGTATTGTCGTTCCAAATGTGACATTATAGATGTTCGTACAAAGTTTTAATTTATGGAATAAGACAGTATAGCAATTGTGATGTTACGAACAAAATTGTAGTGTTGATTGAGTGTGTGATAGCCGGCGCGGTTATTTTTGAAGTAAAACTTCCTTACGCACGCTTGACTAAAGGAGTAAGCTGGTGGATGCGTGACGAGAGCGTTACGAAAAGTGTGATTGGGCGAGGCGAACGGGAGTTGAGAGTGATATTTAAGTTAGTGAAGATAGAAAGAGAGAGAGTTACATTTCGTATATTAGTGTAGGAGCAAGAGAGAGAGGTGAGAGCGCACATATTTATCTATATAGATTCTCACTTTTAACAAAATGGTTTACAACCCTTCTTTGTATAAATTAGATGATATCCGAAACGATTCATAAAAACAACTGGCCACGATTGTGTTTAGTATTCCCTTAGCGCCACGATTTGATTGAAGTATAAATAAAGTCCTCAGACTCTACTAAGTCGGGTCGGAGTCACCTTTCGCGTTTGGAGGTGAAAAGGTTGTTTTTGTTTGACACCGTTTGACCTTTTTAGGACGAAGTTACTTGAACTTTGAATTGAAACCTCATTAACTGTGGAATAGAAGCCTTAATGATTCAAAGGTTCGTAAATTGCTACAGACTAAGTTTCCCTTATATTTGGTGTTCAGGGGGACAATGTTCACAATCAAGTTTTATATAGATTAACTAGGTGATACCTGCAAACATTTTCATTACCATCTTAACCTTATCCCACCTAAGTAGGGTTGGCACGATATGTTTTCCTTTTCCACTCTTCCCTGTCGGATGTCGTCTTTCACAACTTTTATGCGCATATCATTTTTCACACAATTCATCCACACCTTTTTCAGTCTTCCTCTACCCCTATATATCTTGCAAACGTTTTCATGAAAATGATTTCCCTGTTGTATGAAAATTATGGGGTACCTTTCATTTTATTGTAACAATTTTTGTTGGCGGCTTTGCTTGTTTAATGTAGATTTTATCTAAACCCGCGGAAATAATACATTTTTCAATGGAAGCCATCCATAGGTTTTAAGTCCTATCGGTTAAGTAGTTTAGTCGTGAAAGCGTAACAAACTCACATTCGCATTTACAATATTAGGTTTTTTTTTAATACTTTATAGATTAGCGTTTGACCACAATCTCATCTGATGTTGAATGATGATGTGGTCTAAAATGGCAGTCACGCTAAACCTAGACGTAGACTGGCTCTCAAGGTGCGGCTGCCGGAACACACCAACAGGTGCTTGGCGATAGATTATCAGCTTTTTCTGAACCCAACTGGCTACTTACCACCCTCGAGTTGATAACCTGTCGACAAACACCTATGAGTGTGTTACGCCAGCTGACCTTTAGGGATCACTCCTTCTAGGTTTACCATCTTGGACTACATTGTCATTTAACATGAGGTGAAATTGTGGCCAAACACTAAAAGTTATAGAGTGTATTAAAAAAATATATATATTTTCTATCGTTTCGCTTTTGTGAATTACGTGATTTAGGGCGATCAAAATTTAAGACGTCTAACACACACCCATGGAATCGGATATGAGTTTTTGGCGGGATCTTAGTCTGTCATGTAGTGGTTTTTATATTTTATTCATAATCTTGTGTTAGTAGACTCTATATTTTGTAATATTGGTAGTGTTTTACGTAATATAGTTCGGTTAGATGCCGCCAAAACTCCATGGAAAGTTCTAAAAAGGAAAACACCATCTTGTTAGAACATTATAATTATCACAAGACACTTAATTGACAAAATCTTGTTACTTGACGCTGGCTAGTGCACAAACCGTGACGGAGCCAAAAAATAAAGAAGAAGGAATCGGATATATAAGGAGTAAAGTGCAGTTACAATTTTCCATAATTACAAATTATTATCGCTCGACCCAAAATGCACATCTACGTAATTACTTTCACGTAGAAGAATGTAATGTCTCGATACAATCAGGACATACTCCTGTCTAGATGTGATTAGCTACGGTCAACGCCCTAAACATTATCGCGCACACCCACACTGCACCGGCTACGCTCAAATAAGGAGTGTGGATACTATACAAGGGTTTCGTCTTCGTGTGTAATTAACACCTCGTTAACAACCTTGATTATATGTTGTTTACTCGACAAGAACGTAGAAATTAGGTATCCGGCTCTTTACTCTGTGATAAACTAGATAAGTTCTCACGGAATATTACTGTTATATATAAATTTATCAGTCGTTAACTATAGTTATGGACTTTTTACAAAATTACGTTAAAGGTAAGGTTTAAACGAAGTTTTTCAACTTTCTGTATCCCTAACTAATGTTATAAATGCGAATGAGAATTTGCTTATTTCTTTGTTTGTCTATCTGTTTGTTTGTTTGTTGCGCTTTCATCTCATAATTACTCGACCGATCATCATAAAATTTTGTGTACCCTTTTTCAGGAGTACAAAAAAGGACATAGGGTAACTTTTATCAAAAAAAAATGTCATTGTCCACAAGGGATACATTTAATTTAACCTTACGCCAGCGGAACCGCGGACAAAAGCTACTATGTGTATATTTATTTATGAATATCAATCCTTAAATATATGATTTTGGTATTGAACTTTTAAACTGTTTAAAAAAAACAATAAAATAAATAATTACTTGCCGGTCAAAAGTAATATCAACTTTTTCTTTCATCTATAAGGTATTTTGCTAAGGTTTTAACATGCTTATGGAAACGCATACACTAAGGTTTTTGAATAAAATCAAGTGGAAGTGGAATGTAGACAATTGGCAACAATATTCGTTTGAGGGTAAACATGTCACATGTCGTTTTACATTCGTCTGAATTGTGGAAGTGACATAAGTGCGACGACACCTGTCAATTAATAAAGAAAGAAGGCGGTATAGAGGTATGGATTTTACATACCAATACTGGCAGTAAATAAATAAGAATTTTATATATTAATTAAGTTTATTGTAATATCTTTGAAGTCGGTTTATTTGGTATTACTTTGTAATAGAATACTTAGTTTTTATGTATTAGTTACAAGGAGGTAGAGCTACGCTGAAGCTATTACTGGTTTCAGCAACTGAATGGGTCGGCTCGCCCGGGGTAGTACCACCCTCTCACAGAAACCGACGTGAAGTAACAGTGCTTGCACTGTTGCGTTTCGTTCTGTCAGTGAAAGCGCCGGAGGCCCACATAAATTAAAAAGCCGGCAACGCACTTGCGACTCCCCTGGTGTTGCTAGTGTCTATGGACGGCGGTGATCACTTACCATCAGGTGACCCACCTGTTCGTATACCCCCTATAATATAAAAATAAATAAAAATACATGATAGGTACTGAAGTAATAAGAATACGATTTCATTTTATAATTTGTAATTGATATATGTAAATTTTCTATTTCATTTATTGTTTCGCGAACTTTCGAATTATATTTACAGAAATATCGTAAGGTTCTTTGACTATGACAATTGATTAGTAATAAATTAATATAATATCATAATAGCGCTATAGAAAACATAAGCGAAACGTGTTACAGTGTATTTCTGGCAGATTATAAGCAGTGTTTTATTGGACACCCACCCGCGCGTCCAAGCCGGCAGGGAATTTCTTTTTACTTGTAATTCTAGATTTCTCACCGGGAGCAAGTCGTCCGCCCACGTCAAAGTTCTCTGTGTTTATATCATAGATGTTGATTAATGTGACTTCAAAGTATATCTGGAGGCTTAATATTGTTATAATGCGATATATAATTATTTAAAATCAAATTGTAAGGCATAAAAATATGTCTAAAATCTTTGATTTTCGTTGGGTCTGTATTTACACTACACTTTAGTTTCTGAAATAAGAACTCGAGAAATTAAATGGCTTTAGCTATAGCGTGCATCGTTATAGGGAACGGAACGTGCAAATGAAGAGTAATTAGTAACATTGATCGCACTTACATAAATGTAATAAAGAATTAATAATATTATTAATGCCAAAGTGAATTTGTTTGTGTGCTTGTATGTTTGTTACGTCTTCATGCCGTAACTATTCCGTCGGTCACCAGAAATTTTTGTATATACGTTGTCTGGGGTATAGAGATTCGGACAAAAAAAAGTACAATTCCTAAAAGATACGTCAATCTACTTTAAAAAAAAAGCTCGCGAGTAAAAGCTAGTATAGAATAAATGAGATAGTAACATTATACCAATACTTCTAGTATACATTTCCACTAGACAAAATATTTTTTTTGCCATAAAATATTAATTCAATTATCTAAAATGAAATTATATAAGTATCTTTAAAAAGAATTCTATGATAATAACAGAATAATCCAATAGTTGATGTTTCAACACCAACGGCCTTTCACATCGCCTACATGTTACTATTTGGAATTACGACAATTGTCAGTTGTTCGGTGAATACATTTTCAGAACGGAGCTACAAGTCTTCTAAAGAAATAAATATAATTTTATAGCACTGGCTCTTCTGGTTCTAAGAACTCGCATCAAAATCACTGTGATGTAGTTAGGATGATGAAATATTTTCTTTTTATGCCCTTTGTACATTAACGTACAAATAATGGATTTATGAAGAGTGCTTGAAACATTTCGTATGTGACGGCTATTTTTTATATACTCTAAATTAATTTGTAAAGGTAACGTGCTATATATTTTTCTAGTAATTTCCCTCGGTTTGACGTGCGTTTTCTATGCAGGAATTAATTTCGACTCTTAGTTTTATATCTGTATATATAAAAGGATGACGGACTAACGGAAAAATGATGGGTTAGCATACAAATTTCCTTGCCTTTTTCACCGACTTTCGGGTTGAATTTTCAAAAATCCTTCATGACTGCTTACCTACCGTGTGAAGGGAATCCGTATGCAATTTTTTAGGGCTGTACATTGATATACCAGCCAGTCACTCTTTTATTATATACAGATAATAATTCGATGAACTAAATAAGGTGCTCGGTTCAGGAGTCCCTTACATTTATTTTTTTTCATTTAAATATAGCCCGTTTTTATTTTATTCAATAACGGATATAAATTCACTGATTGTAATTTTATTAAATTGGTTATACTTTTCATACCTCGCAGGGTTTAAAGATGTAATAAGAAAAGTAATTTACGCAGTAGCAAGCAACGATTTAATAACATTTACATGATCGTCAAAGTAAATCCATTAATCAATATGATTACCCGTTTCGGATTACAAGTTTCGAGAAGGTATATTTTGAATGGGCCCATTAAATCAGGCGGCTTGTACTCCCTCTCGCCCGTTGAACCCGGAGGGAAAGGCGTCACTCCCGGGAACAGTTGTGGGGGACAGGTCGTGGGCGACACTGCACGCGAGTCGGCACCACCTCTTACCCTCCTATCTATTAGGGCCCAATTTAAAAGCGGACAACTGTATTTTTAATAATTTTGTAACTAAGCATGCATTTCTGAATTTCACTTATTCAAAACATATTTTCTATTTGTTTATTTTTCATTCTGCCTATAACAAATTAAGGAAGACCATAAACGATAGACTCATAATAATAAAGAAATATAACATGAGGAGACAATTGCGATCTACATATAGCTTGTATTTTATTATATATACATATGTAGATATTTAGCACTCGACCCAGAATATGTTCATTTTAGCCGGGAACCCACGAACTCTCGACGCATTAGTTAAGCTTACTACCAGTGCGCTACAAGACTTCGTAAAACCTCAAGCTAACTAAATTAAAAATAAATTCGCAAATAACATTTTTTGAAATTTTTTATAAGCTCTACAAATTGTTACTGTATTCTCTCTCTCTTCTTAGAAGATAGACATATACAATCCTAAACCTTTTTCTGTCAGCTTTTTAAAATATATAATTTCTTAGGTAGATAATAAATGTATTGTTTTTATGTATGTCACAAGATTTAAAGAGCGTTTGTAATATATACGTTCAGAATTTTTGTTTAATGATTTTTCTTTCAAAAAATGTGATATGCCTATCATAAACACATAAATCTTCTGGAACAAACTTCTGTAAATGGTAGTAACGCCGTATCACATCTATTGCGTAGTTTAGAAGAATTAATGAGCAAAAGAGAGATGCAGATAGCAACTTCGACTTGTACTACTTAAAAAAAAACCAAAAGACAGACGCGGATAGCGAGTTCGCTTTGTAACTATTTATTAATTCAGTCAAGTACAATTATTTTACGTATCTCATGAAAATACAATATGATATATTTTACCTATCGAGTTATAAGTTTTTTTTTAAATATATTTGTCAATTTTTCGCCACACTTTTTTGTCTTGTACCATAATTTTTTTAGAACCTTCACTTAAATGTCACCATGAGCCCGGTCATAGCACAACTGTATCGAATTTGACAGTTCTATTGAAAACTATTGGACACCTGATATCCAGAAAATTTTGTAACAAATACTATACGCTTTTAACATAAACGAAATAATTATCTGTAATTATATATTTCTAATATTTTTATAGTTTAGAAATATTTGAGAATGTAGACACACGTTAGCCCGAACAGTTACAGCTAATTAATTAAGTAAAATTTTGAATATTAATAGTCTATAATTGAAATTTGAACGGTAATTAGATACATATATTGATGAGTGCAAATATTCGACACATCACAATAAATTAGCGAGTCTCGCTTGAGTTTAATTAGTCTTTCGAGTAAGTACTTAATTATCCTATTAGAACTTTTAGAGCAAGAACTAGAATTTTTAGCTATAGATAGATGATAGGCATCTGAAGAATATCAAAACTGATAAAATAATATAACTTCATAAATGGAATACCTGAATAGTTAGTCATCCTATAGTAATGCATATAATACGAGAGGGTTACTCCCGTCCACGAGCACACCCCTCAAAGCTAGTTGATAAACGACCGAAATAATTAAACAACGCCTGTAAGTGAACAAGTGCGTGTTTGTCGCCTTTTTTTTAAAGCTTTTGCAGTTATATGTTCTTTTGCAGTGTAATGTCACACCACACGTTTATAAAGGCTACCTGGTGTTGTTGTACGGGAATAGTTGATAGCCCTGTGTTTACCATAGACATATAGGTCAGAGTATTTAATATAAAATTGAAATGCTTTATTTTGTTTTATATATTAATAAATTAGTACGTCAATAGACCTCTATACCATTCGGGGGGTAAGCGCCATGAATATTAGCACACTTACTTTTTTTTTAAACCAGCTTACCAACCAACTTTTGCTCGCCTCTTTTTTACTAGTCGGAAGGTGACCTATGTCCTTTTCTGCTTCCGTAACAAAACCTATGTACAATTTCATTACGACCCGTTGAAGTAGCAAATGAAAGCGTTACAAAGAAACACCAAGTCGCATTTACAATGTTAGTAAGGATTATAATGTATGGTTGTTAAGGTTTATATTTTAATTTAATATAAACGATGTCGTGAGCGATTGCTAGTATAATATAATTAGATTTATAAATATTTATATAATTTTTTAAGGTAGTAAATTCGCCTCCATAGATGATGTTATCTTTTAATGAACTTTAGGTTTAATCTGAAAAGAAATTTCGCCTTTTGTAAAATTTTACAGCGTAATCTTCATTTTACTTAGAAAAAGCATCACCATCTCGCCCGACATCAAAGAGATTTTAATCTTTTCAAAACTTATCACACAGACTTTAATTTTCAAATCTGTTTTTCTATAACCCACTTTTTAATATTAATATTTCTTCAGTCAACATGACTATTCATTATAGTACTGAAGCTTAGAAGACTACACATTATAATAATCAGTACAGGTGAACGCACACACTATTATATTTTTAAATTTGATAAACAACAAATTTAAACCAGATTTACTGGCAACGAATTCTTAGAATAATAACAACTATATATGCGAGTCTGATTGATTACCCTTTGTTCTTTTTAACAATCTACGTTCCATTTTAAACGTGTAACCTTCATTAACGAACGTTAAATTACATTTAACTAAATAATTATCTTGTAAATAGATTAAAATTAAAACACCAATAGAAACAACCCTTGAATTGTCTAAGAACAATGTTGACATTAACTATATAATAATGGTACCAGTCAGTAAGCTGCTCAAACAAAGCCATTGAATTGACCGACGGCACCGGCTTCGTTGTGATTGAAATCTCTTTGTGTTCAAACAATAACTTGTATTGTACATGTTTATAAAACCTTCGATACAAATATGGTAGGAGACTTAAGTACAGGTTTAACTTGTACGGCAAAGGGTATCGGGAACCTTGAAAACAATAACCTTGTTACTAAAAGTCGCTCACTTGTCGCTGTGTATATTTTAATAAAAATGGCAAAGGGTCAACGGAAGCCAAAAAAGTAGCCTATAACCATCTATGAAAAATTCCACATCGAATGGTTACAGTCCCATGCAGAGACGTCCAGCAGTTTCAACGTAATTAATCCTCAAAAGAACTGTATATACATTATATGTATAGCTGTTGACACATTTATTTGTATAGATATACATGTTGTTGGTAGACATTTTCTAGCCATAGCTTAAATAGCTATCCCATTCAACTTAACGACCATCGAAATGACCCATCAGTCTGTTACTGCAAAAGATATCTTTCGTACATAACCATGCTTTAACTTCCTTTCTAATTTTCTGTTGTTACAGAGACACTGATTGTCTATTAGAGAAATGAGTACTCGTGATTTGTAACGAAACGTTTCACCAAAATACAAAGGAATTATTACTTTTTATTTTACTTGGCAATTTATTATACTACAGCATTTCATCAAAATACTATTCGATTGTTAGTTTTGAAATAATAACGGTGTTTAATACATTTTTGAAAAATTTAATTATCGTGTTGAATTAAATTAACAGTAGATTGTTTCCATACTATAGACATTTCCAATGGGTTTAAGTTTTATATTATCAATCGTACTAATTAGAGGTCATTCACGTGCTTACGTAATCACTAATGGAGGGCAGGGGTCTTTGGTTTGCTTATTTTTGGTAACATAATCCAGGGTGGTATTTAGATGCGTAGGTCTTATTTGTGTAACGCGCGGTCTTATCCACTGAGCTACCTATCATCCACCTAGTAGCAAACCATTCTTAGTTAATACCTCTATAGGTTATACATTCCTTATATCTAGGCTTGTTAACTGCTGCCCATGAATCAATATGGAAACCGGAACAGTTTAAAAAATACATATATAAATGTTTACGCAAACATTTCGATAAGAGAGCATTGCTTACTTTTACTGACCAGCGGGTGGTAGCGGTCAGAAATTACAATTTCAATTTCAATTACATTTTAGTAGGTGGTAGAGCTACGCTGAAGCTATTACTGGTTTCAGCATGAATGGGTTGGCTCGCCCGGGGTAGTACCTCCCTCTCACAGAAAACCGACGTGAAGTAACAGTGCTTGCACTGTTGCGTTTCGTTCGGTCAGTGAGAGCGCCGGAGGCCCACATATATTAAAAGGCCGGCAACGCACTTGCGACTTCCCTGGTGTTGCTAGTGTCTATGGACGGCGGTGATCACTTACCATCAGGTGACCCACCTGTTCGTTTGCCCCCTATAATATAAAAAAAAAAAAAATCGAACGACCCCTTAAAGTAAAAGAATTTACTATTATTTCTAAAGCTATATAATATTGACTTATAGTAAACAAGAATATTTATCAAATTACTAAAACAAATACCTACACGTCAATGAACTGGATATCGCTCCAAATAATTCATTAATCCTTATTTATTTTCCTTATAGTTTTGATTGCCGTGTTAATTATTTTCATTGTACAAATACAATAGTCACAAGTTTTAACAATACCAATATACCATTCTCCGAATAAAACGCTTGTTGATTAAAAACTCGTTTCCAATTTTTTTTTTTTTTTTTTTTTATCTGGCCCTTACAAACGATTTCGTGTTTTGAATATGAAAATTAGGATTTTTACCGAGAATTGTATTTAGTCTTCATTTTTATAAAGACCTATAACAAAGTAAACTTTTTGAGTCAATACTACTTTAACAAAGGTTTTGCGTTGTGACAATAATCTCATCTAATTTTAACTGAAGATACGAATCTACGTGACGCTTAACTTAAAAGCCGGCTAACTTTCCTTTAGACTAGCAACAAGTTTTAAACTTAGGTGGTAGCTAATCAAGCAAACGTTAGAAAAAATCCTACTACCATGCTATGGTTGTCAACACGATGTTTTCCTTTACCAAAAACACGGCTTAATGCATGATTCGAACGTACGTTGATGGACGCGCCCATCGCTTTCGTGTCTTCTAATTAAAAAAAATATATATATATATATATATATAACGCATCTATTTCTGATTGTGTCGTTAAATATCAATGACAATAATCGTTTAAATATCTACCGGTGCATGAATCCTCAACAAGGGCCCTCCTGATTATCTATCAACAACACAAGGATACAATCTAACGCAAACAGATTGCTATCAATGAATCGTTACCAACAACGGTCACTGTGCGAATAATGCATGATATTGATGTGTTGAGAGTGTTAGGGTGCGATATGACGGCTCTCGGCCGCAAGTGACATATCCGTCCGATAACTTAGTTTCATTGGGACCACACCGAGACATAGGACCCATAGTATTTTTCTACAATACTCACTGCGCCAGCGGCTACGTACGTGTTTGTTATTATTATTATTATTATATACTAGCTGACCCCGGCGAACTTCGTAACGCCTAACAGTCGATTTTTTAATACTTATTCTGCTATTCGGAACCATCGTATAAATATTGACATTCATATTTTTACGATACTAACGTCACTTAATTGTTTTGCCTTCCCGGAACCTCTCCACTAACACTTAAACTTTATCTTATGGTATTAAAGTTCAAATTGACTTTTAAGTATTGTTACGAATCATTTGTATGGGACTATAGAAAAGTGTCGTTTTAAGACTTTTCCAGGTATTTTTTTTAATTTTTCTCTCCGTAAGATCCATCCTCGTACTTTAAGGAATATTCTAAAAAAAGAATTAGCGAAATCGGTTCAGCTGTTCTCAAGTTTTGCGCTTAGCAACACATTTAGCGATTCATTTTTATATTATAGATGCAATAAATAGTTTCAAAATAAATAAGTATTGTTTTCCTACAAATATTTACGCTTACCAATTTGACTGATATCAGTTGAACGGTAAAGAGGTTGATTGATGTACTGCAACGTCTTCTATTAGCGAATTACATTTAAGTATACTAAATAGTATATCAATAATTATTATAAAACAAAGTCGCCCGCCGCGTCTGTCTGTCTGTCTATCTGGATGTTCGCGATAAACTCAAAAACTACTGAACGGATTGTAACGCAATCTTCACCAAGAGATAGAGTAATTCACGGGGAAGGTTTAGGTATATAATTTGTTACGGTTTTTTTTTTGTAAACTGGTTGAAATATAATGATAATTGTTGAAAGAACCGGAAAAAGTCAAGCTGTCTTAAGTGTTTCATGCACATAAGTATAGCTTTTTTTATCACGGCAGGACAGCGTCCACCGGGCCTACTAGCATATACTAAAATGAATGCATTTTTGTTACTTTACATAATTTTTTTTTTAATCTTTAGGTTTATCCGACTTTTTTATAACAAAAACCATAATTAAGTTACTGGTAATCAAATTAGATCATAACTACTGTGCAAGGCCTGTTTAGGAGTACAGGGGGTTGGCTGGTACTTGCACGGGCGCGTGTAGTTCAAATTTACGTAGATGCCGCTAGTGTTTACAGTGACGTTAGAGATCAACGTCTACGTACATTTCAACTACACTCGCCCGCACATGCACCCGCATCCGTCTGCACTCTGGTGGTAGGTAGAGTTTGTTCTAAGTCCGCCTAGCTAGATACCATCCTCAAATCGAAAATCTGTCGTCAAACACCTGTTTGTTGCTGTGTTCCGACAGTTGCAGCACTTGAGAGCCGGAGTCTCCCTCTAAGTTTAGCGTGACTCTATCATCTTAGACCACATCATCATTTAACATCAGATGAGATTGGGGTTAAACGCAAACCTATAAGGTATTAAAAAAAATAGGCCTAAGGACCCGATGTAGAGTCTATACACGCTTGTAGATATATATTATAAGGGCGAAATAGAAAAGGATATTTGGTTCCATTTAGCATTCATATTCCATCTAGTAGAAAATAATTGCTTATTATTTAATTCAATGGTTGGTAATAAAGATTTTTGTGACGAAGACAATACATGTTCGAATGGTAAGACATCTAATAAGTGTGTTGTTGTATCACATGGTTTTTTAATTATTTCAATTTACTTATTGGCTGTAAGTGAATGTAAAATATATTTAGAATGTACCTAGATATGTCTCTGAAAAAAACCGTTCTCATAGTGTACAACACTCGTCTAACGAGAGACTACGGAACCGTATCTTTTTATTCATGAAATCACTAGTAGTACTAGTAGTACTTCGTAGTTGGCGTTATAGTTTAGCTCGAAACGGTCGTGATTCCCACGAGAAGACAGAAGTAATGCATTTACGAGATGGTAATGTAGGTCTCGATTGATTTATATTATTATTCTCTTACAATTTACAATAACGATGGGCGAAATCGTGTTACAAATTTGCAATTCATATATAAATTACTAAAGGCTTTTATGTATCCTGCATAAGTTTAAACGTTTGCACCTTTTTTTTTTAATTCGCGATTTTTTTTTTATTTAAAAATATGTCCACAAGTCCACAAAGTATCAAAGAATCCTAAAAGTACGTGTTGAAAGTCATAAAATCTGATATCGATCATTTATCGACACGAGACGATAAAATTATATTTAAGGGAGCCGCTTTAGGGTTATCGAGGGAGAAGTCGACGATCGATGTAAATTGAAACTCGATTGCGCGTACTTATTATCAAAGACATTCGACATTAGGATGTTGAATCCCTATGTGAGATAAATTATACATACAAAGCAGATTTTAATAAATCTTACTAATTTTATAAATGTGAATATGAGTCTTCTTGTTTATTTGTTATGTTTTCATGCATTAACTACTCATCATCATGATGTAATGATGATGATGAAATTTTACATATAAGTTGTCGGAGCTACAGGAAAGGTCAGGGTAATTGTTATCTATATAAAAAAAAATTGTTTCTGTAGGATAAGACACACCTACATTAACGTAACGACGGCATTAAGTCGCGAGCAAAAACCAGTAATATTTGAATGTATGTTGCTATATCTGATATCAATAAAGTCGAACACGGTTTGAGCGATCAATATGAAAGTTGGCTTATCTAAGTGGTTCATAATGGAGAAAATACTTTACTATCCATTTTAATATAACTCGCCACTAGACGTCTTTATTATTAAGCATTATATTGTGACTGAAAACAAGATAAATCGTGATCATTTGCTAATTCTATATGAAAAGATAGATGCTGAACTTGCACAAAATTGGTATACGATATAAATTTATTGAATATATTTAATCACACTGAATAATTTTAATGAAATAAGATAAATAAATTGCAATCATTAGAATTAAATTAAATCATTGTATCCAGCATTGTGTGCTTTGTGATTTTACTTATATATCTTGAGAACAATAAAAGAACACAATTTACGTACAATAACACGATTCCAACAACAACCGAACAAGATTCCAAATTGTAACCAGTTCTGTACGGGGAATAAATACACTCGGACGCTATATCCATATTAACCAAAAATAAATGTACTAGTAGCTATATCCCATAATATTATTAACTAAATATAATACCCTTCTTAAAAATATTTGTATTATCCAACGTTACATTATAGAGTACAACAAGGGGCAATCATCAAATCACTTCAACTTTTTTTAAATGCTTCAGTTTGACCATCAGATTAATCATTTTCGTTGTCAATTTTTGTAGTAATTATTAATAGACTCTGAATAAAAAAGACACGAAATATCATATATTATAACACATTGTCGTAGTTTTGAAAATAATCCCCCAACGGTATCGACATTGCAGCAACATTGTAAGCTCACACCGTGCTCAGAAATCAACTCAAGTCATTTAAATTCTTATCGAGTCTGTTATTACGTTATTAGATTTCGTTTTATTTTTATTTACACGTATTACATTGAATTATGCGGATTATTAATTTTTTTTTCTTTGGTTTTTTTCTTCATGTCTCTATAATCATTTTATTACTTAAGTACTTTAAGTTATCTGTGATAACAGTGAAAGTATTAATATAAAGAACAATAAAAATACAAAAAAACCTTAGTAAAAAAAACAAGGGAGTCCGAAATTAAGTTTCCAGGATGCCAAGAAAAAGATGCAAAAATCAGATACATAGAATAAGCTAAAATTAAATAAGTAAAAACTAATAACTGTGGCCCTAATTAAATTAAAACAGATTGGTATAGGCCTATGCAAACTTTTTGACCATTCTGATTATAGTTGTGCACGACACAAAATTTAGGTATAAATAAGTATAACGTGCGTATGGACAAATAAATAAAGTCCAATTTTAGATTCTTTTAATAATAGTATTCTAACTTTATTCTGTATGAAACTCTTTACGCACAAGCCAGAACTAACGGCTGTATTCAGGGCGGCCAAAAAAATTGACAAGGACTGTATGTAATTCTTCAATGGGAATAGAAATAATAGTATCTTGACTTCTAAATTTATATATTAAAGTGTTATATCGAATTTAGGGCTAAAAGAAATTGATGTAAATGAAATATTTTGACAAAGTGTATTTCCAATTTTACAACACTTATCTCTGTTACAAATTTTATGTTCTGACAACAATAAGGGAACGTACCCAAACCACATAACCCGTTCAGGAGGGGGAGGGAGGTTTTCAAAGTACCACGCTAAGTCGCATTGGGGTTAGAGTTTTGTCACTGCCAGTCTTGCGCTTTTTTCGAACCGACTACATACAGTGTTGGCCGGACAGGCCTCTACAGCTTCACCGGATTACTAAGGGGAACATTTAAAGCACTCATCCGATTCAAATATAGCGCGTAGCGTTTAGCGCTTTTAAAACCCTAAAGTGGCAATAGTGACGCACATATATCGGGATGTCAGCTGTTTGAAAACTGACAGTTTGTAGTGCAGCATAATTATGTCGATATAATAATGTCCCTTCTCTACCAATGAAAGCTATTTAAAAATGATTAAAACACGTATTTATGAATTACTACATGAAAACTAGAGAGGGGGGAGGGGGATAAAAAATTGTTAAATATGTGACAAGTTGTTTAGTTACGTTCCGTTTCATAGAGTAACAAAGCTACGGGCATGTAAGCTGTTTCATAATTCTATGCTATGTTCCCTAAGTTGTTTATGATACAACAAGAAACAAGTAATAATAATTATTCTAATCTCTATATGCTAAC
This sequence comes from Antheraea assamensis, assembly GCA_035772565.1. Classification (NCBI taxonomy): domain Eukaryota; kingdom Metazoa; phylum Arthropoda; class Insecta; order Lepidoptera; family Saturniidae; genus Antheraea; species Antheraea assamensis. Next base: position 2,486,927 of record JAQQSE010000062.1, on the reverse strand, counting down.
TAATATTATAAATACGAAATTATGTTTGTTTGTTTCGCTTTCAAGACTTAATTACGCAACCGATAACATTGAAATTTTGTACGCACGTTTGCAAGGATACAGAAAAGGACATAGGGTGCCTTTCATCCAGAAAAAAATGCACTATTCCTGAGGTGTTAGATCAAATCTATATTAATCCGAGCGAAGCTGCGAGCAAAAGCTAGTAATTAATAAATAGTTTACCTTTCTACAGATAAAATGGGGGAGCAAGAGAGCGACCCGGGCCCCGGCGTGCCCGACATGACGATGATGCCGCAGATCACCGAGGCGGCTATCAATGATAATCTCAAGCGGAGATACAAACACGACCTCGTATATGTATCCTTTCTAAAATCGTATTTTTTTTTAATATCGGTTTATACCATAAATCTATTTTCATCATCACAGTAAATTATCTCATTATTTTATGACTTCAAACGAGCAATTCTTGTATATAGACTGCGGTGTTTGGAATGTGATTGATGTCATATACTGGTAGATGAGGCGCACAACTGTATCTTCCGTTGTGTGATTTAGGACTGCAGTGCTTTTGAGTTTAATTATACATCGAATGCAACCTTTTAAAAATATATGAATTGCACGCCGTTTAATAAATACCACATGATGTATATTTTTTTAATCAAAGACTGTATCTTGGAGTTTTTGGCGGGAGCTTAGTCTGTCATGTAGTGGTTTTTATATTTTATTCATAATCTTGTGTTATTAGACTCTATATTATATAATATTGGTGGTGTTTTACGTAATATAGTTCGATTATTACGCACAAGCGGAGTGGATGGGAAATAATACCACGGAGCATGCTTTTTGAGATGCCACCAAAACTCCATGGAAAGTTCTAACAAGGGAGCCGCCATCTTGTTAGAACATTAAAATGATAACAAGACACTTATTTGGCAAAATCTTGTAACTTGACGCTGGCTAGTGCACAAACCGTGTCGAAGCCAAAAAATAAAGGAGAAGGAGGAGACTGTATCTTGTTTGCAATATGCTTATTAATATAATAAATGCGAAAGTAAATTTGTTTATTTCTTTGTAATGTTTTCACATCTTAAGTGCTCAATCGAGTATCACGTAATTTTGCATAGACATTCTCAGCATTACAGAAAACGACATAGGATGCTTTAATCCAGAAAAGGTACTGTTCTATGGAGAGACAGGTCAAATCTACATTAATGTGTGTAAAGCCACGAACAGAAAATAGTTATTAATACACAAGATACGAATGCACTGGTCGAGCACTCTTTTAATGCCAATTTAACAATAATATAAGCCTTATCTCGTGTATTATAATATAATTTCTTCTGAAGACATATTCTTCTCCTACCGATGTCAAAGTAACATAGTATTCTGAATAGAATAGTTACAATTATAAATATTTATTAGAGTTTCCTTAACGTATTATATAGACATACACGGGTTCTATTCTAGTCGCGGTGAATCCATACAAGGAACTGGGATGTTACACAACGGTAAGTTGTTTTCATTTAATATCTCTGTCGTTAACAATCGTTTATAGTATTCTAGCAAAAAATCGGCAACAACAAGGGCTTTTTTTAACGGTAGGAAATCCATCTTATATACTCTCTCGCTGGTACTACTGTACAATTTTTTTGTACTCGTCTTGGAAAATAAATAAATTGTTTATTTTTGTTGTAGCTTAGCTTCAGTATCAAATTATAAGTTTAATGTATTTTGGTTACAATAAATGTTTGTCTAGTTCTACAGGCACAGCGATAATATATTTTAAAATCTTCTCACCATTACATATGTTAGTCCAGGAAAAAATCGTATAGATATTTCAAATAAAACTTCTACTTTAAAAGTCGTATAGAAATAGCGTATATCAGATTCCTTTGTCCCAAATAAGGTAGCATCAAAGCCTGTGAACAAATATTTATGTCACTCAAACACGGCAGGGTTTGAAGTTCGGTTGTGACGTTGATAAAATGGCTACCGGACAGGTTTATATGTGTTTACAGGAGGACATGCAGAACTACAGGAACAAAGCTTTCGGCGCGATGCCGCCGCACGTGTTTGCGTTGGCAGAGTCGGCGTACAGTTCGCTACGAGTAAGCAGATTCAATTATATATTGTAACATTTGGGAATTTTATTACGGCGTGTATTGATTTTATCTTTTTAAATGAATAACACTTTAAGTGAAGTTTAAGTGAAGTCCGCCTGTCTCATTTACATATTGCTTATAAGATCTTTCTTAATGTTGATTATATTACCCTGATTTAAAATTCATTTATTGAAGTTATACTTTTTTTGGCGCGTTAGGGAAAAATGATGAGAGTAATTTTTTAAGATCCGTGCGCGCACTCTGTCACTAAAAACCGACACCCTGAAGTTAGCTATAGTCAACATTTTATTCAAAAAAGTATGTATGTATTAAATACCTTTAGAATAAGGCGAAAGATAACAATTTTGAAAAGATTTTCATCTTGTTGCGCCAAAGAAGTATAACTTTTAACGCGTATACAATAAGTACACACTACAGTTTTCTTTTTAATTAAATTTTGTGTGTTCAGTTTTTTGTTGATTTTTTTTTTATATATTATAGGGGGCAAACGAACAGGTGGGTCACCTGATGGTAAGTGATCACCGCCGTCCATAGACACTAGCAACACCAGGGGAGTCGCAAGTGCGTTGCCGGCCTTTTAATATATGTGGGCCTCCGGCGCTCTCACTGACCGAATTAAACACAACATTGCAAGCACTGTTACTTCACGTCGATTTTCTGTGAGAGGGGGGTGGTACTACCCCTGGCGAACTGACCCATTCATGCTGAAACCAGTAATAGCTTCAGGGTAGCTCTACCACCTATTATAAATTTCACCTATTATGAATTTCAGTAAAAGAATGAGTAATGATAATACTGAGTAACCGCAGTCCGTGATTCATTAGTCTAGATGACTTATCACTATTAGTAATCTACGTTGTCATGTTACAGGGACAAATACATAATCTGCTTTATCTGTGTAATCATTAACATGGAATACCATCGTAATCAGCTAACATTAATCCGTTTGTGGATTAATTATTAACCCTTAAATGCATAGTGTCGCAATAATGATACACTGTTTCCAATTTTCAAGTAACTGCTAACCCGCTCATTTTGCGTGATATTTAGATTTACGAATGCTTTGTACTGCATGATGTATCATTTTGGAAAAAATAAACTGAACTAAACTGAAAACAATGTATATTTTCTTGTTTTGTTTTTTATATAAACCTGTATAATAGTCCACATACTATATAATTGTTTGGGTAAAAATGTAGAAATTAGGCATTTAAGGGTTAAAGATTTTGCAGTTATACCCGAGATTAAACTGTACTAATGTGATCGCATAAATATTTAAGAAATGTTCTCAAAGAAAAATCGAAAACAGATTAAAAATACAAACGTGTCATTGGAACTGTTTCATTTTCTGAAGTTTACCTGTTAAATAACCTCTAAGTCTCCTTTCACATATGATAGTTACTATAGAGTCTTATTTTTAGAATGGAGAAAAGAACCAATCGGTTGTGATATCGGGTGAGAGTGGTGCGGGCAAGACTGAAACCACGAAGCTGATATTGCAGTACTTATGTGCAGCGGGCGGACAAGCCTCGTGGGCGGAACAACAAATACTCGAAGCGAATACTGTTCTCGAAGCGTTTGGTAATACTTCGAAGTCTTCCTAATTTAATTTAAATTTTATAGTCTTTTGTTTATGGGCAATAATAATAGAAATGGTTTGATTACATTAAAAAGTGGTAAAGATATAAAAAAGATATAAAGCAACTGTTTTTGCTACAAAATATATCAAAAGTGAACAAATTATCAAATGAATATTCGACTCTGCGGTTAACTGTAATAGTAACGGTTCATACTATACTTCGGTTTTGAAAATCATAACCTAGCGTTGTATTTCGACTGATAAAATAAAGCTACTTACCTAACGAAGTTGTAAGTATTATTACCATAAAAGAAGACACAATTAAGCCTTTATTAATAATAGTTAAATTCTAAAAACTCGTGGAATTCCCTCTCTAGATTTAGCGTGTTCACCATTTTAGACTACATCGTCATTTAACATCAGATGAGATTTAGATTGAACGCTGAAACCTATAAAGTAACAAAATAATAATAATAATAATAATTCAATTTTATATATCTGGCTTCTTAGTAAATTAAAAGCATATATACATAAAGATGTCTAATGCCCGGTTTCTGAAGCATTTTTAACTGTAGTTTATCTGTTTAATAGCGCTATCGGTTCGATAACTTGTCAAATTGGGTTTCTGAATACAAAATGACACGAGAAATGTCAGTCTACGTCTCATTCTGTATTCAGAAACTGACAGTTAAACGCCGCTTGTCTTATGGATAACGTTATTGAATCAATAGCTATTGATAGTTTAACTGACGGCTTCAGAAACCGGGCATAAATCACACAGGTAATGCCAAAACCGTACGCAATGATAACTCATCGCGGTTCGGCAAGTTCGTTGAAGTTCGGTTAGACCATCGCGGCGGCATCAGAGGTGCAGTGCTCCGGGACTTTCTGCTAGAGCGCGCCCGTATCACAGGCCCGGCTCCTAGAGAGACAAATTACCATGTTTTCTACCAACTCGTCGAGGGTGCGAAGGTGAGCAGTTTTACCAATCAACGTTTTTACCATGACATTTCATAAAAGCCTTATAAATTGCCCTAGCCAGTAGTTTACAATACTTCAAATAGTGCACCCTCTTTTTATTTTAACAAGGGACGATAGAGGTTTTGTTCTATGAAGGTTAATAAAAAAAATACTTGAAAAAAGTAATCATTTTAACTTCGAGAATTTTCCTTTTGAAGCAGTCAAATAGGGGATCTTATAAATTGCATAGAAATACATTATGTGTGTGTATGTATTTTGGTTTGGGATCTCAGTACATTAGTCATCACAATTTGTATATATGCATGTCTCAAGTACCGAAATATATTGATCAGATGTATATGATTTATGGGGTATTGCAGCACAATGCAGAACTTCGGAACACGCTAAGATTGCGAGAGGGCGTACTATTTAAATACCTGCGGTCTGAGGATGACGAGGCACTCAAGAGTCGCGCCGGGGAGCAAGGCAAACTGGAAGCACTTCAATTGGCATTGACAGTGCTTCAGGTGCCGCCGCACATGTGCGAGGGCTTGTTCAAAGTACTCGCGGCGGTTTTGTGGCTCGGGAACGTGCAATTTCAGGTAATTTGACGCTCTTTTTTTTTACGAAAAATACAATTTCATTTATTCTGCTACCTTCACAATATTAACGAATTTTTTTCCGTCCCACTTGGTGAGAAAACTCTGCTACCTATAATTCGTAACACTGTTGTAATAGATACATTATATAGGTACTAGCGTTTCAATGAAATGTTTTCCATCTGGTTGTTAAAAGAGTAACTGCGATAAGTTAGTAGGCACAGTGTGAGTGCCAGTCTCACAAGATTCAATGAAGAGGTAGCTGGAAATACACGCATATAAATACTTTAAATGCTATAAACAAAGGGATTAAATAAACTTGAAGCTCGTGTAACTGTTAGTGAAAGTGTTGTCTGCAACGTCGCCGAGCAACGCGACGCGACGACATCGTTTATCTCCGGCCAGTCTGACGTGCCACGTCAGATGTCATAGGGCTGCTGCGAATTTTAGTAACGACTTTTTTTTTTTAAGTAACAACGTGATCTGCTTTGAATAATTAACAAAATTGAATCATCCTACTCGAGTCGATGACGCTGAATCGGATTTACTCGGTTCCGTTCAACGTTAATCGTCGGCGGGTCGGTGACGCACTGAATCGTGTATACCTGGCTCCAGTCGTCATCAAACATGTTTGCTCTCTGACAGAGAGTGCACCGATGAAATCGAAAGTTTTCAATTCTGTTATGTGGACATAAGCACACACCCACATTTATATATATAAATAAATTATTAACACTCTCGTTGACAAAAAAATATTTCCGAAGCACTTTTTTGAATTTGTGTTCCAAATTATTTTCTATATGATATATCGGATCAATTAGTTTGTTAGTTATTTCATTAAAGTAATATAAAAGGCGTAATTTTGATTTCCGGTGTCTTCCCTATAATAAGATCGTTCAAGTATCACATAACCCTCAAGAGATTATGGGGGGTTTCCTATGATTTGCTTATTTTTGATGGCATGGAGGGCGGGGGTCTGAATAACGTTGACGTAAACAATATTAACTACTTTTTTTTTATTTGAAAAGTTTGTAAAAAAACACAATAATTTTGTAAAAATTATGGTAATACCTACTTGCTTAAGCATAGGAGGGGGTGTCTTACTATCAAATTAATTGCTTACATCTGCTCACAAATGTAAGAGTGGGGTCAAAAATAACTAAAATTCCGCCTACGTACCTAACAGTTAAACGGTCCTTAATTTTGGAACCTAAAAATAATTTGTATTATTTAAAAACTACAATTTTTACTCTTTCATACACTGAACCGCAACTAGTTTTAATCCATTTCTCGTAATGAACCCAAGGTAGACGGTATTTTTTTTTGGCAACCAATCTTCTACTATATTATTACTTTATTACTGCCTTTGTTGAGTAGGACATTACGAGTTTCATGCGATAATTTCAGTTAACTAACAAGATGGTGGCCGTCTTGTTAGAACTTTCCAGAGAGTTTTTATGGCAAGTCAGAATCCATGATCCGTGGCATTATTTCTCATCCACTTATCTACAATAACCAAACTATATTAGGTAAAACGCCATCTTCTTTTTCTCCTTACCCTTATTCCACCTAAGTAGGGTCGGTACAACATGTTTACCATGTTGTGATGTATGATTTGGCTTAATATTTACGATCGGCCGCACGCGCTTGACATCAACCCTCCTTGGTATTATTTTGTAGTACAACTATATGTGAGAAAAATATGTAACTATTGATTATCGTAAAACGCCACCAGTATTACAAAATATAGAGCCAAACAGTGCAAGATTCTGAATTAAATATAAAATCCACTACATGACATTCCAAGATGCCGTCAAAAACTCCCGCCTAGAAGTATTATATAATCAATATTATGTTTAACATTTAAGGTGAAATGTAATATTATTAATTTCAGGATGTAGACGGCGAGCGTACAGCCCTAGCGCCGGAGGATACGGAAGCGGTGGACGCGGTCGCCAACTTACTAGGGCTGGCGCCGCCAACCGCGCAACGCGTTCTCTTAGAACGACAGATTAATGTCCGCGGCAACGTCACTGATATACCGCTTCGACTACACGAGGTGGGTAATGAATGTTTGTGTATGTAATTATGTCGTAATATACTGGAACGGTACACGTGCCCGAGACTGTGGCCTGAAAAAACACTGGGTCTTTGTTCGTATTTAATCTCTTTCGTTCTGGTAGTTTGCCTTCTATAGCAACTAATGGAGATTTTTTTTATATCTGTGTCAGGTACATTTACAAGTAACTTACAATCTTATTAATGGTAAAATTTTGGACTTCGACCACGGTGTATAAAAATAGAAAAACTTAAAAAATGTATGCATCTTATTTTTGTTCTTCTTCTTCTTACATTTATTCCACTTAAGTATATATATACAAGGCACAACATGTTTGTCATCTTGTGTTGTATGATTTGGCTTAATTTTTACGACTAGCCGCGCGCGCCTGATCTCAACCCCCCTCCTTGGGATTATTTTGTAGTACCCAACGGTTTTTGTTCAACGTTGGCGACTGTTATAACATAAGTCACCTGTGCGGCTTGAGAATTTTGTATCACGTACATCGGTGTATATTGACTTGAATTAATAAATTTTATATTTTTCCGAGTATTCATTGTCGAATACATCAAAAATTGATACAATAAACCATTACTGTAATATAAAAAATACAATACAAAAATAAATGCAAATAAAATTAAACATTTTATATGAATGATTAAAATTGAACTTAGCTTATTTTGAAATGTAACAACGTACATACATACCATTATCATTATTTTGTATACATGGTCAAGGTATATTTATCGAAGCCAGAGTCGATTAACTTTAAACCATTATCCGCCGGCGAGCCACCCGATGAAAATACGGTGCAGGAATACAAATAGAAAAGCGCATTATTTATAATTGGTTACTGACACTTATAGTTTTCTCTTCAATGATAATATTCGATTAAATCCATGTATAATGATGCTGAGAAATTAGGTCAATTTAGAGGACCGAGGCTTATTCAGACTCACATTCATTGTTACTTTATGTTTACTGTTCCATAAATGTTATAAACTTTTTTTTGTGCTTAAACAATATAATTAACAATGTAAAATTTGACGTCCAATAAATAAATGTATTAGTACTAATGTTACATTTAGAAATTATATACTAACAAAATGTTTATTGGTAACAAAAAATAACTGAATTTATTATTTTCATTAATTTTATATCAATAATATCTGATTCCCGCCCGCTTCGTTGGGCATTAAAAGATACGGCAAAGGGTCAATCCAATGAAAAAAGTAGCCTAAAACTATCTACAAAAAATTAAGCAATCAATTAAATTAGTTTGAATGTATTTTCATTATACATATATTCATATATATGGATCAATCAATTCATAATAAATTCTCAAAATTTTCTAGAGAGTTATATTTTGAGAAAAATAAGCCCAGCTGGTTTTTTTTTTTCGACCGATATTAAAATCCAGGTAATCCAGAATTGATGAAACTCGTGCCCCATATGTGAATAAATATTTGATCTGTGTTGAAAATTGTCATAAAATAAATATATATATAAGTTTATGTGGGATATGTGTGTAAAAAAGGCTCGCGAGAACCGTCACGCGATGTCGCGTGCGCTGTACGCGCGCACGTTCGCGTGGCTCGTGCGTCACGTGAACAGCTGCGCGGCGCCGGGACGCGAGGCGCCGCGCGCGCTCGGCGTGCTCGACATCTTCGGCTTCGAGAACTTTGCCGCCAACTCGCTCGAACAACTCTGCATCAATTACGCCAACGAGAAGCTACACATGTTCTTTAATAATTATGTCTTCGCTTTGGAACAGGAAATTGTGAGTTCTCTTCAATTTTAATATATTTAAGTTAACTAATAATCGTCTAGTGGCCGAAATTGGACTATAAAGCATTACTTTATAAAAGTACATATATATATTCGTAGATGTAAGATGAATAGAGGACTTATAGGTTTGTAGGTGGTAGAGCTACGCTGAAGCTATTACTGGTTTCAGCATGAATAGGTCGGCTCGCCCGACGCGCGGGGTAGTACCACCCTCTCACAGAAAACCGACGTGAAGTAACAGTGCTTGCACTGTTGCGTTTCGTTCGGTCAGTGAGAGCGCCGGAGGCCCACATATTTAAAAGGCCGGCAACGCACTTGTGACTCCCCTGGTGTTGCTAGTGTCTATGGACGGCGGTGATCACTTATCATCAGGTGACCCACCTGTTCGTTTGCCCCCTATAATATATAAAAAAAAAAAAACTTATGGAGATAAAGGTTTCGACTCATCGATTTTAATTAATGAACAAAAATGAACTATTCCAATGAAAACTCGTCAATAGCTACTAAAAAAAATACAGATTATCTGTTGAAAAACAGAGGAGGTTAATGTACTTAACTGGTTTTTGCCTGCATATTTTTAATTTAAACAGATTTCGCTGTCACGTAAACTGTTTTCCAATTTTAAGAATATAAAAATCTGTACCATAATATTGAGCTTTATTTATACTAGTATTCGTCCATTGGCCGAAATTCGATCATAATTCATTAATTTTTCAATATAATGCATTTTTCTTTGCAAAGAGTATACAAATATTGGAAAATAGTAGATGTAATTATCGCGAAGAATGATGTACAGGGACTTATAAATAAAAGTTTGACTTGTATGGAAATAAATAGATCTTTTCCAATTTTTTTTATCGATAACTATAAAGCTAGACGATAGTTACTAAACCAAAATATTAAAAAAGCGATTTGATAAACAGAGGAGAAAGAGGTACTGAACTGTTTTATCTTCGTGTATTTAGATAGATTTGGAATAAAAAAGAAACTGCAGTTACAAGTGTTTTTTGTTCACTCATGAGTTGTTTCTATTTTAAAATTACACTTAATAAAAAAAACTTACTTGGGTAAACCTACAGGTTACAGATTTTTCAGGTTTTCTTGCATTTGTGATTGTTTTTGGATTTAGTTAGATACACCCCCCTTGTCTCCTCACGATGTGGGCAGTATGATAATTGAAAGTAATCTATACTTTTTTTTTATATACCATAGGAGGCAAACGAACAGGTGGGTCACCTGATGGTAAGTGATCACCGCCGTCCATAGACACTAGCAACACCACGGGAGTCGCAAGTGCGTTGCCGGCCTTTTAATATATGTGGGCCTCCGGCGCTCTCACTGCCCGAACGAAACGCAACAGTGCAAGCACTGTTACTTCACGTCGGTTTTCTGTGAGAGGGGGGGTGGCTACTACCCCTGGCGAGCTGACCCATTCATGCTGAAACCAGTAATAGCTTCAGCGTAGCTCTACCACCTACAATGAATTGACTACCTGAGAATATAAAAAAAAACACACTATAAAGTCCGAAGCACCACAGATAACAATTGTATACGTTGTTTTTCTATATTTTTGTACTCATAGATTATTTTATTCACAGTACCGCCAAGAAGGCATAGTATACAATCAGATACAGTTTACTGACAACGCGGCGTGTCTCGAGTTGTTGGAGAAACCACCCCGGAGCCTACTCAAATTGCTAAGCGAACAGTGTCATATGCCAAAGGTACATTAATAAGTATTCAATTCCTATAAATACGTCATGAGGAATAATAATAAATTTAAAAAAATACTCGAAATTTTCCTCATTTTATTTAAAGAGTGAGTTAGGAAACATGTGGTTTCACTTACATTTTTAAAACTTGGTACCACCTTTTCACGATTAAATATCTGAAGCAATCGCAATGAAATATCGCATAGAGATACTTTGGAAGAATTTGGAAGGAACTAGAAGAATGTAGGCTAATTTTTTATGTTAGATACCATCGAAAATCGGTGCAGAGTACGACGCGAGTAAAGCTAGTACACTGATATAAATATTGTACTAGCTATTGTCCGCGACTTCACATTCGCATTTAGAATATTATTCTTTTTTTGTACTTTACTAGCTGCCTAAGCAAAAATGTTAAAAGTTCTTTTTTTATCTATAATTCTTGTATGCTTTCATGACCATTTAGTAAAAAGTAGTTATTTTGACCTTAGAAACAGCCAATTTAATTTTATTTATGTCTATGTAAAGGGAATAAATAAAACAAAGCTGGACTATTCTAGAATTTTAGCGAAAACAAAAAAAAAGGTATTAAAACGATATTATTCTTTTGCAGGGATCCGATAGCGCTTATTTAACTAACATACAAGGCGAGTTTGGAGAACACCAGAGTTTCGTGAAAGGCTCTCGTCGTAAATGGGAGGAAGAGTTCGGAGTACAGCACTACGCGGGCACCGTGTCGTACAGCGTCCACGGGTTTGTCGATAAAAATAGAGATACCCAGCAAGATGCGTTTATCGACCATTTGAGCAGGTCCGCGAACCCATTTGTAAGGGAGCTGGCTGATTATGTGCAAGATTTGGCGCCGCCGGGAAATGTAAGTTGTTTCTCAAAGTGTTTGACTTCCTTTCAGGCTTCTGTTATTTTTTTTTTTTCGGACCGATCTACACTGTTGGCCTGGCAGGGCCTCTACAGTTTCACCAAACTACAGGCTTCTGTTAACTCATTTCAAGCTTTACATAGAGTTATATTGTTGACTAGTAGCTACCCGAAGTGTCATACGTGCTGAGTACAATACAAAACCAAATTTTTAGGAACAAAGTTCCTTAATGTGGTTAACGGTACGAGTTTGTTGCTACAAGTCGTCACGTAAGGAAAAAGCGTTACTCTCTTCTGTCTCTCTCTCGTTTTTTCTCTTTCTTTGAAATATGTGTCGAAATTGACTTGATGATAAGCTTGATGCAATCCAAAAATGAGTACCGGCAAGTCTGCAATCCATCGACAATCATTGCTATCACGCTGGTCTACAAATACACAGCTGAATTCTAGAACGTGATGAGCGACCACATCCTTCCACTTTGTTTGAATATTAGATATACACTGGCTGGTACTGAAACTGTTAAGCTTGTCAATATTTCACTTACATATTTGTGGTGATCGCGATTCAGTCCGACACAATTCTCGTATCCTAACACCCGCTGAAACTGTATCCAATGATATGCTGTGAGAACATAGCACGTTATCAGTAAAATATTTTTTTTAGAATACTCTCTTTAAAATATCACTATAGGTAACATTTGAATATATTTAGTAAGAATGAAGAAACGAACGAAATATTTTAATATACTTATAGTATTATTTTTGTATTTTAATAAATCCTTACTTCCTTACTAATATTATAAACTAGCTTTTGTTCGCAATTTTACTTTACGACTTCACTAAACTTTACTACATGACGATCGGTTGGTTAGTTAACACGCGAAAATGTGATAAACCAACAAACTCATATTTGGAATTATAATATTAGTAGGAATAATTTTCGTATGTGATTACTTCGATATAAAATTTTCTATAGGGCTTTGCTTAAAACGTATCTTTCAATTTATGACTAGTTTTTTTTTTCTATAAAGGATAATTTAGTATTACAATTACCTAGTTCTTATACATATGTAAGATACGTTTTATAATCCTTACCTTTATTCAGGATATGTCTCTGTCAAGTCCAAACTCGACGGGTACAATGCAACGCGGCACATCGAAGGGACGACCAACGGTTGTCGATACTTTCAGAGCGCAATTGCAATCGCTTGTAGATATGTTACAAGCTACTGATGTCTGGTAAGCATCGTTTCGAATACATAACATTTAACATTTGCATGGTCGGTACGGTTTTATCTAAGTCCGCCTGACTTCGCTACCATCCTCAAGTTGAAAACCGGTCGAAAAATAACCTGTTGGTGTGTTCCGGCAGCTGCACTTGAGAGCCAGTCTCCCTCTAGGTTTAGCGTGATTACCATCTTAGACCACATAATGATGTTCAACATCGATGAGATTATGGTCAAACGCTAAACTATAAAGTATTTAAAAAAAACCTAAAGGGTTGAGTATTTTAAAATCCATATATTCAATTTCAAAGTAACAATATGTTGTAACAATAAAATGTCATAATTTCAGTGTAACATTTACTCGATAATTGAACATGATTTGTCTTCATGTATATGCGATGCATACAATTACAAAGTTTAAATATAATTTAAACTCTACAACATACGGTTATACTAACATCTGAGGAAAATATTCAAGTAGAAATGTTACGTAATCGTTTATCTTGACTTTACATAACGCGTTTGGCATTTTTTAAACATGAATTACTACTCATTTAACTACCGGCATATAATACTGTTCACGTAGTATTAAAAAAATATATGCAGGTTATCAAGTTTCAATTTAATTTAAACTTTGTAACGACTTTATATTTAAACATTATTACTATATATGAAATTTTATGTTTCATTATTTAACATCACTCTTTATTAGAACGAAGTAAGTGTGCCGTTACATTTCAAAATGAGCTATGTGCAATTTAAAAAGTTTTTTAAATTTTCCTAAGATTTTCAAAATATTTATACGTGTTAAATTTATAGTTCATAACAAGTAACTAAGAATCTTATGAACGATAAAACTTGGACTTCGACCACGGTGAATAAAAACAAAAAAACTTGGACTTAGCTGATTTTCAAATGTAACGACGCGAATAATGACATGAGATAAAGAAGTTAATTGTTGTAATGTTTCACAGGTATGTGCGTTGTATAAAGCCGAATGAGAACAAGGAAGCGGGTAAATACAACGACCAGCTGGTGTTGGAACAGTTGCGGTACCTCGGGATGAACGAGATCGTGCGGATACGGCGCGACGGGTACCCCGTGCACTTGCCCACCCCGATGTTCCAGGCGAGGTACAGGTGCCTACTGCCGCATCCGAGGCCCAAGGAACCCGATATAGCGTGAGTATATCATTGGTCTATTATAATAGCTATAATGCTACTAAGTTAAATGAAATTGCAAAAAAAAAAGTGTGTGGTTTTATAAAACCAAGATACAAGTGTAACTTTTTTTCCTAATTTAGGCATAATAATTTAGGCGATATGGGTTACAAAAATCGAGTTTTAGTTTTTTTTTCAAAACTGGGCAGAATATTTATTTAAATCATTTTGCATTGTGCCATGCCTGCCGCCATAATGGCCTTGGTTGCTCGATCGAACGCCTTTCACTTTACTGTCGCCGACCGGCTGTTATGCAACATGTAATAGATAAACGAAACAGTTTCAGGCGATGTGAAAATGTTTCACTTTAAAAAAAAATTCCTATGTATTTATTATTCATGGAAAAAATTACAATGAAAAAAAGTAGTTTGAATTAAAATGAAGGTCTCAAATTTTCCAGGATGTTTTTTTTTTTGGTATAGTGAATAATATTTTGCTGGAACAGCTAAACAAAAAAAAATATAATCGTTTAAAACGAATCACCTAATAGACATAATACTACAGTGTACGTGTGTGCTAAATAATGTACGCTACAGATAGAAACAAATGTGAAAATTCATCGACTAGGTGGCAACCATATGTTATCCGAGTCTAAATACAGAAAATGACATAGAGTACCTTTCATCCAGATTACGAGTACTGTTATCTAGGGATATATAAACTTATCCATTATTATAAAATTGAACCAACAAATAATATATATTTACTTTTTTTATATATACAGTTGTTTCACTTTACGCACTTTGGCGTAATATTTTAAACTTATAAACTGCTTATTTTAACAATTACGTCATTTTCTTCAAACGAATTGTCACAATAATTATAACTAATTTCACTTTAAATAATAAAATTTTCTTAACGAAAATCTGAATAAAAATGTTATTCGTAAATCGGAACATTTTTGAATGACGAAATTGAATTAAATGAATGCTATTCAGAGTTACTATAAATAATAAAAAAACATAAACCAGATGTTTAGCTAGAGACCGCTTAGACACTCTTTTGTGATAAAGTGTTTAAAACATGTGTTTAACAATGTTTAAAATTTTATACAATGTTTAGTAAAACTCGTGTTAAACGTGTGTTCATTTTTGTTGTTGTAATAGGACCGAAAATGCCTAGTCGATTTTGCAGGCGATAGAATGTTTGATATTGTTATATGAACAGACACATCTTAGCAGTCGAATTATTAAAAGAAATGTTGTTCTTGTAATATGCATTCTACAATGTATATTATCGAGTAGGTTTAATTTTATAACAAAAGATATATCTAAATATGGATAGCATTAGGTAAGAAAAATCCATATGTTTAATTTACACCACCATTACTACAAGTAACCAGTACATAGAAGAATACATTTCTGAGAATAAGTTTGCTTAGTGAACGCGCGTACCATTCTTAAGCATTTTTGTCAAGTATATTTCGGGCCAAACTTTGAGCTGTACATTTAAAAATCTAGGGAGTGGTGGAGTGTTCGACTCTTAACAACTGCTTCATTCTATTGATTAATAAGCAACGTTACTCTTGTTTCAGAACTATAACATCGTTGGTGAACGCACCACCAAATGACTGGCAGATCGGACACACTAAAATATTCATGAGGACATCAGTACATTCGCCGCTCGAAGCCAAAAGAACTGTCCTACTGCAGTCTTCAGCTCTACTTATACAAAAAGTAAGATATACTATGGAAGTAAACTTGAACTGGTTTGATAAAAACCGCGTAGACTAGAGCCACTATTAACTACTTTACTACGATTCAATGACACAAAGGGTTGAAGCGATGATGGCTCAGTTGGTAATGTGTTCGGGACAGCGTCGAAGGACGTAGGTTCGAATCCAAGCAACTGAGTCGGAGCTTTCGGTAAAGGAAAACATCGTGATGAAGCCATAGCATGGTGGTAGGGCTTTTTCTAAGCCCGCCTGGCTAGCTACCATCCTCAAGTTGAAAATCTGCCGCCAAGCACCTGTTGGTGTGTTCCGGCAGCTGCACTTGAGAGCCAGTCTCCCTCTAGGTTTAGCGTGACTACCATCTTAGACCACATAGTCATTTAACATCAGATGAAATTGTGGTCAAACGCTTACCTATAAAGCATAAAAAAAGGGAGTTACATATTCCAGATTGTTGTTGCGCAAACGAGACTCTATTGTTGTATTAACCCCTCGGCTGATTATATAAGACCTAGATCTCAAAACGGCGGATTATGTTTTCAAAAAAAAAAAAAAAACTATATTTCACGACATCGTACATTGTACATTTCATGGCTTATTAAAAAAATGTTATTAATAATTAAAAATTAATTTCAAAATATATTTTACATAAAATAATTTTACAATACATAATTTGTTATTTTTCAAAGGTTTGTTATAAATTAGGTATTTTTAAGCTTATGCTGCCAACAGTCTGTTTTGCCATGGAGTCTACATTCGTTTGTATGGAACTTAAACCTTTATGGCTTTGTACAGTCCAGAAGTTAAGACTTTAAATATATATTTCACTGCAGATATACGTGTGTTACGGAAAATCGCAATCGTATTATTTTAATATAGAAACATGTTTTAATTTAAATTAATCTAATTTTTACACATTTTTGCACTAATTTTT